>QUSF01000010.1:11145257-11489718 GCA_003676055.1 Chloebia gouldiae | reverse complement strand
AAGGAAGGAAGGAAGGAAGGAAGGAAGGAAGGAAGGAAGGAAGGAAGAAAGGAAGGAAGGAAGGAAGGAAGGAAGGAAGGAAGGAAAGTATTTTTGTCACAGAATTGAATCTACTTTTTTTAGGGGGTAAATAAAATATCTCACCATGTCACCTACACATATTCAGCTACCTTGCCTACTATCAGAAACACTTGCTCTGATCCTTGCAGTATCATCTCTCAGAGGAGACAGTTACAGCCTCATCCCAAGGGAAAAAAAAATCTTTTATCTTTGTAGCTCTTCAGAGAATAACTTCTCATGGTATACTATCTCATTGTTCAACTACTGGATATAAAGCAATGCAGAGAAACTTAGTAGCTGGACCACATGCACACTGTGTGGAACTGCCTGCCGTTTTTCCTTAAAATATGCACATAAAACACCTAGATGTCTTCCAGGCTATAAAACAAAAGGCCAATAAGAAGCAGCAACAAAACTATAAGACAGTAAACACTTCAGATAAAGAAATCCTAGACATGCCACAAGGGAAAGACTAAATAAGAAAGATGGGAAACCAATCTTTTCCCTGTCAGTCTGTCCTCACGGGACCAATCCTTCACTCTTTCAGTGGCTGCAAAGGTTGCCCAAACTCTCCATAGTATTCACTGACTCCCTAGAAGAATCTCCCTTGCTATTCCCTTGTAGACCAGGACATGTACCCTATCCTTGATCCTCACACAGCAGCTTCTCTGCCTGCTCAAGGAGTGCCCCCTCTGCACAGGCACTTCTGCGTGTAGGAAAGGAAGGAAAGGAGCCCTTTCCTTCTCCTCCTGTCATTTGCAGGGCCTTTCTTCCTAGCTCCCATCACACTTCACACAGAACATAATATGCAATACATATGCACTGACCCGGCCTATACTCAGTTGGCTTAATGTAATCACTGACCCCAGTCACTCTAATTTCCTTTGTCAGTCATTTTAATTTCCGTAACAGATATGTGACATATGGTTCCAACTAGTGGCTAATTGCTAATTGTCAGCTAGAACAAAAGACATTAATGTTTGGTTCATTGTTAATTGCTTTTAAACAATTCCATCAAAATAGTTGATTTTATTCCCATTGTAATTCAAAATTCTGTTCTGTCACTATATATATTAAAATAGCAACACTTATTGAGATGGATTCTGGTTACAAGACATGGAGCTTCTTCTTCCTATAAAGTTAATTTCCCTAACAGAGGCAAATTTCTTCTGTCTTAGGAGAAAATAAGGACTATTCTGTGAAAATTAAATTCCACAAGCATTCATAAGCTCACATGATTGCAAAAGAATTAGTTAGGCCTTACTTTACTTGGATGTGGGGTTTGGTTTGGTTCTTTTGTTCAACCACTGTTTAGAGGTTGCAACAAAAGGATATTTATAAGGATGTTCACATTCTTCATAAGGATTTGCAAATTATGCAGTTATGGGTACGATACAATCCAAAACCTACAAAAAAGCCCAAAACCAATTATTTGGTTTTAATGAGCTTTGCTCATCTCTTTTGATCTGGTCAGTTTATGGGATTGTGTGTGTGGCTGGAAAATAATACATTTTGTTACAACATCTTTTACTCCGTCTCCCCAGCTTTCCCTCGTTTGTCTGCCACAGCCTGCCACACAGCCTGCCACAGCCATGCCAGGGGCAGGTCTTTCCTCTGCCTCAGGATTCTTGTTAAAACTGCAGGAAATTCATTTACTCTCTCTGCTTCTGTTCCCCATCTATAAATTGAAAAGAATACTATTTCCAGAGCTATGATAAAGGAAATACATTCCATTACAGACTGGGAAGTGCTTAGGTGTAAAGGTGCTGATATAAGTACCTTAGATAGGTAAGTATCTGGGGTACAATACAGGCAGATAACAAATAGCTTAATCCAGCTCCTTATCAAGCTAGTCAGCAACTTCTGCAGAAGCAGGTTGTTGGACACAGGAGAAACCACTTGAGGCTCAGAGTGGGATCTATTAGAGAGGTCTGAACTCTACATTAAGAACTGCTCAAAATAGTGAAGTGCTATTAGTCCCAATTTATAGATGAGGCATCTGTGGCAAGAATTTTCAGGAGTGCTTCTTCCGCTGCCTCTTCCTTTCCAAAAGGACAGGGTGCATGGCTCTGCAGTCCCTGCTGACAGGGAATGAAAGCAGCACGGTCATCAGCCCTGTGTGGCTCCTGTGGTTTCTGTGCTGCCCTGCAGTGCATTCAGAGTTGGCATAAATTAAATGCTGATAAATTCGGACAAGTGACAGAGTGCAGTTTTGCACAAATCCAGTATTATGTTTGAATGGAAACTCCAAGCGAGCAAAAAATGAGGATCAGGCATCTAGAATAAACTCTACAACAGCTATGAAATTTCAGCATCATGTTTTTTTCATGCATTCAAATGGGATCTGTCTCCCTACGCCTACTCTACATCATCTGACTGGACTGCCTGCTGGGAAGCAACAGTACCATGGCAGCTCTCACTGAGAGATCACTCAGTCATACCATTTACAGCTATGGAGAGTGTAAATCTTTTAGGGAGACTATAAAAGGGTGGCTGTAAAAAAGATATGCTGATTGTTTGTTACATTTGTTTTTAAAGTACAGTGTTCATTGCTATTTAGCAAACATCTCACTACAGCATCCAGGGGATTATAACTAACCATCCTTCAGAAAACAAAGTTGCTTCTCCTGGGAAAATACATTTTTCAGGAGTTTTGCTCTACTGTTCTCTTTTTCTCCAAACTCATGAATTGAACCATAGCTGTCTTAATTTTTAAGACCACACTGTTATTACTAACCTGATTATTTCTTTCTGTAGTAAAGCAGATTTTACAAGTATGTTTTGCAGCTTTTTTTTGTTTGAAGTCTGTAGTATTTTGCTGACCCTAGTGCATTTTGCAGACTGTATTGCATTTTAATGCCTTCACTGTATATGTAATTAGGTCAGTTGTTTACTCCAAAAAGTTATTTCAAGGTCCAAACCAGACTAAACTGAGAAGCTGTATTAGTCTTTTTCAGTTTTGTGTCTGAAGTACACCAGAACTCAAAGAAGAAAAAGTAAATGAAAAATGTGTTAACTAACAAGAGATCAGACAGCTGCAAAAACAATGTTTTATAATCCCCCATTTAACATGCACAAATCTTTTCCATTTCACAGAGAAAATTTCCTGGATTCACTTAAATAGGAGCTAAGTATTGTGCAGAAATTACTTAAAATGAGTGAAAATCATATACCACTGTTTAAACCTCCACTAGCCAAATAGCATTTTGCTAATGACTTCTCCTTTCAGACTACAAACCAGACTTGCTTGAGTAGCTAAATTGCTTATCCATCATGAGCAGATAACAAAGTAACCTGGAAGATAGTGCTTTGGGTGGGAAGGAGGAAAACTAAGCAATTTCTTCAGTGCATGACGAAACTTGAAATGTTTCTTCCATTTATTACAGATGAAATTATTTTGAGGTTTAGGGAACTTTGACCAGTCCCAGAAGCTTTTATGTAATAGCGTGAGTGGAACACATTTCATGGATTCATATTTCACTCTCATATGACTTTCACATCTCTGGCTTTAAGGCTTGGTATGCAAAAAACAGATAAAAAATGTCATTGTATAAACACAAATAACATTAATTATTAATATTATTAAACATTTATACAAACTCCAACAGTTTAGAAAAAATGCAAGACAGGCAAAAAGTTCTTTGATTATTGATTGAATGAAAACTAAATTTTAAACCTACACTGAGTTACTATTATTTCTGATCAATTCATTGATTGTTTTATCTGATGGCAGTAAACCAGAAGTTATCTATGACATAACTAAACCAACTTGCATTTGGTTAAGCTTTAAATTTTTTGTTATGAAATTACTGACTTTTGTATTTCAAAAATTTGCTTTTAAGCTTCTTCTGCATGTTTAAGATGCAGAAGAACTTTTAGTGTCCATGACATGCTAAGTACAACTTTGCCAATTCTCTTTTGGGAAGCAGCAGGAATAAATTATTTTTTCTATAGGTAGAAGTGCTATGATAATATCTCTTTAGTGATTCTATAAGGAATCACAAAAAAAATAACATTAACTTTTTGAGCTGAAGCCATAATTCCATTATTTTTAACAAATTATTATGCATTTTTCCTTAGATAGCGATCTGTTACTAACATATACATTTCAATAAGGTTTTAACTCATGTTTCTATCAAATAATTAACACTTCTTACTTATTTTCATAAGGAGCTATTTAATTTACAAGTGGGCCTCTTAAGAGTTATGTTTTTCCTCATTAGATATAATTGAAGGATATGACATTTTGTTCAAGAGAAACTTTTTAGCTTTAATTAGTCAAACAATGCAATGTTTCAAGCTTCCGCTGAAGTTTGTCTGACATTACTTCATATAAACTAAAAATAGATAAAGAAAAAAAAAAGAAAATTTGGAAAATTATGACATAATATAACAATTACATGTTCTGAAATCAGAGACCCAAAGATAGCCCAAAACAGAGACTGTAGTCTTGTGAACTTTCTGCATATGCTTAATTTTAAGGCTGAATTGTTGAACTGTTTATAGATTTGGGACTCAATGTAAAACATATTTAATCAAACTGATGACAAGAGAATTGTGTCAAATATAATTGAGATCAGAACTGATGTTCCAAATTTGTGATTTATATGTGCTAGCAAATGTAAAACATGAGACCTGAAGTCTTCTGAAAGAATGATTAATGTTTTTGAAATGTTCCCATGAACCTGCATTCCAAGAGCATGCAAAATGTGCAATTTCTCTCACTTTGACACCAAGCCAGAGAAAACTCACTGTTTTTTGATGGTGTTTCACTTTGCAATTTTAAGTTTGCTTGAAATCAAAACCTCATAGTCAAATTTGAGGGTGGAAGTGGGTGTGAGCCCACACAGGTTGAAACTTTGCTCTCTGCTTGCACAGAGCCAGGAAGTTGTGCAAAGTCCAAATGCAAACTAAAAGTGGGTCTGCATGAATATGTATGCATATGCAGCTAGGGCAGAGCTGAAAATCATAAAGGCCTTTGTCAGTTCATGTTGGATTTTGGTGCAGTCCCTGATTTCAAGACATGCAACAAGCCTGTATAAGTTACAGCTCCCAGAGCTTTTTCCCTTTCCTCTTCCATAAGCAGGCTGAACAGTACACTTTGCATACTCAGCTAGTCAGAAAGGTCTCAAAGGTTGTATCATTGTAAAAATCAAGTAAGTAAACACCCACTACTTACTGTTAAAAAAAAATAAAAATGAAAAAGAAAAAGAAAAAAAGAGAAAAAACAAAAAAAAATAAAAACAATATTTTCTGGGGAAAGGATGGATTCAGAAGGTCTAGTTTAACACAGCAGATTTCAATGGAAATTGAGCCTTTCACTACATTCTGCTTGACTTCATCCAAAAGAAAGGGATGAGAGAAAAGATTAGAAAAGCTATTCAGTACTTGCTTTCAGCAGTAGAGCTTTGGGAGGTGACAACAGCTACTGGTAATTCTTTCCATAATCTTTTCCCCAAAACAGTATTTAGAATCCTCTTCAAAATTTGGCTCTGGATCTATGGCTTCATTATTTTTACAAAATACAAAGCCACCTCCCTTCTGTGCTCTTGGCTACAGATTAAGTGTTTCAGTTCCCCAGAAACATCTCATTTAAAAAAAAATGCTGTTGCAAACCCAGGGAACTCTGTTCCACCTGATTCTACCACCTCCTTGAACACTAGAAAAATCCTGCCTTTGCCCTGAACCCCTCTCTTGCTTGTCCCCTTAGAGCCATCAAAAGCTCAACCACATTTTTGTGGCTGGCTTGCCTCTGCAGTGTCTCAAGAGAAAGAAAAGGCCACTATTTTCTTTTCTACCAGCCACCACTTCCCAGCCTCTACTCCTCCTGCCACCTGTGGCACAATGGCTCTTTTCATAGCACAGGAATGATTAAGAATTAACCATTAAAATCTGCTACATGCCATCACAACATCAGGGACTTGGTCTTGTAAAACATTTTGTTGGGTTTCTTTTATTACAAAACCACTGAGAAATGAAATATTTTCTCTGTAGAAATGTATCTGCTTCGAGCTTCTCAAACACACATTAATATTGTTTATTGGAAACAGCAGAATGAAGGTCTCATTTTCAACACACATCAAGTTGATTACTTACATCAATTGTTGTGATGGGAAAAAAAAAAGTGCTTCATTTTCTTGGCACTGAATATTGGCTGAGTTTATTCACACCTACTGAAATATAAACAGGCTTATGTTTACATTAGGTACTTTGGGGAAAACATCCTGCAGCCAGAACTCTGGAGCGCTTCAGGAATTTTAAATACAGCTATGATATTACAACCAAACTAAATAGGCTTTTCTATTCACTCTTCTCTTTACAATTGCATTTCATATGTGCATTGTACTCTCCAAAGGTTAAAATCCAGACAGAAATGCAGTATTTAACAAATTGATGCTCATTTACCCCACACCTTTCATATCATTACATTTCATCCCTGCCCAAGGGTCACTGTCGATGTAATTATAAGGCACTCAGGAGGTGAATGTTAGTTGGGGAACAGAAGAATTCATCTTTTGAATTGTCATATTTTTTGACAACTTAAATTAAACTGTTTTCATTTACATTAAAGGAAATTCCGACTCCTTATGTAAAAGAACTACTAGAAGAGCACCTCTGTCAAAAAGTAGCAGTAAAGGGCTGGAAGTAACCAGCAATATGTGAGAGATGGAGAAGGAGAATCTAATTGCAAAAACTAGGCTGGGATTTGTGGGAACACACTCCCTGACTTTATCATGGAGTTTCCCTGCATGCACCTACAGCACCTACTTCCATTGTCTCATGTCCCTGTCATCCCCATCTGTTCTGCTTTTCTGTGCCTGTGGCAGGATCTTCAGCTTAGAGAGGCTTTGTACTGCACCTGATATAAAGAGGCTGCTCACTTACTTTTTTAGATTTTAGATGCTATTTTCCTTTCAAGCAGTTAATAGATTATATAATAATATCATGTACTCATGAGTAGACTCCTAGGTGAGCTTATATGGAAATCTTTGTGTAAAATATATCAGGACTATAAACATATGGAGACCTGACTGAACTCAATTGGTCAATATGCTACTGAGGAAAGAAATTCTTTTTAATACAGGTAAAAATCAGCAAGAAAAATAACCACATTTGATCAAGAAAGTTGAAAGGAGGAGTGATGCAGAGTGACATGCTTAACTGCACATAAGGAACAATTATCTTGGTCAGCAGAGAAATTGCTGAATTAAATGTGTTTGGTAAATGAGAATGATTGAGACTGGTGCATATTTTAATGTCTACTTCTGAGTATTTTAAAATACAAAGATCAGTATGGTATTTTTATACTTTTAATCTCTTTTAAATTACTTTCCAAAATAATCAGTTTTTGAGTGGATACAGGAGCTATAGACCAGGGAAGAGGATAGATACCTCCACTCAGGCTTTACTTCAATTAAGTCCATTCCTACAGAGAAAACACACTAAAGCACTTTCTTAATTCCTCTGGTCTAAAGGTTCTCATTAGCTCTTCAGACTTAATCCAGGCTTTGACATTGACTTAAGATTTCAGCTTCAGCTTCCAAAGTGTTTTGGAGATTAATTAATATCACTTTGAAATCTCTTTGCTTCAATCATATGGAACCTTACTATAGGTCTATTTCACTAAAATACATTACTGAAGTAGGATGAAAGCATTAGAAGGATAGAAATTTGAAATAACACATATACATGCATATATATGAAAAGATTCACAGACTTGAGAAGCATCCAAGCAAGATTTGTCCTTCTTTTATAAAATACATTTTTTTATTATTCACAGGAAAAGCTTTGTGTTTCCCTGTCTCATAATAAAGCTTTTCCTGTTTTGCCTTGGAAGGCCCATTTCAAAGGCAAAATCTTTGTTGAGAGGCATAGCTGTAATATGTACACAGGTGTAATTACACTTAGCAAGAGACTGGCAGGCAAGTGAAGGCTGTGAAAGTCACTTGCTTTTTTCAAAAGTTTTTTACTAATCAACAGAATAATGTGCACTTTATCAGCAGGTTCTCTAAGGAAGGGCAAATCCTCACCACATCTTAGGAGCCAGGTGGTTGGTCCCAGGAAAACAACTTTTCTGCCTGTAAAAGTCTCTGTGTTTGTGCTTGTCCATGTACATTTTTGTCTCCCAGACAAACATTTATTGATTCTATTTAATCCCTGAGTTGCAAAGCTGCTACCTTTGAAAATGGCCAGTAGACAGCTTCACTTGCAAACTAAAGGTTCTGGGAACTGGGTGCATTATAGCAACTGCTTAAATTTTAAATTTTAAAACTGTTTAGATTTAAAAAAAAAGAATTTTTACTGCATAGTCAAGGAGGCTATTTTGTCTTCACTGGTAACATCACACTTTCCTGCAATGAGGAAGAAAATCAACATTCTCTTAAAATTTAGGTCTTCCCCTCTCATGTTACATAGAATTATGACAATATGAAAAAAAAAACCTAAAAAAATTTGTCCAATCACCATGGGCCATGCTGTAGGCCAATTCCTTTGTTCAAAACATTCTCAAACTAGCAATTCCACTGAAATAAAAAGGATTACTTGAATGAATAGCTTCTCTCCAAGGAGTTTAGGTCTCTTCCCAGGAAACAACAAATATTTTACTTAGAATTGATCAAATTTTTTAATGTCAGCATGACCTATATGGAAACAGAGCTTGTTATTTAAACTGTGCCCAGTCACGGTGGTGTGGAGTTCAGGCATTACTTAAATGAGCAAGAGGGAATGCTAGAAAAGAGGAGTATATATGACCAAACAATCCCAGGGTTTTTATAGCCACCATTGCTGATGCAGTGCTTGGTTTCACTAAAGCAAACGATGAACACAGTGACAAGAATGCACAAGAATGTTTGGAGCTTCCCATGAAACATTTTCAGTCGACCTTTGCTCTTTCTTGAAGATGGTAGGAAAACTATAGCCCTGTTTCATGAAAAACTCCATTTGTTTTAACTGAGACCTTGAAAACCTCTGGGTTTGGCAAAGGTGGGAGCATTATTGTTAATGAGATGTCTGGGAGGTTTTAAACTGTGCTGTTAGTCTGCAAATTATTAAAAAGAAAAACAGTGGCCAGTATATACCAGTTTTTAAAATGCGGTGGAGCTGAAGTAATAACAAAAATAGGTAGAACTATAAACAGGTGTTCCACATTGATTGGGCTTCTCTGATTCTACAATTCTAATAAATTGATTAATTTTTGAATAAATAGGGTAGGAAAAGAGCATGGAATAGCATACAGCTAACTAGCTGTTGCAGATAACAAGCAAGACTTTGTTTAGAACTGTCCTGCAGAACATAAGGAAAAACAAACTGAAAATCCCATTTCTGTCTGAAATATGTTTTATTATACTGGGAAATGACAGAAGCAGCACTGAGCATGCAAATGTGTGTGCATGTTTTGTGTATATACATGCTCAAGAGCATATGGGCATCTTTTCTCTTTTTCTCCTTGTCCATTATCTTAGCAGAAATAAATACCTTAATTTTTGCTTCTATTTACAAGGAATTTCATTCTCATTTCTTTCACCTGCAATATATATCAGAGTATATCTAGACATATATCCATCCATCATCACCCTGCAGTGATATCAGAGTCAGGAAACATCCAGTTAAGTGACTGTTTTTCAAATCCAGTCAATCTTGTTCAATTGTGCACAGACTCACAGGCAAACATTCAGATTTGTGTTCTCTACAGTCTATCTAGAAGGTGCAACTAGATAGACTTGTGCCAGTGGGCTTAGAAATCCTGGGATATTTCTTGGGCACACCACACCATCGCCCCTGCTGCTGGGCAGGAATCAATCCTCTTCTATTAGCCAGCTCTTTTCTCACGATCAAAGCACTGTGTAATGAACTGCACTTTACCCTTTGTTTTTCAAGTTTTTCCTGTACTTCCATTTTGTACCTTTGGCATGTAAATGTCAGGCAGGTGCAGTGATGTTTGAGGGGGCACGTGAAGGCAATATTTCAGCATTAGCATCAGCAAGGGCCTCCTGCAGCAGAGGGGGAGCTTGTGCTGCCCTGGTGGCACAGTGGCACATGGCATGGTGGCTGGGGCTTCCCCAGAGAGGGAGCAGGCAGCCAGCCATGGCAGCAGATGGGGAGGAGAGGAGGCAGCCAAAAGACGAGACATGTATGAATGCAACTACTGAAATGTAGCTCTCAGCTGAATTTTAAAGTGTTGACCTGTCTCTTTTAATCTTATAGTCCAGTATTGCTAAGCAGCATAGACACTTTGTGTCTGCAGAAATTAATATTCCATTTTTCTGTCAATAAAGGATAAACTTTTGATTTATCTGATATTTACAAGTTCTAGAAAGAACTACAGGCAGTTAATTTTATCTTATAAACATATATAAACATGACAGATATAAGAAAATATGCAGGTTTAAAATAAAAACTTAAAAGGATTTAACCCCTCTCCAACTTTTATATGCATTTCAGGGATTTATGCCCTTTATAATATTAATTAAACCCCACGTAACTTGAGGAATGCTGTTTTTAATGATAGAAAATATAGTGGCAAATGTTTCATTGATAAGCTTTATGGTGAAAAAGTTTTGTCACCTCTGTTGAAAAAACCTGAGGTAAAGAAGAAATAAGAAACAGTTAGCAATGATTTCTGTGGCTAACTAAAGGCATGAAAAAATATCTGTGAATACAGTAAGAAGAATAGGACTGTTTATTTTAGAGAAAAGATAAATACAAGGAGGCCAGATAAAACTTTATAAAATAATATATGACATAGAGAACAGAGAGTGGAATATTCTACTCTGGGCTTCTCATATTACACAGAAAAAGGGATATTTAGTTAAAAATGAAATTTAAAGCTGAGGAAAAAAATATTTGTTTTCACAACAAAGAAGAATTATACCATGGAACTTTTTGCCAAAAGGCAGCACTGGTTTTAGCAGAATTAAAAACAAATAATAAACCATTGATGGTGAGAGTATCCAAAGTGATAGTGTTGGGGTTTAAATAATATATAAATTGAATTTCAAATACATTGCATTGGAAGAGAAAGACCAGAAGAAAAATAGTATTTTGGGTAAGGCATCCTTAAAATACCTCTTTCACAGAAGCTTCCTCTGAAATGGCAGACCAGTGGGAATGAATGACATACTGGTTTTATTCAGCTTATTACTTCTTCAATAATAAGCAAGAATTAAAAAATGTTAAAATCACTTTATTATTTTTCAGTGTTTTTAATTTGAAGTAATAAAGGCCTATTTAAAAAGAATATCAGGTGTTGTTTCACTTAGTTGAAGTCATAGACTGTCATTGGCAGATGAGAGACACAAGAATGGAAGAAAATTCAAGACGAATGCCACAGTTTCACACTTGGACATAGGCACTGCTTCATGAAATGGGCTGGGTGTCAAAAAATTTAATGGTGGTGGTGAGGAGATAGAAGAGGGCTGATGGTGGCTGGGAGGCAATGTCTGAGCTGTAAACAACCCCCACATTTACTGTAATTAATGGTATGAACCAAAGACCCACTCCATCATCAAACTCCTATGGAGATTATTGTTGCTACTGCTGCTTGGATATTAATGATAAAAGTGCCCAAACTAGACAGCTGAGGTAGACATTTACCAGCTTTAGTTAATGAAATTTAAATAACCAATAAAAAAAAAACCTGGAAAATAATTGTAGAATATGTATTAAGATTCCATATTCTTTCTTGGAAGCATTTCTTAAAAATTTAAGACACTGCAATAAAAAAACCTCCACAGGCTATTACTGGCTGTGTGCAGCTCCCTCTCCACCCCAGCGAGAGCTGTTGTATGTCCATCTATCTTAGGCTGCACATCTGCCTTTCATCTCAGCAGCCTTTGACTTTTCCTGACATTATGACACAGAGGTGAGCGCAGATGCTCATCCCTGTGCCCCGTTCCAGGGTATCCTCCTGCAGTCCCTGTGGCACAGCTTCTCGTGGGTTCCAGAGGTGCTGAGGCAGGAGGAAGGGTCTCAAGCCCGTGTTTCCCGAGGGGTGGGAGGAGGTGAGCCGTGCCCAGCCCAGGTGCAGCTCAGCAGAGCAGGGGCCCAGCGGGGTGAGCTGTGGGAGCCGCAGCCCCACAGCCCCGGCCAGCTCTGCACGGATGCGGCTCCTTTTAGCTCGAGCTCATCAAGCCCGCACAGCTGCCCCCACAGCATGTTCAAATTTGGTATGAAGGTTTTATGTAACTCTAAAACCATGATCACACACTAATATGCTAATAGGATTAGCATTACAGTTCTTGGGGAAGAAAATGATATCTTTAGATAAGAGGTTTCTTCCACTTTGAAGATTTTGAGCTCTGTACCCCAACACTGCTGTAGTTGGGGGTGGGGGAAATCCACTTTCTTCCTTGCCATCTTTCTCTCTCCATGCTGTCCAATGGTGTCAGAAGGTTTTCCTTCCACCTTTTTTACAGCTTTGCCACGGGATGTTGTGATATTATCCTTCCACCACAGCAGGGGAAGCAGGCTAGTAGTTAACAATAATTAATGCTCAGATTACTACCCCAAGTGTGGTTGCTGATTAGCTACAGACCTACTGTGCTTGTGGCCACAGGCTGCAGGGCTCATCAAAGTAATTTGAGTTGAGGAAACTGTGAGTATTTGGGAGGGTGTCTGTGGCCACTGCCCGTGCAGGGCTATTTGTTACTTAGAGTTGTTCTGTATTGTTCTGTACATCACCATGCCACACAGAACTGTTGTTTGTCAAAGGTATACCTGGTGACACATGTACCACTAAGGTATAAATAATTCTCAAGGCTATCTTGCAGTGGCATTTCACCTTAATTTCTTTCAGCAGAAACCAACATTGTCCTCAAATTTCCCAGCAACCCTGAATTCAAGGAATTGTGACCATGGAATCCAAAGGACCTCCCCATCCTTTCATCTCTTTAACAGCACTTAGTGGAAAAAATTGCTGAGTTAATTCTGCTGGATGCTTCTTTACTTCCAAGGAGGAAAAGAAGTCAGAAAAATGTGTTTATTTTCAACTCAGGTCAAAAAAATTTTTGGTCACTGAGGCTTAAAGGAAGACATGCATGCAATGCTGGCTAGAGTGCAGTGTTAATTTTTTTTCAGAGTCAACCATTTAAAATATGTCATCAAGACAGAAAAAAATTCAAATTCACCTATAAATGTTTGTTGCATAAAAAGTTAGAAAGAGAGAAGGGGAGCTTTCTAAAATTGCCTGTTATCCTTAGGTAATATAGCAGAAGGAAATGAGGAAGTTTGAGCAAAATGCCTTTTATTAAGTGATATTTCTTTCAGGAGAAAGAAACATGGGAAAGGAAAATCAAAATATTGAAGTTATAAATGAATCCAGCGGAAAACAGTGAGATATCATGCCCATCACTGTTTTTTAGGTAAAAAATTGCTTTCAGGATTATATAGCCACTGTTTGTAAATAGGAAACTGTTACCTGACTTGGTCTTATGATGCTTCCCCATCAGCCTGTCATGGCCTTGCCACAGCCTCACTTACTGCACTCACATTGTTTTGAAACATTTATTGGTTCAGAGGGTAGTTCTTGGGTACAAGAAAAATGTTCCAACAGCAGAAATAGTCTTAGAGAGATGACAGTGTGCTATTTATTGTCTAGCAAGCCTTAGTGGAAGGAGCAAACAAACACCAGAACAGACAATTGTAAACAGAACACTTTAAAGTAGTCTATCAATGTTTTATATTAAATCATCTGATAAAATTTCCACCCGGACAAAATGACTCTCTGCTTTGGAGGACTGCATGAAATGATATGTTAGAAGACTTGAGTGAGTTTGTGATTTCTCTGAGTTTCATGATTGAGAAAATAATTCTGAAATAATCCTGTGCAGAAAACAAAATACTAGTAGTCATCTGTACATATACACATGACTTTTAGAGAAAAAGAAAACTTAGTAAAATAGTCTGACCCATCTCTTATTAACCTGTTATTTTTCAACAATTTTCCAAAATAACCAATAAGATATTTCTAATATTTAGTATGATTCTACCTTCATTTATAGCTCACTCCCTGGTAGAATTGAAGACTACTACTACTACTTTAAATGAGCTCTTCCAAAGAGACAGATTCAAAATTATTATATTTATTCACACAAGGCTTGAAATAAGACATAACCTAACCTTTACTTATGAATTACTCTCATGGTTTCAGAAAAGCAGCTGAAATCCTAGTGATGTTTTAAGAAAGTAAAATCCTGAGGTTTATTTAAGAGGGTTCTGTTACTTTAAATGTCATAATCTGAAAGCCCTTGTTAATAAAGACTGGCACAGGTCACACTGTCAAGGATAAACAATCATTCTTAAATCCTTTGTTTCAGGCTACAGTGAAACCTAATCCCCATGGTGTTCTTGACTGGCCATGCATGCATGTAGATCTGCAACACTTTTATACTACTAGTGCATTCTTTCAAGCACGTTGCTCCTGACTGCAAGGCATTTGATTTCTGGTAATTAATCAGCTCATCATACATGCTGTGTTTCTCCCTCAGGCCCAACTCAAGTTAGTGATCCAAAACTGGCCCCAGGAAAAAAAGAAACCATTTATGTTTTTAGTGCACAGAATAAAACCCTTATAAACAGTGCTTGGCTAAACATTGAATTCAGATGGCATTATTTATTTTTTGCAAGATACAGGTCTGGATTTGGAGGTTGGGATTTTTTTTTCTTGCAAGCTATAAGCCTGTTTTTTCCTTTGTAACTTGCAAGTCTGTTTACCTTGTCTGCCCCTGTAGAATGTTAAAAAAGCCTGGAACTGCCAAGTGGGCCCCTAAATGAGACATCAAGATCACTATATTATTTTTGAGGTTTTGTGCTTCAACATCTGAACTCACTGTCTGAAATTAGAGTTCATTTTTTAAGAAACACTCTGTCACATGTTTATATGTCATCCTTTATCTTTGTGTTCCTTCATATTTGGCTTGTCTGTATAATAGCCTGGATACTGTTAATTTTATCAGATCTGGGAAACAACTTCATCGTGGTAATTCTTCATGCCTGGAGATGTGGCAACTCTCATTCTTTTCAATTATGTACCAGTCGGCCTTAACTGCTCTGTGACGAGTCGCACGTTGTTACTAAGGGTCCACAAGAACATCAGAAAACTTAACAGGCAAGCTCTCACTTTTTGTTTGTTATGATTAAAGCAATAGCCTGTATGCTTACCAAAGTACCATGTTCAGCCAGGGAAGACTGCTACCTCTCCATCAGCTCCTGGGTTGTGGAACCGCTCCTCGTTCTGCTAATGCACAAGGATTTTGAGTACTTGCTTTCTGCAGTGATGAGATACAGCCCTGCCAACATTCATTCTAGGCTGTATTTTTTTGGCACAAGCTAAGCTCTTTATGCCGGTTCTTTTCCCTATGGCAAAGGCAAGAAACTGAAAGGAATTATTTCACCTAATAGCTCCTTGCCTCACAGGGCTGCTCTGAGACTTAATTAATTAATGTTTGTAAAGTGTTTCAAGAGCCTGGGATAAAGAGGTGCTATATAAGCACTGATACAATGACAATATATTGTTGTTATTAACTCCCAGTCTGATCCAAAGCCACCAACTGAATCAAAAATGGAACTGTAGCCACAAATGCAAAAGTGGGGATAGTTTGTCCTGCATAAGAAAAGGCAGCACAGTGTATATTTATTTGCAAAGTATTATGTATAGATATGTGTTTAAGCCATGGGTCAGTTTGACCAAGAGTTCTTGCAAGACAGGAAAAAAAAAAAGAAAAGGATTTTGAACACTACTACTGTGCTGTTTTTAATTTCCCTGTCTTTTTTTTTTTTCTTAGCATACCATCCAGATAAGGAAAATAAACCACACTGGGCTATAGATTAAGTCAAATATCAAAATCATTGCATGCTGACTGTGAAAACTCACTCATGCTGAACATTTGTGGGTTATCAGGATCAAAGAGCACTTCAATATTTATCAAAAAACATAGCCCACCATGGTTTAGTCTTCATTAACCTGGTGTGTATTTGAAGAACTCAATAGAGCTAATGCAGCCCAAGCTAAAGCTGACATTTTTTGACTTAGGAAAACATTTATCCTCTTGAAGAGATATGTATCAGTTTGTAAATGTTGTGAAAGGGCAGAATAACCTAAGGCTCACATATGCTATTGGATTGTCTGAAATTCAGCTTTACGGAGCTGAATTATGCTTTGTACAGAGTCAAGAATGAACTTGTCATTTCTGTAATACCAGTAAAGCTTATTTCACGTATAATGGGACATCCCGCTGTGCATAGATGATACAATTTTTCTAGTTGGATTTAAAAATATTAAAATGAAAAAGAGGTTAAATTAGGCTGTGAAAGCTAGGGCATGTGTGATATGAAGGGTGTGCATTCAGCTGTAGGGAGTTTTGGTACTCTCCCTGCTACTTTTGGCTGATTGGGTTTCATGTCTGAACAAGACCTCGAGGAGTTTAGCTCATATAAAAGACTCTCCCCCATATACAGAAAGGAATATGGATCATAATGGGTGTTAGTTCTGATTCCCTGGCACTGCCTCTAGCTTTTTCAATCTGTTCTTACTGTGCAACTAATGCTCATATCCATGATGTTCATCTAGAGAAAGATCATTTGAAAACTTGCCCTGCTAAAACAGTAAGTTAGTATTGCAAAATTAAAAAAAAAAAGTATTTATGCATACAGATGACATAGGATACATATGTGCGTCAGGGAGAGAATTCAAAATGGAGATTATGGTGCAGGACCTAGACTCCTGGCTCAGCTTTCTAGCTTTCTCTCAGTTTCTTTTCATGACTTAAGCAAGTTGTTTCATTTCTCCAGGTCACAACAAGGTGTTGCAAATATTTTGTTTTATTTTCTCTGTATGCAACAGCAGGAAGAGAAACAAATGGGAGTGGGAATATGTGACCAAGAAGATCATGAGTGCCAAATGGATTAAGTGGAATTGGGAGCCTGATGTTTAAAGAAAAATAAAAGCCAATTTGCAGTCAACAGCTTCTTGCTGGTTGGAGCTCAAGGCTGAGAAATGCTTTAGGCAAGGGTAGTTAGGCACTGTTTGCTGCTGGTTTGCTCCATATTCTTTCTGAACATCTGAAAATTTTCTTCTAATGTGTAATACCTTAATAGAATAAGAAAGCTGGTGAGCCTTGGACACTCATTCCAACAAGAGATGTGTGTCTTTTGAGTTAAACTGAATCATAGTTTGACTCAGAACTGGTAGGAGATTCCTTCATTATCTCCTCTTGAATCTCATAATTATTGCATTCTTGTGCTTCTTTTATTGGGATAATATGGAAATAAAGTACAGTAGTTGGGGTGATCACGGGTGGACAGTGAAGCATTGCTGTTCACCATTTAAACATACTTTATATTTAATATGGTTTAAATTTTTTTTTTTTTTGCATTTCATTTCCTAGCAGCTGAGTTTCTACTCTAAAATCCTAAAGGGAGATGCTTTAACCAGACACTGTCAGTAGACTGCAGCCTGTGCAGATTTCCACATTTTCACTAGAGCCAGGTTTTCTGGAGCTGTGTAACTGTCTCATCCCACAGAGCTTGTGTAGCCTCTGTCTGTACTAACAAGTTGGCAGCATGGGCAAGTTGCACCAGACCAGACCACACCAAGCCATCAGTCAGGGGCTGGGGTAATAAGGCAAAGAAACAGCTCCTCATCCACAGGCTTCCTGCTGTAAAGCTGTCTGTCAGCAGGGAGTGGCCTGGGCCACATGGAAAATGGGAAAACGCCGTAATTCCATGTAGCATTGAGGAACATGGCAGAGTGCTTGTTGAGACTGATTAAAAAAAAAACAAACAAAAAAACCCAAAAAACCTCTGGGCATTTTGTAACACCTGCAATAGAAGCCTGTCAAGGGAAGAAGAGTGAATATCTGGATCTGTCTGTGTTTAAATGCAAACTAGAAGCAAAATACCAGCTGCAGTGGGAACAGAGCAGTGTTCTAAAGGTTCAGTGGTTTAGTTTGAATACCTCCCTTGTGTAACATCAGTGACTTACTTTTTAAAGGACCTGTGCACCTGTAGATCTTATTGTTCTCTACTGTTTGAATTGTTTATTCTTTTAAAAATATTTTACAGTTGATGTAAATTGGTTCTTTATACTGGGCTAAATACGAAAAGGAAAAATATAAAACAAATTAAGTTGGGAAGAAAGGAAGAAAGTCTTACTAGAAATTGTTAGACTCTTATTTTTTTTTTTTTTGGTTTTGACATAGGGTTTTCCTTACCAAATTAGTTCCTTCATTGCCACAGAAAATACAGGAAATCTAAGCAGCTTCTCAAATGAATCAAGTAGAGGAGATAGCACAACAGCTTATCTGAGTTTTCCCTCTGGCTTTTCCACCATAATATCCCTTTACTCCATAAACTTTGAGCAAGTTTAAAGACGCTCCTGCAGCATAAATATAAGTGGGTTACCGAAGATAAGGGACACTGCATGAAATGGAAAACATGAAAGCAAGCATACATTGAAACAGCCATCTGCTAGCCTTGGAACAGGGACATTGCAGAACTCATCTATGCATTAGTGGTGCCATTTAATGCAGTTTCTAACAAAAAGAGTTAATAAAATTCCTGGCTGTAGCTGATTCACATTATAATGTCCTTCCAGAAAAAGCCTGTACCATTGCTGTGTGACTCTGTGCACAGAATGGTAATATGTATCAAAAGGCAAACTAAAGCACCTCAGGTTTCTATTGCTGTAGATAGACAGACTCAGAGTCTACAAGTGAGTTGGAAAACCCTTCTGGATTGGCAGCAAGAGGCAACCCCAGCCAAAGCTGCCCCCATGCCTGGGAACCATGGGCTCTTAATAGCCAGCAACTGTGCCAACAGAGTAAGTGCTGAAGAGGAGGTACGGAACAACTGCTATTCACATCACCGGAAAATTGCTAAGAAATGGGATATAAGGTCAATGGAGTCTTAAAACACCTCATCAGCATTATCTGCTTCTATGCTCAGTTATTTTGCACATGGTGGTCCACAATGGAACCTTTCAACATTTACCTTTTGCTTAGGAGTTCTCTTGCTGCATTACTTACCAGGGGAAGTAAGTTGATGGCACATGGCAATACTGCAGGAAGGGTAATTACATGCAAATAGACGCTGTGAGGCTGTTAAGAGCAACCATTGTATACAAATAGTACAGTTTAATAGCTTACCCTACAAATCATTGCAGTTATTTTAAATCTGTCATTCTATAGAGAAATATTATTTCTATAGGCTGGTTCTCATTCTAAAACCTTTAAGGGGTATATTTGCTAAGAGCTACTTACACTTCATTTACGTTATTAAATTAGGTTTCTCAAACAAGTATCGCCAGTAGTATTAGTAAGCAGTTCTTGTTTCATTTACTGAAGATGGAGCTGTGAGTTCTCTGAAAGAAAAACTAGAATGTTTTAACATATGCAAAAATTTGGAGGGCAAAATCCATAGCATCAACTATTTTCTCTGCTGCTGTAAGGTGGTGTTTTCCATGGTTTTATGCTTTACACAAACAGAAGAATCCAGAAGTTTTTAAATACAGAAAGACTTCAACATATTTCACAGTTTACAAAACACATCTAAGATGCACTTTGTTTAAGACATTTCGAAAACAGGGTATTTAACTGCAAGATATATTAAGTAAGTGTTCAAAATATATGAAAGCGAATGGCAAAATGCTGGAATCTTTCAGACTTGGGGGACTGATAGGCTTTGTGCATGTCTGTGTGTGCATGCATGCCTGTGCTCGTGACGTCTTTTATTCAGCTGCCAATGTAATTAACACACTACCGTGGGAGAGGAGGGTGGGGCTTATTTTCCAAATCACAAACTCCTTGTTGTTGAGCCCAGGATTGTCTCAGCTGGGTGTTTCTAAACATATCATGCTGAATTATTTAATTTGGCATAGATAAATAAATAATATGTAAAGAAGGGGGTCTGACCCCCCACCTTCCTCTTAGCTGAGGTCCAAATGTAAGGCTATTGGGCTTGGACAGCAAGGATACATTGCATTGCCATACCCAAATCTTTTTTCATTTATTTTCTCCTAAGTGGCTCAGGGACCATTAATTGCGAATCAAAGTCTCCTTAGTGCTTAAGCTGTGTTTGAAAATTAAACTTAGGCTCCTAAGCTTCTTGGAACCTTTGGAAAATTTGATTCTTGCAAGGATTTATGCCTGTTCACTATACCCCACACATGGAGTCCCAGCACTGGAACTTTGAGTCAGAGAAATGGGGGTTTACTGAGACATTTAATTGCTGGATCTCAGGTTACATAAAATAGAGTTGAAATCACAATCCAAATGACACCTGTGACAAAACTCTCAACAATTTTTGGATTTCATTGAAGGATGTGGAATGAAGTTACAGGGGAAATTACCAAGCTTTACAGAGAAATGCATAGACTGGAGCTAAATGCTTTCTTAGTGTAACACAAATAAATGAATTTGGCTCAAATAAAATGAATGTTGACAAGTGCTTGTAGCACTGGTAGCAGAGGGTTTTTTTTTATTATTTTTTGAGTAATAGTATATTAGTATTTTCTACAAAAACAGAGGAAGTAGGAGATCCAGGTTCCCTTTCTTCCTGTCTCAGGCAAATTGAATCTATATCTGTCATCGATCACTAGATGCTGGACTGCATAACAACTCTTGTTGGCTTCTATTTAAAAGTGCAGAGCAAAACACTGTGAAAATTCAATAAGTGGGATCCACTTTCGAAATTAACATTAATTGAGACATAGAGGATAACAAAGCTCAGTGGAGACTATTACTTATTTGAAACAAATTCTCTCTTTCAGAAATTGTTCCTTTTCTTGACTTTTACCCTTCTAAAATGGACATATCAAAGGAAATCTGAAATACATTCATGGAACAAAACATGAATAAGTTTGTATTTTGTGAGTACAGTTTAGATGTGACAGGGTTGAAAAAATTACTGCAAATCAATGTAATACAGAATATAAAAAAGCAAATATTTAAACAGCCATGACTACTAATTACTGAGTTAAACTGAAAAAAGATACCTGAAGGTTATTCCCACTTGAAAACAGCCTCCAACATAACTAGCAAATGAGGAACTTTCAATCTTTTCTCTCTTCATTTTGTGGCAGTGCTGACTGATCTGCCTTTGGTGAGTCATACTTGGCTGTCTGCTACAAAGTTTTTGCCACTGTCTTCTTGCTCAAAAAGCCATACAGAAGTTTAAATATCAGTGCAAACAATGTTTAAATGTGCCCAGCTAATCACTGAAGTCATTGTCGCAGAACAGAGGAGCGTTGCAGACATATCAGATACTTTGGCAACAGTAGCATAATCCAATCATTCATTAGCATAAATTAAGCTACACTGCTGCAGGCCTAAGAAATGGAGAACAAATTGGAAATGTGTAAGTTAAAAGGACTTGGTTTGGGGGGAACTTTCAAATCATTGTCCTACACAAATCCTGTCTGCCTTAGCCAATGGACAGGGAATTTCATTTACTGAAAAATGGAGGCTTTGAAGATGCTGATTAACACAGAGTTCAGCCTTGTGTTACAGGCTACGAAAATGACTAGACCAAGCCTTTGTTTTGAGACTTAAATAATAATGTAATCACACCTTTTTACGTCACCTATTTTTTTTTTTCTCAAATAAAGAAGATAGCAGTAACTAAAGCACTTCTCTGGCTTTTGAAATCTATACATTACACTCAGGCTATAGGTTTTCCTTCCATTTCCTTCAAGTTGTTGTGCGCTTTCTGAAAGGCTGAGAAGCAGTTCAGAGTGGCTGAAAGGCAAGTTTATGCTTAAAGACCAGAAATGCCTTTTCTCACAGCCCACACATATCGGGGTTGGACGTTTTCTCTCTGTCTAGACTGTGCTGTATTTTTGGTCCTGCACGATCTATCTATGGCAGCACATTTTTGTATCATGTGAAGTGTGTTATGCGGGGGGATTCCACTGCCTCATGCAGAGAGTGAAATTCTCTCTACACCCTTGTGTGGTAGGAAGTTTCTGTTGTGTCTGAAACTGAGAAATTATCTTGCAAGCATCAATGCATATGAAGCAAAAAATTCTATTTTAGACCAAGTGACAGATGAAACATTTGTGTTTAGAAGAATAATATGACTGTATGGATTTCATAGTCTTATTACATACTTTATTTAGAAGATGCTTAATCAATTAATTGTGCTAAATTTTACCTTTAATTTTCTGGAAGAATCCAAGACTTCATTGTGTTATTATACATAGCATCTAAATACATCAAAATGCCTACATTTAGTCTTTTTGATACAAATATGTATTTGATTGGCCAGAATTGCTGGTATTTCCCTGTTTGCTGATGTAGCAATATCTGTGCTTTCATCTGTTTCTGATTTCAGACTCCTTTTATTTGCAGCTTTTGCCACTCCAGTGAACCTATTACCTTCAAAAATGCTGTATTTGAAATTATACAGAAAAAATCATGTATGTATGTAGTTTATATAAACTTGATTAATATTAACCAGATGAGTAAAATTATTCATGGACTTTTCAGAGAAGTTGCAACACTTCTCAGTGGAACTGTATAAATATATTAACCCCATGTCTGCATCTTAATATTAATTTAAGAGTTTACTGAGATTTTAAAACTTACATTTTTTATTAATATAGCTGCTTACATGTTATAATTGCTTTTGAATTTAGCTGAATATTTTGAAGGCTGTCTCTAACTGTGTACTGTCTCTTTGCCTTTCCATTGCTCATCTTGTTGGACCTTATGAATATTTGTACAGTGTCCCTCAGGTTGCACTCTATCAAATGCTTATCATGCTATTAATTTAATACTTTTTAATCTAGCACATATGGTTCAAGAGATTTCTCCAGCTGTTTTCACAATCTGAAAAAAAAAATTAAAATTAAAAGAATCTATCTGGAAAAGCAGCTTGGGTTTCAGTGCTTTCTAGTTTTGAATCACAGCTTCACTCTGTGCTTGATCTAGAGGCAGTAGTCCATAGCACAGAAAGGTGTATTTGCCCTCCCTAGTGGTGCACAAGGACTTTCTCCCCTCTTGTTCCAGCATGTGCTAGATAATATTTGACTGCAGTAACTGGTTTGAAAGGCTTTTCTACTCTTAAAGAGGAGGCTTAGCTTGACTCCAAAGCAAAATGGCCTGGAGTCTGATGGATCTGACTTCAGATGTACCTTATAGAGAAGACAGGGGTTTCAAGAATTAAGCACAGCATCCTCTGACAATGTGTTTGGGCAGAGTTTCAGGTTTGGTGGCAGGAAAAATAATTACCGATAAAAAAAAAATTTTAAAGGACTCTCTGCTTAATAGTTTCTTATATGTTTGTCATCTAAATACTGATCTAATGTGACTTGGCACAGGATATAATTTCAAAATTTCACCAGATGCAAAATCATATATATATATCTATTTAGGAACAAATACAGTGATATAAATAGTGATAAAATGCAATGTGCTTAAGAGTCTAGTGTAAGATAAAATCTGCATAGAAACACTTAGCCATAGGATTTATTAATGATTATTCCAAGCATGTGTTAACTACAGAAACAACATCATGAGCTACTCACTACAAAATGAAGAAGCAATCTAAAGGAAAATGTAATTATATGAATTATTAATAATGATAATAACTTTCACACAGATATCTCCTTTTCCTTGCCTCTTTGCCTTACAAAGGAATAGTTTCATAGCTTGCAATAGCTTGAGGCTGACCAGCTGCAAGTACGTAACTTTTATGCAGTTAAACATTTCAATTGCCCTGTCATTTCTTCTAGATTTTCCACTGCCTAGTATTCCTATTTTCAGACATTAGCCCATAATTTTGATCTTGAATATGTAATAGTGATTCATTCTGCAGACTTTTTCCCTAAAGATGTGGGATACATTTTTTTCCTAGGCTTATAATTTTTCTGGAGCAAGACATCACTATTTCAACAGGAAGGCAATAAAACATTTCTAAACACTAGAAACAGCAGTCTCCCCTGTAATAGATTCTTATTTATTTTTAACAGAATCAATAGTTGTTTGCAGGAACTTGCACACTGCAGTCTGTAAGTAAGGTAAGATTGAGAGCATGCAGCTGTCTCATGATTCAGGTAGTGTAATCTGATTGAAGTCTGTGGCTACTTTCTATGAAATCCACAGTGCCAGCTCTTTCAGCAGGTTCATAAGACTGACCTCCTTCCAGATGGCTCCATATATCCCTCATGAAATCCATCAATACAGTAAACTTCCTTTGCCTAACCTCTGTATTGATTGAAGTTAAGTACTACATTTGCTAGTAGAGCTCAATGAAGCTAATCATCACAGAAGTGCAGCTCAATGTTTCCCATTCAAGAGACTTCAAAATACCTGAATATCATAGTAATTGGTCTGCAGTTGAGTATATTTCTATCTTCATTATAGAAGAGGATGAAGCATTTCCTTTTATATTCACATAAGTCTCTCATCATACACAAGAAAATAATGAAAGATTTATACTAACCTGTTGTTTTCTGCTATGAACTGGATGCCTGAAATAAATGTCTCCAAATCTCAGCCTAACTTTTCCCCTCTAGATACTCCACAACACACTGTTGCTTTGGCATGAGTAGTAGTTAATTGTATGAAAATTACTAATTTTTAGTCCCCAACCCTCTCTTCCCCCCTCTTCCTTCCTCTCCCCCCTCCCCAATGACATTACTACCAAAACTGGAGTATTATCTCTGACTGGAACTTGACTTTAGTTAAAATTTTGACTGGAATTAGAATTTAAAAGTCAGAAAGAAACAGTGCTGGCAACTTACAAGGCTTTTGCTTTCAGAAGAGCAGTCACATTATTAATTCCTATTCTACGAAGATATTCCCTTGAGAAGGCTTGGCGTATATGTAAACTTAAATAAAATTCTGTTACTGAAAAGAACTTCCTAAATGTGTACATCTCTTAGAGGCATCATTTTGATTTATTTTGATTTATATTAAGAGGAAAGACCCGCATATTGCATGCTTTTAGAGTTTTATTGCTTCTGATGCAATAGATATATACAAGCTATGCAATGGAATTATTAAAAGGATGTTCATAACATAGAAGACAAGAGAAAATAAATGACTTATAGCATTGATTTGTACCGTACGTGGAGATAACCAAAGGAGTTTTATCGGTACCCCTCAGGTGCATATTCAGTGATTTATGAAATGATGTAATGTCTTGGAGAGTCTGACAAGGGGGCAAAGGTTAAAATCAAAGCTGTGCTCAGGAAAGCAGCACAGAACAAATTTACAGGATTCAAAACTTTGATGAGCTATGGAGAAGATATCACCACAGGCCTTCTAGTCTCTATCTTCCTTCTGTGAAAAATGAGTGAAGAACACTGCAAATGTCTGAAGCTCAATTTTATTATATTTATCTATTCAAACACCTCCAGCAGCGGGTCAAATCCTGATGAATCTTTGAAGGGACCTGTCCTTTATTCAGGGCTATTAGTCTCTTAAAATACTTTCCAAATCAAAGGTGAAGACCTCAATATTTCCCAACAGACAAATTCATGTTTGTGAAGTGATATTTCGTGCATTTATCTAGCTAACCCATAGCATAAACACATGTGCACAGAAATGGGGAATGTGCTCAACACTAATTCAGAGAGTGGCACAGCCACTGCCCCAGGTGTGGCACAAGTTTTGCTGTTACTGCTGACTGCCACATGCTCCTAGAGAAAGAAGGGGGTTTCCTAATGAGACACAGCACCTGCTTCAGGTTACTCACATGGCATGAGATCAATGAGCAAAAACTACAAGTACCTCATTGCAGTTATTTCAGGATGTCTGAAATGTAGAGAAATGGTTTCTCAGAAGGGCAAAATCATTCATGATGTTTTCATGACGGCAAAAGGCAAATAGATTATAATTAAGCTAAATTTAAAAATAATATTATGTCATAATAACTTGTAATGAAAGAGTGATGACAAGATATTGCAGGGGGACCCTTTTCTGACAAATCTCTTGTATTTTGCTATCTTTGGAATCTGCTTCCTCCTTTGCTGTGGCAAAAGCTTGATGTTGACTTCTAGGAAGTGTTGAATAGTCTTTTTTTCTTCTTCTTTTTTTTTTTTCAAGAATAACTAAGACCATAGCTCAAATTACAGGAAATATGTGATTTCCTTTTCTTTTTGGATATTTTTATTTGTTTGTTTGATTTGGTTTTGTTACATGATTTTTATTATAGCTTATTGAATATTAAGTCTTTTTCTATTTACATATTAATTCAGATACTGCAATTTATGAATAAAAAAAAAAGAACCAATTTATAGACAAAGGGAAAGATAAACCAGGGTGATAATTCCTTTTACATAATGCTAATGATGCTTCAAATAATAAGAATAAAGCGAAAACCAACAAAACAGAAAGGGTCTATATTAGCAAAGAAATAAAATCTGTGTGGTACCGTGTTAGCAGCATATCAGCAGCATCATTCTTGGTGAAGAACTTTTCAAGTCTGGACATAATAAACCACGCTGTCTCTTCTGGATAATGATTTTCTCACATAAAAATCCTCTTTCATATTTCAACCACCTGCAATCCAGTACCAGTTTAGAGCCGTGGTATCTGTCATCGCAGTTATTTGCCCCAGCGCCGGCGGTTTCAGCAGCAGTTCAGAGCCACAGCTTGTCACCTGCTGCCTCTGCTGACACTTGGGGTGGGGCTGCTCCCAAAGCAACTCAAAGGCAATGAAAGCACATTGGAGTTCCAGAAATTACAACTAATTAAAAATATAAATAGCCCCAACATGAATAAAGCTACTAACACAAGCAGTGCCAAACTTTGCTGAAAACAAAAGTTTACTTAGTTTCACTTAGAATGAGCTTGAGAATGTAATGAGTGGGAAGAAGAAAGGAAAATTGTAGTGGTGGTCATGCTGCACTATTCCACTTCCTAAACTGGCAACAGAACTTAATTAGAATTCTGTGTAAGAGCATATGGATTTGACACCCACATTACAAAAAAAATGGTACCGCACTAAGCTTTTCTGACATCCACTAAATTCTATATTGTTTTAGAAAAATTAACATGAACATTTCAGATAATGAGCAGTAACAAAAACTGAGGAGTAATATAACCATAAACAAAAGTTAGCCAAAGAGCAGGGGAGAAAGGTGCTTTAATTCAACACTTTCAGTAATTCTGAATTTTTTTAAGTGAAAATGTTTTTAGCCAGTTATTTTGAATGATGTAGCCATATTCTCACGGAATTCTGCAATTTAACTGAGACTTCATTATTACACAACAAAATCTAAATTAAACAAAAGTAAAGCTTACAGTTGATTAAACTGAAACTCCCTTAGTATTTGATACACTTGAAAGTACTTAGGGGCACTAAATATCCTCAAGCTGCAAAACTTAACGTGTATACTCAAAAGGCCATACTCCTTTGTAAGCTTCAGATTGGGATGAGTATATTGTATTTATACACCTGGAAGGATTTTGTGCAAACATTATAATGTCATGAGTTCCAACTGTCAAGTTTAAACTATAACTATTTGTGTACATATTTGTACCATGTTTTAAGAACACAGTAGCTTTTTTGATGTTTATATGCTGGGAAATGTATTTCAGACTAGGCATGTTACTAAGTCAGTTGTGTAGCTGTTTGATTATTTACAATAATGGCTTCTCTCCATTCCATATTAATATATATTAGTGAAATAACATGGATAAGAATAAAAATCTTTGGGATAACAATATTTGTTGATTTAAAGGTACTCTCTTCAGTAAAAATACTGACATCTGAAAAAACTACAGCGTGCCAAAAGCAAAGCTATATGTCACATTGAAAGATGTATTTTGTCAAAAGAGTTTTTGCTTACAAAATTGATTTTTAGGTATGTTAAACAGCTATTATGTAGACATGTAACTGGGGCATGAGAATCATATTTCTTTCTTATTTAAATTTGCAAAGTCAAATACATGACTTGTCTGTGTACATCAAAATATACAAATGTCTGTGTGCATCAAAACTGTCTGTGTGCATTTTTATTTAAGTAAAAAAAATAGAATTCTGTGATCTGACTGTTGCAATGAGTTAATTAGATTTATCTTTTGTAATAGCTTAAACATCAGGGCAGTCTGACAGCACTTCACTCGCTGAATTCCAAAGCACATAGAGGTAAATCGAGATCTGTTTATTCCCTTTGGCCTAGAGGAGAATCTCCATTAAGCACAGTCAGATGGGCTTGTGCCATCAGAGCCTTAAATGTGTCCCACAGGGTGCAATAGGCCAGGGAAAGGCTGGTCAGCTCTTAAACAGTATTTGAGACCAAAGACATCCATCCATAAATACCAGAGGTGCACTTGTTACATAACTTAGGTTACAACTTTCATTCCATTTCTGACACAACCTCCTTCACCAGCCTTCACCTCTACTTCTCACCATACTAAAGTCACATTACTGAATATCAGGATCCAAAAGCTGCTATATAGGTATATATGAATAGTATGGATTAATGTGCCATATAATGGACAGAAAAAAAGAACACCCTAATCACCTGGGCTGAGTGAATGAAGGAAGACATATTTGCCTGCCATCTATTAATGTAAATGGTGCAGCTAATTTAACAGTATTAGACCTGAATCATCATGCTATTATTCCAGTTTTACATCACTGTGAAACTGGAAGTGAATCATTAATATCAATGAAATTATACCAGTGTCAGCCGTGGAGTAATCTGCAGAGGGGATCAGGTTCATTAATTTTAATAATTTATGATGCAGTGTAGGTTACACAATTTTACTAAATCTGCTTTTATTTAATGTGACTTACTGATCCTTGCATGTATTACAAACCACCCAATATATTTGATATGTCTATTATGAGCAGTTTCTGAGGAAGCATGACTTTTTAGCAGAGTGTACTAACTTCTGAATTTATCTGGGAAGACTGTTGACCTAATCACTAAAATATTCTCCAAAGTGCTAGATTCTGTGCAATGAAGGTGTGTTTTGGGAAACTACCTTACTCAGAGCAGTCTCTGCTCCACTTTCCATCTTGCTTGGCACTGTTAACGTCAGCATATGAGTGGGCAGAAGCTGAGGAACCAGAGCTCTATGAACACAATTCATCAGGAGAGCATCTACAGAGTAGCTAAAAGACTATGACTTTAGTCTGTTGTATATTTGCTGTAAAAAACTCAGAAAATTTAGTTTCGTCTTCCTTCCAGACATAGGAAGCATAGACCATATATACACTGCTGAAGTTAAAACTGTTTCTCTAATTCAGTGTTAACAGGTTGAGCTACCAAAAAAAAAAAAAAAAAAAAAAGTATGAGAATCAAATCAATACCAGCTGATCCTTCAAGTCCATGGAAACTTCAGCTTACATTCCTGCACAGCATATTGAAGATAGTCATCCCCTGTACATCCTGGTATCCTGAGAATGGATTTGAAGGCAAAATGTTCTGCATCTGATCGTACAAATATGGTTAGTTTCCATGTAGTAAGTAGGTAGCAGATACAGAAAGTGCACATGAGAGATTAGAGTCTGAATAGAATATCTGCCATGAACTGTGGTTTTACTGCTGTCTCCCTTCTTCCAGCCCTGGGGAAGGCTCCTATGCTTGTAGCTGAACCATGAGAAAAGATGGATGTGTGTTGGTGCTGCTGCCTCCCCAGTGCACAGCTGGGTGCCCAAATGCACATCCATCCTCATCAGTTGTTGAAGCTAATACAAAATAAGTTCAAGAATGCTTAATTATCAGCAGATGGCAGCTAACTTTTTATGTCTTGAAGCTACTGGTGCAGGAGAATATTTCGCCTGCATGCAAGCAGTGTATATTTCTGGATCTTTCTGGACCTCTCTTTCTGACATCATATACAAAGAATTTAGCTGAAATTAGGCTGATATTCATGTGGTTACTCAGACTTCAGTACTCTTTCAGCATAATAGGTTTACCTTTGAGAGTTTTCCTTATTATTTCAATGCCACTTCAGTATTCTCAGATTAACAGGATAGTTACTGTCACTGTCTTGTTTATGCTGTGGAATTTTTATAAACCCTGCTTTACACCCTTTCTGTGCTTTGGCTGATGCCTGCATTTATAGGGACATAATAGTACTTAGCAATATATCTTGCACCATGGCATATTTAATTAGTGTGTGAAACTTGTGCTTGTACTTCTATTTCTATTTCTAAAGCAGAAGCACTTTGCTCATAGTTTGGTGTCAGAATGCATGAAACCTCCTTGGCATAACGTGAATTAGAACCAGCAGCAAAATGAATGAATGATTAGCGTTGGGCATGGATCCAGTGTTTGACATTCCACTCATTAGAAAGTCTACTCTAATTAACTTAATTGGAATCTACTGGGTGTGCCATTGATGGATTTGCTTGTCACCACAATTTTGTTTTATGTTCCATCAAATTCATTGGTGAAAACATGATGTATGCTGAGATTACCTTGTAAAGACCTAGTTCTTCAGAGGGATCTGCAAATTGCAGCCTCTTGCTTCCACACAGGGACTTAATGAAGTCAATGGGAGGCAGGGTGCATGCTAGTGAACTCCTTTGCATAAAAATTATTTTCTCATAGTCCATATGAGTTACACATGACATATAACTTTCCATTAATCTAGCACCTGGGGATTTCAAATGATCCTCTAAACACTGAGGAATCAATCGAGCCACTTTTCCTAATGCTAATAGCACCTTTTCCTACAAGGGGTCACTGAAAATACTCAATAAACTCGTTGGGGCTACTCAGTACATCATCAGAATCTGTCTGTAATTAAGTGAGCCTCATAAAAACACTTATAAATAAAATTATATGCATGTTCTGACTGGTATACAGTGAATCCAATATTTCTATAACCATACAGTAAATGATTAGCAAAACCAGAATGCGACCAAAGATTTTGTTCAATGAAAACAGTTTCTGCAAGTTGCCACTTGAAATATTAGACTACTAATTTACTTGAAGGATTTTATTCTTTTATCTATAATCGAGATGCAGCCATGTCAGCTGAAGCTAGAAATTGCACAAAGAACTTTTGCTATTCAACTTGAAGGTGTACACCTGTGCTGACTTTTTATCTACTTTATATGCATATGCATATTTCGTTAGATCTGGGCTCTCATAATGGTGGGTAAATAATCTATTTCAGCTCTAGAAAATAACATTGATATGAAATGTAAATGGGAAGCTGGATTTCCATTGCACTTCTCTGGTCTAAGACATAGAATCCTGTAAACAAAATGGAAGGAGACAAATACTAGGATTTGAAAGCATGAAGTGGTTAAATGGATACCAGTGGAAGGAAAACCTTCATGATAGGTTAGATATATAGGCAAAGTTAAATCTCTTTTATTAAAATAAAATCTGTGGTCTTACTTGGAATGAAACCCATATCCCCAGAGAAGTTTAAAGAATACATACAGCAAGGCAAATACCATTGTTGCCTCATGAATAATGGGGCTTCAATAGATATCATGACAATAAGTATATTTTAAGAAACAGCATTGCTTATAGCAGCTTGTTGAAAGATTAAAAGAATTTAACATTTCATTTACACTGTCTATTTTTTTTCTTATATCTTTAAAAAACAGGTCTGTAGAATGTATTTTTTTACAGAAATTTCATGAGAACAGAAACACTACTCTTGTCATCATTGTGATTATTAATATGGGACTATGGAAAATTTATCTTTACCTAAAATGAGTTCTGTGAAACTAATTTAAATTTATTTAAAAGTATTGTGAAGATTTACAGATATTGTGCTGAGTGAGAGAAGTTAGTGCTGTCTGATGATGCAAATAGAAAGTGAGGTTGAAGTTTCTGCTGACCTTGTTGCTTTATAAGCCACTCTTTGAGACTCTCTGAATTAAATATACGAAGAATTGCAATAATCACGGCAAAGTAAAAATGGGCTCTCATTTAATCTATTTCCAAATATATTTAAAATAAAATAATACAATTTTTATATAGGGCCTGTCTCTAGAATCTCTAAATTATTTCAGTTTCAATGAATGTCAAAATGTCCTCCCAAAAAACTTACTAACCCTTTCCTCATACTGAGCACATCTAAGGCAGTTTGTGGTAGCAAGTGCACCACATAGCCTACAATACTGGAGTATGCCCAATTTCATTAGAATGATAAACTAGTTTTGCTGGAAAGTTAAGTTTTGATGGGCTACAGTGAAAACTAAAGACTAAACAGAAGGGAAGAAGCCAAAGCATATTCCAAAAATCTTTATATTCTGTTAAACATACAGTGAATAGAGAGAATGCTCAGATTGATGAAGAAGTGAGTCATATTTTTGTGGCAAGTATAGTTTTAATAACTGAAGTTGGTGGTTTGGTGTTTCATTAAAAAAAAAACAACTTCTTAATAGCTTTCATTCATCAAACAAAATTTAACCTTTTAAGGTATAGAGAAAGCAAAGGTGGCTGAACTAAAGCCTTCATATGGGTCATGCACCTTCCAGTGGTGACTCCCAACCTTTTACTTCACTGGCCATTTATGACATAATAAATTTTTTCAGGCAATTGAGAAATCGGACAAAAACAAACACAACCCATTCACTGGCGTGGCAATGCAAATTCACAAAACTGTATTAAACATAAAAGCATTGTGTTCTAAAAAGTCATTTTCCAAGTCTATGTTGGAATACAAGACTAAACAGAAAAAAAAAATCACAAAAAAGAAGCATGAGTTTATCATTAAAGAAAAAAGAAAAAGAAAAAAGAAAGAGGGAGCCAATTAAGATAATTACACCAGAAAAGTACTTTTATTTTGCAAGTCTCTATCTGCAAGTCTCTCTGGAAGTCTGCATCTTCTGAACTTAAATGTGTTTTGCAATCTGTTTGTATGGGGGTTTTTTTGCTTTTTTTTTTTACTTGGAGCATATGTATAAAGGAGCACAGAGCTGCTTTTACTCTTTAATTTCTTGTTATACGCAGCTTGTTTGTGAATAAAGTGTGAATTAAAAAAGAGGCCTGGGTCTAAAGATCCATTTCAATAGTTTGCTTTTTGACCTACTGAGGAGCTCCCACATTTTTCAGTTTCTGAAGACTTTCTGCTTAGGAGAAGTTTTCTAGCAGGATCTGTCTCATGTTCTCTCTGCCTCAAGAAGCAGATTTCCATTTTTCCTGGGTTACTGAACCAACAGAGTCAGTTACTGTGGGGAGACACATCTCTTTCTCAGGGAAGACACCTCAATTTTCCAATAGCAGAAGGGCTTTGCTCTGGAATTTTCCTTTGGCTGCCATCAATACTGGATATTTTGATCTCACAGGTATACTAATGTACAAGTATTAAACAGATAGTGAAGCACAGAAAAATGGGGTTTAGGGTTTTTTTGGTTATTGATGTTTTTGTTTGTTATTTGTTTGTTGGTTTTCATTTAATTCTTCTTGTGAATGTTTTATGCTCAGAAATTGTCCTGAATCTTGTTAAAAGTACATTAGGAGTATTGACAATGTATACTGACACTGTAGCTTCTCACAGCTCATGCCGCTGTTAGAGAGACTTTAGAAATGGGCTGCAGCTTTGGGGTAGCACAAATCTAGACAATGACCTTCAGTACCCCAGCACTTAGGCTGATAGGGCTTATCTGTACTTTGGTCAAAAGAAATGTAGACCATTTGTTAAGTGTTAGGTTTTTGACATTGTATCAGCAGAGTTGGCAATCTCAGTGGCTTAAAATGTACACAGGCAACCAATCATGCTGATCAGGGAATGACTAGAAATAGCATGAGAGTTTTGGAGTACAATAAGGGTTTGTGCTCCTTATTGATAGCTCTTCTTAGATTACTTTTTCCTTTTTGTACTAAGAATCAGAAAGAAAAATGACAGAGCCTCATCTGGCAATTTATATAAGGTAGAAACATATACAACATATATAAATCTTAGTCTGTCAGTTAATGCAATATAAATAAATAAATAAATAAGTATATATATAAGAGATTTCTTTTAGTAGGCTAGTCTTCTAAAAGGCATCATGCTTCCTTAAAGTTCCACATGGATATTTGTATTCCTACATCGTGTTTTGTACATTGTCATTCAAGATTACCTGTAAATAAAATTTCTTTGAAAATTAACCTTCTATTAACTTGTTAAGATTGAATGATTAAACTACAATTCACAATTTGAGGTCATTATTAATTGAGTTCATACTTGTAATCCAATTTTTGCCTCATTTTACTTGTCAGAAAGACACAGTGGTAAAACTTATCTTGACATTTTATATATGCATAAATAACCATAAATATATGTAGCCTACTTTTTTCAGTTTTTACAGCCCTTTTTTTTCTCTTCCTAACCTACCCCCAACTCCCCAAAAAAGAAAGATTTATTCACAGGTTCATAGAAAACAGTTACCAAGGTCACCTGACTCAGAGTTCAAACTTGGCCTTGAGCAGGGACAGAGGTTTAAATAAGTTGCTGTATTAAAACATGCAGGTTCACAGTGCCAGCACCTCATTCCAATTTCAAATTCTGGCTTTAGAACACTGTAATTCTTGATTTATACTAGACGCATAAGATCCCCTACATTCTGAACTTATGTCCATTTTAAAGCTATCTTTTAACTAAACTCTCACACAAATGGGACTATTTCTTTCCCCAGATGTCATAAATTTAATTTCTGCTGCTTTAGACAGCCTTTTTTTGAGAACACAACTAGTAACCATTTTTATATTTTTTCAGTCTTTGCTTAATAGGTTTTAAGTTTATGCGTTCCAGTTGAATTCACTTTTGATAGTAAAATCTACAATAATACATTTATAATATGTTAGATTTTATACAGACTTAATAAACACAGACTTTTTTTCACAGCTTAATAAACTTTTAACCTCTTAGCTAAAATAGGTATTGTACAGTAGCAATTGTGTCTGTGCCATTTGTAAGGGTAAAACAAAATTTCCTCATCTGGGACAGGTGTGTTGGCGGGTGTGTGAGTGGCACGACACTGATTTGTGGTTCCTAACATGTGCAACTAGTCTGTGTTCCCTCAGCATCTCCAATCACTATGTGCACCACAATCTACAAAAGGGTAGACAATAAGTGAAGCTATCCTTGCAGGATTACACCCAAAAATCTTATTGTCAGGTTTTCTTCCAAACTGTAAGGCAATATCTGCTGCATTCAAACAGCTGAATAAATAGCTCCTGGCTTGTTGATATAGCAGAGGGAAAAAAATCACTAATTTATCAGAGTTTATCCTTACTTTTTCTTTCTTCTTTTTTTTCCCCCACCTGGGATAAGTATATAAGACTCTGCATGGAGAATTTATACCTGTTTGTATGAAAATTGGATAAAAAACTGGGTCAAAGTACTATTCTTAGCCACAGATGCAATGCTACTGACTTGCTGAAAATCCATTCTCATCTGTATGTTCTTGTCCACCAGATTTTGAACCTTGGTGCCAAGCAGTTTAATGTAAATTGCTCTACTTTAAACACTGTATTTTCTTAAAGTTCTCTAAGGCACATACTACTTGTACAGCAGAAGCTGTATTATATGCAGCATATAAAGAATTCTTGTGGAAAGGTCTGTTTATCTCATCAAAGTGAGATTATATCTGTGTAGACATAATGTATAGTAGAAATATATATATGTACATATATATATATATATATATGTATACACAGTATCATGTTGCATGTTAGAATGCACTTTACAAATTTCCCAGAATTTAAAAAATCATTTTCAGTATGACATCCTGCCAACAAAAACATGGCAATGTAGCTTAAGACTTGGTGTTATTTTGTTATTTCAGTTTTCTCTTCTCTTAATAATGAGAAAAACAATATTGATTTTGGATGTAACCATGAAAGAATGATGATTAAGAATTACAGAAATCTTTTGTCCCGGCAAGGTCCTTATAGCTCTCATGAAATTTTGAACTAGTGTACTTTGTTACCTCATTAATATAGGCCAGCAGTAAATTGTGGGTTGGCACACTGCCCAGCATAGCACCACAATCAAGCCTCTGCTTTCTAGTAAATTAGAATCCAGCTTTTTATATCTGAGGTACACACATTTATGGAGGCATTAGATATGAAGTAATCTTTCATTTGCCATTTGCTTTTCTACATGGCTGGCTTTAAACTAGGTCATGTAAAGGAAGTTATTTGTGGAGTCAGGGAAACCTACACTAAAGAGACCTGAAAGGTCCTTTCAACAGCAAAGAGGATTTGCTGAGATAGATCTGAATGAACACCTGAAGAGGACCTTAGCTCTTATCTGGGTAACTATAAGACATGTGAATCAATATACCTGGGCTCACAGGACCAGGCATCTTTTGTGCATGACCACAGAACACACAACAGCGCTGAATTCTATTGAAGAAGCAGGACTAACCCTCTTGGCAGCAAAGCACATTAACAAAATTAAACCACTGGAATGAAACACAGAAAAATCACACCTTTAAAAATTGTTGGAAACACTTCAATCCATTACTACTTGTATTCTGGTGATTACCAGTAATTTCTTAGTCACAGTTTGTGTAATTACTTGCCATTTGCCTGTATTTAAAAAGAATTAGCTCAGATTCTTTCTAGCAAGTCATCAACATTGCTAAAAAATAAGTAGTTAAACAGACAGACAGAGTTTGTTATAGATTGCCTTTTGTACTCAGTAGACGTGAAGATATTTCATAGCAGCCTGTTCACTTTAGGTAGTTATACAACAAAAAGCAACAATTTCCAAAAATTGTTCTCTTCCTTAGATCTCTGCTGTATTTCAGTGGCCTTTTGGCTGCAGCTTTCTCCTTAGTATAATTGCTTTAATGAATATCTCTTAGAGGCATGATGGGAAAGTGATAACATGGTTCCTGTAAGCATGCAGTTGTGACTAGTAACCATCTAGGAAAGGCAGTCCTGGAAAACTGGACTGCAAGGAAGCTTCACAGCTCTCTAGAAATCTGTGTACTCTTCCTCTTGAATTGGGTAGGTATGTTCTGCAAGCCCGTGCTTTTCACTGGGCCTAGGCAATACCAACAATTGCCCTAACCCACAGAGATAGCTCTGTAAGAAACACCTTGGCTTCTCAAAGGAAAATTAACCTCTGGTACCCTTGATGCTTAAACCCATCTGTTACTTCCACCTCACTCGCACTCTGTCAAAGCTGTATGCCCCTAATGACTGATTCCTACCCACAGAAGAAATGTTTTAATCAGCAGTGAATATTTCCTTCCCCATAGAGCCCATATTAGGCAATATTTCAGGTAGCTCTAAATCTCTGGAGATTGAGATGGGGACAGGGTCAGGAGACAGTTTCCACAGACTCTGTGCTTCAACTCATCCATGCTACACCAATTGTCACTGTCCCCAGCAGCACAAACTTCCATGGGGGGTACAAGCAGGAGGTCAGGGTTTGTGTGCTGTACAATTTCAGACTGCAGCAGACAGCAAACATTGCTTCAGTTTCTGACTGGGCAAAATGGGCTTCCATTTTGGTGCCAGTGCTACTAAATCTGGAAATTAATGCATAGTAAACACACAAGTGGTGAAGTGAATACAAATAAAGTCAGAGAAATGACACCTGCTTATACCACCTTTGAGTTTGGCAGAGTGTAGTTATTCCAAATATTACTGTAAAATCACACTTTCATGTGTATGTCCAAAGATGGATGCATACAGATATAGACTCTTTGGGTGGCTGATAGAAAAGGCCTTCTTTCAGTGCTACAGCCTTTACATATACAAATATTTTCTATGGTTTCCCTCCTCAGATGTAATAATACTGCTTTGGCCAACATAAACATGTGAACTCACCCATAGGTGGAAAATGGGAACAAAAATGTGAAAAAAAACCCCAAAAAACCTCTAAGAATTTTGATGTCAATAACGAAATACTGAGATTTTTCCCTTAGACAAGACAAAGAATTTTGAAAACATCCCATTAAATCTGGGAAGAACATTTTACAGCATTCTTGAAAGATTTTTGTGCCACCTTATTACTATTAAGAGGCAAAAATTGTCCAGGGAGGCTGCAGCTACAGGGGCACAAGAGAGTTTGGAGTTCAGGTTGCTTCTCTGAGTTTCCTTCCACTGGAATTCTGAAACATGGGCTTCTCATTGCAGGTTTCATGCTGGGAAGAGGCAGCAGGGTCTGAGGGAGCTGAGATTCATACTTTGGGTGTGAATCACTCTTTCTTCACAAATATTACTAGATAAAAAAAGAAGCACAGGAAAACTTCAATAGTAAAAATGTCCATAGTTTGATTATAATGCAGATGACCAGGTCCAGAACTGTCCAGATTACTAATATTTTATTGCTCTGAATTCATGGCTACTTATCAGAAATGGCCTATAATTGATTTAAAAAAAGAAGTCTAGAGTGATGAGATATAGGGGTTATAAAAGGAGCACACCAGAATAGAATACAAAATTACCCAGGAATAGGCCACCTCTGCCTTTTCCACATGAAAATCTCAAATTTTGGAAAAACATCTTTATAATGCACTGCATGAATAAAATGGTGCTGGGACAAGGACAGCATATCAGTGGCATCATCTCAAGTGAGGTTTTACATTTCTTCCAATTAATTTGAGATCTGGTGACACTTAAGCTAATTACAAGCAAATAAATGAGAGCTTCAAAGAAATGGGTTATCAAAAGGAAGGTTTCAACAAAGATTATGTATTATATTGCTGTAAGTGAAAACACCAAACCTCTTAAAGAAAGAGTGAAATGTGCACTAATAAAGGAACATTTAGAAGATTTTTGGAAACACTTAGAAAATGGATTAAGTAAAATGTACTTATTTACACAAGGCTGGAATACATGACCCTGTTTGATTTCATTTTCTTGTAGACCATGACTAAAGATATACCTCTGGTTCTAGCAAAGACATAAATCTATGACTACTAAAAGTACACACTTAACGGAAAAAACAGAATTAGGCAATGATTTTTGAGGGATTGCTTATCATTATCATGAAGTGTGGAATGACAGTTCATATTCATAAACCCTATTTATGCTGTGCTCCCTACTAGTATTCAAAATGTTAAAATACAACAATAACACAACACAAGAATATATAGAGAGAATAATCTACTCTAAAGGACTGATTGAAATAAACTTTGCAGAAACAAAGAAAATTAGAATTTCTAGAAAATGTCAGTTGATTTGAAAGAGAGTAGAGGTGACATGAGTGTTCAACGTGCTTAGAGAGTCTGGCAGCTAAGAGTGCAATTGTTCAAGCTGATAAACATATTAAGAGCTAAGACTGCAAAAGTGTTTAGCAAAGTAGAACATGTATCTACTCCAGAGCTTGTCATGAATATTAGTATTCATCTGTGCTAGGCTATATGAGACAGTGATAAATCAACTAAGATTTGGAAAAGTCTCTGAAATGTTTATGTGAATCTCTAAGAATATAAGGCAGTGCTGGTTTTGTAAGGAGGGACAAATGCTCATCTAGGGAGTATTCTAAAGTGTGTAAGGGAAATCCATATGTTGAACATAAATTCTTAGAATCCTTCCTTTACCGATTTTTCTTTAAAGCAAATTAAATAGTTTTCAGAAAGCTAATCTTATAAGAAGGCAAGAATGAGAAATTATCTTCTTAATCATTTGTATATGAGTAAGAGGCAGAGTAAGTAAAAGCTAACTCCGCTGGAGCAACCACAATCTGCAGTTAGCCTTTGTCCTGCAGCAGCATTGCTTCATCTGACAAATCTTGCACCAACTCATGATGCTCAGCAAACCTTTCTGGCTTTACCTGACTTGTCTTTAATACACAGCAGAGATTCTAAAAGCTGTAATTCTGGGTTTGGCAATTAATACCACTAACATTTGCCTTGAGTTTTCACCCTCAGGAGCAATCCCCAGGGAGCCCTGCCATGAGCAGAGCAGGAGCTGGGGCTCCCTGGGGCCTGGAGCTGCCCAAGCCCTGCAGGGCCAGAAGATCAGAGCCCTGCTTGCTCCCTGGGTGCTCTTTGCTCCACTTGTGTCCAGTCAGAGGGTACCTTAGTGAGACTGCCAGCTTAAAACGTTTGAGAAGTGTTAGCTTCAAGCTGAAAGTCTCAATACCTATAACATTTAATGTAGATTTTATTCACGGTGTGTTAGGTACCAAATAAAATATCTGATCAAGGATTAAGTTTCAAGGATGTGGAATCCACCATATTACTTATAATATGTAAGATGGAGGAGGTCATTTGAAGAGGATATTTGAAGAGGATAACCTGCTTCTTTCGTGAGAATAACGGTAGACACTAAAACAAAAATCTTAGTTTTATTATTCACTGCAACTGAATATCAGAACGGTGCTTAATATGCTATAATATCAGCATTTCTGCATAATTTTATGTTATGGAAGTGACATACATACATTTTCCTCCACACCTTTATCATCCAGGCTGCCAAACAATAGGGAAACATTTGGCATATTCCAGGTGCACAGTGTCAATGCAGACTGATACCACTTTGAAATATATTTTCAAGATTTTAAAGAAAAAATAATGAGTGAAAATACTGAATACAATTTTTTTTTTTTAATACAAAGGTCCTAGATATTTTTCTTTGTAATTTTTAGCTGTTCCAAATAGAATGATTTCCTCTGAGTAAGACTGGGAATGAAACCATCCCAATTACAGAATGTCAGTTAGATATTAGGGATAAAAGTGCATAGTAATGAGCATAATGAATAGAAATGGAATTTATTATCTGACTTTTCATTTTTTTAGTTCTGGATAGACAGATAGAGTTTTGGATCAAATGAAGAGTTTCACCAATCAGTAGTGCAATTTAATAAATTTTGTCTAGCAGTCTATGTCTTATTTAAAATGTGTTTTGTTTCACCAATTGAAAAGGTATTTGATTCCCAATTCAAACAAACAAAAAGACCTGAATGCTCTGACAAGCACACTGTATTTCCCTGAGTAGAGAGCAAAATATGTACATTTATTTCAGTATTGTGGTAGCCCTGAGAAGCTTGAGTCTTGGAAGCTGCTGTGCCAGGGTTGTAAAGGGATGCTTGCTTGAGATTAAAGAAGAGAAGACTCAAGAAAAACTAAAGTGAAGTCTTCAGCAAAAAGCAGAATGTGTCTGTGCTTCTCTAAGGTTTTATAAGAAAGGAAGCTGTCACTAAAAGTGAAGACCAATAGACAATATGTATTTGCATAGTTGAGGTCTAACCAGGACTAAATAGAAATATAAAAGAATATAGGGTTAGTTCAAAAAATATCCTCACCTTTCTTTCTAGTACAGAGAGTGTTTTCCTGCACCTAGGGTAGGTACTATTGCTCTTTGGACCAGGCAAATAAAACATGCTGTATTAACAACAAAGTGACAATGCATGTTACAAATAGATTGGTTAAATAAGAAGTGATTTGAGCCTTTGGCCATCCTTCAAACCAAATTGAACTCAAACCTTTGACATTTCAGTCGCATTGTCTTCTGCCTCATCCTACATTTCTCATGGTATAGTGTCATGCTGAAATGCCCAGAGGTCTGATATACAAAAAGGGCCACTTCCTGCCAGGAGGAGGAAAGAAGGAAAGCCCAACAATATTCTTCACAATGGAAATTAATGTATTCCTCAAATAAAAGAAGCTGCTACTGCCTGATGGGCCAGCTTAGCTTGCAATTATATGCCATTGCTTTGCCTCAGCCAGGGTTTCTCCCCTTCAGAGCCCATCCTACAGACTGACTGGTGGTATTTGAGGAAATTGATTACTAGATCACCAGATTAGTTCCCATGGCCACTTGCCATCTCCTGATTTTCTGACTGAAAACACGGTGGAATTGAGGTGAGTAAAGTCCATTTGCTAAGAGGTTACTGCAGCTGATGTGATCATTACTGCTCTAATATATTCTCATCCTATTAGCATGTTAGTTGTGTTCAGCAGAGCAGCACGACAATCTTACTACACAGTATACAACAGCCACATTCCATTGCAGTTCATCATTCCTTCTCCTAGCAGTACTGCTACTTATTGTCCAATTTTCTTACAACAGTGAGGTACAACAATTGAGGTAGTTGAAATACAGCTTTCAATATTGTATATTTTTAAGGAAAGACTAGCAAGATTAATCATCCTGTCAATATTGACACATTTGTTGATATTGCCTGGAAGAATGAAAGGAGACTTGAGATGCCTTTCACTCCATTTTGTGATTCTAGGGCATTTATTAAATTAATTGATTTCCCAATAATCTGTTTGAAATGCAACACTGACAAGTATTTTAAAGACTCAATACTAACATGTATAAACAAAAATTTAAGAGTTTAAAGAACACACAGCTTATTTTTAAAAATATTTTCTTACATCCAGGACCAGCAGATTTTCAGGAGGACATGAGAAAGCTAAAAGTAATTTTCCCTTGATTCAAATAAAAAAAAAAAAGCATAAAATTCTTCCAGAGTTTCTACTGCCTGCGTAGATAATGGAAGTACATGAGGGCAAGAAGACCTAATAGACTTTGTTTCTCTCCCATATAATCCATTCTCAACAGATAAGCATAACATAACCCAAAGTAAGTTTATTGTAAATAAATCTAAAAGGACCTATTTTTGTCTGTCAAAGAAAGATAACCTTTTCCTAAAGTCTCCTTTTTAAAATGTTATAGCCTAAAGAGCAGTCTCTTAATATAAATTTTGGTCTTTGTTTATAAATAATATTGCTCAATAGTGAAATATTTTTAAAATGTGATTAAAGAAACTATCCAAACTATCATGGCACTTAATTCATCACAACTTTCCAAAGCAGGCTAGCAATTACCAATGAGGAGGAAATCTCCCAGCAGTAGAATTTCCTCACTTTCTAGAAAGAACTTGTTTTCTGTGTGTTTTCTCTCATTTATCTGCTGTGAGACCTGACATCTGTCCCTGTTGCTGTGTCCTTCACTTCGGAGCCTTGCAGGCTGTCACAGGGAAATCCCATTCCAGGTGGTGCCCCTGTGCACACAGTTCATGTTACATGATGCCAAGTCACTTCATTCCTGTCATTTCATTGCTTAAATAAAAACCATGGATTATAAGGCTGTTCCTGAAGTATGTTTGGTTTTTCTTCCCCATCATGAGTAACACAGAACCAATATATGTTCTGTAACTGGTGACACAGCTACAGATTTGGTCACTATTGGCTTGCAGTCAGCATCTTGTACTGCACTTTCATGTAGAATAGGAACTTTAAAATTTGATGCAACCCAACAAGAATGCAGTGCAAGTCTTCACAAAGACTGAGTTTGATCTTCATTTCTCTTTCCATTTGACTGTTGAAAAATCATAACAGTAAAAAAAAAACCCACAAAAACCAAAACAAGCAACTGTGTAGAAATATTTCAGTGCCTTTATAGACCTTAAATGTAGAAATTAATATTTAACAAAGAAAAGCATCTTTCTTAATTCCTTTTTATGCATCAATTCACATTTTTCTCAATTAATTTTGCCCCTTCTGCAGCCATCTCTGTACCTCTGAGTCGTTCTTTCCTGGCACACACCAGAAACACATTCTACCAAGAAATATTATTATATACCACTGTGAACTTTCCCAGCTCCACTGATTTTAGTAGTGCAAGGCTGATATAGACCATCTGATTAGCTGACCCTTATTTCTTAGCTTATTTTTTTTTTTTGCTGCTGCATGGTAAATGATTTTTCTTTGCATTGCTATTTTTTGACAGCACATTCTGACTAAATAGAAAATAAGAACTAATTGCTTCAGTTTCATGCCTGAAGAATCTTTAATATGAGAACATTTTTTATGAAATATTTGAACACATTTGCCACACCCTCTTCTTCTCTTAATAGCTCACCTCCCACTTTAGAGTACAGGCTCTTAATTAATATTTTCCCTGGAAAAGTAAAAATTGAATGCCATGTCATGATTACTTGCTAATGATATTAAAACTGGTGGAAATGTAAATCCTGGTGGATTTTTAGTAGTGTTTGTTCTGGTTATTTTTTCCAGACTGCAAACAGTGATCACTAATGTTACAAATGAATTATATCAGAAGGAAATAGATCCTAGTTCCATTATATGTGGAGAAAGGGTCTCATATTTATATCTATTGTCTATTTTTTTGTGAGAACAAGGTAGGAAACTCTTCATCAATGAGGACCTGGTAACACTCAAAGTCCTGATTTTTTTTTTTTTGTCCACTCAAAAGCATATAGAACAGGGCAGAAGTTTTTAGTAGGAGCGTTCATTGTTAAAAACCACTGGGAGCAGAGCAGAAGCATAAACATATCTTATTCAGGGGTCCTTTGGGGGCCAACTTACTCATATTAGGACTATATAAATCTCTCTTCTGGCTTCTTTACCTGATTCATTGGAATACCATAAGTAAGTACTTCACAACTCTTTTCTCATTAGCATTTCACAAGATGCCACAAATTTGCCAGGTAATTTGTCTCAGCACTGTAATAGATTTGGATCTCATCCCATTTGAAAATTAAGGGACAATGAACCCGATTTTTCTCTTAATAGAATGCAGTTTTCAAAGGTTGTGTTTATGCCTTTTTGACCAGACAAATTAGTCATTATATCTTCTTAAACAATTCATTAGTTACTAATGGCTGCAGTGACATCTTCTGATGACAGTGAAGCTGATCAAGTAATGCTTTCAGTGCTGCTAAATGCATCCTCTCATAAATTCCTTGGTTTCCAAAGAGTGTAGAAGAGCAGGCAGAAATTTCCTCTTGAGCAATAATTTATTTATCCAGAGTTGGAACCTCTAACTGTTTTACCAAAACTTGAACACAGGATTGTACATGTATATGAGGTCTGGGAGTTCTGTGTCTGGGACCTAAGGGGAAAAGTTGTTAAGAATTCAATTTCCAATGGCCACCTGTGTTTACATCCTCTACCAAGGTTTGAGAGGTCACTCTTTTCAAGTGTGGTCACCAAGAGATAGGAATGGTCAGTTTGGGACAGACAGCTCTTTTCCACACAGCAAGGGCTCTTCTCAAGCATTGCAATCACCCAAAAGCCCGAAAGATGTTAGGGACATTTTGCAGCTTTGTTAGATTGCTCCTATGCTCATTGTTTTACCCGACACATGCAAAACCCTATAAATAGCATCAGAACTCTGGGTAGAGAAATGTTGTCTAAGAAACGTTGTCGAATTCTCTAAAAGCTGATCCATGCTGAACTTTCCTCTCTGAAGAGGTGGGTAAGAAACCTTTTCGTATAACACTTCCTGGTCCCTCCTACAATCTAAACTGAGCCTGAGCATGTTTGGGAAAAAGTGGGTAGTGAGGGGTCAGAAATGTGTTGGGGAGAGTGGGAGTCATCAAACACTATGGAAGAGTGCTCTGACACACTTTAACTAATAGAGGCAGGAGTGTCACTGGGGACAGTGTGACACACTCAAGGTGTTCATAAAATAGCCCTACCGCTGTGGGCCTGGCCTCTGCTGTCCTTACAGCACAGGGTAGAAGACAGCAGCAGGTCTAGGGGGTGATGCTCTATTTCAGGATTCATACCAGTTATTTCTTTGCCACTGGTGGCAGATCTAGAAAAAATTGTTATTAACTTCTATTGCTTCTTAGAGTTCTAAGCCACTACACCATCTTATCCTTATCTACAGGACCTTCCTTGAGCAGCTGAAAAACATGCCTCTGAAAAAAAATGGTGGAAGATGAGGGAAAATACTCTCCTTGTTACATGTAAATAAGTATGTATATACTTTTTATTTATTTCCCAAGTTTATTACCATTCCCAATCTTCTAATGAAGCTTTTTCCCCCCCCCATGTGCACATGGCCTCAGAGTACCTGAGTGTGTCAAACTTCTGACTGTAAAGGGTACTGGGAGCGAGGATGTTAAGTTTCCCCACGATTCAAACTGGTTATGTTATGTTTCAGGAGAGGATTGACACATACTGAAAACCAGCCCTTTTGCTGTCATGAACCAGGTGGCAGAAGGGCTGCAGATAGATTACAGACCCATGTGGAGATTTTCTAAGTGCATCCTTAAAGAATAGCACAAAATTCACCGTGTCCACCAAAGGCACAGTGGACAAATAAAGGTGCGGCTCTTAGGTATGGCTAAGCTAATTCTGGATTTAATTGTACTAGGATTATTTCTATCCTAACAGGTAAAACACATTCATATACCCTCAAATTATTAGAGGGGTAAAACAGTCTTCATGCCTTATGTGAATAGAGCTTGCATTTTGAAGGAGAAGCTAATCCAGTATATGCTATTAGGGAACCTTTTACTGCAGTGAGGTTTTCTATATGTGAACAATTTAGAATGTGAGCCAAACTCCAGGAATTTGTTCCCATGCTAATATAGGGATGCAAATGAAGCCCATTTACAGGCCTTGATACCTGTCCTGCACAAGAAAAATGAGTTCTCACATGTTTCAGTTTGACAAATGTCACTTCTTATGTTCTATAAATTGAGCCTCTGGCCAAAGTGTCTGTGACATGGTTGCTTTGGCTCTCCTCATGCAGCCATTCATTTATAACTTTCCATTTTTTTTTTTAATTCAATAGAATTTTATTTCAGTGGTCAAGTTCAATATCTTCATTAGGTAAAGCTTAGTTGCAATATCTTGATAAAACTCTTCTCTAGCTATTTCAGGAATAGAGAGATATTTTTATCTTGAAAATGCATTCAATAATTAATTTTTTGCTTTCAGAGAGAAATTAATAAGCATTTGGTAATTTTCAATATTTTAAAACTTTAAAATTCTTATGACATAGAAAACCAGTTCCCATTCTGCTGAATTTTGAAGTATTCAGAGGACAATTCCACTAAGAAAATTATTGAAAATCCAGTAAGTGACCTCAGAGACAATCCCTCAATATACTGAATTTCCTCTTGATATAGCAGAGCGCAATTAGATTTTTAGAAGAAAGAAAATATCTATTACCTGTTCATGCTGCTAATGGTCACATCCACAATCCATTGCATTTAAACAGTTCCTAGTGATTTAATAATTGCCATTGTCTTACAAAAATAACAATTTTCTTATACCCCTATAATACAGAAGTAGTTTTCTATTGTAAATGTAGGCATCTACAATTATTCATATTCAGAGACTTGAATTTTTATAAAAGGTTTTTTTTTTTCCTAGCAAATAATTTTAACTCAGTTTGTAATCTTGCTTTGCAATTTAAAAGTTGAATGAATGTTTCTAGATTCCATTTATACTATGGGAACAATAATGATAATGATTTCCCAGCCCACTGAATCTGCAGTAGAATTTTCCTTTAATTGTTTCTGTCTAAACTCCTAGTCCACAATGCTGGATTAACCTTTCTTCATGAAAATAGCTATTGCACAGGGATTGCCTTCACAACAAAAAGGAGGGCTACCCACCCCTGCAGCAGCCTGTTACATACTTAATGGTGTTTCCAAACTAACACTTTGTGCCCTCTTTGAAGTTAGAACAACGCCAAGTAAATTAACCCTTTGACAGCTAAATTTTTATTTTCTCTCCATGTTCTGACAATAAGAAACTGCCTTATTCTGTTTGCAGCTCAAATACAGGCATGAAGGCAAATCTTTAAGTGTAGCCACAGTTGTTGCATTACTCATATAACACTTTTCCTTAGAAATTTTTACACATGAAATTTTACTATGGCTACCTAGAAAGAAAGAAAGAAAGAAAGAAAGAAAGAAAGAAAGAAAGAAAGAAAGAAAGAAAGAAAGAAAGAAAGAAAGAAAGTCAACACTATTTCTGTGTGAGTAGCAGAAAACAGCTGTTTTTTGATGATGATGAAAGAAATATTTAACAACATATATATTCTATTTGCTTTTCTTTATCTGCTATTCTAATAATCTTATTCTGGTCCTAATTTAGTCCTAATTAAGTCATTATCTTAAAATTCATGTTACCTAAAATCCCACTGTCTTGCTTTCAGGTTTGAAGTCTCAGTTTCCCATCCTATTTGCTAACTAGAATTACTGTTGTCGTGTGTTCAGTCCTGCAGATGCCGTAACTATGGAAAATTGGGATAAGACAGATTTTCCAGTCTGCCTCTGCCCCAGACAGCAATGTTCTGCTGAAGTGTCACTTGCATTAAGGCTGCCCACTGCTCTGCCAAGTGCACTGTGATACCAGCGTTTGGCTCAGTAGCATTCCTGGTCAGGAGGAGGCTCTTAGCTTGCCTGCACAGCAATATTTGTGTCTCTTTCAGGGCAAAATCATCCTGTTAGATCTGTGCACTGATCTAGACAGATAAACAGAGCCAGTGGTACTGGGGCAATCTCCATCCCAGTGTGGTCCCTAAGGCCCTCGGTCATTCAGCAAGGTCAAACCAGCAAACAGAAACTGTGTCAGAATCAGGTTTAAAGCTATCCCTAAGGCACAAGCTCCATCCATGTCTTCCATCCACTGAAAAAGTGGGTGAAACTCATTCAGGATGCAGCTGAGAGATGCTTGAGAAACGTGGAGTACAAGTGAGAAAAGGGCATTTGTTTTTCTCCTGCTGAAGGTTGAAACATTTCCCGTGTTATTAAAGAGGATAATCAGAAATGCTTATTGTTACATTAATGCTAATCATATGATTCTTTTTGATTGTACCAAACTTGGGATGGTTTTTATAATACCTTAAGTAATAGAGTATGGGGTGGTTGATTATATTTTAAGCATGTAATATTTACAATACTTTATACAACCACACAGATGCCACATTTATGTTTAAATGTCAAGATTTCATACCAAGCTAGCTATCTCATAACACATGTAGTACTTTGGAATAGTTCTTCTTTCTGTGTTATTTTATGAGATGAAAAAGTAATTACAACCATTCTAAATAAGGGAGAGAAGTGTCTGGTGCAGAATGACCTGGATCACAAGCTGAACTGGGCATGAGTAAACACTGTGCCTTTGAACATGTGAAAATGCAGCATTCACAGGAGTGACAATTTTGGAAATGCCTTAAAATCAGGCTGAGTAGCTGGCTGAATCATATTGTCTAATTTCTTAACCATGTGACCATGGACATCTATAAGTGAATAAACAGAAGTACAGTGAGTCTGAAATAAACTTTCATGTCTGATCAGAACAGTATGACAGAAAAACAAGATTAGTTTTACGATAACCTGAGCAATCCACTTGTAGAACAGAAATATGGTTAATAACAAACTGCTCAATCTATTTGGTAAAATAATTGAAGTTTTAAGAGAAAGAACTTTAAATGGCTTAATGCACCTTTATCACCAAGAGTAATTAAATCACTGATGACTGTGATGTAGTTGTTCTCCTTAGGAATTGGCAAGTTAGGAGTGGTAGGCTACTTTATACAATTTGGGTTCTATTTCAGATATTAATTAATTAAGAGAAGTTTCAGCGTTATAGAAAACCAGAACAACACTCCTGTTATAGGAAGAATTTTAGAGTTTAAAGCTTCTCCCATTGAAATCAATGGAAAATGCTCCACTGACTCTAGGAGGCACAAGTGTCATTTTGGCTTACTAATGTTTGTGCTAAAACCTATCTTGTGAGCACCAGTATACTTTTTTAAAAAACTGGGGAGAAACAAGAGCAATAAAAAGTTTAATTTTAATCAGCTATAAGTTGTCCTGTTGACTTCATTAGAGCTCTACCAAATTATACCTACTGATGATTTTGTCCATGAGTCTTAAACTGTGGGATAAAACAGGAACTCTCAAAATGTAGAGGTAAACAAAATAATTCTTAGTCAGTAATTACTCTTCTAAACTTCAAGAACCTTAATGAGCTGCAAGCAGCTGAACTTCCTTCATTTCAGTGCATTGCTGCTCATGTTTCATGCTACTTTATTAGATTAGCTTGCAAATTAGCTTACATTAATGAAAAATGATTAAACTTAAATCAATGGAAATTGAATGGCTTAACTGTAAAGGCATTTGAAATTGCTTTTAAAATTAACAATGGATTTATTCACTGATCTTTCCATTGTTAAAGTTTAGAAACATCTCTTTGTGGATGGATGGGGTCTACAGTGTGGTTAAGGGCGCCTTTGTAAAGTGACATCTCAAGTCTCTCAGCCTTTCCCTGCAACCTTTATTGTTCAAAGTGGGCTCAGAGACACTTAAGCAGCACAGAATAGCAGTGGCAAGAGGGCCACTGCTATACTGTGACTGACAGACTCAGGCAGCTAATAACCTGTTTTTTCTGCATATATGATACAGGTCTGCTTAGAATAGTAGCTCAGAGGATGGTTTCAGAAGAACTTATGCATTTGTGTTTTATGTCCGTGTAGTCCTTGAAATTTGCTTGGTGATGTGCTAATAAAGATAGATCTCCCAACTTTACTTAAATGAGTTAGTTTGGATTCCTGCAGTAAATTATATTATTCTTACATGAAAAATAAACAACATTGAACAGTATGCTTTTAGTAACACAGCTGAAGTTGCTGGGGTTTGTTTTTCTTGTGTATTTTGAAGTTTTTCCATTCTACTTTAAGTATATCCACCTGTTACTAGCAAAACATCCCACACAAATTACAGCTTAATTTAATTTATGGTATGGAAGGACCACACATTCATTCTTCAGCTGATTTATAAGACCCCAATATAAATTTGAAATGTAAGATTCCTGCAGACAACACGGAGTTTCCAAAAAGATGTAAACCAAAAAATGAAGCCCCCATATCCCACACAGGCACAGCAAACTGGCAGCACTGTGTGGGGAGGAGGAAGATGGGACACAGCCTGGAGGGAGCTCACGGGCTCTTTGTGATTCAGGAATGCAGGTGTGCTTTGGGTCAACTGGTTATTCAATGCTTGACAGGGCCTGGTGACAAAGGCGCTGCTGCTCCTCAGTACCAGCAACTTTCAGCCCTCTGGTATTGGATATTATATTAAATAATTTCTTTGTTGAAAGCTGGACATTTCCTTTACCTGACTCTCAAAAGGAGAAAGATGATGTAAAATCTAAACAATGCCTTATGGTGCCTTCCTGCAATGAATTTCATCCTGACTAAGGCATAAACCTTAGGGGATTATCAATTACTTAATGAACAAGAATAACAACAAAGAAAGGGTATATTACTCTGTACTACTTTGTATTGTAATTTACTATTATTTACCCTTTGAAAATAAATAGTCAACAAACAAATAGTGTCTTTTGAAAACACAATATTATAGGAAAAAATAGATTTGAAATAATAATTAAAGATTCATGCTTTTATTAAGTATCTAGACTTCATAGAACCATAAATATATTTATATCATTATCTCTGAGATCTAGGAGATTGTATTTTTCCCCCTTAATAGCCAAGAAAATGAGATAAGAACTATGAGAATTGTTAAAGCTACAAAAAGTCTCTTTGTGTTTCCTTTTGAGGGTGAAGGTAATTTGTTAAGAAACCTCTTTGACAGGATGATGAAGCATAGTTCTTTTATTTTTTCCCCACAGTGCATGGCTATGAGAGCCAAAGGAAAGCTAGTCTTACTGTAACACAGTGACTGACAATTTGGTTAATAAAATCTCCAACAAAGAAAAAACCCAACAACAAAAACAAAAACCAAACTAAAACCCCCAGAGAAGTGAACAACCAAGGAAACCAGAACTTATAATGGTACACAATGGGATTCTGAAGTAAAGTATACAACTCTGAGGTATCATGAGATAACGACATTCAAAGAAAAGCACAGTACTTCAATTATTGCAAAAACTCTCTTAAAGGACGCTATCACATGTAAAAATTTGTCTCCACAATGGCACTGAAAATTTTAGATTTCCTATCATTATATTTTATTATGCCTCATAAAATTAATAAATGTTTTAAATGTTTGGCATACTCTACACATCAATGCCTTCAGAATTTTATTCTGTGCTTTTAAAATATACATGATAATGAAATTAAGCAGCTGAACAGAAAGAATTTATTTGATTCAGCCTTACACTAAAACCCATGAGATGTACTGGCTTGATAATTGTGTTGATATTGTGTTGAGGCAAGAGCTTTCCAAAAGCCATGAGGTCATCACAGCTCTCACAATTTTTAATAGATATTCAATTCTTTTACTTAAATTACTGGTTAAGCACTTATTTCCCTGCTTCCCACTACTAATATAATGGACTGTAGGTAGACTGGAATGACATTTTATAGTGCTTTTATTCTTTCAAGGTAAAGTTAGTGATTTTAAGTGTTCCACATGAAATTTATTTAATTTTTTAAAATTATGTACTGCTTCTGTGCTACACAAAATTCCGTTCATTGGAATGAAGCAATTATGGCAAAGTTTCAACTATTTTTATTTTTTAAAAAACTAATTGGCAACTTGATCCATAACTAACTGCTCCAAACAAAATATATATTTAACTACAGAAACACAGAATAAAAACAAATTTCCTCTAATAGCTGCAACAGCAATTTTAATGCATAAAGAATGATTTTTAGTGTTCAAAAAGTCATCTGAAGTTTTCAGAAATGCAAGGTGATAGTATCATATTAAGTAGCATTACTTTGTGTTGAAATATATAACATAATTAGGAAATAAGATGAAAATGAGTTTTCCTGTGACAAAATAATTCATCTGTCATAATGGTCTTACAAGTTCTAACATTTTAAAATTGCAGGCAAAGTAAAAACTTGCTCTGTAAAGCACTCAAAAATTACTCAGTTCAGTGAAACACTGAAACTTTCTTCTGGCCTTATTAAAAATGCAATCAGTACCTGGCTTCATGATTGAATCGCTTGAAATAAATCATCAACCATGGACTGGAGTGTTGACTTGCTTAGAAGTTTCATATTAGTATTTTTAGAGCATTCCATCTTAATGCAGTTTCCAGAGTTAGCAAAAGTTCTTATCTATTTCCTCTACAGAAATGCTGGGAGTTAAGGCAACATTGCCTCCCTTATACAGATAAAAGTGGCAAAGGGAAGGGCTACAATTCACAAAGGAGTAGGATAAGGTGCTTGACACCTTGGACAGCCAGCCACTGAGCAATGGAGCATTTCTGTTTGCCCAGAATCCAGGGCATGACACCCCAACAAAAGGTGGCCTAGTGACATCAACTTCACTTGCTACCCAATAGCTTTGCGAGCAATTGCTTTCTTTGGACACTCCTTGCAGAATTCAGATACACATTCCCTCCCTTTTTCTTTCATCTGAGATGAACATTTCTGATGTGCCCACCTGGAAGGGTTTATACAAAAACTTCCTTCTCTTATTTTCCAATTTTCCAGTTCCCACTGCTTTTCTTGCAGCACTACAATGCCCCAGATATAGTTACAGGTCAGTGCTATCTAATTGTTCTTAAAGATGTGTGTGACCACTGTTTGTATTTAAGTCTCTAGCTTGGATGGTAAAATTTGGAGTTAAGTCTTCCAAAAACATTTCAAACCTGCCCTACTTTCTATAATAGTACTTTTAAATCTAAGCATCTAAAGAGAGATGGTTTAAATATTTCCTTGTATAAGCTAGCCCTTTATCATAGAAGCACTCTGGAACACTCTGTTCAGGAAATTTAATCCACTTAGTTTTCCAGTCTTTGTAAAAATGTCCCATAGATCTCATGAATTCACTTTTAGATTTATTTTGCTAAGTCCTTCTCTTTCACTGTGTTTCCTGTATAAATATTACTGGGCTCATAAGTATCTACTGTTTCACTCAAGGTAGACATATTAAAGATCTGTCTGTATTTACAACTAATGACAATGTTTACATGTTTTTCTGATAAGGATATAGACTTTCTCTCCATAAGAACGGCTAAGTGAGGCAACAATTATTAATGAATGTACATCTGCTTTAGTGAGTGCATGGTGTAAGTTTCTAAAGAACACTAAATGTCTTCAACTTGAGTTCATGGACTCTATTCCTGAAATTCAAGGAAAGCTGCCAGAAAGAGTTCATTTATCAGACACCTGCAGTCTACAAGTGAACTTCAGGCAGTTCAGTCATGAAGAAGGAGCTGTACGCCCAGATGCTAAATTTCACTGACTTAAGTTGTTATTTTATCCTGCTGTCTCTCATCAACACATACAATGATTCTGATTTTCCTATCTGTACTCCCTAAAATGAACATATACTTGCCCACAGGGCTGGTACAAAGAAGGAAAAAATCAGGGCTGTTTCTGCAGAAGTCAGCAATCATAGTATATCCCTCTCCTCCAGTTTAGCAAAACAAAGGAAGATAAAGAACACTTAAATCTTCTCCAGGGGAGTCTCAGCTGGAGTACAGCTGCCTTCATCAACCTTTCTCATGGTACATATGCAGCACCTGGCACAAAAGTCATGTCACAGATGAAAATGAATCTCGTTAAATGATGTTTTGCATTTTGGCTCTCTTGGTGCATGAACTGTCCCTTTGTAAATGCAGGCAATTAAATAAAATGGAGGAGCCACACAGTCAGGGAGAGAGTTGCATCTTCTTTTAAAACATCCCTCCTGGCTACATGTGATAAATCTGGCTGGAACTGGGGACTCGGCCTGTTAATTTTAATTTAGATACGCATTCCTTCCCTTTTTTTGTCTCATTTGACATGTACAATTCTGATGTGTCCATGTGGAAGGGTTTATGCTCAAGCTTCCTCCTCTTATTTTCCAAATGTGCTTGGCAAGCTGACCGTGAGCATGTCAGTGGAGCAGCGTCAGCTTGGAGGGCAGAGCAGAGGAGAATCCCAATGTGACGCTGCCGGGCCGTGCACACGGACAGCTTGAGCTGGCCAAAGGGAAGGGCTGTAAATCATACTCAGAAGGAGATTGATGATGTTTGTGGAACATGCTCTCAGGGTGCCAAAGAGGTGTTTGTTCCTGAGGCTTAAGAATTATTTTTGTGGAAGGCTTTTATCATTAAAGTTGATGATGTGCCTACAACCACGAAAATAAAAGAGCGATGCTTGCGACAGAAGAGTGATTTGTATCCCTTTGCATGACAAAAACGTTCATCATCCATCCCTTTGACAGTTATGATTTGTTAAAGTTTTCTCCAGGGTGTTTGTAACAAAGATTTGAATTTATTTTTATGTGTTTTGCATATTTATTTCCACTATGTATGAAATCTCTGGTATTTAACAGATCTAGCTTATAGTTTGTATCCAATTTACATACAGGGGAGACCTCTTAAATATGTAGCCATTGTGTGCAATAAATTCTCAATGGTAAGAGACTGATTTGTTTTATGACGTGTTAATTAAAGTTGGGTTTGATATAAGACAATATAAGGAAAAAAGCTAGTATGCAGGACTCCTATCAATTGAAAAACTTAATTTAGAGTTACTTACATATTTATTATTATTATTTATATTTTCTGGACAATTATTGAGAAATCATAAAAATTGAATAAACATATAAATATATAAAATTACACATTTGTTTGTGAGATATACATTTGAACACTCAAGTACACATTTTACACGTGTACAATAAAATGGTAAGAAGGAGGATGAAATAAATGCCAGTCTTCTGTTCTTACAGATTTCTTGTATCTCTTTTTTTATTATTTTATTATGCTAATCTAATAATAATAGCAATTTCTGATAAATCAATATTTTTATGCAGCAACTAATGTAGGTAAGTGTGGGAAAGTCAGTGTTAGTGTGAAAGATTGCTTTATTATACAATCAGATTTCCATCCTGGTGTGTCATGGTGTTGTTTATTTTATGTGCACACTTACTAATGTGTTTGCAGGTCTAAAAGGATATAGCGTAATAAAACATCAAGAAGGATATGACACGCTCCAGTGTAAGCAGTTCAAGAGTCTTTACTCATATCCCAGAGTTTATACATGGCAACAAATTAATCATACTCACTGTGACTTTCAATAACTTGAAATTGTGTAAAAATAATAATAATAAAAAAATTGGGTAAATTGTTACTTCCTTGCTGCCATTTACTGAAGTCAAAGATAGCTCAAGTGCACTTTCCTAAGCTCAGAAATCTCATGCTGATTGAATGAGTGTTGGGTGAAATGGCTGAGCTGAAGTTCCTTGGAGACTTCCCACTCACAAGGATGCCAGCAGGATTTTAGCCTGTCATTTTCTCTGTAGTTGTCTAGACCAGCCTTAACTCCCAAAACGTTTTAAATTCTGCAGGACTAAAGAAACCCAGCTGCAGCTCTGAAGCGTACTTGTTACCCTTACTAAAGTTACACTTCATAGTTACAGATTTCCAGGAAACTGAGGTTTAGGGAAAGGTAGGATACGGCCAATAACACAAGTATCTACAAGATACCGTTCAACATCAAACAAACTGATTTAGGAAATCCTTCCTTCCTAACGCTGTGAATATCACTTAACATTTTTACAATATTTAAACATCTAGAGCAGCAAAGATTTTAATTTGAAAAAAAATTGGCAGGATACATTACTATAGCTAATTCAACACATTTCTATACTCATAACAGCCTGTAGCACACTATAAAGTTTTTCAAATATTTATCACAGTGAGTTTTTGACAAAATCACAAAGATCCAGTAAAGCTCCCGTTCAGAGGACAGAAAGAGTAATTGAATATGCATGGTATTTGATTCCCTAGAAATACTACATCACATAAGCACCATCAGCTGATTAAAAGGTTTTTCCAGGGAAAATTGGAAGCATAGCAAAAAAACACTTTCCTTTATAAAATAGTTCAAATTGTGTCAAACACATGAAAAAGAAATTGAATTAAACTAGTGAAAATACTTAAAGCTGTATTTCATCTTAAGCAAAATCTTAAACTAGACTAGTGATAAATATATGAATATAATGATAAGGACATTGCTCTCTTTTTTGCTGTGACACATGAGATTTTATATTAAAATAAACAAAATTTTTCTCCACTTCAGGTTCCTTCTACAAATATCATTTAATAAACACAGTAACGGCAAATAATTAATCTTAAAACTGTAATTTCCTCTTTAAAAAAAAAAAGCCTGTTTAAAAAAAAAAAGAAGTTAAGTAAAATAATTTCAGTATTGCTCATTCAAAGAAATACTGTCATTTCACCTCTAATTTTCTGTTCAAATCAAATACTTTTTCTGGTGCAAGTGGTTCTTAAGAAACTATAAAAATATTGTTTATGTCAAGTATTTTTTGATTATCATTTGAATATTATAGACTTCAGTCAAACCAAAGTTTTCTTGCCAAGAAAATATTTTTGTACGATATATGCAGAAATTACCAACTGCAGAATTCCATGTGTATCTGCAGAAGACTACACTTTTCTTCCCACACAGAAAATTAGAGCCATAGAAAGAGGATCACAAAGCCCTCAACAGCACCATTTTCACAAGGACCTGAGTCAACAGGAGGATCTTTAGTACCTGAATAGGAAAGAGAGAGCAGGAGCAACCCACCCATTCAGCCACGTAACCTGTCAGACAGAAGTGTTTGGCCTGCTCCTCCATGCTCTCCTCATCTCATTTACAACACCCCTTTCCTTCTAGTGTCTTCAGCCTGGCTTTTAAAGTGTGGATAAATAACAGGTAGTGATTTATACACTGAACTTTGAATTGCATAAAAAATAAAAGAGTGACTGTGAAAGCAGGTTTCTGAAGATTGCTGTTAAATGGTATTTGCACACAAGTGGAAAAGAATGCTTGAAGGATTTCCATGTCATCTTTGCAAAGAATGCTTTGTGGTTGTAACTGCCTGTGAATGTGGTGATTTAACTGATAAGTTGAAAAAAATGACCAGTGGTTAAAAGTTTCTGAAATATATTCTCCATTGGTATGAGATATACTTTCATCTGTGGAAATGCTAAATTATTCTGACCAGGTGTCAAATTGTCCATGAAACGTCTGATTCAAAGTTATAGATTACTTGGACATCCCATAATTCTTTATTTCAAACCACTTTTAATATTTAACTTCTGCTCTGAAAATACTTACTAATAATTAATTTGTCTGGGGTGAAACTCTTCCCCAATTCATCTCCTCCATCTGCTTGCACATACTGTGAAATTATAATCAGCTGTAATTTGTGACAGAGACGTGCCAAACATTTCTAAAACAATTTGGAAAGTGACAGACTGGAATCCTTGCCAACTTGCACTCCATGCAGATGCTATTTCTTCTTCTCACTTTCCTCACCAAAGCTGAGTTTAAAAAAGAAATCTTGAAGTTCTGTTAAAACAATATTTGTGGAAACCACTCCACACTATTTTGTTTTCCTCCTGAGTTGTAAGAATTTAGGGTCTGAGTCCAAAGCTCTTGGGAATCAGTAGAAAAATTCCGGTTGATTTGGCTGCAGTTAGCTTAGATGTTAGACAACTCTTCCATAGATTCCAGATGAACCCACTAATTATAGACACAAAATAGACAGTATGTATTCTCAGAGCTTTCTTATTTATTCATTCACTTCATAGTCTTAGGGTTAAAGATGGATTTACAAATATTTGTGGCTATTGCTCTTAAGATAAATAGCTAGAATTTGGTAGTAAAATGAATGTTCTGGGTGTTTGCAACAGGGTAGTTACCAATTATTTTTTATCACTACTCTTAATTTCTCTTGAATTTCAAAACATAATATACACTTTTATCAACATCAGTAGATTATGAAATGATTAAGAAGATGATTTAAAAATATCATCAAACAATAGTAAGGCCTGTGGATTATAGGAACTATGTTAAATTCCCCTTATGTGACTGAATTATTTTGAAGTTTCCAGTTCAGAAGAACGTAGACCACTTGAGGTCAGGAGTTTCAAGTTGCATTAAACTGTACAGTTGTGAAGGGTTAACAACATCAGTTGTTAATCAGCTTTTTTCAGAGACCAAAGCTTCCAAATTCTGATTCATGCCCATTGATTATTTGAGACTGAAATTCAAGTTCTCCAAGAGATCAGCACAAGAAATCATTCAAATTTTGGAGATGGTTGCATTCTTTCTAGCCCAGCACATGACATAGAACTTTGCTTTATGATGGTTTTGGAGATTGTATAGCATAGACCTTAGAAAACAGTATTTAGACTGAGTCTTAAATTTTTTTTTCAAATAGAATTTCTGAAATCATTTCCCTATTTAGCTAAAAATTGCATTTTAAGGATTCTTTTTCAGAGAGCTATGTATGTATTAAATTGAAAAAATCTGAAATATTATAAAAAACTAGTAAAAAATCTTTGCTACTGCTCTTTGTACTGCTCTTTGTTTGGAACTACAAGTCCAGTCAAATGTTGTTTTCTCAAACTTTTCTGTTAAACTGGATTTTATACCTTTTAATTCCAAGCAAAATGTATAAATTGCAAAACCTTGTTTATCCAAGATGTTCATGTTTTCTCCAAGGTAAGGCTCACATCTATAGAAAGAATTATTTCAGACTTAAAGCTGTGCTTAAGGACCCTTCTAAGATGAGGATTTAATGAACCATCAATGCATTTAGTTGTGACATTTAATTCCATTTTACAAGACTGTGCACTTATTTGAACTAGAAACAGACATATAAGAAACAAATAAATGGAGATTATAGGCGGAAAGCCAGTATATGAGGTTCTTTCTGCCAAGCAATTTAGCTATAGGACAGTACAATTTTCAGAATTATTTTCCCTCTAAATACTATGGATGGTGTGCTAGACTCGATAAGGGGAAAGTGGCATTAGGGTTAGCATTAATGTTTTGATTAGGGTTAGGGTTACAGTTAGACTTTGGGGTAGGGTTAGGTTTAGGGATATGGTTAGGATTAGCGTTAGGGTTACAGTTTCAGTTGCCAGTCATTAAATGTGACAACTTCTCATCTCATGTGTAAGACCAGTGATTTTATAAGGTGTGCAAGAATGCTGTCTATCAGCAGAAATGACAAAGAAAACTTAACCACTACTTGGAAAAAAAAAAATAATAGCTGCCATTGCAGCATGAGGGAGCATGTGAAACCAGTTCCATTTCTTTCTGTAACAGCGTGGTTGCAACATATATGAATGCAATTTTATTGCCTAATCTTATTCATTGTTTCTAGTTCATTTACTCTTGCTTTCACCATTTTTCCTTTACTCCTCTGAGTTTTAAGCCCAAATCACATTTGTTTTGGGAAGACTAAATCTTCCTGTGTAAGTAAAAATTGATGCTGTTAGATATCATGTCACATGCTACTCATTTCTAAAACTATGATTTGTTTTAAAATTTTCTTAAAACAAATTGAAAATTCTTATCTGAATCAAAAGTACTCACTGATGTATCACTAAATATCACAGGATTTCAGTGGCAACAAATCAAATCAAATTGAAACCCAGGTCCTCTAAGATCTTAAGATACTTCTTATAGTGAATAATGAAGTTTATATTAAGACTTGGAGCTTCTAGCTTTTTAAACCTTAATTTTATATTTGCAGGCTTTTTGGTAATACTGCCAGGGTTTAACTGTACTTCCAGTTGGTAAATGAAAGATGTTTCTCACATGACTCTGGGATGTGGGGCTCTTAAATTCAGAAATGTACTGAAAGGCTTAAGCTGCATTAAGTTATCTGTACTGTAAAAGCCAACTGTCTGACAGGAAAAATTATGTATGACTGTAACACTAGCAGCATCAATCAGACTAGTCCTCATTCTAATTCTTTTAACACAAATTTATATTTCTTATCAAAAGTTTTTCAGATTAAAAATATCAACCATATCGATACATTCAATATAGTATTACTTTTATACCAGATAAAATAGAGAAAGAAAACAGGAGTATCTCATTAAGCCATCAAAATATGTGTGTCTTTCACAACTTCACTTGGTCAGAAAACAAAATTGCATGTCTTTCAACCATAGGAAACAAGTGCACCACACTTCCACAGCCTCATGCACCACATTTACTGGTGTTACTGGGTCACCTAATGACCCTTTTCTGACTTTTGAATTGCATAAATATATTAGCTTTTATTTTAAATAAAAGTTATAAAAGTTATAAAAAGTTTTAAAATGAAGTTATAAAAAATAACTTCTGTATTAAACAGATTCACAGAATTTTAGTAATTAAACAGTCAAAGAAAATAAAATAATGTTTTATGGCAGGACCTACTACTACTTCCCTTTTGGTGCATGCTGGTCTTCTAATCTGTGAAGAGAGGGCAACATTCAGAATGTTGTCCACCACCATAGTTCCTACAGTTAATTACATTTTAAAATTTCCCCTTTACAGTTTCTGTCAAGGAATAACTTGTGAGAGTGCCAGCTTTAAGGGCTCTCTGCAGGAGGGGAGTGCCAGCCGTTCTGCCCATACCTGCTCTGTGGTAGCTCTGTGCTGGGCAGCTGCAGAACATTTACTTCAGTGTAAGAGAATTGTCACTTCCTTGTGACATGCCAGAGTGGGAGACTGGGGTTGAAATGGAAAAATAATAGGCACAGCATTTAAATTAATTATTAGAAACAATCTATCTCATATGTGTGAGTAAAAATACTGAGTCAAATTCTAATCTCACATGCCTTGGTGCAAATCCAGGGTAAATTCATTATATTCAATTTATATTAGGATTAAACTCTCAACGTTAAAACTTTCAAACTTGAATTTATAACTAGTGAAAATATTCACACCTCATTAGTCACAAGTTACATGGTTTACTTTCTCTAGTGGATTTTCTGCCATCACGATCAGCTTTGTCATTCCTATCTCACTGCCTATGAACTCTGTTTATATTCATACATAAAAAAGACCATCTGGGCACCTATACAACACTTCAAGAAAAGACAAAATGACGGTGGAGCTTGGGCATCTCCCTGTTCTGAGGGGAGTCTGGGCAAACTGGTATTGCACATGTCTGGGGACTCATGCACAGACTTCAGAGCAGCAGTTTGTGGAAGGGATAAAAAGTCTGGCTGACACATCTGACAAGGGAGAAACTCTCTTAGCTGATGTACAGTATGACTGCACCAACGAGTTACCACCAAGTAACTGAGAGACTTAATTTAGGATTTGACACATGAATGGAGAGGTGAAGCTTTAAACATAAATCTGGTGCAAATCACACACTGAAAGCTTCATACAAACAAGCAGACTGTACATTTGAAAGTGTGAGAGGCACTGACAGACAGGCATTTGAAAACATGATAAATGGAGTCTGGATTCATCCAAGGTGAGAGTGACTATTATTGGGCTAAGTCAAAGGAGCTGTGAGAGTTTTCTGAGTTCTTGAAGACAGCATTGTTTTGTTTTGGTATGGATGACCTATTCTGGAGTTTATAACCTTATCATAATAGCATTTTAAATAATACTTTCCAAAGCAACTTCCCATATAAACTCTGTTGCTCCAGGTAAATATAAAGTATCTTGACCCACTCATGTTTAAGGGGCTGGCTTTCTCAAACAGTGTAAATATAATGATGCAAATGCATAACTGCATAGTTTACCTTCAGTACTAACACTCTTAAAATATATGTCTATTGTAAAGTCTTTTCAAGTTATCATTGTAACCATACACTTCATTAGTAATCAGATTTTTAATATTTTTTTGTATCAATATAAATCCATTCATAGAATTATCATTTAAATACTTGTGTTTTAGCTCACGGGGGAGATCAACTCTGGAGCTGAAAGCTGCCTAAACAGAACAAATTTAATCTGTGCATCTATGGAGAAAATGCTTCATCTATTTTATTTTATGTATTGAGAGGTTAATTAGAATATTCAATCAAGCTAAGAAAAAAAAGAAGAATCCTATTTTCCTTTCAATTGTAATGTATAAAATACAAGCCTGTGGGCTTGGCAATCATACATACCCTTTTGACAGGTGTTAAGCTAAAAACTAACTTGTAATGCAACGTTTTGTATTTGACTAACATAAACATTCATTTTGTTTTTACACAAAGGAAAAGAGCAAGCCACTATTTTGCAATTTTTCCCATTCACGTAATTTGTAAGTTGGATCAAAGTTGACATTGTCTTCAGTTACTCAGCAAAGTCTGAATACACCAGTTCTGTGTTACACTCACATTATTGTACTTTATAAGATGCTAACAAGAAACTGAACAAGGCAGAACAAATCCCAAGGGTATTTGAAAAAGCATCTCATAAAGTCTATTAAGGAAATTAAACTACCAAGGGCACACTCTCAGACAGATAAATAACTGGTTAAAATTTAGGTTTTTATACAGAGTGAGAAGGGTATTCCCAAGTGGAAGTTTATGCTGTTCAGTATGTTCATAAATGGTCTATAAAAGGAGGAAATAGTGGGGTAGCAACTTTGCTGATGACACTAAAGATATTCAAGACAGAAAAGGTTAGATTTAGCCATGGAAGTCTTCAGAAGCTTCTAATATCATGAAGAGTCAGAAGATTAGAAACTAATAAAACTGAAGTAAACAAATGCAAATTGATGCATATGGGGGAAACCCCTAACTGTGCTTATGAAATAACTATTTCTGACATGATGGTTACTTTCAGGAAAGAGAATATGCACAACAATGCATGTGAATATTTTTTAAAATCAGGCTAATCCTTTTAAAAGGTAGTAAAAAGTCAAATAAAATGTCAGAGATTATTAGAAAGGAATAGAGTTAGAACATAAAGCAGCATCTACCTCTTAAGCATGTAAGGCTTTCTTTCCTCCTTTTCCACTTTCAGAAACTATACAGTGGAACTTAATGTGGAGGAAGGTGAGAAGGATGAACAAAGGTGTGGGACAGCTTCTGTACAGGCAAGGGTCATGATTAAATAGACTAGAAGCACTTAGCCTGAAAGGTTGTAGAAAGATCAGTGAAATCATAGGTAGCATGAAGAAGGTGAATTAGTAAATGATTGCTCACTTCAGAGAATAAAAAAAGAGAGTGAGTTACAATAGATAAAATTAGCAGGCGGCAGGTCCAGAACAAACAAGAGGTGCTTCTGCAGAGTATGCAATTAAATTGTGACACTGCTGCTGTAAGATATTGCAGATGGAAAAGTTTTCATGGCTGCAGATGAATTCATGACAGGGAAATCTGCTTCAGACAATTAAATGCAGACACCATTTCTGCAGTTCAGGAACTACCTGAGTCACAGATGGCTGGAAAGTATTCTGCAGAGTATCCTAGCATATAATATACCTACCTACTCATCCTGCTCTCATGCACTTTCATTAGGCATCTGGTACTGGCAAGTGCTGAAGAGAGAATCCTAGCCTTGACAGAGGTGTGGTCTGACTCCATATGGACATTCTTATGTTCTTATATCAATCTGCATATGATTGGGTAAATGGGAAATATATGTGCTCTTCTATTTAATTTCTTTATTTACTCATTCAAGATGTACTTAAGTTGACAGCATCTTTGGAAGACATACCTTATGAAATCAGGGTAGAGAACTGATAAAGCTTTAACAATATATTGCAATCAAATAGTTTATTTCCTTTAGCTTTTGCAATAGTATATAACATTTCATTAGTTTTACTGATTTTTAATATTTAAAGACTTCCAATGATTTTACTAGTAACAATGGGTTTGAATCAAACAAGTCTAGGTTTTTTGCTACACAAATGTATGTACTATTCTATGGGAACAAATTCCATCTTGTTTAGTTACATCTGTGAAATTGAATAATCAGATATCCACTTGCTTTGTTTTTATCCAAATTGGTATCTATGCCATTTTTTACATCTGTGTGTTCACAAAGAGAAAAATTTTGGATAGAATGCGATGACAAAGTTCTAAATCAGATTTATTTTCCAAGAGTACTTTTTTATATGTATCAAAGTTTTGGCATCCATTGTTTGTAATGGAAAATTAAATTATACACAGCTTGAGTTTAAAAGTATAAGAACATAAAGACAGGCAAGCGTTGTCCATAAACAGGATTTCCTATTGCAGTCCACAGAATTACTTTGAACCTTAGATGGGTTTGTAAAACCTAATAAATATATATTATGTTTAATAGCATAAATATTTGTAAATCTGTGAATTATGAATTTGAAAAACTGCAAGTATTCTGAATAAGCATAATTTCAGAGGTCAAGCTAGAACCAATGTTTTTGAACATGTACCTAGCTGTATGTTAGTATATAGAATTGTTTTCCATATACTTAATTTCAGCAAGAATTTTGAATAAAATACTTCACTGAAAAGTCAGCATTCATCTGAAAAGTGAAATGTAACTAAATTTTAATGATGGTTATCCAGATATATTGATAAGTCTATGGGATTTGATGGAATTGAGTAAAATTGCCTCCACATAGCAAGTTGCAGATATTATGTCTTATCTGACTTACTTAAAGTCAGCTAAAACTAATTTGTATAGGCAAATGGTTCAAATGGTTCACTTTTATTGTATTGTCACATTAGGGAAATCAGATAGGAAGGTAAAAATTTAGCTTTTAATGAAAAGGAATCTTACTTTAATTTTTTTTGCTATAATTTGGAATGCTTTTGAAAGGAATTCTGATTATCAAATTTGTCCAAATTATCAAAATTATTTGTCCAATTATCAAAAAGTCACTTAGATTTTTAAAATGCATAATGAAATTATATAAAAGTTAATTTTGCTAACTGAAACCTTCACGATCTTTAAATACAATTATACTTAAGCCGCAGCAGAGTATTAAGCTGTTTTATGAGACAAAAATTTGCCTCTGAGGTGGATAAACTATGAGTTTGATGGGTGGTTAGAGTACTACAAAAATGGAACCAGAAATCTGCCCAGTAAAGCAGCTTATTGCATTGTCATTGTGATTGAGGTCTTTTGGGATCTATTCTCTAGAATGGCAGAAGACAAGTAAATGGTGACATACAAAGAGAAAAAGTGTCCAAATGGGAGGCTCTTAGAAAGGTTTGGGAGTCAGAACTGAACAAATGAAAAAAGTCAGACTGATTTTGCCTGGCCTACTGAGCTCGTGTAGGTGACACCAATTTGTGTGCCAGAGGCATGTGAGAAAGAATTCAGGTGATATCTACTTGAAGTTATATAAACCCATTGACTTCCTAAGCATGTGACCGAGGTTTGTGTTTGCAGCTTTCATCTCCAGACTGCATGGATTTGAAGTCTGGTTCCATTGCTATCTGAGCATCATGCCCATGGCATAGTCCAAATACCTTCAGGACTGCAAGTCTACATCTTACAGGTCCAGAAGGCTTTGCATACCTTGGAGCATTTTTTTCCCTAATACACAGTGTTGGTTCTGCTGGCCTATATATTGGATGGGTTTTAACTTATACTGGTATTCAATGTCCTCAGAGTGTCACTGCTGTTTAAGTAAAATGTTTCAATCCCTAGAGCCTTTCAGAGGCTGAAGATTTTTCATAACATATTAAGCTAATTTCAAAGCACAGGAAGCTTGTAAAATGCCCAGTGGATAGATTAAAAACAAGAAGCAAGGGACAAGCTTATATCTATAAATAGTTTCCTATGTTTTCTTTACCTTGCTCTATGAGGAATCATCAGCGAAACATGAAATTCTCCTTAAGGAGAAAAACGCAATCTTATTTCTGGACTAGCACTCAATGCAGAGCTCTGTAGCAAGATGCAGAGACAGGGAGAAATGTGTGAGCCATTCCCAAATCAGCTAGCAATAGATCTGCACTCTCTTCTTCCTCCCACTTAAAAAAAAAAAAAAAAAAAGAGAGAGGAAAAAAAAACAACAGAAGCCCCCCTTCACAAAAAACTCAAAAAACCAAACTAGCAAAAAAACTCGAAAAAACAAAAACCATAGACAGTATAAGGATCAAAGTGATTTTTTAAGTATTTATTTTGGAGTTTATGATATGTTGGATTTTGGTTAACAGGTGAATTAATATGGCAAAGTATTGTCCTAGTAGATCAAAGAGTCAAAAAAGGTATTTATGACTGACTGATTCAATTAAATAGTACATTGAACTGTAGAATCTGAACAGAAAAGAATTTTTTTCCACCGAGGCTTGCATAAGCCCTGAAGTATTATTGAAAAGCCTGTTTCATGGAGAGTGGTTTTTGTTTAATGTCCCATGAAATTTAAATATATGATTAATATATTATAATGATGAATAAACTCTCTTATTATCTGGGACTGTTCAATGACAATGATTTTATCATATGAACTACTGAAAAAAGTGTGTTCAGAACTGTGCTTGCTCCATATCTTTTCACAAAATTCTCCTTTACAAAAGAGTAGAAATTGTATAATAACTGGTAAAGTGAGCAAGCCTCTAAATCTATTCCGGTTTGTTCACTGGAGAACAGGAGGCAAATCATTCACACTTAGGGGAAGGCTTCAGCCATGGAACCCAGCAAAGATCCAGGCACAATAAAAGGGACGTGCCCCACAGTCACGTTGCAGCTTGGATAAAAATGATGAGAAGTACACTTGATAACTGCACTTAGAAAGCTCAGCAGACACTAATACCAGCTTCTGACGGGGATGTTAAAAGCAAATCTCTTCCAAAGAGTTCCCTGCTTTGTGAGTTGTGCATCATTCTTCAATGCCACTGCTGCCTACCTGCCCCCACTTCACGTCACAGAGTTGTGTATTAAAGTGTTGTGCATGATGTCAATTTTGTGAACTTTCATACAATGTGTACCTCTATTGTAGAGTATCTTATAATATCTTCACTCTAATCTCTTTATATGGGTCTATGGAAACTGCATTCATCAGAAAATATCTGCTAGTTTACACATAAGTGGCACACATAGACACGGACATGACTTTATTAAGATAACTATTATAAATAGTAGTTTTTAAACTATAAACTCTTACCATTTTTAACAAAATTCAATATAGCAATATTTACTGTTTGCCTTCCTAGTCCTTGCCCAGTATCACTGCAAGTGCTCACCTCTGCCTTTCCAAGCTTCCAGACTTCAGCTTTGTGATACTTCCTATTCCCCATTTTTGTCCTGAAAGGCAAGAGGCTAAAAAGACCAGCCTTCCACTGTTGTTGGATATTTGTATTGCATTTCTAGGACAGCTCTGACCCAAACAGTGCATCAGTGTTAGCAGGGGTTAGGCATGCAGACCCCTCACAGCTTGCTCAGGCAGAGCAGGACTGCTCCTTCTGACTGCCTCCCTGAGTGGCCTAACGGGGTGAGGGCAAAGGGAAACTGGAACTTTTCCACTTCCACTGAACCATTTCCATTAAGGCAACTGACTGGGGAGTCATTGCAAGCCCCTACAACACAGAGAAGTTGCAGGTGTGGTTCAGACTACACAACCAGGAAGCAATAGTGGATTAAAGCAGCTTTTGTCTCCTCATATTTTTCTTGAATGTACCCAGCTCAGCTATGGTACAACTGTGGGTTTAGTCGATTGAATTTGTATCAGAACAAAGAATGGTTGCCAACTAATCATTTAAAGACTAGGCAGACTCTGGGGTTGAGGCAGACAAAAGCTCTCTAGTGATCTTTATATACCTAGGTACCAGAATCGAACTGCTCATTAATCTTTCTCTAGAACAACCCTGTGGAGTGACCTACATCTTGTGCTAATAATGTTTCTGTATATTTCCCTTTATTTCATGAATCCAGTGCTGAAGACTTTGGTGTTAATAAAATGAATAGCTATATAATTTTTGATTGTGTAATTTGTGGTGCATTGTTTTGAAGGCAAGTTACACAAGAGAGAATAATTTCATTGCTGATAAAAGTGTTTTGACCTCATTAGTTGAGCAAACAGGAGAGTGTTTGAACCACAGGCCCCTGGGTATAGCAAAACCTGGTCTCAGTCTGAAGCTATCTACTGTGAGAGTGGAGTCTGCACCTCAGAGATGTTCTTGAGACCTTGGGTGTCCTTTTAAGCCTCTGGTTGAATAGCAAGTGCTGAATGGACACTGCAGTGAAATACCTGAAATTAATGTAAGCCATGTTAGCATATAAAAGAAAAAATGTTGCAATTGAAATTAGGTCTCTCCTTGAATGGCAACTGATTTGCAAACAAATGCAGAAAAATGTCCACCTAATTCTGGTGCAGAGGCCTCACAGCATGAATTTTGTTGAAAGCTGGCTTTGCGGGAATGAATTTGTCAAATTAAATTGCAAATGTTTTTCAAAAGTCTTTACAATTTTGCTCAACCCTGTATTTTACCTGATCTGTAAACCGGAAAATTAACAAATCAAATCATAATGTTTATACCTAAAATTAGTCTCTACTAAAATTTTACAGAGTATTTAAATTCTTATAACTTTTTCAAAGTTGTTGAAATCTTTCACTCCCATGATACTGAATAATTTTATGTCTATTTTGCATCTTTAAGAGAAGACATGCTTGAAATGGCCTATTTCTCTTAGACTTAAAACATATTTTTAAATCTAAAGAGTTTGGCACTAAGTCTCTTCAGATATTACAAAAACCCCAACATTCAATGCTATAGCGACTTCATTCTGGAAGCAAGTTTATTCACTCAAGCAAACTGTGATGCACAGATTTTTACTGAGCTATTAAGTTGTAAGACTGCCTAGACACAGATTTTATTTTATTCATAATATATGTCATCAAAAATTTTTAAAAGATTTTACAGATTAAAGAAAATAATCTTATGACAGCGCTGAAGAAGCCATGTTGCAGTCACCCTTAAGGTCCTGCTCTGCTGAGCTCTTACAGCCTCAGCTGACACCATGCAATGAACAAAAGACATTCAGCTCCATGAAGAGTCTGAATCTCTACTAGAGGAAAGAAATTATTCTTTTTCCCATGGAAGTCAACTGGTCTTTTTTTTTGACTGTAGGTGGATCAGGAATTTTATCAACAGATTTTCAAATCTACTGTTCAGATTGTGTGTATTTTAAGCCATTGTTCACATAGTTAATCACTTAATTAATCAGGGAGGAATACAATGACTCCCATAGCTATATCATCTAGCAATTTGTATCATTACATAATTTTATGATGCTCACTGCCCTCTGACTTTGTAAAGGTAAGAAAAAAACATGGAGTTATCCAGCTATAGTGGACTTTTTCATTAACTCTGTCTATTAAAGACTGCATTATAACCTGAAACTTGACCAGGCCTATACCTTACAGTTCTCAACCAGTTAAACTACATGAATTTTTATAATCAATGTGCACAATTAAGCTTTTATGCCAAAATGAATGATTCAGCATAACATGTCTATGTTCAAGCACACTATAAAGAGATATGTCATGTTCAGAGGGAGATTAGTTTGGAAGTATTGCCTGCTGCAGCATGACTGCTCCAACTCATGAGATCTGCACTCTTGGTTGTGTAATATCACTCTTCAGAGTGTTTGAATCTGGTCCTAATGGACTGTGCTTAATATAGACACTGCCCTGCCATTTTGTTACACAGACAAGGAAAAAGAGCTTTATAAATGTGGAATAATTGAGTCATAAACATGTCAGATTTGGGACTCGTCTGGAAGTGAGCATCACAGTGGGCAGGTGCCTTCCCTGCTCCTTCTATCCGTTGCCTGGGGTTACCAGTAATTCCTCTTCCAAATCCAGTTCTGGCTCTTTTGGAACTTCTCTTTCAAAGGACAAATGGAGCAAAAAAATTACTCATGCCTCTCATCTTTGTTAAATTTAAGTAATTCTAAATCCTCTCTCCAGACTATTCTGGAATGAAAAATGTCAATGAACACTCACATCTTCATCTGATGCACCAGACAAGCATCAACTAGCAATCTGAACATAATTAATACATTTTTTGGCTCCTGTATGGGAAAGACAAAATTATCATCTCTATCTGGCCTGCAGTTATGTGGGAAGAGAGCATTTCCAGTCCCACTAGATGATGGTCAGAAAAACACCAACAGCAGATCATAATGAATTAATTGCTGGCGTAAGAGAAGGTTCTGCTGAGGAGAGTAAGACAAGCACACTCAGGCATTGATCCTACCAGAGCCTTTTTTCCTAAATATTGCCTTCTTTCATGTGCCTCATGAATGAAAAAAAGTAGTTCTCAAAGGTAAGTATGCCTGACTAAACACAGCACACCAGCCCTGAAGTTACAGCACTGCATTCCGTAAATGGCACAGTCTGATTTCTAGTAAATATCTCAGCCACATATGAGCAGGTTAAATTGCAGCAGAAAACCAACTAAGAATTGCAGGCCAGCAGTGAAGAGTAAATGGAGTGATAAGATTATTACTGTATTGAGGAAGCAGAACAGAAAATTGAAATAAGAATTTGTCTGTGACCAGAAGCTGGAGAGACCCTTGTGTCTGGCCATTCACTAATATTATGTTTCCTCTTAAGCTTCATTTATTTCTACTGCTCATTGAATTGGTTCTTACCAAGAATTCAAAACAGAAACTTTTGTAGTGTGTTGCTGCAGCACTGCAAGGTGTCACAGAGGGCAGCTGCCCTTCACTTTGCCAGAGACAGTAGAGGATGGTAGCATTTGTGCTCTGTCATTATTACTGCTGTCATATCATATACTGTTGTTTTCAAACTTTAAAAAATCTTTTCAGGAGGTCTTTGTCTATCACATTTCAATTGATAGTTTTTTTGTATAATGTCTGAAGGCAAGGAAATCAAAGATTGTGATCTGTCCAAGTAAGACAAGAATATTAAAGACATCACACTTTCATTTTTTTTGTTAATTATTTTTGTTTATACTCTCAAATCATACAGACAGGATGACAAAGACAAGTTGCTCAGAGAAAAGTCAGGATATCATGTGACCTGTGACATGTAAAAATATTGTTAATGATGTTGAATTCACCATTACTAATTAAAAAGGGAATATCTTGGTTCACTGTGCAGGAAACCAAGCCTGTGTCTCAACACCATGTGTTTTCATGCCTTTCTCTCAAGATCTCAACAAGTACATTTTAAAAGCACATATTTTACCATTCTTTACATGTTTTGTAAACATTTGCAATGATACCACTTGTGAACATCTTTGATGGTGCTTTTTAGTTTTGCTGCAAAATGCATAAGAATTGGAAACCATGCTGTCTGCTGAACTTGATTCACAACTTACATCTCCATGTGTTATTGTTAGTGCTTAGTAGCAAGTAGATTTATCCCCATCCAGTAGGTGCAACACGGCATCTGTTGAGTCCATTGCCCTCACGGAGAAGCTAGCATGGGGAGCCTCATAGCCAGAAAATTTGTAATTAAGTAAGGCAAGACATTAATTCTCTCTTAAATCCATGCACATGCTTTTTGTGGAAATGAACAAGATGTGTGGAGAGACAGGTTTTCTCAATTACCAGGGTTAATATTCATGTGCAAATACAGACTCAGCTAAACCCCACACATATGTCGTAATGTCTACATTCGTCATCCTTTTTTTTCCTACTGGGTATACAATATTCATCCAAAATACCCATAAAAGACTGACTGCAAAACTTACATTTTATAGCCTTCTCCAGGAATGTTTGCATTAAATTGCTTTAGACTGAGAAAGTTTCATTGTGATCAAGTCCCAAGAGACATAAAAGGAACATAAAGTATGGGTCATAGTGTGAGTTTATAAGCTGGGCTTCTACTTAATTTATATTATAGTGGCACTGCAAGAAGTTGTGGTTTACCAATAGCACAGCTATGCCTTGAGTTAAATGCTTTCTTTCCACTGGCAGTAAGAGGTGCCTGCCTCTTATGTGTATGTGTCCTGTAATTCATCATTTGAGAAAAATAAAACATCATTATCAGACATAAGAACAAGTGCTGCTGACATCTTGTCTGAAGAAGCTGTGCCTGTATTTCAGTGGCAGCTTCATTTCAAGTTCCTCTTTGTTCCTGGATAAGTGCCAGTGTTCAAATCTCTGCCTGAAGCTGGCACATGCTGCTTCTAAGAAGAGCAAGAGTTTAATATCTCTATTGAAAATTAAAGTGTGCCCTCTGATTGGATCAGATTGGATAAGTAGAATTCTATGGTTTATAATTTATTTAGTTGGACATCAAAAATCGCAATTAGAAATACTGTAAGAATAATCTTTTTTAAGTTCTGAGATGTATCTGCTCAACTTTTGAAGCATAAAGATATCTTAACAAAAGAGGATAGACTCTAACAGATAAACTAGGTTCCATAATCTTTTACTATATCTGTTTGGTGGTGTTTTTAAAAGATTAAAATGACAGAAAAAGCCTTGATCAAATCCAGTAAGCTCTAGAGTTTAACACAGATGTCTAATGCCACAGTATACTATCCTGGTCAGAATATCAAGGGGAAAATCAAAGCAAAAAGCATTTTATTTTACCCATTTGTAAGTCAAACTCAAGTTGCTGTGATTTTGCTGCTATAAATATTTGCTTTCTTTTGTTTTCTTTAGCTTTGATTATTAATTTACATGGTGTCTCATTTACCTTTATCTGCCAGCAGATTAGACTTTCTCAAATAAAACACATAAAAAGATGTTGAATTTGGCATGGGATAATTTTTAAGAAAAAAAGTGGTAACATATGCTTTAATATTCCTGACATTTTCTAATCAGTATTTTCTTGAGAGAAATATTTCTGGTTTTCATTTTCACTACACCATACTAGGAAATACAAAATATGGAAACCTGAATGGAAGGTTTTGAATCCAATAAAAATATTTTTCAAGAAATTACTCTTTTAGTTTTCCTTTTTGTTATATTTTGAAATGATCTTGCTGCAAATTAGAAAATTCACTGTTTATTCTTAGTTCCTATAGAAGCTAAAATATTTTTATAAACAATAGCGTCTTCTGGCATGATCTGCTATCCTTTTCTGGCTAAGAAATCTTTTCTGTCCAAATGTACAAGCTAGGTGGCAGTTTCAGCTGATTAAAATGCACAGAGGTGCTAAGTGTGGCTGCTCATTTACACAAATTACTGCTCTGTATTGCCCTCTGTAAAAGTTGTGAACATGCACCATATGGGGAGGGGAGTCAGGGTTAAGGCCATGTCTCTTTATTATTGATTTAAAGGTGGGCCATGGTTCAGTGAGACTTTCTGGAGCAGGATAAATTTCAGCTATCTTGAAATTAATTGTAGTTATGCCATCTATCCTATATTATATAATGATAATTAATTCAAAATGTTATGTTAGTCCATTACATGTTACATATTTTAGTTACATGTTATGTATATTAGTCCATTATATTACATAGTTTCTCCAGAGTTTTTGCAAAAACTTTGTTAACTTTACATTCAGGTAATATTTATGCATTGGTCGTCTCCTCCACACTGCATTTTTGTCTGTGCAACTCTGCTGAACTTACTGTGATAAAACTAACTTGTGTCACAGCTAAACGTCCTCACACTTTCAATTCTAATTGCTCAGAAGTAGCAGGATATGACAGATTGTGTCCAGTCTCCTCTTGTTTATAGTACTGCTCCTTTCCTTCTCGTCACTTTTCCCCTCCTCCTTAAAAAAAAAAAAAAAAAAAAAAGAGCTGCAGGGTAAGGTGACCCTGGCATAACAGGCGTTAGAGATATTAGAGTAGATTTACAAGGTGCTGACCATTTACAAAAGTAAACCATAAGCATCAGTAAGAATTGAAGGGTCTTACATTATAGCAGCGGATTGTCCTACACAAGTGATATCATGTGGCTTCTGAAATGCCCACTGCAGCATTCCAGCATTCCCAGCACTGTGCAGATTTTGGCTTTGGCTTTCTACTGCCACATTTTCTCCAGCAGAAGGAACACCCTTTTCCTCAGGGAGGGTCCCTTTTCCCTGCTCCTGGCAATGGCATGAAGTAGTATCAAATAACATTTGTGTCCTGACTATTGGAAAAAAAAATTAACCTTGTCCTAGCTGAAACCAGGACATCCACCAAAACACAATGATCTCACTATATCATGATGAAAAGCATGTCATTTTTTGTCATAATCCTTTGTGTTAGTAGCAAACAGAGATTGACTTCATCAAGGGATCTGGCTTCTAGGCTACAGCTTTTCCTATCGTTTTCTCCAGGGCCTTTGGGCCATATTTGGAAGCCCCAAAGGGCACATGTCTGCCTTTTAGATCCAGTCACCAGAACATATGCACAGAATAGAATGGTGCCTAAAATTAAGGTGCACTCGAGGAGTTTGTTGGCTCCATCCTGACACTGTTGCTTCAAAGGCAATATCCCTGGAGGGTACCTACAAGCAGAACTGATGTGTGTATGTGCTGTTGTGAGAGGGAAAGTGATTTTTAAACATTAAGGAAACACTTTAGGGGGTGTGTAGCATAAACTTTTTGCTTAGCAAAGACTTTGTTTAGTGTCCAAGAAAAAACATCCCTACACAAGTAAGGTGAAAGCAAATATCTGATTTCCAAGGCAACCCTAGGAGACCTCTTGTGGCCCTGGAGCAGCCCAAGACATTTGGTTTTCTCTTGGACCATATGGACATTGCAAACATGGGACACTTAATGGAATAGGAGTGTTGACACAAAGAAAACTTAACTCAACCTGCCACAGCCCTCCACAAAGGTTTGCAAAGCAACATCAGATTTTGCCTGAAATAGAACAAACTGCACCACAATGAGATTCGAAATGTTACTACTGAGTTAAACAGATTTCTATAGGACACATTACTCACTTCCCAGAGGTGTCTTACTACGCTCTGCCAAGGCCCATATAAATCCTCATGCAATTGGTTGGTTAATGCAATTGGTTGGTTAATTGGTTGGTTTCTACATTCAGGCTGGCCCACCAAGTGCAGAGAGCTGTCCCAGAACAGTCCTTACCTCTCTGAAGTGTGCTCTGTGACATTGCCATAGATCAGGCTGGTGGTATCTGATGTGGGAAAGATACCCTGCATCTATTCTCCCTGCTGACATTGCAGTTTCAGGTTAGATCACTGTGAAGGGACATGGAGGAGATGGGATGAAGATGGAAAGGGTGAGGGGGAGCTGCCCAATCCAGAATGGTTGCATTCACATTAAACCCTGTTTCTCTGTTTGAGTGGGCTTTTCTGTATTAGCTGTGAGAAGCAGTGTTATCTTGTTCCCCAGTTCAGCTCCCATGCTGACCTGGGGGACAGGGACAAAAAGGTAAGCCAAAACAGCCTCAGGGCACTATGTACAAAACACCATGAAGCTGGGGATGTAGTGGTGCTGGGTAACCTAGAACATCCTGGCATCAGCTCCCTGGACAGGATGGGGTGTATCAGACAATGAACAAGCTACACTGCAGCCTGCCTTCTGGCCTAAAAAAGCTCAAAGCTCTATAAAAGAGCAATGTGGAACACTGATCCCTTTGTTTGTGGTTCTATAATAAAAGCAAAATTCTTTCAACAATGAGGTACAGTGAATAATAACGAAAAGGAAATCCCTTTGACTACAAGGCATTCCAGCTGTACAGGATACCTTCAGGGATCCCTGTATTCTTTGGAATTTGGGTATCTTTATGTATTTGAGAATTAGTTTCCCTGTTCATGCCACTCTTGTGATGGTTATCTCTCAGATTTATTGTTTGGAGGATTTTAAGTTATCAGTACAATAAAATGGTCACCTTGGATAGGGGAAAATTGATTAAAATAATTTCTGAATGCAGAAACAGTTCCTCTTAGTATTTAAAAAAGGGGAATAAATCTGTTTCCTGGATACATGAAAAGTTAGATGAAAGCTAGTTTTCATATTATTTCTATGCTGTGAATGCATATTCAAAGTATTCAGGTTACCACAGTAGCTTTACTCTGAAGCTAATACAACATCCGCCAGCCTTTAAGGTAGAAAAGACGTATCTTTATGTGCTGTGAAATTTTTAAACTTGTACCACATTGCAAATGCAGCTGGTAGTTCTCACAGTCTGGTGTATTTTTAGACCTCTAAAAATTTGGGGCTGAGGAATTGCCTTCTTTCAACATCTTCTCATCTCATGGCCTCTTTGTAACTAAAAATGTTTTAAACCAAACTTTAGTCTCTCTGATTTCTTCTTCCTGATATTTTGTTGAACAGATAAAATTCAAAGTAATAGAGAAAGGGAAAAGGTCGAAATTGTTCATGGATGCATTAATAAAAACAGCCAAACAACCTGCATGTTCATTTTTCACCAGAGAGTGCCTCAATTAAAATTTGTTCCTGAATTTCTGCTAGCCTTTCTAATTTGAATTGTGACATTATGTGAATTACTTTCCGACCCAGTGACATAACTCCACATTTACACTTAAATATGAATGTTATGTGGCTGGATTTTCCAAATGAAATTATGAAAATGACATAAATTTGTGTTGTGTGTGAATATCAAGGTCATATTTCTCACCTATTATTTATCAGTAACCTGTTAAAATAGGCAGAGAAATGCATTGTCCTAAACATCTATTCAAAGAACAACAGAAAAGCAAAAAAATCTTGGAATTTTACAGACCAATATATTTTTAATGTTTTAAGCCATTATTTATGAGAAATATTTTCAGATGGTTTGCATTCACTTTAATAGTTAGTTCCAACAGAGTCTTTATGAAACATGTTTTTGTTTGTAGTAAGTTTTCTTATGATTTAATATTGCAGCTGAAATGGCATGATATCCTTCAGTGTCTATGAAGGAATATAATTTTCAAGACAGGCTTTCATAGCTCTTTTAAAAGAAGGGAGGGATACCAGTGATAGTCTGGGGACTCAAGAGTGCAGATGAAAGAAAGAGGAGGAGGGACATGAGGGGAGATTTTATTTTCAGTTTATTTTCAATGTCTCCAACACAGTTAGTTTGATTTTTCCTCTTGTGTTCCAGATTACAGGTGTTTCCCATTAAGACAAGTGAACTGACTTTAATGGGATCCTGCAGAGCTGTGGGCACAGAATACCTTCTGTGAACTGCCAATAATTGTTTGTCCTGGCTTTGTTTCTGGAGATTCTACTTAAATTGGTTCAAAAGCTGGTAATCTGTTTCATCCCTGAAGATTAACCCCCTTGAAAAAAAAAAAGAGATGGAAAAAAAAGTGCTCCACATAATTCAACAGAATAAAAGAGCCCTGGTCGTATCTTTGTTAAACAAGGGAATAATTTTTAAAGTATGATAAACGGAGATTTTGGAAGACCACTCAATATGAAGCACCACTATTAATATGGCTTTACCAATTCCCTCGACAGCCTACATTGCAAACATTGGGACTAGTGATAAATCTAAACCTGATAGGACCTAAAATATTTGTTATTTACAAATGCTTATATTACAAAGCATGCTGATGGCAATATCAACCTCAAGTAGTTACCTACACAATAATCAGATTTACAAACCCCATGCAGTCTGCCATCTCTTGGGCAAGACCACATGGACACGGGTTCACTTATTTCATGGTTTGCTCTTTAATGCCTTTTATTGGCATCAAATTCCCAGATATAGGTGCACTGCAGCTTTTGTATCAAGGTTATACAATGAAAAATCTTTCTTTTTTTCACCACTCTCTGACCACCACGATTCCAATAGCCTGAAGTTTCCTCTGAAAGCTTAATTCAGCAAGACATTCGAATGCTTTGCAAAGTCAGAGCCTATGAGAAGCACTGCTCCATGGGAAAATCTTAGAATCTCCAAGATAATTGTCAGGAGACCAAAGAGGACAAAAGATGATTGCTGTTACAAAATGCATATTTATGTATGTGTGAAGAGCTACATCTTTTAAATTTAATTGCATTTAATATATGTTTATGACATTTCAAAACATCATATAGTTGAACTTGGAAGATAAAGCCACATTGTGACTGGCCATTTGAAAATCCTATTCACAGTGCTCTCAGTTATACTTTCACTTTGCATTTGGCATGATCTCGCCCAGATAATGCATTTAACTAATATGCAAGAATCATTCAGTCTTCTACTATAATATGGGCTACTGTGCATGGACATGCAAATTCCTTTGTCATCTGTATGATTTACAATGAATAGATTAAAGAGTGAAATTCAACCACATCCTGATCCCATTGACATTGAATTCAATAGGAAAATAGGTTGAAGAAAAATACCATTAGCTGATATCTATTGATATGTAAAATCTAATTCAGTCCATCTTTGCTTTGATGTTTCTCGTAATAAATTTGAGTGCACTTTCCATAGGCAGATAAAACCAGAGTGTATTTTATCTTAGAATCAACTGTTGCGCAGTCACTTATCTAACGATTGCATATTTTGAGACTTCTAAGGAATTCTACAATAGCATAACTTTAGAAGAGTGCAGCATAACAGGAACCAAGTGTTGTTACCTTGATTTCCACAGAAAATTAAATGAGTAGTTGTCAAGCAGGTTGAGTTTTAAAAAGCAAAGCTAGTTATGAGACATCATTTCATAGTAATGATTTGGACTTACGAAATGACACAGAAAGAGTGTGATTCTTTCTCTTTTGTACAATCAGAGGCACAGGTGATGGATAAGCTGCTGTCAGTATTAAGGAGAATGATAGCTTCAGTCACAGCCTCAGACGTGGAGATAGGTCTTGTGAACCCACAGACAAGGCTGTCTCATGCTGTCAGCAGTGCAAATATTGAGATGAGATGATGAGGTAAGACTTAGACACGGCATAAATTGTGTCACGTTATGGCCACTCTGAAAAATACAGACACAGGCCAGGTGGGACAGGTCACCTTGGGAAGCCTGAATTAGTGTAATCACACTAATTAAGATATTGCAAATAATGTTGCTAGTACTGCTTGCAATACTGGCCACAGCAGTGTCAAGCCTCCTATGAGCTCTCAAACTCACTGAAGCAGCTGGGTAAATACCCAGATGGTTTTCCCAGAAGAATACATGTGTCATAGTTCTTCAGACTAGCATCTCCAATGGTACTCCAAATACATGTACACAGTCCCCAGCCATCACTGTTGGTACAGTTTAATCATGCCAATATATTCCACTGCTAAAATCCTCTCCTAAGGGGTGTAAGTAGCTCCTGAAGAACACACTGTGTGCAGTACCTACTTTGCAAGAAAATAAAACTTTTTCAGCTAAGCTCATATTTTTTTACAAGGATCTGAAACCGAAATTAGAGAGAACTATAACGAGATGACTATATATATTATGCCTAATTATCAAATGCTTTTTCTATCACACTGAGTACACTTTCACTGTAATACTTCATACATTCCAGTCTCTTCATCCATAAATTTGTCAGATCTGAGACAGATCACGGTTAACACATTTTTTAATGGTATAGAAAATATAGACAGTATTTCTATAAGGTAAAAATAACAGATTCTGTCAAGCCACAAACATACTGATATGAGCTCCTGCAGCAAACAGTCCCTCTGTGTAGCCCTAGGTTACTTTAAGAGTCATATCAGCTTCCACTTATTTCATGGTGAATATTGCCATTCTAAGAGGACAGGGTCAAGTCCCTGATGAAGTCAGCTGTCATTTTAAATGCAGTACAATTGTGTTTTATTAAATCATGATAATAAAACAGAGAGAAAGGGAGAATAAAGAAAGAAAAGAAAAAAAAAAAGCATTGTCTGTGGGTTTAGAGAGAGTCTACACTGGCATTTTAGTTTGACTTGTTCAAGAGCTTTGGAAGCACACATCTCCCTCAGCCCCAGCTTTGGCTCACTTCTCTGAGCAGTCTCAGGATGCACAAACTGGGTTTCTTTCAAGGGCAAATCAACTGGAAGAGATAATCCAAGATAGCACAAATGTGATTCACATGCTCACTCAGTACACAATATCAGATTAGACCTGCTCCAAAACAACTTGCTGAGATAAATTCAGGAGTTTTGTTCTCCAGTCCTCTCCTGCTGGGCTGTACTGCCTGCTACTAGTCATGGAGCCTTCCTGACCTCTCTTACTCATCTTGTGAAGTCAGTCAACTACTCTTTAAGCTTTCTGATTTTCCTTTTCATGGCTACAAGTCCATTCAGCCCCTGAAAAATCTGTTTCTGAAGCTAAAGACAAAATATGATGTACCAATGGGTTAATAAGCAGAATGCAACAGGATAACCACAGCAAGTTGGGTCTTCTGCTGCTGCAAATCAGCTTTCCTAGGCTGACTTTAGTGGAGTTATGCTGATTTATATTATCTGAGGATATAATGCAGCATATTTCAGTAATTCAAATGCTGATTTCAGCTGGAAGTATGCATATTATAAACACATGCTGGGGCCCTGAGGGCACTTCTGGTAACATTATTGATTCCTTGAGAAAAGCATACTGGGGTCACTACAGTTTGCACACACATATATTTACATTAGTGGAATTAAGGATAGTTCATCTGGAGCTGAATGACTTTTCATGTCTTGACAAGTGTCAATCACATGATACACTTCTAAGTAGTATTAGCAACTTATAACAGTTGATAACCACAAAAGTAATAAAACACAAGGAAATTAAATTCAAAAAGATTTTACTACTATAGATGCTATTTTTATTACAGCAACAGCGTCCCCAACCACTCACCATTGCTTTTTGTTTATGCTTTTCTATTCACCTACAATCAATTTAAGCAATGTATCTGGAGAGAATTTATGTAGAGGCTACAGTACTAGAGCTTTAATTCTTTAGTTCAAATCCTCTGAAGTATTGAAAGTTCTTCTATTTTCTCTTTGAAATTTCTCTTGACTCTGGCTCATAATATTCTACTACATCTAAACTATAGCTGAAATGCTCTAAAACTACTGAGGAGACATCTTGCTATTTTAAATACACGGATATAACATGTTTTTAAAGGGTAGACATACAAATAAAAGGATATAAATACAGTTGTACTTGGAAGATTATATGAATGTAGTTATTTCTCTCTTATACAAGTGAGGTTGGTATTTAGTACCTTTATGCTGGTTACGCCTGTAACAGTGGTGGACCGTGTGCCTCTGCCACCCAGGCTGGTGATTCAGCCATGGCAGAGTCCCTGCCCCTGGTTCCTGGATACCAGCACACCACAGCACAGAGGCGTCTGGAAATGTAGGAAACATCCTTAAGGGATTTCTTTTATAAGAGGAAGGCTGAATAATGTTGCAAGATTGATACCTCCTTTGAATCCATCGGTTAAGGAGTGTATTTGAAGTATTTTTGGAGAATCAGTTACTGTGGCAAAAGAGCTATTTAACATAACTTTATCACTATACTGCTATCAAAAGACCAGGAGTGTGATGAAATAACTCACAGTATGATTTAAAAGCTGAGTAGGAAATCTGATATAAAATGAACAGTGTAACTTTGCTAGCATGCAAAGTTTCTGTCACTTAAGTGACTGATTTCCCAGGGCTTTCTGCTCCTCAAAGTTGGTAGAGACATTATAGTTTTATTCATTTAACTATCCATCAGCAGTTGGCAAATTTCAAAGTGACACTTATTTTGGCTCCTATTAATCACATTTTTTTCACAGCTGTTACTTGAATTTCCTTTACAGAATTTATTAAATTTATATGAACATTGAATCTGTGTCCAACATAACCTGGGAATGACCTTAAGTATAATGAAAATCAAGACCATTTCCCTGTTTTCATTACTAGATTTTAACCAATTACTTCAGAATGAGCTGCCTCCCATTGGTTGGGGTATTCTTCAGAGTAAAAAACCAATCTCTTTGTGTCATAAGTGATGAAATGGACATACAGTGAGAATGAGAAGGGCACAAACCACCAATTGTAAACAGAAAGCAGACAGCATATAATTTTTTTCTCAAATAATTTTTTTCAAGTACTTTTTTTCAATTAAATATCTGAAAGGGCAATTTCTTACCTTTTGCATATGAAGCTCATTACATAAATGGAATATTTGGCTTTTATATTTATAAAACCTAGTAGAGTGGCGGGGGTAAGGAAAGAACAGGGGCGAGGAAAGGGAGGTTAGCAGAAACATGAATATTTCCAGAGTCAGACATTTGAAGGACTGTTTTTTATAGCTCATCTGGGACAATATTGGTCTGTACACTTCCTTTGGCAGGCCTTTATTTCTTTTTTTTAATCTTCAAGATTTACACTCTCAAACAAAATATTTATAAATGGAGTCCCACTTGTCTGGTTTGAAAAATAAATGTGTTATGAGCCCAGTTACCAGAGAAGGGTGTAATGAGTTCAGAAAACATATGTTTGAAATTTACTTTAGCTTACCAAATTTTAAAGATATTTTTACCCACTGGGAGTAATGCAAGTATTTTACCCTTTGAATTAAAGGGAGAAAAAAGTTACAAATTGAAACTATGCCAGCTGATAAAAAAAAAATTGTGTCCTTATCTGAGCCTGACAGATGATGTCTTGGACCCATGGGTACAAGTCAGAGATATCCAAGCAACTGATCAAGACTTGACACTTTTAAACTATCTATACAGAAAATATGTGTTTTTTAAAATAATTCACTAGTCCAGTTTTCTACTTGGATGATGTCCTTAATTATATTTCCTTCCGTGTGACAGAGTAAGACAACCAAACCTGTTTTCTTTCCTGATTTTGTGTACCACCTCATGCTCAAATCCTTTACTCAGCCTGGCTGGTACTGAAGCAAGGGTGGGTGTCCACCATAGTTTTCCTAGGCAGAATTCCTGTAGATGTGCCAGAGATGGTTCCAAGCCAGCTGGTTACCCAGTGGTCAACTATGATCAGTCCAGAACTCAGACTGTACCACAGCCCGGGCCTCCCCAGGCCTCCAAGAACTGAAAACACCTTCACATCATTAGCCAGAAGGAAGCTCAGCAGAAGCACCTTGCTGGCAGCTCTCAAGTACTTTAAACTTCTTCAGATACTCTATGCAACCAGCAGCCTCTTCCATGGGTACATGATGCAAATATTCAACTAATTCATCTACCTTGTGCTTAAAATTAAGCAAGCATGTAATACTTGTAATTAATTCTTATTATGTATCCCTAGCCCCAAATGATGTTGGAGGAAGGTCCTAGGACAGTAATTAGAAACAACTGAAAACATTCCCAACTGAAGTTACAGTGACTACAACCTACTCATGCATGTTTCTGAGACTGGAGAACAAATTTCTCATTGAAAGTTTGGGCACAGGTTTTCAATCATTTTTACGTCTTTCATCAGCTGAACAGAGATAACCCAGACAAGTCAAAGGGAAGAAGAAATTAAAATGACTAAGTGAGAACAAATAACCTGACAAAATTCAATATTCACAATCCAGGGTCAGTTATCTCTTTTTAGGAGCAGACCTCAGGCAAATGCTAGTAAAAATCTGTTTGTAAATTATGGACTTTGAATAAAACAGAGCAGATTAAATATGCAAGTGATAATTTCTAGTGAGATATTCTATGAGGAAAAAAAAAAAAAAGAAAAAGCAGAATTTTGCACAACTAATAAGTGTTGTGTTTGCCCATGGGGAGACCAGCAGTTGAGAGAGAATTACAGTGGTCTAGCTTGAAAAAAAAAAAAAATCTAACTAAACTGTTTGCTGCTCTTGGCGTTTCATTCCTCATCACCAATAATGACAGCAACAGAAAACGATTTTATATTTTAAGCCTTGCTTATGATTTTGCTGTTGTTAAAGAATAAGAGAAATCTGATTTGTATAAACTGACTGGGCAAAGCTGGACAGAACAAAAGAAAAATGAAAAATAAACAAATATATAAATCAGTTTCTAAAATGCTAGTATTTTAGAGCCATACAGATATACTATTTCAATCTATGTTAGGCATATCAGATATTCAGGAAATATCTGAATACTATAAAAAGTATAAATAGTATAAAAAGTATAAAAGTATAAAAATATGGTCAAATGTCAATATCAAATGTCAAATATCAATATCAAATATCAAATATCAATATTGATATCAAATATCAATATTCTTAAATCATCCTTGTAAGGAAGTCTTTCCCTTAAAGGCTTTAGTTGAACTGAGATACTCCTGAAGCTTTCCAATTAATATTTTGGCCATCAGCTGGATGCACATTAATCAGCCACAGTAAAAGCATGGCTTCATTCTCTCACAGAGCCTCTTTCTTCTGATGTGTGTTAGCTAACCTGTTGTTTAATTAAGGACTTGTCTTAGTTATAAGCTCAGACACGACTTTTCATTAATCACTAGTTAAAATAATATACATCTCTAGTCAGTCAGTTGAGATTCTTTGTCATCCAAGGACCCCACTCTGTCATGATAATGACTTTTTAAATAACTTGGAGTTCTAAACCCAAGACTAAGCTGAAGACCACCCAAATGGTCCCAGAACCATCAGATGGCAGGAGCATTGAATCTCATTAGTAATCAAATCAACCTTAACATTTTTATTTGTGTTTATATTTTTCTTTCATTCAGAGTAGTGCAATTTTTCAATGGCGTGACAAACACTTTAAGCCAGTTGCACATTTCCCATCCTAGGCTGGAACCAACTCTAATGAAAGCTCGTGTGTCCAGGATTTCTTCTCAGTTGTTTAAAAAAAAAATGTATAAGTGGTTAGAAGAATTATTGCCTCTAAGGCTAATACATCTTTTTGACATAACACCAAAATGGCCTACATTCTTTTATGTACAGGATTGTAATTCACAGAGATTTTTTAATAGTTCCCCATAATATTTCTGATACTTCTATTTTTGAAAACTTACCTCTTAAAAGTCTTGAAGAGAATTCAGAATACAAAGCATTTATTGCTGTTAGAAGAAAAATAAAACATAATCAGAAAAACAGGAGCAAGACATAGAGTTGTCTAGTATGCCAAAAATCAACCATATGTTGTAAAACTTAAATAGTGGTCCTATCCACAAACTATCAAACCTAGCTCCAAGACAAGTGTTAACATCATAAGAATTTTTACAAAATACATCCCAAAAAGCCACTGCACTAGGGGGTAATGGAAAAATGTATCATTTGGATAAGACAATACTGTGTTTGTAGCCTGGAACTGCTACGGTCCTACAGCCCTGGCTGGTCACTGCAAAGTCATCTTTACACCGCTTTTATTTTCCTGAAGTAAAAGGGGTATTTTGATATATACCTGACTCTAGTAGACAATGACTGATTATTATTTATTTATTTGCTTAATACCTAGAAGAATCACAGAATATGTTGGGTTGGAAGGGACTGACATGGATCATTAGCTACGGAGGAGAGGCCTCCTAAAGCTGTAGGATAGATGAAGTCTGTACAATTAATGTTAGCAAATCACACACATTTTTACACTATCTTGTGAGACAATACACACGAAGTATGAACATCAAATGTTTCTGAGCACTCCAAACTTTTTATGTCAAAATTGGTTTCCTATTTTAATTGCAAAACTCTTAATTTAGGAATTTATAATAACCATGCTTTAATCTGTCTTGAAAGGAATTTTACAGTCAATTTACCCAAGAGGCTGCAGTCTCTGTAGTTCTTCAGACTACTTTCCTCAAGACATGGAACAATCAGGATATGAAGCTGATCATCTGAAAGCACTGTTTCGAAGGCCTCCAGTAATACAGTTACATGAAATTTATGTAATTTTTAATCATGGGAACAGCTTGTTCTTTCATCAATTTATATTTTAAAAATGTAAAAATTATAGACGGAATAGAATTCTGTCTCTCTAAGTGAAAGACCTGCCTGTGTCATGTAGATGCTTTTCAGTAAATGTTAATCTAACCGATGAATGATAACAGTGCCCATATAGCCTCGTGATTGAATTCACTGAATATTAATAGTCTGTAATCATTTGAGTTAGGAAAGGACTGCTGGAAATACTGACCACAGAATCTCACGGTGTTTCTTCTATGTCAAAAACCATGAAAAAATCCCTCTTCTTGCCCAAGCCATTATGTAAATATAGGAGCCCATCCTGCAAGTCATGCCCACAGGCTTGCTGTGGGCAGGGTTAATGGGAGGAGCACATGAGAAGTGCCAAGAGAGGGGTGTTTCAGCAGAACAGGACTTGGGGCTCAAAGATCACAGCTGTTCTTCACCTGTCTGACTGCAGAGTTCAACCACATTCTATTGAAATGTTGGTAATGTAGTACATAGGCAAACAGCCAACTTGCACTCAACACTGTTTTGGTGATGATAAAGGAAATTTTTACCTGCCTGCATACTTCACATGACATGAAAAGGATCAGGCACCTTTGAAAAGTTAGAAACAAAATATAGTTTTTCAAACCTTCCGATCAGTTCAGTAGACAGAGGCACAATAACTACCTTTTTGTAATAGCTTTCTAATGGTATTTGATTTCTCTTACTGGACAAGATACTCCATTCCCATGAGAACATGCATGTACATTTAATAAATTACTTTATCCACTCCTACAGTTATTGGCATTTACTCTTCTTGTTGTAAAATCAGAATAGAAATGGCAACGAGGCCTTAAACTGAAATAACAAATGCACTTTTTCGTGGGGTGTTTTGTTGGCTTTGAAGGTACCTCTATACACCCTGAAGTTTGGGAAACTTGGTTCATATTATTGCAACAGTATTTGTTCCCCTTCAGTGAGGTTCAGATAGAGGTTTTGTACTCTCTCAAGTACAATAAATGTCATGATGCTCTTGTGTGGTTTTCCATTGTATGTGGTCCTGTACACCTCTTGCCAAGTTTTGACAGTACAGGCAAGATTTTTGGATAGGGTTTCTGTAAGAAAATGGAATGGATCTGTCTCTTCTGCTGTCTGTTCTAAGAAATTGCTTCTAGGTTGATTAGTTCAGGAAACAGAAGAGTAATTAATCTCTCTACTACACATGTAGCTAGAAAACATAGTCTCAGATTACTGAGTATGACAGATTTTCCTCTGTGCAGTTGGAGTTCCTTTACCTACCTCCCACTCTTTGATAAAAGACTGCATGTCATGTTTCAAGACAAACTTTTTTCATTGTTAGCAAGATTGACTTTAAAATATAGAATGTATGCACTATTTGGTCTTCTTATGTGGGCTTGAAAAATAATTCAGTTGTCTATTCAAACGTGTTGAGTTTTTATTAAATACTTGCCACTCTTGACTCATGTATGAAAAGTAGCTGTTTTCCTTAGCTATGTGTACTTGTATGGACTTGCTGACTACTTCATAATCACATCATAAATTATGATAGCTCTGATTTGCCTTCACTTTAAAATTTAGTCTGCAGTTAAATGATACGATTGTGTGTTACTGATCGTACAAAACATAATTATGTCTAAATTCCCACTTTGAGATTCTAATGAAAAAGCATTCATAATCTGTTTTATTTTGTACTAAAATATTTCTCTAATGATTGTAGTATATGCAGAATGTAATGTAGATACATATGTATCCAATTTCTTAACCATGATTGATGTAAATAGATTGGTGGTATTTGCAAAACATGAAGCAGGAAATTTGCTTACTCCAGACTAAACAGAAACAAGGAGTCCCAACTCACTCCCATCAGCATTCAAACATCCACAGATGCAAAATAACTTGAGAGAATGCACACAAAAAGAGGCTTTTTGCCCTGATACATTTATTGTGTTTTTTAGGATTGATTTATAAAACTAAGTCTTAATGGTCCCTACCTCAAGAGCCTATACAAGTTCAGAGTAGATCATGTTCACTAAAAAAATGGAGCATAGAAATTAACATTCAAAATATGAAAACAATGGTAAAATAATGTAATTATGTGGAAACCTCTGAATAGAATTATAACAATAGAAATGAAGACAATGCATGCCATTCCTGCCCCAGCATGTACTGTGGAGAATTTTTGGTTCACATTTGAAGATCCACAGATGTGTATGAAACATTCTGTGCAGAATCTACTGCCGAAAGATTTCAGGTAATATTTTGCATAGGTGCCTCTTTACTCTTGTCTTACAAATGTCTGAAATTCATCCAGTATTCCTACCTTAAGTTATGCCGTGCATTTACATATAATTAGGTTTCGTTGCTAGTGTTCATCTTTGAAACACTGTTTACATGCCTTTGGAAAAAGTTCCTCCACTCAGAAATAATGGGAAATCCCATATATGTGATGGTTTGGTACACTGAAGTGCTGATGTCCCATCCTATCACAGTGGCCTTTAGTTTTACCGTGTTCATTTGCCCTTCAGCACCAAACATCCCAGCTCTGCTTCTGCCCATTGTTTCAGCTCCTTCTGCTTCCTGCAAGCACCCTCCCTGCTTTGGGCATGTTCTTCAACAACGGGAAAGCCAAACAGCTCGCAGGCTCAGAAGCCAAAGACTTTTCTTGTAATGAACCTTGATGGAAAGGTCTGTATGTTTTTACCCTTTATGTATTTTGACTAAGATGTTCTAAAGCCCAAAATTAGCAATGAGAGGGAGGATTTATTAGGTACTAGACATGATCTCAGTTTCAGGTAATCTGAAAACAGTGTAGTCATAGTTCTCTTACTATTAAAATCCAGGTCATAGTAAATAAGTGTTGGAAGGAAGGGCAGGAATTTAGGTAAGGGGCAGTGAAAGAAAATGTCTCAAAGCAGAAACAAAAGCCTAAATTGCAGATTCCAGCTGGAAATCTGTTTCAGAAATCCTACAAAACACTGGTGTTTCTTGACAGTCACAAAATAAGAATTAAAAAAAAAAAGAAAGAAAGGATTTATTTTTCTCTCTTTGCTTCTCTTCAGTAATATTAGCTTTAATTATTATAATATCATTGGTCATTCATTGTTTATATTTTAAAAGTGTAATTGTAAAGCATATTATTTAAAATCTATTTTTATATACTTTTTAAACATACTTCCAAATATTTTAAATTTAAATTAATTTCCCTAAATCACAGTTTTGCTGTTGTCTATAAAAAGAAGGAGTTATGCTTTCACAAGTGTGTTCCCATACAGGGCTTGCATACATAAAGAAATGAAGAAAGTTAATATAAAACCACTACAGTATAAATTTAGACTGTGATAACAATAATGCCTTATTATTCCAAGACAAAGTTGTCTTTTTGCAGGTTAGGGTAATGCACTTCTAAAATCCACACAAAAATGTAAAAAAGGACAGTGTTTGCTGAATAGCTATTCCACCCTAACCATACTGTACTTCTCACATTTGTAAACCCTCAGAGTCTGATCCATATGTCTGTAATAAGAGATGTGAAAAGTGGTATTCAACAGCAATGCAGCCTGACAACATCAAAAATATTGTATCAAATGCATTCAGAAATTAATTAATTATGAAAAAATGGGGGTTTACAATGTTTTTAATGATGCCACACAGGTGCTTAAATTACTCTAAAAATCTGTATCTTAAAAACATCTACTTCTGGCTCCTTTGAAGTAGTCATATTAGTGAAAAAATTACTACTGAATTAGCCTTCAAAGCTAATAGAGATGAATATAGCCCTGGTGGAACACTATCACATGAAAAGGTATCTACATCTCATAAATATATACATGTTCTTCACCCTTAATACAACGGTGTCCTTGAGAGTGATATTACTGCTGTGTTATTAGCAGGTGTTGTGCATGAAAAGTGAGGATAAGAGACATTAAAGTAATTGGATCCTGAGCAACCTCATATTATGAAGAATACTCTTCCAGGGAAACTTACATGCACATCCACACATGATGATCAGTTCTTTTTAATGTTCTGTTGCATTCACAGCATTCAAATCAAATGGAGTATAGTGGGTCCACGCGATGAACTTCTTGACTTCCACACTTGAAATTCTCCTCAATGTCATCTGGAGAGGAAATTTTCACCTGCAGTTAAGCTCTAATACATGTGTCTATGCACAAACAGAGTGATGTCCCACTCAAACGGTACCCCTAAATTCCCAATGCTAAAGTTGCAGGAGTAGATCTTGAAATGTTTCAAATACATTTGAAAAAATCTAGAAAGATCTATGGGTATGGGACTCAATGTTTACTAGTATTTGAATATTTTTAAGGCTGATAATGATGTCAAAGAGAGAACTCAAATTTAAGCTTATTGTCCAAAGCAGATTTTGCAAGCGATTTCTCTCTATATATATCTTCTACTGCAGCCTTTCCACTCAGACAAAGCAATACAGTTCCAGTTTTTTTATTTATTTGTTCCCAGTTTTTTTATTTATTTTTATAGAAGTTGTAAGTATTTAGTTTTGATTCTCATTTATTTTCTTAACATGATTGAAATTTGCCAGTGATTTAAAAATATGATAATGGACACATCAAGTGATTTTGGATATATAGGGAAAAAATGGAATTAAAGAAAAGCAAAAGTAAGGAAGACATACAAGGTACCAGTGGAGAAACACCATTGACTTTTCTACATACAGATTTTAACCTTCCCTTTTGGAGGAAAGCACAAGCAGTTACTAGGAGACAGATGATATTTCTCCAGAAAATAAATGGATCTCATCTTGCATATGAAGCAGATAACCTTGGCAGAAGAATAAATGTGTTTCTACTGTCCATACTTGTATTAAACAGTTTCTAGGAATCTCGAAAATTATATAAAAGTCTCCTAGGAGTAGCAAATGGATTAAACTGCAAGAAAAAGAAACTGCTATTAGCAAAGAAGACATTATTAGTAAAACAAGCTCAGAAGGGAAGAGACAAACAAAGTGAGGTTGGGAAAGGAAGTGGCTTGGAAAACGTCAAGTCATGTTTCAAAGAGACAAGTAATGACAGAGAAGAAAAAGCTGAGAGTTATGGAAAAGTCATAGTGAGGTAGATCACAGAAAGGAATTAAGCAATACAGGAGTAAAACTATGGCTTCAAAAAGTGCTTCAGGAGGACAAATTTAGGAGCATGGAAAGTTTCTGACTACAAAAACTGTCCCACTGCTGAAAGGCATGAATGGACGGAAGGTATGAGATTCCTGAGTAAGGCTTGCTCAGGACAAATCATGCACATGACAAGATTCAGGAAAGTTCAAATACATGGTTTAAGCCACCTCATAGCTGAAGTTCCAACACTTCTTAAAAGAAATCCATTCACACATGAACCCACAGTTATCACCAGAAATGACAGGTAATTGAACACACGAGAACAGCCTTGACCCAGGGAGAATAAAAGTAACAAGTTCCTAAGTGTAGAGAGTCTAATTCCACAATGAGTTTCATGAAGCACTTTTCAGCCAAGAAATCAGGCCATTTTTCTTATTTACATATAACAAAGAATTTTGTAAACAAACACTTTTTAAAATCCATAGCCCCTGAAGTGTTAAACAGAAATATGCTTGACTTAACCACTATCATTAAAGCAAGCTTGTGAAAAATTAGTTAGCTTTTATTTATATAGTATAATTGCTGCAGTCTAGCTTCTTTTGCAATAAAATATACTGAAATCCCTGTCCAGAAGAATTTAGTATATAAAGAAAAATTACAATAATTTGTAAAGCACATCAATTTTTCATGTTTAGGTATTTCAGAAAAACAGCCAAAAGTAATTTTATAAACTTTACAAAGCAATCCACCTCTGAGATTAAGAACAAGCATGAGAAGAACTGTTTCAGAAAGTTAGTGGCAGCTGACAATAGAAAGCAATAATAGAAAGCAATAATAACAAGTTATGCTTGTCAAGCATATCTATTATAATAGTAGCACAATGCTATAATGAGAAAACATCTAATTGTTTCTTTGTTTTCTTTTTTCTTAAGAAGTTTCTAAAAGGATGGATGAAAGACAGCAATTCAGCGTCTTGCCTTGCATAAACCAACACTGATCCATTTAATAAAGCTGTTTGAAAATCATGTTGCAAAATATACATGAATTTTTTCAAGCAATCTCTTTAGTACTCCCAATAAATATTTACTGTCCTATTTTACATAGTCCAAACTTTCAAACAAACGTGCTGCACTTAACTCAAATTTTAACTTATTTTATATTTAATGATTTAATCAGATAAACATTTGCTGATTAAGAAAGCCAGTGTTGAAATTATATCAACCAGAATCCCAACAAACAAGCTTCTCATTACTTCCCAGAACTGGTCTCCTTAAACTATCTTTAAAATAAATGACTGAGTTTCCCCACATTTAAAACAGTTTCAAGAATTTGCATACAAAAGAGCAACTGCTTACATGGGAGTGAACCATGGTGTTCTGTTAGCGCAAGATCACTTGTAACCAGAGTGACATGGTGGAATCTCTTTTCTGAAGTTGCCAAGGCTTATTCTCCAATGTTAAGGTTGCCTAAACAGCTTTGCATAAAAAACATATTTATTGTCTATAATTAATCTGTGTATGGTCTGTTCTGCAAAGGCTGGAACAACATCTTTCAGCTCTATTAAATGTTCTCCTTCACTTTTTCCATCAGCTTACAATACTATGTACAGGTATGGAATTTCCATACTAGAGAGGCTTTGGTTTCTTTGTGCTTGAAATAAGATTGGACTTTAAAATCTTGCTCATTTTGAAGGATTAAGCACTATACTCCTGTTGGCCCAGCCTGGAGCCTGTCACTGGCTGAACGTGCTGGAATGTCAGCGCTGGGTGGTGGAGCAATGATGCAGCTGAGGGATGAGTTGTTCCTGAGCACCAAATCATCCTGGGCCATCAGCTGCCCAGGCATCACATGGCACCACTCTCTGAATCACCACCACGCTCTGAATTTGTTGGTGGTGACATCTTCATGAACAACCTCACCCTTCAGTAATAGAAATTTTGAAACTTGCAAAGCAAATGACATTTCAAGAGAAATTTTTGATCAGGAACATATCCTCTGATTTGAACAAAGGTGTGGAATACTTTGCCATATTAAAAAAAAAACAAAACAGGATGGAAAGACTTTGGACGTAACATTTTATCTTCTTTTTTTTTACAGGAGCTAAGTTTAAAGTTGTTTCTCTAAACTTGCAGAACTATCTATAGCAAATTAAAAGAACACATTCCAGAGATACTGATAACCTGCCATCAAAATTGCAAAAATCAAAAATTTCAAGACTGAATCCTCAGTAGCTACAATAATGCAAAATGTCTTAACAAAGAATTGAAATTCCTGAAAGTATATCTACATTAAAATGTCAACTAGATATCGCTTTATTTTTAAATAATGTTCTTCAACCAAACAAAGTCCTGAAATATTCTAGTGAAAATCATTAGCAGAGTGGAAAGAGTCAGTGTTATGTAAGAAATTAATATTTATTTTGTGGCAATGAGATTATAGTGAATTTTATTTACTGTTCCTAAAAATTGAGAGAAAAAAAATTTAGCCCAAACTAAATGTAAATCCTTTGGCAAAGAAACATAATGCTTATTAGAAAAAAAACTTTGCCTCCACTATGGCATTTTTAATTCTGTATACTGTCTAGTTTTTAAACCTCATACTATTCCAAATCACTCTGAGATTCTTCAGACTGTGAGCTCCTGAGACAGATACTTCCATTTGTAACAAATCTAACTCAAAATGTTCATTTGTTGCCTTTAGGGCCTCATAGAATAATAGTAACAGCAAAACCAACATGAATAATAGTGACATTGACAATCAATCTGAAATCTAGGGTAAGATATATAAAATTATTATAAAGTGGTTTTGACACCCAGCTGTAAATAATGTTGTTTTTGAGAGTATTATTGTACATCAGCTGATGAATATATTTTTATATCTATATCCTATCTCTCTACTACAGTGGGCAGTCACAACTATTTACTCTCATCATCTCCCCAGCTTAGAAAACATTTGATAGAAAACATTTCTTTGGGCATAAAAGAGAGATGCAACATTGTATGTACCACTGCATAAAGTTTATGGGGAAATTTGTTTGCTAATTAAAGAATTAATTAATTTTTTTGCCTTAAAGAATTAATTAATTTTTTTGCCTTAAAGAATGAATGGATGCTTTATGTAAATCTAACCTTTTACAGAGTTCAGGCAGGAAATCTCATAATGAAAGATGTGCTCCTATAGGTGTGAAGAACTGACGTGGTGTGCACAAGGTCAAAGAGAGGATGGGTTCTTAAGCAATAATTAGTAATAGCTGATTCATACTGGCAAATTGCACCTGCCTAGCAACAACAGTGTATTGTAAAAGTAAAATACAGCACATTAATGTGATGAAGTTTGTGTTTCCACCATATCAAACATCTTCATTAACACTCTTTTACACTACATGTAGCTGAAGGAAGAAAGCAATTAGAAAGTTTCAGATTTTATGTTAGAGTGGGGAGTATTTGATCAGTGGTTTTACTCACTGAATAATTCAGATTTATCCTAACCCACACTATTTAAGAAATTTATGTCAAAGTCAGTTTAGTAGTTTCAACTAAAACTAGTAATTAGTCAAAAAATTTACGTTTTGTTTCAGAAGAGTATTTTATGAGAAGATAAAATTTTTACTAAAAGCCTTAAATTAAAAAAGTTATTACACTCAAACCACTTTCCATTTTTGTTTCAAAGAGAAATCTAGAAAAATATTTTGTTCTATATGTCCAACTCAGCCAACAAAGTGAAAAAATCAGTTATACACACAACTCTATTTACTAATACTCTGTGTGGAGGAGGAGATTGGATGACTAATCTTGTTTGCTCCCACATTCCACCTCCACTTGCTTGTATATCTGCTGAGAAATAGCATCCTTGAGCTTCCAAAGTCTCGTGGGTTTTGCCCGGATGATCCCAGTGGCAGTGTGGACTTTGAAGAGAATGTTCCTGTACTAAAATGAACATGTACTCTTCTCATACGTTGCAAATGCTATTAGAAAGGAGGGTTTCCATGGTAATGAAGAAAATAATTTGGAAAGACACATTACCATTGCTGAAAAAAACACAGAGTTTGACTTGTATAAGTCTTTTTAAGTTATGTAGAAAGCAAATTTTCTTCACAAAGATTTTTTTGTAGTGAAATATTGTGAAGGCATATGAAATCTAGTGATTTTGGAAGGGATGGAGGTTCCTGGTTTTACAGTTTCTCTATGACTTTACACAGGCATGAACAATATATGTCAAGAAAAGAAAAAAGTAAAAGCAAAGAAATCCAGCTGTAGCCCAGGAGAATGTACACAAAGTTAAGGTAAATATCTGGGGTGTTATATAATGCCTGTGTAGAGACACATCAAAAAGACTAACTAGTAACACAAATATGATGACTGTAATTAGTGAATGAATTCTGTAAAATAGAAAACAATTATTAGAAATCAAAAAAATATCTATATGGGTGCCAAATTACCCTTTGACATATTTTCTAACCTGTACTTTCCTCTGCTTCTGCTCTTGGCCGCTGCTCTATTCTGGGTGACATAGTACTTGGATCCAGTTCTATATTCCTATTTTACACACATCATACAAACCAAGTTTCATAAAGAGAAACAATAAAATCAAATTGACTACTCAGTATGGTATCATAAAGCCTAGATAGCTGTAAGACCTAACAAAGATCTCAAAATGTCATAACTTTAGTTGTTTACCAAAATATAGTCCCTTTGAGGACGCATTTACTTTTTATTCCTTACTTTTTGTTCCTCTGTCATGAAAAGGCTTTAAAATTACTTAAACCTAGGGAAATGGTGTGAATATCCACACACATCCCAGTCCAAACTAACCACAGAGACTTGCTGAAGTGGCTTGGTAGTTGTTTAGAGGAGCAGAATATTTCTTACTAATTTTTTTCTATCAGCCTTTGTGTAGTTGCTTGTTATCTACTGATGCACAGGATAGGAGCATGTGAAACAGTCCAAGAGGTATCACTGAGTATTTAATGTAGGCACCCTCAAAAGGACAATATTGAAAATCCACTGTCAATTAAGAAAGAGGTAACTTTTGAGCTCAGTTAAATCCATTACCCTTCGAAACCCCCATGATATGAAATATGGGTAATCACATGAGTGTTTGTAGGCTAAAGACTGTATGTCAATATTATCATTATTTGAGCTATAGCAAAGGGAATTTTCAGTCTTAATAAGTACCTTAATAGTATCTCCATCCAGACAATACAAAAATAATTTTAAAATACTCTTTTTTATTTCTCAGAATATCTGATATATTAAATAGGCTCCTGACAGGCCTTTTTGGCCAGATATTCTACTGAATAATCTAGTATGATATTCTTCTGTCCAGAAAAGTTATTCTTACATATTTATAGACTTAATGAAAAGTCCTTAGCGAAAGAGAGGACACATAGGATCTTACAAATGCAGGCCCCTGCACACTTTCTGCAGTGCCACTATATTTTTATACATTAATAAAAAAAGATATAAAAATATGAAGAAGCACATAAAAAAACCAAAGAATTCTCTAGAAAATTATCTCAGCAATGAAGACATGAGGAGTAAGGACTCAGAGAAGATAAAGGTGAAGTGCTTTTTCCTTTGTTATGTTGTAGGTCTTTGTCCAAGGCAGGACTGATGAGTTCCAAGTACTGAACTACTCCTCACTCTTTCTTTTCCATTTTCAAGTCATTAGTGTTAGGAATGTGTTCCCCCAGTTATCAGATGATAATCTGCGTATCTCCTTAAGACCTGTAAGACCTATTCTAATTTCCCAGTGTCAGGAATATTTTGGACAGCTGCTACTATTCTAAAAATCTAAAAATAAATAAATCTAAAAATTATAAAATATTTTAAGGAAGCTATCCAAAAATGATATTGATATTTTCTCCTTCACCCTGGATACACCTGTGGTTTTCAACCATGAGTATTCCAATCAAACAAAGATTTTTTTCCACATGGCCTCTAAGCTCATAGTTTCATGAGCCACAGATTTTCAAATGACCCCTATACTACTGAGAAAAAAGCTAATTTCCAGTACTCACTTTCAGCTCTGGAAAGTCCTAAAATAACAGGCTTTGAAATGGCTACAAGTTTATGTCCAAACAGGTAAGGATTAGCATGCCATTTTTTACATCTCCCTCATCACCAGGGATAAGCCATACCCTGGTGGGCGCATCATAACCAAGGCACCTGGCCTGCCAAGCAAGGGAAAGTGAAACAAAGCCTCTGCAAAAAAAAGAAAAAAATCTAAAAAAATTCTTTCCCTAGATTTTAAGTGCTGCATCTGAAATATACTATGGTACATAAAATGCTGTAGGAGACTTTTACAAACATAAGTTTGGGACAACCTATAGTAATGTGTATGGCTTCCCGACCGCAGAGATAACACTCCCTGAATTCTTCCATAATCCTCATTTGTAATGTTTGCTAAATATTTTCTTGAAACTTTTAGTATCTAGATATACTTTGGGACATAACATACTTATTCTTAAAATTTAATTCCCACTGAAATAATTTCAAACACAAAAGAACCTTGAAAAAAACATCCCTATGTTCCTAAAGATTCAGGATACATGAAGACTTTTACTGTTGACACCAAAGACAGACTGTCAGGGATTGCACATGGCACTGGGTGGATATGATGGACAGAGGACCAAACAGAAAAAGAAGAAAAGTCTAAGAGAACTAAAAGAGAACTTAGAGCAGAACCTAGAAAATTAATGCTAAGTGGAAAACTACAGAAAAAATGGATAATGAAAGGACAATGATGGTGTTCCTTGCTTCTGGAATTTTAGAGATGAACAATAAAATAATTTTCCAGTAGACTTCAGAGTCCTACGCAACAACACAACATTTTCACAACAATACATTACAGAATGCAATAGGAATTAAAGTTCATCTCAGCTTAAAAATATAAAATTGAGTGTGGGGATCATGAGGAGGACTGAATGCCACTGGACCCAACTAGCTGTTCCTTTATTGCCTTTGGTATTCAGATGACATTTACTCTTACCCTTTTTTAAAATCCTGAGGGAATCACTAAATTATATATGCACATATATATCCAGTACAGAAAGCTGAAAAGTACAGTTTGCCTTCAGGGTCTGCAATTAGGGATTTGCTAAGTCAGCTATGTGCTGTCAGGGAATCAAGGAAATCTCCATTAGAATGCCATTAGGACCTGCAGAAAAGCTCTGCATTTCTTAGCCCCATTGCTCTACATACATTCTATTATACTCCAGAAAATTTCCATATTTTTGTGGAAACATGTCTGATTAATTAATATTATTGGAAGTTCTAATAGGTGTGTTTAGATCAGCATAAATGCTTTTCAATCATCCAAGACAGGGTGGATTGAACTGGGCATTCACCTGGCAGCCTTCCTTATTGGCATGTTGTGTCTTTGGGTTGAGCACAGCTCACGCAGAACTGCTGAAAAAACATTTGATAACAGCAATTTTTTAGGATTTGCCCATGAACAGTCAGATCAGTTTTAACACTCCTTTGCCTGGTTTGCTCTCTGACCTCCAAATACAAATGTTTGTTCATAGGCAGCTGGTTCTTTTAATCTCCACATCATTGTTGTGTGAATATTTATACAAAAGGCAAAAAGGGAGCAATACAGGAGAAAAAGAGCAGAGCTTGATCATTGCTTGAGAATTTTTATGGTGATATTCTTGGTAATTGTAATCTGCACTTTTATTTCACATTAAGGTCTAGGAACCAACAGGAAGCGTTGCAATTGCTGACATTTCATTAACTTGTAAATTTGCGAAAAGTGTTATGGATTTTTTTACTAGGAAATTTTGGCAGTGCAAATGGGTAGTGTAAAGCCCTTGCATTGTGATTTATGTGCAAAACTTCACGTGTACATCAGTTCCATGTATGTTACACCCACAGAAATGAAAGCCCATACATGATCTCACTGAAACGGGTGAGAGCACTGATCCACTTGGAACCTCAATTTTTTTTCTTTGAACCAAGAGTTTTGAATAATAAACTGCCAGACTTTTGTTAAGATAAACTACAGGGGTTAGGTTCCCTCCTGCTGGAGGAATCTCCTATGAGAAGGAAGTATCCTGACATACCAAACTTGATATTCAATCTATGAGAAGTTTCTTTACAATAGTATTGTTTCAATGCATCTACCTGAAACAGTCACATATGTTTCTAACTTATTTAGTATTACTGTATGTAAAACACTACAACATATAGCAACCTCCAGCTCTGTAAGGAATTTTTGAGCAGCAGTGTAACTTGGATCTGGCTGTTCTGTCCACTTTAGGAAACATTCTGCTTCCTAAACCAATATACATAGAAAGAAATTGACAAAATCTAGCAGGATTCCATGGCACAGTTCAAGTCTTCCATGAATACTATAAATCTATCATGGGGTAAAGAGCTTTGCCTCTAAAGGCTGTCACTTCAACAGCTCTTAGGAAAGATAGAGCTGTCACTTCAACAGCTCTTAAGAATAAAGGGATCTGCATTTTCTGGTCACCTACCGCCTACTTGCCTTTAGTATAGAATGCACATTGCACAATCTGCAGTGTTTTTTTCTTGATAAATTTGACCATTCCCTTGCCATATCTGCCAACCTCTTTAGGAATGTGTTAAGGTTTGTGGAAAGGTAGATTATGAATTTCATGTAAATGGTATAACATTCAAACCATTCCCATGAAACATGTAAAAGGAATAAAATGGAGAGCTGCCTCACATAAGTGATGGCACAGCAAGGCGCTGCATCCTGAAAAAAAAGTGGCTGAAAGAATAGAGTGTACCTACGTATCTAACTTCATTATAAAGAGGTAAGAAGTTTAACATGTCTACATTTCTTTTTTCAAGTTTCCCAAATGGACTAGTTCACAATTCAGACTAACTGCTTGTAAAGTTTTCCCTTAAAAAAACACATTGGTTTTGAGCATAAAATAGTGTCTGAAAATAATACATTCCTTAGGCACAATTAAACTGACATTTTTCCCATAACCTAATAAAAAAAAACAGTCTCAGTTTAAAATCTTAGCCTGCTGAATGCAAATCAGAATTTTTTTCTGGGTTGCTTTATGAATCCATGAAAATAGGATATATAACAAAAAACCCTTGCAGTCCTATAACTACAGAAGTACAAGGAGACACTGGTTGTAATACAAAACATCATCAACTAATGTACCTTTTCATTTATCTCCTTTGCTAAGTGTTCTGATATTGTAAATGCTTTAGAATTTGTATAATTTATGTAAATTATAAAACACCTGTTCTTGTCCCATAAAATAAGAATATGGAAAAATATCTTCAATTTAATTGATTCTTGGCCTGAGTTGTCATTATTTTCTCAGCAAATACAAAGAAACTGTAGTTCCCTAATGGTCAGATTTTGTTGGCAAAACACAGATGTTCAGAAGCTACCATTCTAAAATTGATCTACTTTTGGTGATTTTGCTGAGGAAATACCATTAAAACACAATTAGTAACTTAGTGATGGAAAACAATGGCACATAGGTTCCCACAATTTACATTTGCCTTTCTTGCAGATGTCGTACTGACGGATAATGTAGTTTGGTTGGATATATCCAAACTATCAGAGTTTTCTGGTAGGAGTTTTCTGATGAATTTATGAGTCACTTGCTTTCATGTGTCTCTCCTGTAAGCTGCTATCTGTCCTGTTTCCATTGGGACAGTGCTTTTGGGAAAGTGCTCAGGAGAAGGGAAGCCCCTAGAAGAGAATACATTGGTGTACCTCTGAGTTGTGGGTCATGCTACTAGCTCAGAAAGCAGATTACACGTTTTGCACTTAACAATTATTTTTGGGCTCTCTTTGTCAATGAGAGAAATTACTTTTTTGTTCATATCACCTTGCAAATTAGAACAGTAGCATGCAGTCCTCTCTGAGCCAACTTTGAGAGCCTGCAGAGCTGCCAATTGCCACTCAGCACTGGGGGAAGCTGGCACATCGCCGGGTAATCATGACCTGTTCACTAATGGGACCAATCCAGGAGATCGTGACCACTAATAAAATACATACTACTTACTTACTCGACCCCTTTCTTTCATTGTTCTCAGCTACACCACCTCAGCTGAACCAAACAACTGATCCAAAAGGAGCAGCTCGCAGCCCAACTGCCCTTGCAACATCAGCAAGGGAGGAGCTCTTGTTGACCAACACACTGCATGGTCCTGGCATGGAATTTACAGTGGGCTCCTGCAAGATATGAAATATGCAAACAAACAAAACTGACACAATTTATTGGAGCAACTAGATTCATTCATGGTCTGTGATATGGTAATCATTGTTACAATCTTTGCACTTCATAGTTTCTCAAGTATGAGCTCAGTTTTGCACTTAATTACCCAGACAGATTGTTCTGTATTATATTTCCCCATACAGACATTGGTTTGGTTCAATTTTCTAAATTTGCCATAAGACATGATACATTATACTTTTGCTAATAGAAAAATAATGGACATTTAAATTAAATTATATTTTTATTACATTTTTAAAGTCTTGATATGGGGCGCTCTAAGTTTGAAGGTTTGAACCAGCTTGTAAATGTCTGACCATTTGTTGAGTCTGGCCTCCCATGCTGTGAAGTTCTCTGTGGGAATATGCAATCCGGAATTCAACTGAGAGCAAGTAATTTTCTTACCCATTCATTGCACTTGTCTAACAAGCAGAAATTAGACTGAATGTGCTGCACTCTGTGAGAGGAAGAACAGTGATTCACCGTGGTGAGAAGGTTCAGTTAGAATCAGCCTGATGTAGAGGAGAACTTGGCCTGTCTTACCTAGAGCATTTCCAGACCTTATGTTGAATACAGAGGGCAAGGGACAACTAATTTAAGCTTTATCAAAATTTCATTCTGCTGTAGCTGAAGTGGACAGAACAAGAGAAAGGCAAAAAAGTTGAAATGAAACTAACCCCACTATATTTCTCGAAACAAACCAAATGTAAATTTTTGAGTGCTGTCACTTGACATGGTCAATTCCTGATTTCCTGAGCCATGGTGTAACTAGAAAATTAATTACAATATTGTAAGAATTTTATTTTATTTATTCAAAACTCTGCTAGATTTCTGAAATTTTGTATTAAATGAAGAGAGCAGAGTCCTGATCTCCTAGCAATGAATGGCATTCATTCTCAGGGACTCAAGTTCATCTTCCTACACCTGTGGTTTTACGAGTCCCTCTGTCCTGTGCACAGAGCCTCATTCAGGTGTTAGGTCTTTTTCCTCTTTACACAGCACACAGAATGCCTTCAGATCTCTCCACATGTGCGGACACTCTTTTAAGTCATCCCCCCATACCACTTGATTGTCTTTAGTTTGACATTAATCTCCTTCTCTGGGACATAATTCCTGTGTTTAAAGTGGAATAAACCTGAAAGCTGGAAAACATCCTCTTTACTTCTATAGACAGTTGTGGATGAATGGGACTTATCCTGTTTGACAGTTTTTGAAAAGATTCTCTATGGTTTTTATTAGCATTATATGAGCAACAATGGGTCCTCAGTTATAGTTAGCTTAAATGATTGCATATTAATGGACTTGAGATATCAGAAATCTATTAACTGTATCCCAAGTAGAATACATGTAACTATTTTACCACCAGAAAAGACTAAATGTCACACTTAACACATCTATTCTAATGCAGAACATAGCACAAAAGACAAGACCACAGGTGTAAATAACCTTTGTTGTAAAAATTAAGCTAATAAGTAAAATTAAGAGAGACCCATTTTGGTTCAGATTTTCCTTCTAGTCCTTGTTTTCACTACATGACAGCTATTTTTCTGTGTAACTCCTCCCTGTGTACATTACTTCTGCCAGTCTTAGAAGAGGTGAGAGATGAAAAAGGGGCCTTGCTGGTATTTCTAGTATATGAAAACTGCTCCTGGGTAGTGGCCCTTAGCATCAAACTGCACCTGAAAGGACATTGTCAGAGCAACAACTTTTCTCCTGTCTAGCCATTGAAGTGAACTAGATAAAAGATGTGTGTTAAACAAGCTTGTAATGAAAATTATTACCTTTTTTTTATATCTGTTCAGCATGAGTCATGTTATGTCTTGATGGGCAGAAAGGCTTCCTACGTTTCTGAATGTTTGTTTGGATCCCTTTCTTATAGCTTGAGACTGCAGAGAACAAGCTCTGGGAAAAGGAATCACTTGTTTTTCTCACTGATGCTGTCTCAACAGGAACACAGCAACTGTTTAACAGAGCACAACACTATCCATTCTCTCTGACTGGGAGAATGAATTTTATATTGGTTTATCTCTGAATACAGATCTTTCACACACACAGGCAGATGTGTGCATTATGTGTGCGTGCATACACAGGGACAGCTCTGCAAGTGATCTTAAGAACCTTTTTAACACACTCAGAGTTTGAAACAGAACTTCTTTGGTTCTCAGCTGCACTAGAAGTACACAAAGAGCTAGCAATTTAGCACAGTGTGTCTTGTAATTAGTTTAATCATTATCAGCATGTAACTATACACCAAATACTAATTAGCTGTCTTAGTATATGATGGTATTTTTCTTAGTTGTGTTTTGAGTTAAGTTTTCTGTGGAAGCAAGCTGAGATCCCCTGTGAGAAGCAGGAAAGCAACTTTCCACATGTGCTAAGATGTGCAAATATGGGAACTACTAGGTGCCTGTTATCAAACACCAGACTTGGCATCATTTACAAATCAGCAAAAGTGAAAGGATTAAGACATTAGAAAAGCAGTTCTGCTTGACAGGATTGAGTGAGAGATAAGAGTGACTGGAGAACTTGCTGCAGGACCTGTGGCTGGAACTGCTCCAAATCTCAGGAGGCTTCTGATCCGCAGATCTTGTTCATATCCTTCTCTGTTTTTTAGTGGTTGAAGGTGATTTTATTATTCAGTTAGATTTTCTTTGCAGAATATCAAGTGCTTGAAAGGGTGATAAAGAACTTGAGCCATCTTCTTATACCAGCGCAAAATAAAATTGGAAATACAATTAATTTCCAACCTGTGACTGTTTCCTCAGGCACCCTGAAACATCTTTCTTTTCTCAGGGTAATACAAGATTATCACAGTGTGCTAAGATAAGAAGTGCAAAGAGATTTACCAAAAGAGAATTTTCCCCAGTGCAGCTGCAGTCTTTGGTGGCACTGCCAATGACACGCAGGCACGTCACAGCACTTCAGGTATGAGACCGTGGCCCGAGTGCAGCAGCCCCGTGAGCTGCCTTGGGAGAGTGAGACAGACCCTGTGAGAAGATCAGCCAGGCAGTGGAAACTGTGCCAGTGCTTGAAAAACCTCACAGCTGTCTTTCAAGGGACAAGGGAGCTAGAGGAAAAACTGCAAATAGAATAACTATTCGGGGATAGATTGATGGGGAGTGAAGGTCACAAGATGGTTATTAAGAATGGAAGTGGTAACAACAGCAGCAGAAGCAATTTTACCTGACCAGAACAGATTCAAAAATTGGCCTTTATTTGTACCAGCCCAAGAAATTCTCTTTATCTATTCATTTGATGGGCAGAAGTTAGGAAAAATAAATGGAAGGGATTTCCCCAGAGACCAAGTGCTCCTTCTCCTCCTACAGCAAAGGAAAAAGAGTTCATTTCATTTTCTTGTGCAATAATGCTTAAAAGGACCAGTTTTAGGAATGAAAATTCACCTCCAGCCATTTATGATTTATACTGAGACACTACAATGCCAGCATTTCCAGATGTTCAGAAGCCTGCTGGAAAACAAAACAGGTTTCTAAAAATTCCTGGGGCTGGAAGTGCAAATCTCATTTACACTCATGAGATCTTACATAAACAGTGCCTTGCTGCTACCACAGGGTTGCTCATAAGCACTCACCAATGTGGAGGAAGCTGCATGTCCTGCAAGACTCTTCAAGCTTTGTAAATCTACAGACCAGGCATGGAGCCCGTGTCCATGAGCTGCAGTTCCCATGCTGCTTGGCCCTCATTAATCCCCAGTTCAGCTATTCCCCATTTCAATTGTTGCCATTTACACCCACTAAGGATCTGTCTCTGTTCATCAGTGAGGATAAATTCCTTGGGTTCATCTGTACTGTAAGTTTTATATTTGGCTTTCCATGTGTGTTCCCTTTTCCATTTATAGAGAATTTTGCCCATGTCCTGCTTTAGTCCATGAAAACTAGACTTTGATACCTAATTTTTGTCATGCAAAATGAGCTTTCCACAAGAAATTTGAGACTTGGGATGGCATTTTGGTCCTGAATTGATTTAAAAGCACTACTAGTTTAATTTAGGTTTCTCAGTGGGCATATTCATGGGGCAGAGATATTTCTTCTAGCATGTATGCATGTGCCCTCACACAGACACATTCATACCCACATATAAGCATAGACTTGATCTCAGAATAAGGAATCCAGAACACCTACTGTTGACACCAAAAAGGGGAATTTAGCTTAAGGTAGTGCTTATTACTTCTTGCAGTCAGGCTATTTATTCAGGTCCTCATGAAGACCTGAGCCTGAAAATTTGTCACAAATTTTTTTTTCTTTAATGCTGTCATCTTTATACTAAAATATTTAGATGCATATTTGAATGTGACTTCAGTGGCACAGAGAGAGAAGAAATAATGAGTGGTTTGAAGGTTATTAGAAGCACTGATAGAAGCTAGAGAATGACAGGACTATTTATAATCATCCCCTTACATGAAGTCATTTGATTTTGTGGTATGAAAACCACAAATAGTGTTTGTGAACAAGACATCTTCAACTTCAGCACAAGAATACATTCATTATTCCTTGTAAGTAAGACCCCATTATGAGTGATGACGTGTCAAAAGTCACAAAAATGTTGAAATTCCAATTCAGATGAAAAAAGTAGTACATGATGAATCTATGCGTGAAATGTATTAAATCCAGTGTAGAATAGTATTTCTGTCTCCATTAGCAACAAGAACTCGAGAGGTTGCTTCAACTGACTTAAAGAAAAGATTGTTTGTGATATGAATGACAATTTCCGAGAGAAACCAAAGTGGTGGCACAAACAACCAGGCTGAGTCTCCTCCCCAAGTCCCAGTTCAAGTGTTGTTTCACACCAATGAGGGAAGTGCTGCCAGCCAATCATCTTTGGCTTATTTATTGCTCTATTTTCACATATAGAGCCTTTCTGTCAGCTATTAGCAGTGATTCAGTAGCACTGCAGGTTATCAGTGTGTAAGGGAAAGTTTACTCCAGAGACCTCACTTTATCAGCCCTTGCTCTACATTTTTTCTCCTCTCTAATAGCTGTCCCATCTATGATCCTGCTCACTATATTTGCCTCATTAATGAAATTTTACACAGTTGTCTGACAATTCAGGTTACCCAAGGATTTCTTTTCAATGAACAGTCACTTGAATGAGTACTGGTTATCTGAGAAATGACAGTACAGTTCCCTTGGGGAAAGAAAAAAAAAAAAAAAAGCATACAGGTGACATTTCCAGATATGAGAATGTGATAATTTAGAAGGGAAGCACACAAAACCACAAGTTTCACCATATATAAAGATCATTGGTTCCCTATGCCTATACATATGAGTTGCTTTTCAAGATATTGAAGTTAACTAACCCAGGTACAGGTCCCTTGAATAAGTAAACAGTCCTTCTAACTATCTTGAGGGACTAAAACCTCTGCTTTATTTAGGACCAAACATATTTGATGTAATTTTTAAATTCAGCTTTAAAGGTGCTTATCTACATGTATCAGAAGGCAGTCAGGCTATTACTAAAGGATGTATATAACACTAGCTTATTTGTTCATTTATGTTCTATGCATACAAGTTGTGTAACTTAATTGATTTCCCTTTCTCATTTCTATTTCCTCATTTCAGTTAGTTTTATAGCCATAACAAATTACATTTTCATTTCAAAGTTAGTTTCCTTTCTTTTGCCCCTGCTATTCTTCCCCCTCAGGTTTCAAAAAGTTAACCTGTGATTTTGCAGATAAGCATTCCCAGCATGTAAGACCCTATTAACAGAAGTTCAAAAACCAGAACATAAAACTTTGTGAAAAGGTACACTATAAAAGTGAATAGAAGTTGGACAATTGCTTTTGGAGGAGAAAAAAAATCCCAGATTGCAATTACCTAATATTTTGGATTCATAATTGTGGTAATGACAACATTTGCTTTTCTCAATTTTAGTCAAATGATGTTAATTTATATTTTCATGTGATCAGTCTTTCAAATATGAAAGTCCATGCTAGAAAATTGCTTCAATGCTTCAGAGGGAGCAAAGTAAATTAGAGGAGGAGACTCCAGATTTGGGCTTAAGAAAAGCACTATAGTCACAGAGTAGCACTGAGGTGTGTCCTCTGAGGTACTTAACTTTTGGCACAGATGTGTGCATAGCAAAGGAACAGGGCTTTTGTCTAATCCACAGCATATATTTTATTTGCAGCTGATCCCTTTACTCCCTGTAATAGGAGCTAAATCTTCACACCTGACAGACCCTGACAAAGGCCTGGGGACAAAGTAGTGTGCAGGCTTATCCTCTTCCACCATGGTCTGAACAACCCTGGAAATCCAGTGTTTTCACATTAAATCTTCACAAGGGAACCCACCCTGAAAACCATGAAGAGTTTTAAGTCTCCTCCCTTACCACAGTTAGACCTAAAACTGCTGTTTGCCCAAGGACTCTGCATCCCTGGGACTCCTTCACAGTTCCTTTTTATCAAATGGGGTTGAAATGGGCCCCCTTATAAGCTTGCAGCAACTGGGAACCTGAGCCAGAGAGGAAAGGCAGTTAGTTATTAGCAAGTTCTTCCAAGGGAGCCTAAAGGGGATTGTCCACCAGTGTTTGAATATCCAGCTATCAATTCACAGCACTTCTAGCAAGAACAGGGAAAAAAACCCTGGTAAATGACTAACACATGTGCATAGAGCAGGACCTCAGCTCTAGATGTACTAATAACTGTGACTTTTTGTACAATTTTTTTTTGGAAGAGGTCAGAGGAATTTAACAAACAAGGTACTACCAGGCTTCCTGTTACTTGTAATTACAAGAATGGGCAATCTTTCATTTTAATAGGTCACATACTTTTTTTTTTTCCCTTGCTAGCATTTCTTATAAGCAGACAACGGTGTTAAGAAAGAAAAAAAAAAAAGAAAGGAAACCATTGCCTTTTAAATCTTTGAGACTAAACATTAACATTGCTGGTATGCTAGCAGAATCTGGGACAAATCCTGCCCTAACTCAAGGAGTGCAAAGGGCCAGCTCACAGCAGCATGATGCATAACAAATGAGCTGTCTGGAAAAGGTAGGAAAAGCATGGCAGGAGAGGAAGAGGCATTACAGAGATGGGAAACAGTATGAAATACAGTTCAAAGACTCATTGTACTGAGGTGTTTGAAAGCTCTGTACGTAAGCAGAGGCATTACTGCTTCCCCCCAGCAGATTCAGGGGCAATAGAAATATAGAAAAATTTGCTGTCACTCAGCCAGGGCAGTCTCTTTTGGGATGTTCTACTGTGGTCTGCTGGCTGTCTTAGCAAATCCTTCCTTACTTTTTCCGTGGTCAATATGTCTTTGCTAAGCAATGCAGATGAGAATTGGTGCTTTGTTTGCATGTACCAGCTGTCAACTGAATGTGCAATTTAAGATGTAGATTGGGACGCAGAAAAAGATATCACTTTTCCTAGGGGGGGAAAAAAACCTACTATTTTTTTCTTTAAAGGCTCATATATTTCACAGATGAGGGAATACTAAGAGAATAACTGATGATCAGCATAGTCCTCCCTTGGTAATTACCACAGAAACATTGAGTATAGATGTTTCAGATCACACTAAAGATCTTAAGTTCCTTCTGCTTCTATTAAGACACACTGCTTTTTATTATTGCTACTATATGTATATAAAGTTTTGCTATAGTTGTTTTTCACTTCAGATCAACACCTCCTCAACAGATTATGCTGAAAAACAGGGGGGAAATAAAACCAGGACTAGAACAATTAGTTATATATTAAACCAAATAGGATCTCATTATCATAGTATTCTGTACTTACGGAACACCTGATAGAGAAAATATTTTGCAAACAATTGTACTTCTAAAAACTATAATGACTTAGTACTGGTACTAAAACAATTGTGAGAAAATATGGTACTGCTGTAAATAACTCCTGAAAATATCAGCAATTATGTAGTAAGCCTTTATTAGTTCATTTTAAAAGCTTCATCTCAAGAGGACTAAGTGGCTTTTCAGCTCACTAGTCAGCTCTATAAGGAGCTCCTTCTTCCCTCACTTTCACCCCCAGACTGCAACCCCCTGGCACTGGCAGAAGTCACCACTGGCAGACCTATGGAGAGGTCTTCCCAGCAAGCACCAGCACTACCATGAGTAATTAGCACCCTTGTTTTCTGCATAAACCTGTCCTCACCATGAAATCAGGCTCCAAAGCACGTTGGTGTTCAGGTCCTGGAGGCCAGGTGAGGTGTTAGACCTCCAAAAGTTTGGGAATGGGGAGAGAGGGAGATGTTGCATGAGCAGAGCAGCAGTAGAGTTTAGGAGTGCTGTGCTTGGAGGCTGTCAACTTTCCTATAACAGCTTACTGGGCAATAGATAATTCACTTAGCAGGAATGGCAGAGGAGATGGTCCCTAGGAGTTGACACCATAAGAACCAAGCAGCTGCAGCTGTGGGGTCAGGCAGGCAGCAGTAACCCCTGCAGACAGGGACTTCTCTGTGTCTCTGGTGTTGGCTGGCTCTCACTCTGCCATGAACAGTTCTGCTGTGGATGAGATGGATGTTGGGGATCCTGCTGCCCTGAATGTGAGAGGAACTAACAACAGTACTGAGCCATTATGCTGGAGAGTGCAGCTCCTCATGGATGTACCACCAGTTTTCTCAGGGGGAAGACTGTCCCTATCACTTCATCACTGGCACTTCTACACCACTTTCGTTTCAGTGGTGGATTTTTACAAAAAAAAAAAACAGCACCCAAACTCCATGCTCTAAGGAGTATTGGGCTCTCTTCACACAGTCCTGGGATGCCACCCACCCTGTGAAGCACTGGACAGCACAGTCCCATGGAATTCTGACTGCAAAAGCAGCAATGTCTGGGTGCTCACAGTGCCAGCACCGATTGCTTCAAGCCAGAGAGGATCTCCCTGCCTGTGCTGGGCAGGAGCCGTGCGCTGCCTCTGCCTGCACAGCGCTTGCTGTCTGGGAATCAGGATTTACTGGGGCTTAGGGCTGGATCCTACAGGTGCTGAGCACCATATGGCATGCACAGAGCAGCCTCTTCCCACACACCTCCTAAGAAGTCAGCAGTTTTGAACTTTTACTTTTCAAAGAAAAATACTGCCGGTGTAATAGACTAAATTTTGTAATAAAAAGTGAAAGGTGGGAGCTAACACAGCACCATTTAAAGCTGCATCTGGAATACAATTGCTGTTTAAAACCAGTGGGGAAAAGCAAGATATGAAGTATCAGAAGAGGGCTTAGAATGGAGCCCTTTAAAAAAGAAGAATGTGTTATAAATAATAAACACATATACAGTTGTACATGATATAAAACTAATTCTATTTCAGTGCCTTGGTGGCATTCATAAACCTCTCAGCTTTATTCTCCTGGTTTATGAGATCACCAGCATCCCTCTATGGAATTACCTGCTTTTGTGCCACAATGTAAAAAATCATTAAGACAGTTTTTCAATATTTTGTTATTGTTTGACCTACAGATTAATATGCCTCTCTAGAATTTGCATCTTCCCTATTGTCTTAGAACAAATTACAGCACAATAAATGCTGTCTGACTACAGAGTACTGTGTAGCATTTTGCTACTTGCAGTATAGTGATGACTGGCTCCTGCATCAGCAAAAATGATTAGAATAAAAATGTTGGGTTTTAGGAGCTTTGAGATTGCAACAAGGTTATAGATCAGAAGATATTTTCTTGCACTAGTGCCGTTGGGTTTGGGAAAAAATCTGGCTGTTAAATGTTAATTGCTAAATTAGTGAAGTTTAAGCCTAATGGAGGCGGCTTCTTCAGGCTGGAATTACTATGTTCATGAAAATAACCAAGGAGAGCTGTGTAAAATATCTTTCTGCAAAATCTGAAAGAAAACAAAATTACCTGCATTCAGTATCAATTCAGGCAGCTCTCACAGAGAGGTCTGCTTCTTTTCATTACTCTTACTTAAGGGAAAATTTTAGGAGTGCTTTCTAGTTCTGCACTGAAATCAGGAAAAATTTGCTGTTTCACCTGGGTTACGTGTGAAACCAAATAAGCTTTAATTTCTCATTTGATTGATAGAAAATGTGATTCTTTGTATGTCAAAATAATTTTCAGTCTGAGGACGTCAAATAATGTGAGGAATTCTAGGAAGGGAGACAAGTAAGTGAGAGCCTGGGAAGAACTGATGACTAACTAGGATTGTTTGGGGGAAAGAAGCAGTGCAGGAAGGAAGCCCAGGGTGTTTATGTGAGCAGAGGAACTGCAACAAAAGCCAGCAGAGCTGGGAAAAGTTAGTCAGGGGACCAGCAGGAAGAAAGAGAAAAAAATTAGAAATTCTGTGAAAGGAAGAAAAAGGTGACAGTACCAGAGCCTGTGTGCAAGAAGCAAAGGCAGCTTAGGAATCAGAGACCTGTCAGAGAGTCTGTGTGAGAGTGATGCACCAACTGTAATGGTGGAACTGGACTGGTGACACTAGGGTTCAGTTGCCTGGGGAAAGTGAGGAGGAGTAAGCAACACTACTTGGTTTTCAGCCAAAAATCACTGGTAAGTCTATAAAAAAAAAATCCAAAAAGCTTTAGCAATAGCAGCAGCAGCAAACAGGATGGCTCTTAGCTATTTGCTATTTGTAGAGCTCCCTTTGTGCTACAGCTGAGATATAGAAACAATACAGACAATAACTGAAAAATTAAACATAAAGCAAGGAAATGAAACATGTATGGATACAAAACAGTCCTTAACTACACATGTTTAATGATCATAAGCATTTATGTACACTGCACACAGCTACAGTCATGCTCATGGGATGAATGATTTTCACAAAATAAAAACAGCTGTGGGGAAATTCTCTCAGACTGTAATAGGAACAATAAAAGCAGTAAAATTAAAAGAAGTACCTCAAAAATTATTCAAGTTGACAGTCCATATGCAACTATCTTTTTATATCAGATACAGCTCAATTAAAATGCAATTATAAGAACAATATTTGCTCCATATTTTGTGCATGCTCTGAGAATAGCACCAAATACTCTAATATAAGTTTATCTTTTTAATGAGCTTTGGGTTATTCCATGAACATGTGTATCTTAATAAGGACTGTGTGTTATACCCTCCATGGGACATAGAATAATGGCTCAATGTAGAGATGACAAAAAACCTTGGATGGAATGAAAGGGAGAAAAGTGGAATATGAATGACGGAAATTTACATATAATAAGATTTCCCAGCAATATGGTGGTGGGAAGCAATGTGACTTTCAAGGTGTAAAGGGAGGGGAATTCCATTTCAGAGGTCCTTGGAGGCAAACAAGTCTGATTCCTTTCTGCACCAGACTTGGCAAGGAAAATTCTTTTTCTGCTTGCCAGAGGCTCTGAGATTTCTCAAACTCCCCATTCCTCACGGAGATGAACCTGGACCTGTTGGGGTAAAGCAATGTGGAGGAGTTAAAGCACTCTCCCTATAGGAAGGACATGAATGTCACTCTGAGTATACTGACTCTGATGCTTGTCCTAATAATGAGTTAATTGTGAGGAGGTCACTTACCTTTTTTGACTCTTTCTCTCTTTCTCTCTCCCTCACACTGCTTTTCAAAACTGGCAGGTTTAATCTCATTATCTCATTTAACTGCTGTATTTCTACCAATAATTTTTTTTCTTATAAATCAATCATCTAAAAAATGTTGATAATTTTGGAAAATGTCATTAGTAACAACTGCAGAAAATATCACCATATCACCATCCTATAAAAAAATTATTTGTTTTTCCTCTTTTTTTTTTTTAATACATAGGGAATAACATTTCATGTACACCTTTGCTACAGCAATTGTCAGCAAAGGTTAACATTTTAAGGACAATCATTGCCTGTATATCATGAATTTTTCAATATCCTTTCTTTTTTGTTGTAGTTCTGATCCTTTCTTTGTCTTTGTTTCTATCATTATGCCATTATTATAATCCCACTGAGGCCTTCTCAAGTAGAATTAGAACAGCACTTAATTACTGGAATTAGAAATGACAAATATCACAGTTTTTATCCGGTTGATCTTATCTAAGCTTTTCTGTTTATGAACTTGAATAATCTTGAATCAATGACTTCTAACATTTTCCTAAAGTCTTAGAGGGAGTTGATTTTTTTTCTCCTCTGTGTTTACTTTCTACTTCTTTGCTCAAGGTGAGACTTTTTTGACACTATGTGCACTAACTGACAACTTTGTCTAATTCTGTATTACTTGGTATCTGCATTTTTCCTAACCCTCCATAACTGATTCCTCAATTTTAACTTGCAACTAACAGTGGGATAATCCAGCTATGATAAAATCACACCAAGTCTATACTCAGTCTCTCAAAATTCTACCCATTTTAATTCATGACTACTTGAAACATTTTCCTTACCTCTGAAGTTGTCTTTCCTGGTCTGAATAGTTGCAAATTTATTTAAGCAAATATAAGAACGTTAATTTTCATTAAAGCTGCATTGATATTCCCTTGGACAAATGTGATTCGAACAGGGAGATAACTGAATCCTTATCTAAACTCCATACATAATTCTTTGATACTGTAAGTGTGTAGGAGAGAAAAAAGACACCACTGCCCTAAACAGTTTTGGTTTGGTTTTGCTTCTTGGGGGTTTTGGGGTGTGGGTGTTGTTTTGTTTGTTTTTTTTTTTTTTAATTAGATATTTCTGTCTAATACATTAGACAGAAGTCATTAGACTTTGCTGTTTTCTATTCTTAAATTGTCCACTCAGCATCTCTGTCATTAGCATGCAGTGATGTTAACTACTATATGTAATTTTGTACTGAAAATAAAAGCAAAGTATCTTCAAATGAAAGAAATAAAATTAAAACAAAACAATATGAAAAATATGAAACCAAAAAAAAACCAAACCAAAACAAAACAAAACCCAAACCTCTCTGTGGTGAGGCTGAGTAGGCTGAGTATAATATTGAGCTAAAACCAAAGTCTCTAAGGCTGAAACAGACTTCCTGCTTTTAGGTACCAGGGGGCCTGTTCAAATGATTCCAAGCACAATAGTTGGTTGTAATTTAGAGCATCTGAATTGCTTTAACAAGCCGAAAAACAGAGATGTCCAAGCAGATGTGTTGCATCTGAACAGTGTATTATTTCTTGATTTTAAAACAGATGCATTACAAACACAACTATTAAAATAGTCTGATTTTTTTCCCCTAAATGCTTCCAGTCATACATGTGCTTATTTCTCCTTAAAGGACTCTCCAAATAGTGTAATTAGCTCTGTACTGAAATAACTTCTCTGTGTAACCCATTATTTAGGAATATAGAACTTGAGGATTCTTCTATTCAAAAGTTTCAATTTCTTTTCCTTCTGGTCAGTATGCATATCTCTAGAGTTTGTTTCACCTCTCATTTGCCCTGACTTAAACTTCACTAAGTGTTAATTTAACAACTTACTTAAATTAAATTATTGCTAGAGAGAGGAACTATGCAGAGTACTGTGAATTATACTCCAGAGTTCTTTGAAGTGATTTGTCTTCTGTTCAATTTTGTAAACATCTATATAATTTCCACTCCCAGTTTCAGGGACCGTTGCTTCCTTGCTTTTGACTTTAAAAAACTCTTGCCTGCAGGGTAATTAAAAGTAGCTGTTGATTTTTAAAGGACTCTAGAATTTCCATAGCTGCTTTCCCCATTGTTTTAGTTTATTTTATCACCTCATGGATCCCAAATTTTATTACAGCACAGAAAATATTGAAAAGGACTAAATACACTCACAACTCTAAGAGATGCTCACATCAGTATAAGATAAGGAGGTGAGAAATACATATTTTTTTATGAATGATGGGCAAATATAAAAAGGGATCAGAAAGTATCTTGTTTAAAGAATTAATGATATAAGAAAGGATGTCCTAATGAGCAGATCATTAGCTTAATGTCTTGTTCCAGCTCTCCCTCCATCATAGTCCCTGTTAGGTGTCTGACTCTCACCAACTTCAAAGGGAATTGGCTACCTAAATAGCATGGCACATATGGATGTGAGCCATTTTTTCCCAATTATTCAGCTATAAAATGGGGATAATTGTACTTCCCTTGCTTCTCATACAGTTACACTTGGGTATTGTAAGGATGAGTAGAGAGGAGAATATGAACTGCTCAGATACTACAGTAATGGGAGCTATAAAAAAAAAAAAAGCCTAAAATAGGAAGCAAACTATAAGAGTAGATCACCAAAGTCTGGTAAAATGGAAAATGGCAGTGAGGGACTGTCATGGATCTAGGAAGAAGGTCTGGATTGGCTAGTGGATATAAATTACAGAAGATCCTGTGATATTAAAAAATCAGACAACTTGGGAATGCATCTGAACTTTCCTCTCTCCTTGATGCCCTTTCCAGAAGGAAGCTTGATTTGGAGTTCATTTCATCCACAGGGCCCACTGCTAAATATTGGCTTTCTTATCCGAAGTGGGTCCCAAACTACTACCATAATACAGAAGCTTTTCTCTGCCTATTGCTACTTTTACTGAAAAGATGCTTGCATCTGTAATATTGCTTTTTATGCTACATCAGCATATTCAAGTATAGAATCATATTACAACGATAAATTCCTATTAAAGGATCACATTTTAAACTGAAAAAGTTATTATTGTCATTTCTTTCTATCTCAGAATCTTTTGCTTGTGGAAGTATTCTAATAAATGTGTATATCTGTGCATGAAAGAGACATTTATGAGAGACAGAGAATGTTTCCTCTGCATTATGAGCAAAAAGAGGCATTCATCCTTCAGCTGTAATAGATTTCCATTCTTACACATAATCAGCATTTTGTGCACATATTTGAAATTAATTTTTGGCATATGTCAGCTTATAGAGTAAAGTTGCAGGAACAGAGTCTGCACTTCTATATCAAAATTAACGTGTTTAATATGGGGAAAATATTTTTATCAAGTTTAGATGAATGAACATTTCTATGTCTACTCCCACTGACTGGCTAATATATTTGTAACATAGCACATGCCCAAAAAATGAGTTTTAGGAGATATCTTTCATTAATATCATGCACAATTTGAGTGAGGGTTCCTTATGGTCAAACAAGTGTGAGATGGCTTGCATGTACTTTCCTTTAGGCAGATGTTCAAAACCCTTAGAAATGTTTTTAAGCAGGTTTACCAAAGCAGAGCAAATTTTTTGTTACAGCTTGGTTTTAGAGGAAGGCTTTGGCTGTAAGTTGTGCAATTCTGAACTAAGAAATCTAGAGAAAAGAGTGTTTCTATGAGACACGTGGCGAATTTCAAAACACATTCAGGTCCCATGAAAGGACCTGAGTTTTGGGTTGATATATGAGCCTGACAAGGCAGTATAGTCATCTATGATGACCACAACATGTACAAAATACTACTGAGATATGTCAGTTCTAGAGAGGGTGCAGCATATCTTCCAGTCATAGTTTATTTCTAAAGCAATTGAGAAGGGAATGAAAAGTGATTTACCTACACTTCATTTGTCCCTCTAGCTCACCCTTGAGGAATGGGATGGGGGACATTAGGACATGATCTAAGCTCCTCCCATTTATAGTGCATTTCCCTTTATAAAGTTGAAAATACAGGACATGGCCTTAATATGTTTCTCTTTACTTAGTTTAATTTCCAGCACATACACAACATTTTTGGTCAATTACTACCAGAAAAAAGATAATGCAAAATAAGTCCAAAATTGTATTATACATTCCCTTCCTAATTAAATCATTTATGGGTTGTCAGCAATATGGCAAACTGTTTTTAAAGGGTTTAATAAGGTGTTGTGGATTTAACAACAGGTTCACATCTAAAGAACAGAGAAGCATTAACTAATATCTCCAAGAAGGTCTGTGGATTTCATGAAATCATGCATGGCAATTTGTCATTGATGCATGTCATCCATCAAGCATTACTATCGTATTGTTTTGAGTATTAAAATAACAGTTTCCAGTGCCAATTTGCAATCTAAAACAATTCACAAAGCAACAGCACTTTGAACCATAAAAATAGATGCCAGAGATTATTGGGCAAGGTGGTGTCATGTCACATGTGAGCAATTCATTAATTAACTGCTTGAAACTGCTATAAAATAATAGCCATGTCATCAAGATGAAACTACAAAAGTGCAAATAAAATAAAAGTGCACTAAGAAAGAAAACAGAGCAGCTGTTATTAAAATATCCTCAAGTTACTGTTCATTTTTACTACCCACTTCTCTGGTCTTTCTGGTGCCAAACCCAAACCTAAACTGGTACCCCAAAGACCTTTATATTACTCCTGGCAAGATATGGCTCCTCTGTGAAGAATTCAGAATCAATTTGAATTTACACTATCATATTTTAACCACACAGTGATCCTGACCTGAAACTGTGCCAAGATTGCACTTGCAGATAATGAAAGATGTGCCAGAATGTGGCACATCTTGTTGTCTGTGTTTATGGACAACATTCACTAAGTATGACAAAGTCTGGGAGTTTATTCTTTTGAGACTCTTTCCCTGCAGATAGTTTGTCTTTTTTGCAAAACAGCTGAAAAGTTTTCTTGCCTGTGTCACATTCCTCTACCTTTTAAAGGTTCTTTTTTGTGTTACATTCTTCTACCTTTTAAATGCCCATAGAAAAAAATTCAAGGTTTCTGCAGCCTGGTTTTGCACTCCTGATGCTAAATGGTGAAACCACTGAACCCACAGCATCCTGAAGTCTGCTCTAAAGGTTCAGAGGCAGCAAAACCCCACAATGACTTGGGTGTGTGTCTCTCACATCTCAATACTGCAGTCACAGATCCTGACTTCATACAGGCTTTTTGTTAGCAAGGTTAATTGTTGATTGACCTTTGAAATGATGACTCCCAGCTCAAGAGTCTGTTTTTGCCAGGTTTAATCTTTGGTGGACTATTTACAAAAGTTTACCAGCTACTTTAAAGAGAACAGCTGAAGTCAGAATCTATGAAGAAGATTTTTAATAAGCTTTTCTTACATAATATAGAATTTTAAAAACAAACAGATATAAAAGACAGAATACAGTCAAATCACAAGAGCTACATGTTCATAAATTCCAAATTAACATAGAGATGGTTTCTATTTGTAACAAAACTGATGGCGTTTAGAAGCAAGAGAACTCATCCAGGACATTGTAAATATTTTGGATACAGGCACCGATTTTGGTGCAGTCTGCTCTGCCCAGGACTGTCCTGAGGAAGGGGCAGACTGATACTTCTCATGACCAGAATTTTTTGCAGTTGGTCATAAAGAGTAAGTGCAGTGACATTGTTGGACTCGGTCAGGGTAAAGCACTACAAACTAACACAGTAAAAGAGGAATCAGTACCCCCAGCCTACATCTTTCTCCTTGCCAGAAAATTCTTACAAAATACCATGTTTGTCTAATTGAAGACTTGCAGTATGTATGAGGCTTTAAGTACAAAGAACTCAAAAAAAATCACTATTAACTTGAATTATTTGGATTAACAGAAGGGAACCAATCTACAATGACACATGATGATCTGAGAGTGATTATGCAGTACATGTAAAAGAAAAGTAAATAAGTGGGTTGTTAAACTTATTAACTGTATTAAATGAGACCTGGTACTCTGTGATGAAAATGAGACTATCTGAGTAAGCAACAATGATGAATTTCTCAGACTTACACCATATTTTAGCCTGTTTGATCTCTTTTTAGCTTTAAATTTAGCTTTGTAAAGTAATGCTTCATGAGTCAACCCATCATACCATTACTGAATATTTGGAAGGAAAAAAGTACTCTTAATAGGAGCCAAGATTTTTCAATGATTGTTCATGAGTTTAAAGAGATGAAATATTTCCTTGTCAGTGCTTATTCCACACCTGACATTTCTCATATTTGATCAGTTAATGGTTATTGCCCACTATGCTACTTTAAAAAGTCAGGTAAAAAATGGTTGTTAAGTCTCCTTCAATGAGACACATACTGGGAAAACCTGCTTGCATCTATATATCTCTCTTTTGAGAGGCATAGATATCAATATTAGCACTTATCAAGAACATACTTAAGATAATAGTAGCAACATGTCTGGATGCTCTCCAAACAAAGATCTATGAAGCAAGATACCACATGTAGTGTTTTGCTCTAAGTCACTTGAGTTAGATTAAAGTACTGAATTCAACTAAATATATTTCTTTTGAACTCATTCACTGTGTAGCAGCTGTTATACCCAGGCTATTGTTAATAAAAAGAGAGAAGAAAAGGCTTTTCCAAAATTACAGAATTTTTCCCAAGAAACAGTTGTTAAATATGTTTGGTGGCTTTCCAGGAGTAAAGAAAAAACATAAAGATTTGAACATTCAAGAATATTAATGAAAAATATGTATTTTTTTTTCTGTAAAATGTTCTGACCCATTTTTAAGAAAGAAATATGCTGATGATTTCTCATACAGCTTTGAGGGATTTTATTCATTCTTGTTGCCGCTGTTACTGTCTTTTGTTCTAAAAGGAACTTGGTGCATATATTTCAAATTATTACTTTGGCATGCATGAGAAAGATTCTATGTTCTCCAGACTTCTCAAATCTAAACTAGTGCTGAGAGCCATTCAGTCCCAGTAGCTTCCTACCAGAACCTCAAGGACAGAAGATGCACAAAATTTGTGGAACCAAGTGAGCAAGCAAATTAGCTCTCACAGTTCAATTGCTTCCCATGCAAGTCATCTCTCACATTAATTTATAATCCAGCTGTTTCTATTCATAAATATATTCCTATTTATTGGTTAAAGAACTTTTTACTGATGTCAGAGATATGTCAGAAAAGCATTTTGCTCTCACCTCCAACTTCTTCACAATTTTCTAAGTACCCCTAATTGACCAAATATCGTTGTGGTTTTGGCAGAACGGCTGTCCTAGCCTGGGCCTGGAAGACCTGTACTGTGCTTAACTCTGTTCTCATCAGAACAGACTTCAATCAGCTGTGAAATGAAGACTGGAGCAATTGTTAAAATACTCAAACAGTAATATTGAATATTGACTGTGTAAACAAGAAATGCAGCACCTGTTGGTCAGGTAGGTAGGTGAAACAGCAGAACTTTTTGTGAAACACAGGGCAGGATAACCCATGTCATTCTCTGATTAGAGTGATGAGTTTTTCAGCAAGTCATCATCTTTACAGATCCTATCAGATCCCTCCTGTGCACAGCTGATGCCCTTTCCAGAAGGAAGCTTGATTTGGAGTTCATTTCATCCATGGGGTCCACTGCTAAATATTGGCATTGTATGTGAAACTCCATCATGTTGTTGCTGTTGTTATTCCCATGGGGATGTGAAGTATATTAACTTAAATGATTCTTAAGTGGAACTGCACTACGTGTTGAACTGGTAAGAGTACCACCTTTTTCAGATTCCTGAAGGTTTGACCCAGGTGGGGTTTTAACGTAATCTCTGTCCAAAAATAGTGCACAGGAAGTGTAAAAACTTGCAAACATTCAATGAACAAGGAATTATTACAGAGTATTTTTCAAGCTCTCCGTTCAGCAGAATATTTATGTACAACATGGGGTACATATGATCTGCTACATACATATATAGATGACATGCACTGCTAACCTCTGGGTGCTTCTGGATACAGCAAATGGCTGTCATTTTGCATTAATAGTATCAAGAGAACTGATTTTCAGAAGCAAAATTGAAAAAAAAAGGATCCAAGAAGTCAATTTGTAGTATTAGCATGAATTTATTATATTTCATTTTTTCATATCACTTCATGATCTCTCCTCTCATCTACCTCCTTTCTCAACTAAATAGGTGCAATTGTTCTAATCTCTTCTTATAAGAAACCATTTCTTTTAGCTCTCCTTTTCTGGTATTTTTCTTTCCATATCCATTTTAAAGAAAGGGTAACCAAAGGCAAACATAACAGGGGAGGTAAGTACTTTCATTTTATATACTGGCATGTGTAATGGTTTTAAGGTTCATACAGGATGTAAGTCGCACTTTTCCCCTGGTTCATTTTTCAAAATTCTGTCACTTCAGGACTTCAAATGTTCAGAAAAGTATAGAGGTAATGGATTATCCTCAGCTCTACCAAAGGGTTTACTGAAAGATAGATAAATCATGATCAACAGAAACAGACTTGGTGTATCTGGCTTTCTTTTTGTTTTACCTGATGAATTTGAGTAAAGCATTTAGCACCCTATAATACACTAGTAATATAAATGCTAAAAAAATCAAAACAAAAGTCATGTGAGGTAACAAATATCAGATCTTTTCTAATTACTTCTAATTATTTTAAATATATAATCTAAAAGGAAAACTTTACTTTTATTAACCTTATCAGTTTCTTTTGCTGATGTAGGTCTTACCTTATGTGCACAATGAAGCATAGTACAAAGGCACATGAACCGGCCTGCTCCAACCTACATTAACAACTCACTGTTGTGCAGCTTACTACAACTTTGAGAAAGCAACGACAGTTCAGCAACAGCTTCATTTTCTGACTAGGTCTTACTTATCACTTACTTATCACATTTTTCAGTATGGCAGGTCATACTGAAAAAGTAAGATTTTCTAATTCTGACACTCAGACATTCAGCACACACTTCTCACTTAAATATGCACTATTGCAAGGAGTTCTGACTCAGGGCCACAGGTCAGGTACTGAACACGTTTCACTTTACTGTAATGCCTCAGTGTTGAAAATAAATGTACTTCCAACTTTTTCTGCCCTCCTCTTAATCCTTCTCCAAAACTGCATACTACAGCATGCTCTGATGTCTCCCAAGAGGCTGTGTTGGAGCTGAGAAGCCCTGGAACTCTACTGCACTGCACTTCCATGATGCACTAGCAAAACCTGCTTTCTCAACAGAGAATGAAGCAAGTGTTAGGGACACCAGTTTCATTTAGTCCTTATTTTGTATCTGTTTCTACAAGTGCAGGCATGAAGTTGGATCCATGTCTTACTGAAAACAAAGGCAAGATTTTATCCCCTAAATGTTAGTAGTGGTTCACTGAAAGGCTAAATACAATGCATATGGCACAAAGCTCCTATAAAATGCTACTCACAATCAACATGATGTGAAATAAAATGCAGTTAAAAAGTTTTCACAGGAAAGTAACCAAATCCAATCATACACAGAAATAGCAGGAAAATAGGACATTGTGATGTGATCTGAAATCCTGGATCTAGAGTCATGTATGAAATGATTCTGTGCAGCAGGAATTTCTCGCCTATTTCTCTGTTCCTCTTAACCATGCAGCCCACAGCCTAATTCCAAATCAAAGGATCATCTTGATCTGATCTGCCAGTTTCTCCTTGCTTTCATAAACGTCTCAGAATACACAACGTTCCTTAAACAATTAATAGCCATCTAAAGCTCTGTGGGTGATTTGATTTGTTCACATTAATCTGTACTTCCATCCAGATTCCGTCTCAAATTCCCTGAGCTTGTTCTGTCAACTTCTGGTTACAATTTGAGCCCATACATCACACTGGTACTATTCATCTTGTTTCACCCTGAATGATGAACTCAGCATCACATTCTTCTTGCCCATCTCCTGTACTCCAATGCAAAGCAAAACAAGACAAAAATTCCTTTTCTCCTCTTACAATTGTGAAAAAATAAGCAACACAACTGTTGGCACTATCTTATGTTTTGTGGAAAATATTTTATGGGAAAGATGAAGTGGGTGCTTGTCAAAGTTTTTGAGAAGCAGGCTATCTCACACATTCAAAAATAATCCTGATTTCCAGAAATAATGCAAATACTAGTTATTTTAAAATTAATTGTATTAAAAACCCCCACTGGGTAACTGGTCAGCACAAATCAAATGGGATAGAATAGCTGTCTGAGACCTCACAGCACATAAAGAGGAATATAAAAAGGTGGCTGCAGTAGTTTGTGATCTACTTCAGAAGTTTACTTCTGCCTTGTTCAAATGAAAGAAATGTACTCTGTGTTCCTTATCTCATCCCTGCTCATAGCTGAACACATCATCTGGAAAGGATGCCACAGGTAAGTGTAGCACAATCTAGTTTATAGGAATAGAGTACACAGGGCTGTTTGACATTAATTGGATCTACCCAATCCTCACATGGAGGCCAATTTGGCACAAATAAAATTTGTGCACTTTTCACATGCAAGGCTGGAATTCTACATCAAGTTGATAAAAACAACATTCTTTAATTAACAGCTTCTGCATTGTCACCTCCAAGATAAAAGTTGCCAGATGCCCACCCTTCTGCCTCAAATTGCTCTTACTCAGGCTGTGTTACAGGCAACATAAAAACAAAACCCCAATCCAAATTGCTCTGAGGTGACTTATACCTAAAGCTCAGCAAAACTGCCAGTTTAGACTACAGGGAATCTCCATCTATGACACCCTCATCACTTTTACCTTGCAGAATATACTTTAAATTAAAGCACAAAGTGAAAAAGGCATGCATATTAACTAAAGCTTAACTAGCCAGTTTTATTTTAAGTGCAAAGTAATGGCACTGTAAAGGACAGAACTGCTGTAAAACAGTTTCAGATTATTACATTTTACATAAAAGAAAACAAACCAGAAAGAACAAAGTTAATTAGTTTGCAAAGAAAGACATGTTAGTTGCTAAATAAACATTCCATGAAATAAAATTCACTCAGACCTTTTGACATACCATATCAAACAAAATGCCAGAACTACAATAATTATCATGAGATTCTAAATATAGTGATATCATGTGTGCTATTAATCCATCATTTCATACCCCTTCACTCCATAGATTTTTTTTCCCTTTAATGGTCACATTATGTTGAGTCCTGAAAATCTTCCTGGGAAAAAGGCATGTACAAAATATTGCATAGAAAATACAAAAATGGGAGTAACATAAAGTTCATTATTTTTTCTCCATTTTAATTGTCAGCTACCTGCAGGAGCAGAGAGATGCAACTTTTTATGATAACTCTGTAGCAGCTGCACAATGGTGGTGTGTCACTGGCATTTTTTACATGTGATGGCCATCACCATTAAGTCACACAGAGATGCAATGACAAACCCAGACAGGGCAGAAACAAACACAAAGCTGCTCTTCCTCACAGTCACTGCTCTTGTACACCAGCATCAACCACATTCCTTTCCCAATAAAACAAAGCAAAAGGCTTCTAAGGGATATACTCACCTGACAGAGACTGCAGGCAGAAGTAAAGACATAAAAAGTTCAAACAAATGCAGTTAATCCAAAGGAAAATTCTATTTAATGATTCAATACCTTATGCAGACATCTTTACCAGGCATCTTTTTAATAGATTAACTGTTCTGATAAAGCTGGGGAAATTTTGTATGTCTTCCTAACAATGTTGTCAAAACATAACTGTGTTTCATCATATACAGCAATTTCACTATCCTTTGGCAAAGGAGAAAAAGCCAAATCAACTAAATTGTCATGGTGGAAAAGAGCTTATTTTGGGTATACAAAACTGTTGATTTCTCTCAACCCAGAGATATTTCTAAGAAACCAGAAACAAATATCAAGGTAAATGGGTTTATGCAAAATAGAAGAAAAGAGTCCAGCATCACAGAGGGTATTCTACTCTTCACTGAAGTGTCTCTTCCTGGACATGCTAATCCTTATGGAATACACCAACATATTGCATTTAAGCATTTTGCAAGAATTAGAAATAGTTGTCATTTTTCTAGTTAATTAGCTAGATTTTTTAATTTCTCAAGATTCTAGGTGTGTTAAAACTTATCATTTTCAAAAATCACTTTAATAAGATTATTGACATTATGATGAATTTTTAAAATATCAGTCACTCCACAAAAAACATCTTTAAAAGCCTTAATATTTAAAACAGTTTAAAATACTTTCCATTCTAAAAGTATTATTTGTACTAGTAATTTATCTCAATCAAAAGCAAAGAATAATACAGAAGTATGTTGGCAGTTTCTTTTCATAAAAAGCTACCAGGTAAGCCTAGGCTGAAATTATCTTAAACCTAGGCTGAAAAAATTATTTCTTAAAATGTCTCAGAAAAAAATCATAGAGAAAACAGTTTGTCTTTTTCAACAGGCTTTTGCTTCAAGGGCAATTCTGAAGATTTATAAGTTTAAGATAGTTCCCTTACAGACCTGCTTTATCCTAACAAAGTTAAAATTAGCTATATTCAGTTTCAACTGACAAGGATGTTCTTTGTAACCTTGCACAAAGTTAGGGCTGTGCAGCTCTAACAAGGCAAGCAAATGAGGACTTGGGCTCATGGTTACCAGGGAAAGAGGATATTTTCCCAATGGATTTCTATGGTCTTGCCCTGACAACCAGACGATGAATGTGCTGTTAGCTGTGATTCACATGTGTCTGTGACACACACCAAGCTGTTTTATACCTCTGAAAACTGATAAATGTCTAGATATAGTCATCTACCCTACTCCCTTGCAGTTCTCTAAATGTGTTTTAGAATGTGCATATTTGCATATGTGTTTATATATTGCAAAGGTGAATACATAATAATGGCTCTGTATGGCTCTGTATCACTGACTCAGCTATTCAGAGATGGAAAACAATTGACCAAATAATTTATATACATATTTATGTATATGAATTATAGAGGAATGGATGGACAGATTGGCAGGTGGATCAATGAATAAATGGACACAGTGTACATTTCTATGTGTGAATAAAATAATATGGAATAGAGTTCTAAAGGAAAAAAAATAAAACAAAACAATTGAATGTTGCCTATCTTCAAGCAATAATAAAAACGTTAAATGGAGTAATTTCTATCAATGCCATAATAATAAAAATAACAATAATATATTTTACATAAAAACCTCTGTTCTCAGATGATTAGAAGCTCAGCAAACCTCAATTAATCCAGAATCATAGCTGCACTTTGCTCCACTGCACTTTCATTCCCTGCTGTTTCATGAAGGAACTTGGGTTTGATTTGCAGCACTTGACCCAACAAACTTTCCAGAGAGAAAGCCATTCCATCAATATGGAAGAAATACAATAAAGCCAAGAAAGAAGATGGATGACCTGTCAAGCAATAAGAGTATTTTCTCCTCTGGGAGAATGTACCACTTCTACAGTAGTCTCCATCCCTCCCTGATGAGGATGCTGGTGTCTGGGTAACTTAAATCCAGTATTATTTAATATAAAGAATAATAATGGGTATTAATCTCATGTGATTAATGCATATGAAATCTCACATCATATTTATTAAGAGTGCAAATCATGAATTTCTAGCTTAATAAGAATGATTAATTGAGTCAAGTGTTTAATTTCCTCTCCTTAAATCATATCTTGATGATTCATGAATTCCATAGCAAAGTCATTTACATTATCATATCATCAGGAAACATAGTTAGTTGTTAGGAAGATCAGATGGGGAGGTTGAATACTTAAATTTCAAAAGATCTTATTTTGTTCAAATGCAGGGAGCATGTAATGGTCACAGTGAGCTGACCAAGACAAAACATTTGATCATATCAGAAAAACAATACCTCTTGTATTTTCTGCAATGCGAAAGTATGGCTCTTTTAAACCACTTTGGTGCTGCATTGAAGTCTCCTTATTCTTGTGCTGTGCACACTAGGAAGTTTAAAATACTAAATAATATCTGAAACTACCCTAGAAACTCAAGATGCTGATTAAAGTTTTTTTTGTTTTTTTTTAACCTCATGTTTGAAAAAATTCTTTGTTCCACTAAGGGTAAATCTCTTGTGTTTTGTAATGTTGTTATTGAACAAGTTTAATGATTTGCTGAGGACCTAATCTAGCAACATTAGCAAGCAACATGAGATTAGAAATGTACGGTGATGTAGGCTCTTCTAGAATAAATGAAAATATTTTATTCAGCTACCAAGAAGGGTCTCCTGAGATCAAATTAGAAGATAGCTGTGAAGGGAGATGTTTAGGCATGCTTTGGAATTATTTATCAGCATTTTCTGCTCATGTGAGAATAAGCAGACATTAAGTTTAGATTAAACAAAGGAGAAAGAAAACAGGCTGTTTTAAAGTAATTTGACTGCTAATGATATTTCTGAATTATTTTCAGTTTAATAGTTTAAGTAATTTGCAATGAAAATAATTGTTCCTGCTAAAGCTTCAATAGTGTCAATTCTATCCTTGATGAAATGAACTTTCTCTAAGACCTTCATATGGACAAGAAATTGCAAATTTATGGTGGGCTTTGTTAATTATAAATTTGTTTTCTTTTTGACATTTCTTGTAATTTAATTTAATTTAATTGCATTCATCGACAATGAGAGAAACTGACTTAAAAATCCATTTAAAAGAATAAATGTTTCAGTATTCTGTATTATACTTGTTTATCTTTATTTATAATGGGTCTGTACTTCCAGACAGGACAGAGGATATTTAATTATTACCTTTTAACAATAATGTGTGCTTTCCTCATACTCTTTTAAGATAAATGTGCTTTAAATTCTTCTTACCCAGCTAGAAATTGTTATTGTGATTTTTTTTTTATTCAGCTGCTACAACCTGGTTTGCCAAATATTTGGAAAATTATGAATATGTTTAAATGGAATACTCAGGTGACTAAACTTATGCATTGTTAAACCTGTAAGACAAACCAGAAGAGAGGAAAATTAGTCCCTAAAGGAAAATAATATTGTAATATAAGTCACAGATACTCATAGTGAGTAAAATGTGACTCCATGAAAAATCTTGTTGTTACTACTCACAAGGAAAATCTCACAGCACGTGTGGCCACGGCGCACACGGCGATCTTGGAGTTTGTTGGTATTGTCAGGCACTGTTAAAGTTATCTTTATTTGAGCTTCTCGGGGAGTTTCTCTTGTCAGGATTTGCTGATTTGTCCAGCCAAGGTGTAAGTTAGGATTGTGTTTATTTCTATATGGCTGACACAGCCTGGCCACATCTGGCTGGCAACAGCAAGCCCTGTTGAGGGTCTCTGGAGGTGGGTACAATTCTTCCCACTGCAGGAGTGTGAGATGATTCACCACTGCTCCTTTTGTCCTCTCCAGACATTGATTAACACATGTCCATGTTGTGTGCCCTTTTTTTGGATGCAACAGCCATCCAAATCCCATAGAGATGCAAGATTTGGTTAAGTGTTTACAAACAGCAGTAGAGGAAAGGGGCTATCTCTGATCAATATAAATATTGCACAGTAAGACGAGTGATTTGTTATGCAGATTCTAACCTTACTGTTATGTTGCTATACTGTCCTTTTGGTTCTATCATGGATAAGAATGGGCCACGTGCTCCTACAGAATGAAAAGACTGTTCTTGTTCCTGAAAACTTGCAGTCTGACACTGGTCAAGAAATCAGGAAGATGTAAGCTTGCTCCATAAAGTAATGTACTATCAGAAGTTGTATCATATATTCCATGCCCTTTTCTTAAGATATTTCAGTCCCTGTGGAATATCCAGTGATACTTTCATATGAAAGTATGTACTGGAAAAACTTACATTCCTATGCACACAAATATAATACAGTGAACAGACTCTCATTTGTTCTTGAGCTCTCCATTTTATGAGGGAGAAAAGGAGAAACATTTCTTGGCTCAGCATGTCTTCCTCTGCATTTCTGCCAAACTAAATGCTTGACAAGTACAATTTTACAGCACATGCTTGATGTGAACATAATGTCACCATTACAAAAAAACAGTTACAGTGGAAAAAAAGGTCACAAAAATGTCTTGGTTACTTGGATGTCCTTTCAGTATTGTTCCTGCTCTCATTTCCTTCTCAGAATTTTGTGGAATAAATGCTGAATATCTCAGAAAAGTAAGGATGCTTTGTGGCTTCTGCCAGGAGTGCAGCAAGCTGGTGAAATCTGTGGGCTGCAGCAAAGGCAGAACAAGGTCCAGTGCAGCAATGCCGGGTGTTGCCACTCTTACAGCCCCAGCAGGGAAACCAGGGGTGCCTTTCAAAATTTCCCTTTGACCTCTACAGGTTATCCTTGGAGCCATTGGATTAGATCTGCCTTCTACTAGAACACACTGGCAGGCCACAAGAAGGTTTTATGTTGCTTCCCAAGTCATTCTTGTTGCACAGACCTGACCTATTTTTGCCCTGTAGAACTGCCATTCTGGTACTTTTCACAGGCACCAGACATAGGCCTCTGCATTATACAAGTGCACATTTTCAACAAAGAAAAGGGAAAATCATATATAAGACCTCAAATTAGAGGTGAAGCAATAACTTTTAAAACTACCAGCCCTGCACATGTGTAGGCTGCTCTGCACTGTGCTTATGACTCATAAGACCTAGCTCAACCTTTTTATTTCAAATATTTCACTGTGATTATGAAAGAAAATATGCTTTATAAAATAATGTGGTATGAAGTTCTCTTCACTGAAGCCATGACCATTATATCCAACCTCCTTGTAAGTGCAAGTAGCTCCCATGAATACAAAGGTCAGAAAGGAATAGGCTCAAAACCTGACTCAAGAGAGTATACATTTATTTTCTTTCCTACTCCCTGTGGGGAGAAGAGGAGAAGGAAACAACAACAAAACCAAAAAAATACCCTCTGTGACCGGAGACAGAAAATAAGAAACCTGGAAGATTAGCCTGTTATACAAGATTTACTTTAGTGTTATTTACTAAATCCTCCCTTCTGAAGGGAAGGAATGATCTGATGTACATTCCTACAAAGCCTTTCTAGAAAGCACACCATTTTCATTAGCTGTGCAGATATTGGTGACTGTATTCAATGAACCTTTTTCCTCAGATGAGACACAAAATAAAGACAAAGCTTTTGTGAAATCTACAATAAATTTGGCTGGAATAACTTTGGCATTTTGTTTTGTCCAGCATAAGTGAATCTCATTTTCACTTCAGAATTTCAATTCTGAGAAAAATTTGGTGGTCCCATCTTATCTTCTCTCCACTTGACTGATATAACTTAATAAAACCAGCTTCACCAGACTTCCCTGTTCCCCCATCTCCCCATTCATAGACACATGGAAGTGTCTATAAAACACCACTGATTAAATTATCTCCAGCTATTCTGCTTCAATCATATCAAATCACTTCTTGAATCTTTTTCTCAATTTCCTTTTTATTTTTTTTAACATTATCAAATTCAAGATCACATCATGTCTGAAGTTCCACAAAACTTCATTATAAATCACTCAATAAAGCTGTCTCTTCAGTTTCATTTCTGGACTTTTTTTACTTTTTGTTCATTCCTGTTTGTTACAACATTCTTTATTACATTCTCTAATGTCCCTTCTTGAGGCTACAGTGAACTAACTTGTGCTCTCCACACCCACCTTTTATCACCTTCTAATCCCTCCATCAAACTTTCTCACAGAAGTTCCTATCTCATTTTCCCTGAAAAATAATCTCACCATACATTTCATCATTAGCACCTGTCTCTGTGAGGTTTGTCCTTAGGGCATATGAGAGTTTCTTTATGCTCTATATATTTGCTATCATATGGAAGTGATTGATGATAATAATTGTAGTTTTTACATACCTTACTTAACTGCTTTTTTTTATGATGTTCTTAATTTGAAAACAATATAAATAAGACATTTCCTTCTCTATGGATTCACTGTTGCAATACTCATTAAGAGTATAACTCATTTATTAGACTCAGAGAGCTGTTTACAAGTTCTGTCACTGTACAGAACAAATAGTATGGAATTATGCTCAAAAAGCTCCAGCTCACAGACAGATATGACACACTTACAGAAACATGGGTAACATATAACCTACAGTTTCTAGTGAGGCATAATCCTAGAAGAGACCAGTGATGGGGATAAGAGGGGTTTCCAAAAGGTACCAGGCACTCATAAGTTTTTGTGTACCACTAGCAATGATTATCCTTACTACCTGCTGACATCAAGGATACTGTAAAAAATGGATTAGGATTTTAAATTTTGTCATGATATGCTCAATTTAGGTGAAATCAACCTGTACCAGAAGTTCTCAGCTCAGTCTTTAGATAGGCAGGCAGTGAATAGCATGAACTTTCTTTTATTGGGCCTTGTATTACTTCTAACCCATACTCGTTCTTGTTTCCTTCTAAAAATCACTGTTTTCTACTAAAAGAAATTGCATTTACCTTCAAAACTACATGAAGGAATCTTAATTAAAAAAAAAAAGAAAGAGAAAATTTTGGGAAAATGTATACTTTATTGCAAATTTGAAGCCAAGTTATGTTTACTGGTTGATTAGCATTTTTTAGTTCTTTACGTTTCCCAAATTTATTTTCCCTGCTCACTAACATAAGACAACTTTTTTCCACCAGGGTTCATGGTGATCAGATATGAGATTTCTATAATCAGAACAATGGTGGAAGGAATTGCTCTTTTTTAACAACCTACATCCAGCCAAGATGCAGCCTGACAAACTGGTGACCTAAGCAAATTCTCCAGTAGAAGGGCTGTTTCTTTATCCTCTTCCCATGGGGGACAGGGCAAAGCCTCATAATTGGACAAAGTAGAATCTTCAGGGATGTGGAAGAGGAACAGGTGAGAATGTAACTGATCATTATCTTCAGCCTGTAACTGGCAACCAGATGCTCCTGAAATACATCAAAAGAGTTTTCAGTAACACAGGGCTTCCTGCTCAGGGGGAGCAGCGTCTTCAGACAGAAGAAAGTGATATACAACCACATTTAACTCTGTTTTTACTCTGCCAAATTTGAAACCTTTTACTTGTCTGTCAGGGCAAGACTTAATAAACCAAGTGAACATTTTACTTTTAGTCTTGCATTGATATGGTTTTTTAAAAGCTGAGTTAGCTAGGCTCATTCTGCACCTGAATAGTTGGATCTCAACTATTGCACAGTATCTTTCCTAATCTGATTCTGTCTAACAACACAAAAGGAAGGTCTTAGAGTCTACATTATGCAAATATATGTGCCTAGTATTGTCATTTAAGGGACTGTAGATCTAATCTCTTCATTTTCCCACTCAATTACTTGTTTTTCCTCTCTGTCCTCCCAAAGTTCTGAGACAAAACTGAAATCCTTTGAAAAAAAAAATTAGCATTTGTATCAATTTAGTGCTTCAGAGTAGAAACACAGTTGGTCTACACAATTGCTGAACAACACATACTGACAGAAAAATCCTAATGAAAGATGATAGCAATTAACATGAACTATCAGTGCTGAATTCCTTTGTCAGAGAGAAAGAATAGATTTCTGTCTGATAACCTGAAAAGAACAATATCCAATTTGTGGACATTATCCACTCTTTTGAGAGCTCTGAAGCTGTAGGATTTTTCCTTGAATTGATTTTAAAGGAATGCCTGACATTTTAATAAAACTCTCATCATACATTTTAATTTGGGCTTAAAAAATTAAATTAAAACGAAACAAAACAAAACAAAACCAACCATATTTGTCCTTATAAGCTGTCTCTGTGTTGAGCAAAAGTGGGCAGGTTTCCCAGGACCACACCTGGAATCTGCTGTTTTTCTCAGTGTTGACAGTGGGATGATACAAGGAGTGTAATAAGAAGGAGAAGAATTAGCAAGATGATTTAGCACAGATGCATGTGACCTGTTTTTATGGAACCAGGCCCCAGCATTAATAGAGATGTTGTCACCATTGTTTGAAAGGCTGATCTAACACTCCAGTTGGAGTAAAAACTGGAGGACCTAAGTGGCTAATTGCTATTCTTGGCTTGCTTTCCTGTACACGAAGTCCACAATGAAAAACAACATTGCAGGACTGTAAAACATCTCAAAAAGAAAACTATGCTCAGTGGTTCTGAGTCATACCAACAAAAGCAAGAAAATGTAGAGTGCCAAAGGACTCTCCTTAGTCTATTTTTTCCATGTTGTGTCTGGGCATTTCAGAGTTTTCTAATATAAAAAAATGTTCACTGAAGAGCCGTGATGTATCTTTTCCTCCTGGGGGGTGAGCTAAAGGAAACTCACATATTAAATTTCCAGTTCTAATAGTGCCAGAATTTAAGTACAGATGAACCTGTCACTATGCTGTGAAGGAGAAGTACAAGTTTAAGCCAAATGTATTTAGTTTCTTTGGCTGGGTTTCAGCAAATACTTAGGCAAATTTGCTACATGGGGTTTCCCAGCTCCAAGTCCACGCAGAGATTTAACTCTAAAAAATCAGATCCTCCAAACTCAGGGTAATTTCTTTAGTTATGAGCCCATGCCTCTGTCTTCCAACTCCTCTGGAAACTTTTGGTACAGAAAACCTGAAATGGGCCTGCTTGACTTTCTAGAACTTTTTTATGATGTCTCAGGTATATTCATCTTTTATTAGCTTTTGAAAAAATTCAAAAAAAAATAGTGCTGTTTCCCAGATTATTTGCCACTCATTATTCATAAACATTCTTGACAGCTGTATTACCTGCCCACTGTCATTATCCTCCAACAAATTTTAATACACCAGCAAGAAATATTCTTTTCTCAAAGAAAACCAAGGATCTGACTGCACAAGTGGGAATTTTCACCCAGAGACATATGGAAACATTGAACACTGGGGAAAGGGAAGACGACAAACTCCTCACAGTTTTAGCAAGGATTTATTTTGAGCATTGTTCTTTTTTCATCTACCTGATTAAAGCATGTAATACTCAGGAGTTAGCAGTGCTTTCAAGAATCAGAAAGAGAAATTAAATTAATAGTTTTGTCAGAGCAGTAATAATTATATTATTACAATATAGCATGGCAGTATCAAAAAGCCTCAACCAAAAATATGGCCTCATTTTATTAAGCCTTGGAGAAAAACACAATGATGTTCCCCCCCTTCCTGCCCCAAAATGCAAATGGGTAAAGCAAACAGTAATGCAGAAGGGATACTCTCATGGCTATTTTATAAACAAAAGAACGAACCATTGACAGACAGGATGAGTTACTCAAAGTCACAGGAAATCTGTAGCAAAGTGACTGAATATGCTTCCCCCAAGATATGTGCCCTAAATAAAAAGTTATGCCTCTTTCAGGAAGCAAGAATTTCAAGTCATGCCACTCCTCATAAAATATGCAGACTTTCTGAAAAGAGTGAATTTTCCATTTATTGATAGATTAGTAAACATGGCACCTCTGGGCAATGCGTACAATATTCTTAGAAATAAGTAACATTAATCAATTTTTCACTATGGACATAATGTATTCAGTATTTGAATATGAATTTATAATTCAGAATGATGTAATTAATGAAAGTAAAATATAATTCAACAATATCTAGTGCATCTGTAATTTATAGAACTTTAAATGCAGATTTATAGCCAGTTTGTCATCTGCTAGTGAAATGTCTGCATAAAAATGTGTGAACATTTGTGCTGTAACAACTCTGTCAAAAGAACATCATGGTGATCATTTGGCAACATGTATATGTTGTCTGATGAACTTCACTACAATTAATTATCACTGCTAATGAACATTTGATTAAATTAATTTTCTAAAATATACAAATGATTCAGTGAGAATATGAGAAGATTTATTGCACATATTGATAACAGTAAAATCTATGTGAAATTATCCTGTATCTAAAATAATGAAACAGTGAAATTATAATTCTTTATAAAGAATTTCAAAAGAACCTTTTGGAAAGCTCTGTTCTAATATAAATATACCCAGGAGTCATTTGAATGAGCTCAGGATAACCACAGTGCTGACCCCTGCAATACTTTCCTGTCACCATAAAATGCTGCAGAAGAATATTAGCAGAGCAAAAATAATACCAGAGTGTTGCATAGTAACAAGAGTTTCTGCCTTCAGTTTAAATTCAGGTCTCAGCTTAAGAGAGCTTCATCCCTTTCAAAACACTGGCTGAAATACAAACCACTTGTCACATGTCCTATTTTTTAGCTTAAATTGACCCTGTTCATTGCACATTGCACTGCAGATTTTGTATCAACAGTGAATGGTAGTAGAATGTATTTTCACTGAAACTGGAATACATAGAAATAAACTTGAAACAATTCTGTTATTTGTCTCTTACATTACAACCATTAAAATACTGAACTAGCGCTGGAAATCAATTTGCTATTGTTTCAAAATATCGATCCTAAGTTTTTACTAAGTAGGTTTTTTTTGGTTATAGTTCTACAGAGAAAATTAATTTGCTTATATTGTGTTTTGCAACATGTAATGCATAAGTGTTGCCTTGCCCTTTGATACTGCCAGAGGAAAGAAATTTCCTTCATGCCAGTCACTGAGCCAATGGTAACGGTGACTATTGAATCTGGTGGCAAATCATGAACCCTAGAATTCATCATCTACCTCTTCAACACATGACTTTATTTCAGATAGGATCCCAAAAAGCTCCTCCAGCTGGGCCAGTAATAAAGACACATTCAGAAGCTGTCCCTTACTTTTAATGGTCACCTGATAATGAACACCTTCTTCCAAGTGGGCCAAAAACTGCCGGGTGAGTGGGAAGCAGAAAAACAGGCACAAAGAACATATAAACCAATGTAAATAAAGATAAAGTGATTTTTTTCCCCTGTGGTATCTGGACTGCATGTCAGATTTAATATATGAATATTTCTCCCTGTGAAGGACTCGTAGCTTAGCTTGCATGGCTGCTCAAGATAATAAACAGGCATAATCCTACATTTGGCTTTCAGCAATGCCAATAGCATCCTGTTATCTTGTTTGATGTTAGCAGCAATGTGAAATAAACTAAATTTCAGAAGTAAATCAATACTCATTTTGACAATAAATGAAATTATTAATAAATGTATTTTAAATATATGTACAAATGCAACACTCAAGACTGTAGAATAGCAATGATAGCAATATCACATATAAAACAACACTTTCAACAGTCAATCATGTTTTTGATTTGAATTTTATACTTCTGTAAGAATATTGAACTTTCTTAAGTGAAACATTCCAATGAATGAAAACATTCCAATTTATGTAAAATACAAAGTTTGTAAATATATTTTTTGTAATAAATGCAATTTTTCTTCTAATGAGTCTAAATCCCACAGAGAAAGAAATAAATCAGTATTTTATCATCAACAATTTTGCCACTTCACTGGGAATGTGACCTTCTCCTTAATTTATTACATAGCCCCCAATATTTTGTACTTCTCTAAGGGCTTCTTACTGAAGTTTCCCAATTTTTACAAGTATCAGCAATTTATTTTACCCTACTTTCATGCACCTAGAGCTTTACACTCCTTGTCTTAGAGGCTACAGAAAAGAGACACTAATTGATAAACCTTTTCTTCAGGTTGCACAGGAAGATTGATGACAGAAAGAAGCAGAATTTAGATTTTGTGACATACTTTAGCTGCTAGTCTGTTCTAAATTTTTGATTCAGGAACTATTTAAAAGTCTTTGAATCTAAACTTAACATGTGTGTATGAAAACTTTATAAAGATCCACCTGTAGTTTCTAACTGACCCTCTCTGGGTTTGTGCTGACTTTCTCTTAGATTTAAGCTGAATTTATATGGCTATTAGTGTCTAAATACTCATTCAGATAAAGCATTTCCTTTCCATACCTGTGCATCCTAATTATTTTGTAAAGGCATCTGCATTGTACTTTACTGTCAGTCTGGAGAATCCTTCTACTCAGAAAAACGTGTGTGTGTGTGTGTGTTTGTGTGTGTGTGTCACAAACATTAATGATTTCCCATCTGTCACTTCTTTAACAATTTATATAAACTCAGTTGTTGGGAAAAGAACCCAGAAATTACTGAAATTCTTTCCACCACTCATTTAGCTAAAGGATGCAACAGCTATTGACATACTAACTGTGGATCAAGAGGTTTCATGTAGTTATACTTCTAATTCTGTCCTCTTAAACCTAGCAGGAGATATGAATTAATTATACTGGCATCAATGATATAAACAGACAATTCATCTTGAATCATTCAATAATCTTCAGTAAATGATTAATACACTTTTAATCACAGAATACCTGGTATCTTTCCAGTCAATATTTCTCAGGAGCTTAAAAAGATGCATTACTGCAAGTTACAGATCAGATTCTGTTTTGTTAGATCCAGCAAGAAATGTCTTGGGTTTCTTTGGGAAAGAAAATTTAATGACTGAATTTTTCAAATCCAGGGGGAAATGATTGTGTAATATTTTGTTGATTTTCTTCCAGCTAGATCTAATTGAATATAGAAAATGTATTGGTAGTTTTATTACTAGAATCTTTATTAGGTCTGTCATGTCCAAACTAAGTGAACTGTCTCTGAATTCAGGTTGAGCATGTTATTGTTCTTTCTTTAGGGCATAACAGCATTCTTTCATGGAAGTTTGGCAGTCATCCATCATCAATGCTCTCCTTAGAGGTTATCATGCATCATGGAAAAAGGGCCTGCCCTCTCCCTACCAACAATATTTGCCTTGAAGGAGAAAATGCCTCCCCCCCACAACTCGAACTTTCTTTCTCTGACTAATACATAGGTCCAGCAGGAAGTGTCAAGGATAGCAGAAAAATTCAGAAAGACAGAAAGACACAATGTTAATTTTCAGGAATTACTTCTCACAATTAATAATCAATGTGTTCAGTCTATATAGCTTGAAAAGGACTAGGATAATATTACTCTTTTTTTTTCCTCTTTTCTCCCCCACTAAGGACCGTGCCCACAATGCCACTGAATCCTTAAGAAACCTTTGTGATTGTGATTTTTGTTACGCAAAACAAGTTTAAGCACTCAGCACTATTCTCATATGACTCCTTCTCTTAGGCAATATGAATAGTTATTTAAAAATTATTCTGTTTGAGTAAAAGTGCTTTTTTAGAGCTCCATCAGATGTATTTGGGTGGGGAAGGGACCTGTATCATATATTTATTTACCAATGGTCACAGCTGTGCTAATACCGCAGAATATTAATCCATATTTTTACACTCAGAAAGGATTTTGGAACAGCAAGTTGCTTCTGAAAAGGGCATATGCAACAAATATTAGCTGTAAATAAATAAAAAGTGGAGGAGTCTTCTAGGAAATATTTGTGTATGTAAATGCACTCACTCATGAAGAGTAGGAAGCCAGTCATGCTGTATTTATCTAGAGAAATCTATGCCATGCTAACCAAGTTCTTATTGAAAGATTTCACGTGTTTATTTTTATGTGCTCTAATACAAGAGCATGGAGGCCATGGAAAATACATTTGAATTTGTCAATTCCAGCAGCTTTTATTAAATTAGGAAGTTTCAGAAAGCTGTTGGGGGCTTGGTTGCTTTTTTGTGCTCAGTGTGATGTAACAGAGGGCACTTTCTAAGGTTCAGTTGGGAGATTGCTCTCTTAAATGAACAAATGGAAATCCAATATATAAAACCTTTCATTTTATTTGTAAAGTTATATTTGCAAGTCTTATGCTTATCTGACACCTAAGAGAAGTTGCTTTTCTAAAGTCACCAATATAAGGAAATGTGGCGGTATTCCTTCAACTAACAGGTTAGGTATGTATTGCCTGTGAAATAAGACCAAATATTTTCAGAATTAGATTGTAGAGACTTATAACAAATCTTGCTCTGTTTTAGATACTGCTTAACCAAACTATTTTATCTCATATTTTTTTATTTACAAAATATATTATTCAGAAAATATTTCGTGAATTCTGGGAATAATTTTTCACAGAAAAACTGAACTTGTTCTCTAAATGATGTGTAAAAATGAGTCACATTGCGTTAGATTTTTTTGTTTCCCAGAGGAAAATCAATCCAATTCTTCCTGTGCTTGAAAGGATTATTTACTTAAATGTTTGTTCAGTTTCAGCACTGTGCAATACTATGCATCTAAGAAAAAGGTCAGATTCAGATTTGGATCACAGATTCCAGTGAAACTCAATCTATTAACAACACATTGTGATGACATTTATGCTGTGAGGGTGTTGTATAATTACTCTAAGTCCAACAACATTAATTTGCAAATGTAAGTGCAGAGTTTGACAGGATAGAATATGTCTGTTTCAAGCAGAGTGGCACTTTGATGTGACATATTCCTTGTGGATAGTCTGATGGGAAGAACAAAGCTATCAGAGAAACTTGATAGAAGTTTAACTGAATTTATTTCATCATACCTAAGAATCAGTTGAACAGTAATTTGCATTTTTTCAACTCATTCAATGAAACCTTCTTTACCAGGGTCACTTCTAATTGTAGGACCTGTGCTTGTAGAAGAACATAAATGCTTTGGAGCACAGCTGGAGCTTTATTAATATCTGAAGTGTGATGGAAAGGATGGAAAATAGGGTAAATGATGGCCCTATCACCACTTTTTCTGACAGGACTTGTACAACAGGATGATTATTTGAGACAGGTAAAATTACACTGGTCTAAACATAGGATCTTTGCTCTAGTTTTTGACAGACATAGCAACAAAATTTCTTTGAACTGTAGAGGAAGTGCCAAGATATAACCCTGTTAATTCTCTAGTTAATGGGAAGATGTATCAATGCAAAAGAGTGGTTTGGATAATGGGATATAATTCATTGGAGATTGTTTAACAGTAGTAGAAAAGAGATCCAATTAAGTAATATCAGTATTATAGTTTCTTATTTACAAACGTTTTTCTAGTTCTTAATATCTTTAGTTTCTCCTTCATGTTGTTTTTTGAACATGATAATATTTGATTAGATGCTGCTGTGTTTTATTTGACACTTTTTTACATTTTTACATTTCTTTTATTTATAAAATATATTTATATAAAATGAATTTATTTATATAAATATATAAATATATTTAAATATATAAATATATTTATTTATATAAAATGAAATGTAAAAAGGACATCCTTTTTACATTTCATTTTATTTACTAAATTAAACAAACCCAGGATAATGTATTTAAAAGGATACTTCATCTATTATATGAATCATATTTTAGCTGTAGCATTCCTATGTTAAAGCTGAATTGGTCTATCTATCTATTACAAATCCTGATTTGGGAGGTTTAAGTATTTTTAGCTTTCTCTCTAGGTATAGACAGGATTTATTTTATTTTACTGTGTCTCCAACTACCAAATTCTCCAGCCAAGGTACTGTAGCTCAGAAGCAACAAGCTATCAACCCACCCTTGTCATTTCAATTTTTCACACATTTTCTTAGGCTATATGGTCTGTATCTCAGTGAACTCTTATCTCGCTGGTCCACTGCCAGAGCTTTGTGGTATATAACAAAGCTTCATCTCTGAAATGTCAAAAAATAATGAAAATAGGAAAATCACAAAAGAAAAATTGGCCACAGCCAATTCTGTGGATCCAAAGCTCTTAGGCTTGTGTTCATCAGCAAACCTTAAGTGAGGCAGTTTTTTCTACCACCTGCACTGCAGCTCTGCTGTCACTTGGCAGTCAGGCATTACCCAGCAACGAGCACTTCCAGAGGAATTTTTCTGTGCCAGTATTCTCTGTCAGCTGGAAGAAAGACTGAACATCAACAAGGGATCTCTTTTCTTTTTCAGCTTTTGCACAATTTTTTTGAGTGTGACAAAGTTACAGGAGAAGGTGACATAAGAACATGTAGTATTTATAAAAGAAGGACTGTAGGTGGGATTAGGAGATTCATATGGAGCTTGAAAATTTCTCAGGAAGGTCATTGTGGGTGTAATCCTCACTTTGATTACTACATTTCATCAAAATTTCAATCATCAATTCCTTTTAAAAGGTGATATGTTCCTTCCACTTAGAGATGTGATTCTTCCCCTGGGATGAACTGATGACTAGCCATTTCATCAGTAATAAACAGAAAATCTTCAGTATCTCTTGACATTAAAACAAGTCAGTGTTAAGGGGGAAAAAATGCAAGAAGGTAGAACAATGAATGATGTTGTTCCCATTTAGTAGATGGATTGAAACTGAAAAGCTGCAGAAAGAAAGGAAGGACTCAAATATATTTCCCACCCTAAAGGCTGAAAAGAGTGAAGAAATATAGGCCCATTCCAGCAGGATGAGGGAAAGTAATAATTTTTTTCATGAAAATAAAACAGCATTTATCTGCAGACTGATGTGAGACATTTGACCATTATCTTATCAGAACAGCAAGGCAGTTATCAGCATGGCAAAATATCTAATTGTGAGAATTCTTCTGAAACTAAAAAAAGAAAAATATCTAGAATAAAAAAACTACTGCTAAAAGGCATCAGTAACCCCTCACCCTGCATATGCATGTATGCAGGTCTTTCCATGCAGTTCTAAACATGAAATATACTTTACGAAAAAAGCCCAAACAAATCACATTAAATTTTGAATAAAATTATGGATGATGCAATGAAAACACATTAAATTCACTGTCACATCCTTACAGCTTTGTGGATATGACACTGGCTGTCCTTTGCCTTTCCCTCTCTGATGCCACATGTCATCATGTTCAATTAATAATTTTAGATGGACCACACACACACACACACACACACACACCACGTGCATTTTGGTCAACCTGAACTTCCAGCGACTGTGCCATGTAGATTGTGGCTTACTCCCAAATCTCTGACCCATGATGTTGCAATTTCAGTGAATGTTGCCAGAATTATCGGATGGGCAGTGTGAAGTGCATGTTCTCAATACATGAATGTCTGCCAAAATAAGAGCAGTAAAATGGAATTTATTCCATTCTTTCAAGTGTAATAGAAGCCAATAAAACCTGAAAAATTTAGTTAGTTAATGCAGCACTAGAAATAGCAATTTTAGTGAATCAGAGAGAAAAAAACCTCTACACATACACAAAAAAAAAAGAAAAATTATTGAGCTGACAGAGCCAGAGCAACAGAATAGAAAATGTTGACAGCCAATATTTTCATATTTTGAGTATGTTAATGCATAAATACTAATCAAAGAACCAACTGAGAATTTGGAAAAATAAAATGAATGATACCAAATTAAAGTGCCAGCAACTACACGTAAATGACCCTTCCTCACCACTGCATGATGAAAAAGATTAAAATTACAACAGCACAGTGGTTTGGTGGCCAGCCTTTGAATCTGAAAGCTCAAAAACATTTAAGCAGAGATTACCACTGATGTTTTGTGGTTGGAGTATCAGAGAGATTTGCTTTCTTTAGCAGCCTTATCTAGAATCATCTCCTTCCTGAAGTGGAAAGCAATGAAATGCTGGGTAAGCACATAGAGGGTTTTGGGTTTTTTCAGTTAAACATTTACCTTGCCTTTTTGTGAGGGTTTCAATAGATTCAGTATGATATTGAAAAGCATGAGTCTGGGTCTTGTGTGCATATATAGGGAAATTTGAATCCTGAGTCATACCTTACTTGAAAATGCTCTTTGGAAGCTTCATATATATTCATTTAATCTTCTCTTCCTGTCTGCTTTAGTCCTCTCTCTCCTGGGTCTCTGCATCTGATTACAAATCCATTTTCTCCCCAAAACACCAAATCCTATTTAGAACATATTCAGGACACAGCTCCTGAGTTTGAAGCAATCTGTCATTTTTATGAGGAGTTTTGACTGATTTTTATGGGAAGCCTAAGGGACAAATGGCATGCAGCATGCCAGAGTGGAGTGATTAGCCTGCCAAACTTGGAATCTCTAGCAAACACCCATTGCTGTTCTAATTAACTTACTACATTCACCATTTGCATAAATAAATTGCTTAATTGATGCTTCCTGAATGGCATGACTTTGCACAAATTTTGTGAGACCAGAAATATCCACAAAGGCCTAGCAAATTGTACAGCTTTTATAAACTACTTCTTCCTTTTAAGGAATCCTCATTCACAAAGCATTTACTAATGTTATTTTATTTTTATGTAACATATTTTTTTGGTTGAATTAGGAGTTTTATAAATAAGATAGAAATGCCATGCCTTTCAAAATTTGTTTTTATAATGAACGGGTCAGTGTTTCTTTAAGTTGTCAGCCAAAGTATGGCATTCATATCTCATTAGTGAGTATCTTTCTAAGACTTCACAGGAATCTCTTAAAGAATTTAATGGACACTATAAAGAGATGCAGCTGATTTTCTGCATTTTTCATGAGAAACAGAAAGACAAGGGAATTGTCAAGTCTACAAAAACAACATTAGAAGTTAAATTTTAGTAGAACAACCATAAATAGAGTACAACATAATTGGGAAAGGAAAATCTCATTTGTGAAAATCACACTGCATCCACCCTGCTAAGACTAATACCATAAAAAAATCCTGCAGCATGAAAAAATTAATAAAAAAAGATAAATATAGTGATGGTACCATTTTGAAAATATCCTGGGCACACCCTGTCTTTCTCAATATTTCTTTTGCTCTGGGAATAGCTTATACTACAAAAGTAACACATCCTGAAGTAATTGCTCACTTACAATTAAGAACAAAGCAGCTGGGGAAAGAATCCTTTAGTCACAGGAGAAATCAAGATGAGTAAATGTAATAAAATAAAATATCCCCATGCCTGAAAATAGGTTTCATAAAAGCTAGAGAAATGGGGAGATTAGGCTCAGTTTCCACGCTTAACCATCTGCAAGCAATTTCATATATGTGGGTGACTTCACCATTCAGTACCTAACCTGGCAAGACCAGACCAGAATGAATTCTCTTCCAAAACCCAGATAAACAGATCATAATATTTCAGAGTGTTTCATCAATTCAAAAAGATGACTTAAATTACAATGACTGTAGCTAAAGTAAAGTGCACAAGATACCTCCAAATCCAGTGTATGAAGAAAGGTAACTCACTCTGTTTATTTATTCCTCCAGGATAACACTGGTGGGTGGAGAGAAATTCAGGGTTCAAGTGTTTTGTGTAAGCTGTTTCCCACTGAACAGAAGTGTCTGTGTCACTCAACTGCTTGGTGAAAAATCTGTGCCATTATATTCACAGCTCTTGACCAAACAGAAAAACTTTAAATTATGGACATTTTTGGACTGTGATGAAGCAATCGCAGCAGTCCAGGAAAGCTTCGTCATCTATCTTCCATATCTGTAACTTCTCTTCCCACCCTTTGTTGTCCTCTAGAAGTTTTTGAAATAAGTTTGGAATCAAATCTTAATAGTTTATGCTATCTCAAGGCATTCTTCAGTATGGCAAAGACAATATAAATCTGCTGTACCAAATTTCACCCAGAGCAGCATTCAGTGTGGGATCAGTACATGGTTTGATACCAGCCTGGTGTAATTTTCTATGCAGACACAGATGATAGTTCAAAAATGACATACATGAATTAAACTGGAGGAGACTCCTTGATTAATCAAAACTTAATTAAACAAAATAAAATATTTCTATAGTTTAAGCACAAGATCTTTATTTGTTAGGAAAACTGCTGCAGTCCTGACAGCCTGTTGAATAGAAAGTCACAACACAAAATATATTAGTTATTTTAAATCACCTTTGGTGGTCATTCAAGCTAATCTAGTTGACTTGGCCCAGCAGCTGTGTAGAAACTCCTATACAAACTATGGTGAAGCAATGCCAGCTGAAGGAGTACTTTCTTAAACTTACACATCAAGTAGATGAGCTGTGCACACTATCTATGTGTCATCAAGGCCTGACAATCAGCAAGGCTGAGTGAAGCTCATCAGTTCTCTCAAATGCTCTAGGTTGGGTATTATGCATAACGGTCCTTCCTTACTTTCATTACCTTGTACTTCAATAATGATGCCTGATAATTTCAGCATGTTTCTAAAAAATGTTGTTCCCTTTGTACCTTTAAACCTTCCTCTCATCATGTTACTATGCACTGTGTTTGCATTAGATAATTTACAAATGAGTCTGTGCAAGAGAAAGCTTTAGGTCTACAACTTTACCTAAAAGAAAAAAATTAATTTAAAAAAATTAAATGATAATGTATTATAAGACTTTCTACCACTAATGAAAAGCAAAATAGGAATCTTGAGAGGGAAGTGTCTGTGTTTTTAACATCAAATGCTGATTTTATTGGCCTATAAAATGTGTTGAACACAAAGTATATTTAAAAAATTCTCCTAAGAAACAAAAACTAGAACTAATTAACATGATTGTCTACTTCATGAGGATAGAAATTCCCACAGGCTACAATAGCAGTTACAAACTTATTTAATTCTGAAACGAAACAAAAAATAAATCTCAGCGTTTTCTGCAGCTTTTTCTACTGTATATCAGAGCTGCAGTGTACATCTTCAGAGTTTTGAAATGCCGTTGGCATTCCTCTCGCTTTCTGTTATTCTGTATTTGTATTGACACCACCAAGTCAGGCTGTGGCACAGGCCCTCGCCAAGGCAGGGTGACAGTGGGGACGGCACTGCCAGCTGCCACCGCGGGCCGTGGGGACTGCAGACCCCCAGCCCTGCCGTGCTGCAGGCGTTGTTCCAGGGCACATCCCGAGTGGGCACACACCTGCATCCCATCTCTGTCCCCAAAGCCAGCCCAACAGCCCCGCCTGGATGACGGCCCCTGCGGGAGGCCATGCCACCCAGGGCCAGGCCGCAGTCACTGGAACACGCCAGTGGACAGCCATGGATCCGCTCCTGCTCCTCTGATGATGGCTGCACCAAGCACGAAGCGAGTGTTTCAGCACCAAGCACGAGTTTTTTAGTACAAAGCGAGAGTATTTCAGCACAAAACGAGCTATTTCAGCAATGCTGGGGAAATTCCCCGATGGGCGCTGCGGTGAAGTCACTGGGGCCAGCTGGGGCAGCAGGAAGGTCCCTGGCTGCTCTGCTCTCACACCTCCCTCTGCCTCCACCTGCAGACACTTGACGACTCTCCAGCCTCTCTTTTGGTTCTCATAATGGATTTAATAAAGGAAGTGCTGACACAATCTTCGCTACGGCAGCATAAGTCCTCCCCTCCAATAAGGGGGAAAAGTACAAATATAAAAATGGCTTTCTTTGTTCAAAACAGAACAAACCATATGGTTTCCCAGACTATAGCGGCTAAGAACTCTTTCATGGATTCCAGTGTGTACAGGATAATAAAAGTGTTCAGGGGCCTCTAACTTTGTACAAGGTATTTTATTGTCTTTGTTCACTGGTCTGGATATTTGCCATTACAGTAATTGAATCTTGAAAAACATATTTTTTAAAGCATATTATACTGTAGTTTTAAAGGAATTGCTAGTACTGTGTAATGTAAAAGGATTTTCATAATTTAATGCTTTGGGACAATTAGTACAGTTGAATAAATAAAACTATTTTATACATAAAATGTGTATGGTATTCAGCCCCTATCATTTCTCAGAGCAACATTAAAAATAACCAATATTTTCTAAACTCAAAAAGATTTGTATGTAAGGAATGGATTTCTATCCATTTGAATATTTTTACTAATACTTGTACACTATATACTAGCATATTAGCAGCAGAAAAACCTCGTACTTTCTACTAATTATATTCCTGAAGGTTAGATACCACATCAGGATAAAGCTGATAAAGAATTATCAGTATCAAAAAAACTGTAAAGGAAACCCTGTTCAAGAGAAAGTTCAAAGGCATTCTTGTAAACTTTTACCCAGAGGAACCACACCACTGAAGCTGTTTAACTAGGGAGTGCTGTGAGTAATCACCATATTGGCCCCAGATACACATTTTCTTCCCCAAAACAGTAATAAGGAAGGAAAGATAAACACCTCAGTGGAACAAGGGGAAGCTTTTAGCAATCCCAGGTGTGCAGAGTTTATAAGTAAGAACAAAAAAAAAAAAAAAAAAGGGAAAATGTGAGTAACTATCACTTTACTATTTTAAAATTAAATTAGGCGATGTATCAGTGGAGTTTAGGGAATAAGAACAATTTTGAGGAATGTGCAAAACCACAAGATTTCTTCAATCTGTAATTTTTATGGAACAGTAAAATGTGTGTTAAAAAATTCTATTGTTCTGCATTAAATGTTTTCTCATTTACCCTGTCACCAGCTCATCCCCATCAGCACTGTTTCGCAACATTCAGGTGCTCAAGCACAGGCAGGGACAAGACTGTGGCACGTACTAATGTGAGTCAGGAAGTGCCATCTTGACAATGTCATGCTTTTATTTCTCTAGAGAAAACAAATTGAAATTCAGCCTTAAAGCTTATATGACAAGACAGACCACCATGGAACTCTGTTTGAAGATTCAAACGGCAAAATTAACATATATTTCATACTGGACAGGATATTTTAGGCAGGCAGCATCTTTACAGTATTTGTGTTTGAGTCTGAGTCAAGCAAACTTTTGGTAAACCAGCTGCTCCTTCCACTGCAGCTTTTCTCACTGTAATTAGCTGAGTGTCTTTCACCATTACATTTACAACCACTGTGGAGACTGGTCCTTTTGGATGTGTCACCATGGCATGCATGGGGTCACCAGGCTGAAAGGTTGAACCAGAACTGAAAGAAATTGCCTGAGAAGAACCACTGAGGCAGGCATGCTGATAGCTCCTCACCTCCTTGCAGTGCTCAATGTGCTCTATGAGCAGGAGAGACAAAACATTTTACACTCTGCTATGGAAGCATTTTACAGGTGAGGCTCGGATAGCAACCACTTTCAAACCACTGCTTCTAATTTACCATAATCTGCTGGTCTGTTGGGTTTCTGCTGCTGGTGGAAGAGGAAAGAGAGCAACGGAGGTTTAGGTGCTTTTGGCAGACAGTTAAAGCATAGAGACACGTAATGCAGACCTTGCAGTTACCTTACTAATGAGTCAAAGAAGGAACAGCTGTAACTAACATGTTTGAGAAATCTTTGTATTCATTCTGAAAACCTGTAGGACAAGCTTCAGAGAGGTCTGCATTACTCCTTTTGAGAGGGTATACTTTGCATAGGCCTTTGAGGTGCTTTATTACAGTGACACAGATAAATATTTGGGAAAAAGAGAATTTTGGCTATCCACATTAAATAGAGGAAAATTCAGTTCTCCTTAGGTTCAAAAGTTTAACAGTCAAAAGCTCGTTGAAGAAATGGATTAACCTTCTAGACTTCTATTAGGATCTACAGCTTTCAGGAAATAATTTTCCTGTGCAGGTATGTCTTTCCATTTTATTTGTACATTCTACAAAATTCAGGTTAATCAATTATACATTTAAATTTACTGGTAATAATGAATAATTTGTCTATTCCATGGATAAAGAAGAGAGATGGAAGCTGCTATATATGTTCAGAACAGCATTCTGAGCTTGGCCATTTTTCTCTGTGTAAGTCAAGAAAATATTTCTAAAGTTAAAATGTTGGCCATGATTACTGCAGCTTAATGTTCTCAATGTCTGGTGCCATATTCTACAGGATAGCCCTATAAAATATAAGAAAAAAGACTTATTTCAGTCAGGATTTCAACCACCCAAGGGATTTAAGTAAAGAAAAATGCACTGCATTGTTATAGCTTATTGCAATCAGCTTAACAAATATGAAAAAAGGACAGTCTTTGAAATTCTAAAAATTAGAGTAAATTCTATAGAATCCTAATATTTTCTATAAGACCTTTTGGTTTCATTCATCGCTTTCTACAAGTTTTTGGTTTTTTTTCTGCAGAGAAATTCTTACCTGAGGCATCTTAGGTATTAATATATTCTGCACTGTCCAATGTTTTCCCTTTGCTCAAACACTCCAAATTACTAGTTTTCCACTGTGAGTTAGGATATATCTGTCTCAAGCAAGATGAGAAGGAAATGTTATACATACTTAAGTTCAGTCAAATTATTAATTCCAGCTGAATCTTTCAGAAATGATTTCCCATGTTGATCAACTTAGATCTTGGTAGCCAAAACCTCCACCCTCCACACTGATGACCTATCTAAAGCAAATCAATTTTGTTTTGTTTATAGTCATTGATCAAGACATACCAAGGTTCTGGCTTTCATAGTTAGATGAGAAACCTTGGGATATCATAGGAGAAGTGGCCAAGTGTGATTAATGGGCAATGTCTGCCTCCATAAAATCTTTCCATGCTTGCAGATGTTCCACACTTTATGTCTCTGCCAGACGTGAGCATCACAATCTTGAAATGATATGCCTAATTTTAGGGTCTAACTAAATGGAGGTATAGCTTGGAGGTGTGGATATGTGGCCTTAGTACTCCCAGGCAGTTCCTGGTGGAGAGGAAGCCAAGGAGCCCAGCGGCCCTTCACGGGCCATTTGTGTCACTTCATTGCCTTTCTTGTCAGAAACTTTGCCAGATGAGAGGCAGGACATCATTATTGTGTGGCCAGCCTGGCTGGCTGAGAGGCAGCTCCTCATTACCAGCAGCAGCTCCAACACTAACACGCTCTTTGAGGGTTGGTGTTAAATTCTTTGGAGATCTATCTCCAATTATACAGTTATCTAATCAAAACATCTGCATTTTTATGTCCTTGTATAAGAACTCTTTCAGAACTCCACAAGTGATAAATTTATACTTTTTAGAAAATAAACTCCTAAAAATAAAGCAATTGTTATTGCAGATTAAATAGGATTTTTATCTCACACCTTTTAAAAGAAGTTTTTGCTGTTAATTTTCTTCTTAGTTACAAAAGGTCATTCTCTGAATGAAGGGTGAGACATAGTTGTTTAGACAGTGCAAATGAGAGCTCTGGCAGAAGAGTTAATATTTGACAGTTTGCAGGAGACATTGATCAGTATATTTTCAAATCTTTAATTCTGAAACATTGGACAATTAGTGTCGTGAGGCTTAGTCTGCAGCATACAATTTTTGGTTTTGTTTGCAACATGTCTGGATTGCATTTGAACTCTTGTGTAAGATGGATGAATCCTCTTATATACTTGTATATTTTACATAATTAATGAAAAACCTTTCTAATGCCATTTGAGATACTATCTTAAAAAAAAAAATAAAGCAAACCTGATTGGCATGAGCCTGTATCCATAGGACCTGATTTTCACCTGAAGCACTAGAATGAAATAACCACAGAAGGGAAGCCTGAAGCAATATCTACACAGGCCTTCCTTACAAATGCTTTCATACTGCCTTGAGGGCCAAGGCTTGAACTTGAACCTGTCAGCCTTGAACTTCACTTTCTTTCTTAGGCAGCAGCTATTTGACCCAGGTTGGAACTAGAAAGTAAAGATGAGCAGAACAACAGCTCTGGGAATTCATTCCCACGTGGCATGTACTCACCCTGCTCTTCCTGCAGAAGACCTGGACCCCAGCCACATCCTAAGACAGGTAACACCTGGCTGGACTAGGGGCCAGAATTCAACTGTATTTAGAAAGAAAAGTAGATGTTTCACAAACCTCACTTGACACATAACTACATTGGTAGCACCTGCATTCATAAGGTCACTGCTGGATGTTTAGTAAATGCTGCCAAAGCCTCATTCCTATAGATATTTTGTATCTGATTGAAGTATTCTTTTATTATTTTTCTATATATAATTTAGGATTTAAAAATTAATTCCCTTATGAGCTTTAACATTATGATTGATACATTTTATATGAGCAGTCCGTTTAGTCTAAAAATTCTGACTTTTCTAAGCAAGCTCCTCTGTCTCTGGAACAAGATGGAAAGAAAACTGCTTCAATAATTGTCAAAGAGAAAAATAAATTTAACTTTTTTTTTTTTTTACAAGCCCCCTAATTTTAGTACTCGGTCAGAATAAAAGCAGAATAAAATTGCATATTTTTATTTAAAACCAGGGCTTTTGGCTATAAGCATTTACCTAGAAGGTCTGAAACCCCATGGAATTCTATCAAGGAGGTTACTAGTCATGCTACTGTCAATTTAAGCTGACATATTAATCCATCTCTCCCTTGGCTGTACTATGGTGCAGAAACTGCACTGTATTAATCAGGTGGATAGAATGGAACTTTTTTTTTTTTTTTTTTTTTTTAGAAAAGTGTGGGAAAATGTACTTTTCCAAATTTAGCTACAAAGTGTCTAATTCAATCTGAATGGACATCAAATTGTGCTTTCTGGAAAATATTAATTTATTTAAAATATCAATTTTACAGTTTGCTTAACAATAAATAGAAAATTAAAATAACTATTTACAATGTTTTTCTGTATAATATTCTCAAGATATGACCTACTTTTTATGATGGTTTATTAGGAAGATGACAGCTTAGTAACTCTTCAAACTGAGTTTACATATTTACAGATTTCCTTCTATTATGTATAATTTGAATACCACACCCTGAGACATGTAGGTTTGATATTTATATTCTGAATTATCATAGTCAGTGAAGCCAAAAAGTGAAGCCTGAAATCTGGCAGGTAGCATAACAGTGGTAGGATAAACAAGTTAAAACTAGGTACAAGCTGAACTAATCTTTAATTTTGTCCCTTTCTCCTGAAGTCCTTTTCCTCGTTATTCCTGAAGAATTTCCATAGTGTAGCTGTCTGTAGTAATGGTGGGATTCTTTACCATGCTGGGTGCACTCTGTGGGGCTGACAGACACCACAGCATCTAGTGCATGCTGCACCCTCTTGGCAGCTGTGCCAAACAAATACCTCAGAGCCTAAACCACTTAATGTTTCTGAGGGGTTTTCAAATGGAAATGTTCTTCATTTCAGCAAGAACACACTGAGCAACTCAATTCTTTACCTTTTATTTTTGCCCTTCATGTTTTCTGATAATTTTCACCATTCCTGAAGAAACTGTACTTTCTGAAATAGTTTGAAACCTATTGTTTTTGTTTTTTTTTTTATTCTTGATAGCTCAAACCACAGACATACCCTGTACTACAAGAAGAAGTGCAATATTTTATTTCTCTTTCTCATGGCTTGGAATTCAAAGTTTAAAAATCTCAAAGCTTGTCATGAGAAATGGAAAGGAAGTCATCATCCAAAATTCAGTTCTACAAAAAAATTTGTAAACTGTGAGAGACTTTGACTGTAAGCTATCATTTCAGATGGTTCATTTTGGTTTTCCAGTATGACCTACTGAAAATGAACTTGATTTTTGAAAACTAAGGTATGTCTTTGTATCAAAAAGAGACAAAAAAGAGGAAAATAAAATGAAGGAGAAAAGAGAGAGAAGAAAGTGAAAACAAGGATGCAATGAAGGAAGGGAAAAATGCAAAGAAAAAGCCATTTCTACATAGAAGGGAATTTCCATCTACAGCCAAAGTCTTACTATTCAGTTTAACTCAAATTCAATGTGTTTTGCAAAGTCTTTGAAACAAACAAAAGAAACTGCACAATTTTTCATGTTTGCAAATGACTAACATTATGTTTACCAAATATGATTTACTTCTGCTGGTATAAACAGATATTAGAATATTCTATTTCCCCAGAGACCTGTGAGGCCCTTTTTGTAGCAAACAATTTGTTTACCTCTGCATTTTCAGTTTCCAAATTTTGTATGTTTTTAATAATATCATGGTAAGATTTTAGAAAATGTCTAAATGAAAGTTCTAATAAAGACATTTAAAATCCATATATTCAGTGAAGCATAGTTTCTTTGAAATTCTCAGCCTACCAGAGTAAATCTTACCCTATTCCCTTGTTCATCTAGTCTGTAGCTCCAAAATAAATACCACAGTAATGGATTTTTAGCACCAAAGGGCTTTGGGCAACCTGGGGCTAATAACTTACAGTGCCAATAGCAATCTTAGTATGCAGTTAAGAGAAAGGCAGTAAAAAAAAAAAAAATATATATATATATAGTATTAAGAATGCTGTTTGCTCTACAGAAGCCTCTCTACCCTGAAAGCTTTCAGGTGCTCTTCCAAAGCAGACACCCCAGCACTGCAGAGAGGGTGGAGAGGAGGGCTGCTCCCCTAAATGATCAGTTGTTTTTTTGTCCTATATCTAGTTGTAGATGATTTCTGTGCTGTTAAAGCTGACATTAAAACTCCCTTCAACAAACCTGGGTAATGTGAGTCACATTTCTTCATTCCAAACACTTCTTTGGGGGTTTACCAAAGTAATTTAAAATAGTGCTTTTTATTAATATATCACAGCCTGTCAAAGAACTGGCCTAGGGAGAAAAGCTGTGCTGCTCTCTCAGAATTTTTCTCTGTAGTTCTAGTAGAGGAAGGAACAGTGACACTGAAGGCCAGATGTCAAGCATGAGAGTCTGTATTATTCTTGACTTTCTTGCAAGTGTCAAAGTATGTTAAGAGAGCTGAGCAGAAGTGCTAAGTATGCATGCTCAGGTAGTGCCAAACATGCTGGGGAAAAGAAAAGAAGAGCAGGCATGTGTGGTACCTCCCTGCTCTGGAGTTCAGTGGAGTTTTCCAGACTGAAGGGCAGAGCTGGCAGTGTGCTTCGAGCTGCAGAGCCTGATCAGTGTGTGGTGCACACACAGGCATCCCCTGGGTGCTCCCTGGGCTCCGGCTGTGCCCCCATCCTCACCCTTTCATGTTCAGATTGCCACGACAGCCCTAGAGAGTACAGATGTGCAATTAAATTTGTTTTGCCGACAGAAACCAAGCCACAAGCAAATGACTGAACTCCAGGTTTCAGGTGCTTGGTTAGGATTTTGCCCAGTGTCCTGGAGGAAAGCTGAGCCTAATACTGGATATAAACTCTGCCCTTTCACGCCATCAATCATTGCTCATACTAGCAAGTCTTGTGTGTCATTCAGCATTCAGAAACAGAAAGACTTCAGAAAATACAAATGCATTCAAATACCTCTTCACATTTAATCATGATTATGATTCTTCCTAATTTTTTATAAATATTGATGTCAATATGCTTTTGTTCACATTAGTTACTAACTCCCCGAAATATCTGCATTTAGACTGAGAGAGGCTATTGGTACACAAAGGGGAGTTTAAATTTCTAATAAGTATTTACTTGTTTTTCTTTCTAAATATTTTTCTCAGAGAAAAGATGTTTAGCCAATTTTAACTGCATCTCTATTCTGTTAAATGCATGTTCTGTTTCTGTAATAAACATTCTTAAAACCCTTTGAAGTTTGATTTCAAAACCAAATTGAATTGCGGAATTATTTTTTGTGTGCATACTGCATGAACATAAATGTTTTTTGTAAACAGTTTTCAATGCCATGTTCATTCTTCTTAATGGACTGTCAGGGCATGTCATGTACACCTAAAGCATTATAATTGCAATTTTGCTAGGATGCAAAATGTCAAGACACGCTAGATGTTCTAAACTGCACTGCAAATAAACTTGCTATATTTTTTCTTCATCTAGTGGTTAAACAAAATTAAGAAAATTATATTTCAGCAAGGAATATGAGAGTCAAAAGGTTAAGGACTACTGTGAATGGAACTCTTCCTGATGAATAAAACACATTTTACTGCTAGAAATAATTTCAGTTTTTCAGTGAGGGCCTTGGCAATAACAGTGCTCCAAAAGAGCATCTTGCTGGAAAGAACAAACCGAATCAGTAAAACAAAAATTTATCTTTGCTGCAGTTTATTTCCCTATTTTAGTATCTCTGAATTCTGGTGTCTGTTGAGACTTTCTTTACACGTTTTTCCATTGTGTCTCTCAGGACATTTCTGTTCAACAGAAAACTTGATTTATAACTGAAATCAGTAAAAATTAAATCACTTCTAAATAAGGATTTTAATGATTACTTATAAGATCATCCAAGCCCCAATTCACAGTTTACAAAACCTTAATTTGAACACAATTTCTTTTAGTGCACAAAGGGTATTTCAGTATCTTAAAATGACTATTGAAATACCTAATCTCATAGAAGAAAATAATTATAAAAATAGTTTAAATGTTATATTTATATTTTAAAATTAGTTCCATTATTTTGTTAAAATGAAAACAGCTACTGTTAATTTTCTTTTTTTTTTGCATTTTCATTGGAACACAGTCAAATCTAGGCTTACTTTATTATTCCATTAATTATTGAAATATATATATTAACACAGTAGCCTTTCTTCAAAAAGCAATTCAAGGATGATGTATTTTGTAAATTGACAATTGAAGGGAGTAAGTTAGACTACTATAATAAAATGTAGTACAAACAAAGCACTTAACAGTTGAATTAAGCAGTACTTAAGCAAAAATATTCTTTTCATCTGTAATGCTTTGGGGAGTATGATTGAGATTTTCCCTCAGCGCATGAATATTGTCCTAGGAGTTGGTAACATTCATTCTTTATAGCTTTTTAGAATGCAATGGAAGTAGTATTTTCAAGAATTAACAATGGATGGAACAGTATAGTTAAAACAAATAAAACCCATCAAGTCCAGTAAGTTATGTGGCCTGTAATATCTTTAGAAATAGCCCAATATTAAATGTCTCTCATAGATCCAAAAAGGTCGTGAAAACAGTCATGTAAGTTAACAACCAGAACTTTCAAAACTATGTTTTGTAGAAGCACTTTCCTATTTTTATTAGAGCTATCTGAAAGTTTTATTTTACACTTCTGCACTTAATGAGAAAAAATTTAAAATTGTATAGAACCGCCTTTGCCAGTAGAGTGCTGAAATCATGTCAGCTCCACAATATGTATTCCCTTCATGCAAAAGCCAATGTTTTTCAAAAGGTGGGGAGACACAGAAGTCAGAGTTTGTCAGAAGCCAGGAAGGTTTCAATTGCCTGATTGAATTAATTCCTTGATAGCAAAATTCTCTGAAACTGCAGGAGGAACCCTGTCATAACTCAGAAACCACTAACCAAGAGACTTTCTCAGCTTCCTTATTTGTGAACCCCACTATTTGTTTAGGCCAGAGAGGCTCAGATAAGCTTGTATAAGTGTGAAATAAATATAAAATAATAAGGTGTGAAGCAAGAAACCAATGTAGGGACTCTAAGTTTAATAGAACAATCATCCAGCACAGTGATTAGAAAGGGAAAAATCATTGAAACCATCAGTCCAGAGCACAACAGCAGTACAAAAGGCAAACAGGGCAGAAGATTGTTAGGTGGCACACAGAATATAAAGCAGCAGAGGTTTTTACAGCATACGTTTACTTTGTCATAATTGGAAGCAGTATTAAACTGCACAGGTGGCAGATAACTGTGAACAGTCTAAAATATTTTATCAGAGAAAGAGGAGAAGAATAACATAACTTTGGGTAAGACACACCTTTTTCTCATTGCACAGTACCTAATACAATAAAAGCTCAGAATGCTACTCTCTACTCTATCACAAATCATTAGGATGATTAAAGTTGAAGAGATTACTGAAAAATAATTAAAAATTGAAGAACACAATTACAGAAAATGTTTGAAATTGGTTTTGAAGTTGTTTTTCAAAAATATTTTGTATAAGGATATGTTCAAAGACTGTAGCATCCTACAAACTACATAGCAAAATCTCTGTTCTGGGAAAATCAGTGAGCATTTGGCCAATGATTCAGATCAAGACCTTGATGTAGTGAGGCCAGCACTATACTGGGAGAATCCTCTGAACAGCCAATGCTAATTAAATTGCATTAGACTGGATGTTATTCCAGCTATTTCTGACCTTCACTGGGGTTGTTTCAAATTCGTAAGGTCAGCTTTTCCTATCAAAAAGCAGGAATAAAACAGAGATTTAGAAGTGGTACTGGAGTAGGAGAAGGTGCTTGATTTGCTATCAATTTAACCAAGAAAAGGAGATAATTAGGCTTCATGGGTCAGAGAGTACGAAACAGCAATTTTTATCTTCACTGCTAAGGTAGAGTTGCCAGAAAATCCAAACCACTGCAGCGTTTTCTTTTCCATTTGCAGGGTGCTCCTCACAGAAGGCAGACACGAGCGAGATGGACCTGCTGGGTCTGGCTTGTGCAGCTTTCCTGCAGAGCCTCTAAAATGTCACTTTGCTTCACCTGCTTTTAACTTTTCCTCTGAGACTTTTCACACTATCTAGTCACAGTTCATCGCTGAACTACACTGGGTACTTATCCTTGGATATCTGAATAATAGCAATGCTCCATCAGATGTCTTTTTAAGCTTCATGCTAGTATAACCCCTCTTTTGCAAACCAAGTCAATTATTTTTTATCATGTCTGAGAAGTAAAATAGGCTTTTGGAAACAATGAAGCAAATAATGATGGATTAATAAGCTAAAGATATATGTGCTAATTTAAAATACTTATTTACAATTTCTCATGACCTTACATTAATTGAATGAGTCTCATTCACAGTCTCATATACCGTGATGATTTTTGATATTGCTACATTATTAGGCTGGAATAAAATTAAAATATAGTGTCAGTTTGAGAAAAGTAGGAAATACTAAAGTGGACATTTCAAAAGGAACAAAAATACTGCAGGTACAACAGCCCTAAAATTTTGATCCATCTTGGAATTTTTTCTGTAAACTCTCTTTGAAGGAAAGGAAATTAACTATTTTGCCTCTGAAATAGAGAAACATCTCTCATTTACTGTTAACTCCACAAATAAAAGAAGTACAAATAGTGTCGTTTATTTAAAAAATGAACTGTTGTAAATATTCAATAGAATATTTAACTTTACACAGTGTTCAAGTTTAATCCTTAAATAGAAGGCTGAACTAATACTAATGTAGTAATGAACCAATCCATAATTCACAGACTTTAAAAAACATTCCATATGGTTAACCTCTGAAACTTATGTGTCAGTTAGACACATTTCCAATTAAAAAAATTGATAGAAGAGCCCAAAATTTTCTAAGCTTTATCACAGATAGTGTAAGAGCGTTCAAAAACTAAAAATGTTACCTTGATAAACTACCCAAAGAACAGACTAGGTCAGTTAAATTATCAGTCATAAATATAAATATTAGCAGAAGGATGTTCTTAGACTATCTGCCTTATTTATTTGTGATTTTTATTTTTAAAATTATTCATGTATTTATAAATAGGTATTACATTTGGAAAAAATTTTCTTTTTTTTTAATCAAATATTTTTATGTTTATGGTTTATGAAATCTCCATAAAAGTATAGAATCAGTAAATCAATTTGTATGAAGTTTGTATTTTTGGAGAATTTAGAAGAAAGCACTAAGGTTATCAAATGTGACAAATTTTGTTGTTCTTATTCTAAGAAATAACACTAGGAATCCAAAGAAGACTGAGTCTTTTGAAAATGGGTTATGCTAGATAATCCGTTGCAGGAAAACATTTACTGACATGTACCAGTGCTCAGAGTTTTCTTCTGTGTAAATTTAAATGGGTACAACCCAGAATTTAATTCAAGGTTTTTTTTTGTTTGTTTGTTTTTTTTTTTAAAAAAAGGAGATGTACATGAAGGGTGAATAATGTTTCTGACCTAGAAAGGGAAAGTCATCTGCAGTTCACCATGAATTAAGAACACTATGTGAAAAGTATTCAAGTGCAAAACAGAGAAAACCATCTGAATATCACTTAAGCAAAATTTTCCTCAATTATAATTGTATTTTTTTGGTGTTGTTGAGCTGTTTTTGTGGTTTTATTTGTTGGCTGGTTTTTGTAGCCCATTCTCTGGTTGATGTCCTTGCTCTGTGTAGTTACTGTGAGGGACAGAGAGTGATGTAGCTCAAGCATAAGGCAAAATATCTTCTCCAAAGAACAGATTTGCTTTTTGTTCATTACAACTCCAGGATTCCTATGACCTTCAAGATCATAAAGTAGTTGAAATAAGAAAATTGTCAATAGCTATGTAATCCATACCAGAGAAAGCAGAACTACAGACATTTCATGGCAATCAGTTGCTGTATATTATCAAAGGCAGGTGTTTCATTTTCTCTGCTCTGCTGCAACTTTTGATTGCTCTATCAGGTATTTATTTTTCTTTCTTTTTCCTGCTTTGTTCCTTTGAGAGGTTCTAGCAAGAAGGGTGGGACTCAGAATGGGAGGAGAACAGATGCTTTCAACCTTCACTGCTCTGAGCAGCTTCTTAGCATTGGGTGGACTGGTTGTTCAAGCAGAATGAATAGAGCTTGATGCAATATTCCATATTCTGTGTGGAAGTTGGAAAAAAATTTGACTCCTTCTCCCTATACATCTTTTAAGTTGCTTGATTCACACTTCAATATTTTTTCTTCTAAAAAGTCCTAAAATTTCCTATCTAGGAATTTGAGGATAGCAGGAAATGCGATCCTGCCAGTCAATGTAGGTAGTTCAGTAAAGCAGTTTAGCAGAGTGATCAACAGAGTTAAATTCCACCCATAATTATCTGACGTTTAATTTGACCCCTATGGACGAGGAATCCATCTTTAGATGTGAATATATGGAAAGACCTCCCCTCTCTCCCCCCACAAAAACCCCAAACCAACAAATATCTCCACACTACCACATCATTATCTAGATTTATTCTGTGCAAATTATTGACTGAAAAAACAGTTTTGTAAACCAATATATGAATTAAAAATTCTTTGCAGAAATTCTGAACAATAAAAATAGAAACATGTAAAGAGATTTTTAGTCATTATCTTGAAAAATATTAATCTGATAGAATTAATAAAATTCTTACATGCAATATTAGATGATAAACAAGAAAGTAACATATTTATGGCAAAAATCAGATGACATATTTCATCTAAGAAATTGGTGAAATTCATACAATCCAGAACAGTAAAATTCTTAGTTCTATGGAGTGTGTCTGACAGTAAGATTTTAAAAAGATCTAAGTGTTTGACCTTTTTTTAATAAGTAGACTATTTCAAATGAGCACATCTGGTTTATGTTCCTAAACCTCTAGCCTTTAAAAGTTCTGTTCCCAATTCACACAAAATACCATTCAGCATTGCTTGACATGGTGACCTTCCCTGTAGGTGGTTGGCTGAATAAACCGATTAAATAGATTCAGGAATTTAGCATATACACAGCAAGTTAACACTTGTATCCTGGAACCATTAGTAAATATACTTAACTGCTTCTCTATGCTTTCTGTTGAGATATGGAATTGAACTGGGAATTTTAAAAATCCACTTTATATAAATAAAGAAAGCATTTCTTAATTTTCATGTCAAGGAAGTTTTCATTATGTTGTCACATTTTTTTAGATATAAAGCAACACAAATCAGAAAAAGTCCAGTAATTACAACATTAAATGTTATTATGATTTCATGCAGATTGAGGCAGTGAAGGGTGGACAGAATAGGTACAAAAATTCAAGTGGTCAGTAAATATTTAACAAATTCTTTTGTTAGTTTAAAATTAAATAGCATATGGACTGGAAAGGTTTCATTTTTTCCCCATAGCATTAATAGCAGGTTCATTGTTACTTGTGTAGAGTGTAATTCTTTTTGACTTTGCCTTCCATTTGCCTTGAGGACAAGCCAGTTTAAAACTGTTCAGCACACTGCACCATGCATAACAGGTAATCTGTCTAATTAAGGCCTGTAAGGATGTTCAAAGTAAAATATTGAAGAGCTTCCATAACCTCACTTTCACCCTCCCTGTGTACCACAGCTTCTGAGACTCAGAGATACCCTAGCCATTAACTCAAGTGTTTACACTCTAAACTCAAATTCTTCTCTGCCAGAATGGTTCATTTCACATTTTACAAGTCTGTTTTCTCATTTACAGGCAGAAAGTAATTTATCAAATTTTTATATTACATTTCTCAGCTTGTTTCAATATTGGATGATATAATATATGCCTGGAAATTCAAAATGCAAAGGCATACTGTGACTTTATCCAGGGACCTAATAAGATTTATATCCACCTTTTTTGTGTGTGTGTGTTCATTTGATGCATTTCAATGAATTATTAATTATGACCAACAATAAAATATTATCTTGGTCTGATGCACAGCAAAAGGAAAGATGCCCAAGAGAAAACCATCTGACAGCTCAAAGTAGACATGGCCAAAGGATGCTCACAAGTCTCTCATCAAGAATTGCATGACATGCATCTGCCCATCAAATGAACCAGACTGACTGAGCCTTTCTGAACATACAGATGTAATCTTTGGGGAGGTAAAGTCAAGATTTATTACATATTGGGAGGCATTGATTTGATTTTTTTTTTATAAACAGCCAAAGCTATGATAGCGAACATCAAAAGATTTCATTTTATTTTCCAAACCTATTTTTAAATGTTGACATGTGGGATGGAAATATATGTAAGGCTGTATGTTCTGAAGCTGACAGAAGTCAGATTCAAAGCTACATGTAATAACTTTTTACTTAATACACTTAAATTGTACTTAAACATGGTATTATGTAACTGCTATAAATATGTAATAATCTGCGGAGAAATTTGTTTTTGTTTTGTTTTTATTACATTTTCTTAACTGATCTTTGCTCTGATGCAAGCTTTCAGAATATTCTCAGTACATATGCCACACCTTATTGTCATTTAAGCTGCACCTCTTGATTTTTAACATAATGAAAAAATACAGCTCTTTACATATTTCAGCAACATACTATTAGCATTCGTTCTGCATTACTTACTAATGAATGTCATATAGCAAAAAACCTTCACAACTTCCTTTACTTTCAAGGTCGTTATAAGAAGTGTTTTTGAAACTGCAGTGAACAAATGTGAAAAGCAAATGAAGTTTTTCTCCCTTACAGCTATCTAGAGAGTCAAAGAACATATAAAATATTCAGAGAAAATGTCAAGTTAAAACACTTTGGATCTGAAAGCAATAAAGTAGGACTAAAATTATTTCTGATTTCCTTCTAAATCGAGTATTCAGATTTGTTTTGGTCTTTGTCATGCTATAAACAAGAAACTTATTCGAGATAACACTGTGCCCCATACATTAGGCTGCACTTTCAAGATGACTATTTTTCTTTGAAGACTCTTCAATTTAATTTTAAGCCTATCAGAAATATATTCAACATGCTAAATAGACCTAATTGAGGAATATAGAATACATTTCACAAATTCCTGAAAAATCACACTTTAGCATATAAGGAATGAAATGTTTCATGCTTATAAAGGATTACTAAGAATGATAAGAAATCTACATTAAAAAAAATCATACCAAAAGCTGGCTTAATGCTTATTTGGAGGAAGAGTGAGTGCTAATGGATTTTGACAGGCTGATCCTGCCTATAATAGCATCAAGCATACCAAATTCTTTTTCACACCACACTGTCCCCAAGGGATCATCAACCTATAGATTAAAAGCCCTGACCTTTGACCTTTCTATAGTTAACTATCTGTCAGCTGATTGTTAGCAAAGCTACCAGCAGGCATTGCTTCTCTGTTTATATTACTTGCAAATACTAGTTTTAAGTAAGACCAATTCACAACCATCCACTAAGTTTTGAAGCTTCTTCTGCAATTTTTTTCAGCTGCTACTGCCTATTAAAAAATAAGGATCTGATCTAAGATGCTATCTGCTATTTCTCCTGTTATGTCTTTCCAATTTCTACATTAATGATTAACTTTTTTAATAAAGTTGAGTTTCACAACACTTTTTTCTGTTAAACTTGAGCAGTTCACAGGGATTATGAAAAACAATTCCATTTTAATTTTTAATTTAATTTTATTTTAGTTTAAGGTATAATTGCCAAGTTGGTACTCTCAAGTGGTAACTGGAGGTAAGTGTTCATCCATATCCTCCCTGTTCTTTGAACAACTTGAATTAGAAAATTAATCATGAACAGTTCAGCTATATCTCATGCTTACATGTTTTGTAGGCACTTAGAAGTTTAATATAAAATATTCCTTCTGGAGAGCCATGTAACTCGAGTACCTCACAGTTGCCTGCTACCTTCAACGCTGAAGCCCAGGTGTCTTTGCAGAGTACTGACACCCTTTTAGGTCAGGGAGTTGTTATGGGCATCCTGTGTGGCAGGAGAGCAAAGCTCTACAGGAGTGCATTGGAGCCCTGCTCTCCTCAGAGCCTCAACTGCAGCCCTGGGAGCTCACTGTCTCTCATATGCCTATCTTGAGTCAGGCACAATCTGTTTGATTCTCGGTGAGATTAGCTAGATTTTCCATTTTACTGAAACTTGAAAAAAGAAGACTACCTTATAGCAGACAGAGTCAATATATGCAGAACTTGCCCCATAGTAAAACAGTAAGCTCAAAAAGAAATAAACCTTTTATCCTTATTATCTACTCAGAAGTCATAACCAAGTCTTCCATATCCCAATTTTCAATATGTTAAGAGTTTCCTGTTTCCTCTTCCTTTCCAGAGAGAAAATGCTCAGAAGAAATGACCTTCTATTATGCTAAATTGAGATCTAGTGACTAATGGCTAATTGTTATTGCCATTCTTGACCTGATCTGTATTGCTGGAAACCAAATCTCAGTCTCCAGAGTGTAACCAGATACACCAGACAGCCCCAGAGTTTATATAGCCAGTGTATTAACAACTGAGCAACTTCAAAATTGTTGCCTTAATGAACAATCTCAGATCTAATAAATTCCAGTGCTAAAACTAGCTGAACACACAATTGTTTTCATTTGAACTGACAGAATTGAAAATAAGACATTTCTCTTCTATTAGTTTATTCAGGGTGAAGAATAGAATTAGAAAATGAGAGGAAAGCTTCTCATTGGCCATTTTTTCAACAGCTTCAAGCTGTTAACAGTTACATTGTCCCCAGGTATGGGGTGGTGCATGTTATGGCTAAATGATTAGTTTAGAGGCTCTTGACATACAGACTTTTTCTGTTCCCCAGTATCAGCTGTGAAAATGTATTTCCAAGCAATTAAACCTCATCCCCTGCTGGCTTGGGAGCCAGGAACCTTCAAATTTCAATTCAAATTCCTCAACACCTACTACTGCTGAAAAAAAATACAACTCAATTAGTTAGAGCCATGAAGAAATCTATTGATATATGTTCAAGTGTCTTTTAAAGAGGAAAATGAAAGCCCTGGGAAGAAAAACTGCTAACATTGTAAGTAAAGCAAATGACAAAACATTTTCACTTTAACTTTTGCAGTTTTGGACCTTGCAGCACACATGCACATCAACTTTCACAACCAAAATATAGGGGAGGAAGGAAGAATTAACCTCGGACTAAATGGGAGGAAGGAAGAATTAACCTTGGACTCTTCCCTCCTTACCTCCAGTCTTAAAGAAGAATCTCTGACTATACAATTTTTTTTTTAAGTACCACTGTATGCAAATTTTGGTTAGCAAAATGCAGAATTAACCACGGGATTATTGTGTGGCATGAGTCACCTAACAGTGACCTAAACGAGAGCTTGGTTTGTCTGTGGAGTGTCAGACAGCTCAAAGGGAGGACGAAAGCATTACTTTCACCAAAGGTTGCCAGCTCCTCTGTACAGATGCTGAAGAACTGAATACTGAAGTTAATTTTAAACTAAATTTAAAGTATACTCGTGGCCCATTGTGAAGGCCAGATTGTAGGAACACAAATGAAAATAATAATATGCCAGCAATATCTCTCTATATTACTATGTTTGCTACTGGATCTACTGAATGATGCTTTGCAATGTGTTTTAATTCTAGCATGTTTCTTCTGTATTCCCATGACTTTTATACTGGATACAAACAAATGGAAGAAGGAGGAGAAAACTCCCTTGCTTATGTTGGCTATACATAGGACAGAATAAATGGCAAGAGCTTTCCATGAGATGTTGTCACAGCAAGGACAAAGTGTTTGCTTCAGGCAGATGCAGCTGCTGCCTCCAATATTCTCTTTATTGTTGCTTGTAACATGTAGTTATAGTTTTCAGCTTGCATAAAGCATTATCAGTCATGTTGACCAATATTTAGCTCAAGAGTGATATAATTCAGGGCAGTTTGGTGTGGAGAGGTTTAATAATTTATGTTGTAAGGTACAAGCTACTAGAATAGATAAAATACAATAAAAACAAGCTAATGTAGTTCTTGTGTGTTTTAAAGAACTCAGCTCAAGCCAGATGAGTACTGAATTCTGGGTTGGATGTTTTGGTTGGAATGAAGGCCCTTGTTTGTTCGCTTTCATTGAGAAGGGAGAAGGCAACTTTGTGATTCTACCACAATATTAGCAAAATTTACTGGATCTTTATTGTTTGCCAGCATCTGTATTTTTGACTCTGATAGAAGTACTAAAATGCACTAATTATGTAATTAGCTAATATTGTAATGCCTCATTGATGCAATGAGGGAGCAATGAAAAGTATTGTTACAGAAGCAGCCTTCATGGTTGGGGCACAAAAGTGCCCACCCAGCTGGGTGTCACTGCATTTCTGCTGGATCTTTGGGCTCAGGGTCGGGAAGGGGGATGCTGGCTGGATGCCTTTTTGTCAGCAATAGTCAGCTCACTTGCTAGATTCGTCAGCAAGCCTTAGTAATATGAAGTAAAAGCCTTTTAATTAACATTTCTGCTCTCATTAAAATCACTGAAAACTTGGACTTCCTACATGGAACTGATATCAGGCTTTAATTGCAATTAACATATTAGTACCCCCCTATGTGTTCTTAAACTGCAATAATTTCCATACTTTTATCATACTAATAAGCTGGCCAATGACTTCCTTCAATGTAATTGAATTGAATATTTGTAGTTAAAGTTTTAAATAGTTTCTGAAAGGTGTAACTTGATACACGTTCATTTCATACTAGCTCTTCAGACTCTATTTTAATGCTTAATCTGATTTTCACAGATGTCAAAAGTTAGTAATAATTAGAATTGGATGAATACAGCAAACATATTTATATGAATATTCTTTTGATTTTAAATGAATTAATTTAAATTGTGTACACACTGCTTTTGTGATTACTTTCACAAATTTAATGAATTTGTGGAAAAGAATATACAGAAAATTAGGTACTTAAATATGCCTATTGTACAAATATTTTTTCATTTAAAGTGTATGTATTTAGCTCTAAAGCTTCATAGATAATGTTATCTGACCAGGGAATAGGAATATACTTTGACCTTCATGACAAATCTATTGTGCTAGATGTATGCTGGCTGTTCCCAATCAACATTTTCTGATTTTTGCCTAAAAGATAGTAGAGATTTTCTATTATTTTTCTACGTTCAAACATGCAAGAAAGGCAAAACAGAAATCTTTTGCGTGAGGAAAAAGAATATTAAATAGAGTTATGAAAGCAGATTACTCTCTTCCATAATTTTCTAATTTTGTTCTTCTGTACTGGCTTACAGGCACTAAACTCAGGATTTCCTGTGGGTCTTCAGAAGAGTTTTCCTGCTCAGTGGTTCCTGGCTGTCATTCACACACTTTCCAGAAGCTTCTCCCATTTAAACAAACTGGGCATCTCTCAGGTGAGGCTGAGTTTCTGCCTCCAGCAGGGTATTTGGAATGCAACTGCCAGAATGACTTGAGCAGATGACAATTCTTGTCAGTGCTTTATTTTTTTTTTTTTAATAAGACTGATGACATGCTGTAATCAGGCAGCAAAGTGAAAGCAAATGATTTAGATTATTCTTCCATCTGTCACCATAACACATCAACAAGAGCTCAATTCTTCTGGCAAACAAGTTGATTGTTTCCTCAAGGTATGCTCCTTTACCCTATTTGGAAGGGAAGAGCTTCTCACTTCTTGGTGGCCCATCTTCCACAACCTTTGCCATTTTTTTGTTTAATTCCATGTTGTTTTGACAACTCTTTAGACAGCCTCTGCTGCCAGTCTTTATAATGACTTATGTTATGAACCCATGGCCTTGAGGAGCCAGCCTGATGTTGCTTACATTCCTTGTGATTTTTCTTTCTTTATTTTTTTCCAGACACCTTTTCTTTTTTTTTTTTAGTTTTCCTGTCTTCTTTCCTGTCTTTGTCCTTACAAACTCTTCTAAAATGAATTTTTTTTTCCTCTGGCAAAGCTAATTGTTTTCTGCAGATTGGTATTTAAATAAATTTTATATTTAAACAAGGCAGTTTAGATGCCATACAGAAAAACTTCAGATAAGTGGTAAATATAGATCATTTAGCTTTGTATAAAAGGTATTTCTCTAGGTTGAATATTACAAAACCATGCCCAGCTTTCAGTTTTCTGGCTTTCAGGTGACTCTTGTTTTGCTAATGATGCTGCCAAAATACATAAAGTATCAAATATTTTTAACATCTATTCCAAACTCTGGATCTGAAATGATTGATGATATACAATCAAGGGGCCAGAATTTTCTAAAATTGACTATCTTATATATCTCTGAGACAGTCATAGTGACAATTTAACAACACAAACTAGAAAAGTTTCAAGACAGAAATAATGCTTTCAGGTTTCATTAAAGAAAGCCCAATACTGACTAAGAGTTTATAGCTTGACTATAATCTGTTGTATTCTTTCTTCTGGATGGAAAAGAAACAAGGAAGGAAAGGGATAGGGAATAAGAAACAGTCACAAGGACAATCCTAAGAAATAATTATCTTCATTACATTTAATTACAACTGCAGAATACATTTAACAATTAAATTTTTTAAATACGAGATTAAACACATTAACCTAATGTTCAAGAAGAATGAGAGTCTGGAAATATGTTCTTACTGAGAGAGAATGAAACTGGGTCAAGTCTTCTCTAACCAATCAGGTCCATGGTTTTCATTCAAGCTGCTTATAGGAAAAAAAAGAACATAGCTAATTTTTGTGAGTGGTGTTAATGCTTACATCTTGCATATATATCATAGTGTAGGCAGTGACCCATGAACTAAAAGGTAGCACTAAAGTAGATGTTCAGGTTTACACTGTCAGCAGGAATTGAAATAGTTACTGTACCTCTGATTTGCCTATGCACTCGTTTATGGTTCACTCGAAACCCAACTCAAGTACAGCCTATTGTAGTTTTTCCACTCGATGAAAATGAAGGATGCACTTGGAATGCAACTGCTTGAATTCCTGATCTACATTCAGTTCTCACTCCTGTGATGTAGTCTGCATAAACTAAAATGTGAATTTCCATACTAAGTCCTCAGTATGCTTTCAGTTATGAGGGAAGAAGACAAGTAGATTAACAATTATTTCAAAGCTGCATTATAGTGAATTATAACAATGTAAATTTGTGGTTTGTGACCCATGGTGAATTCTTCCTAGTCTTTGAAAAATCATGTAAAGGAAAAGGTTTTCATCAGCAGATATTACTCACCCTGAGCAGTGCATTTCTCTTTGACTTGCCAGAGGATACAGCACTGAGAGTGTCTTCATGTGCAGTAACGTATAATAACTCAAAAATAGAACAAGCAACTTTAACTTCAGCTATACTTTCTGCATTTTTGAGCTACTGCTGATTATCAGTTGTGCTATAAATTCACATTTTCCTTAACCAGCTGCACTCTACTATTGCATACAGACAAGCCTTGAGATTTTACCATGTATGATGTAAAGACCTGGCAAATCTTCATAACTTCTTTAGGGCTTTTTTGCCATTTTATCACGTAACATTTAACAATAATTGCTTAATCACTCCTAAATCCTTGATATTTGTTGCAGGAATATTAATTCATATAGACTTATTTGATGTTAATATGGTTGCAATAGAACATTAGTAGATTTTCCACTGAAATTCAGAATTAATTACCTGGTACATAACTTTGAAGCTACTACTCTGTTATATAGAACCTGTTCTTATAGCTTGTATCTGAACACAACTTAATGAACTTAAGTATAAGTCACATTCATATTAGCCCCAGGTAGGCTGAAAGTGGCAGAAAGTGACCCCATGAGTGGTGAAAATGCAGCTTCTACGGCAATTATAAATTATTCCAGTTTCTGAAGTCAGCTCCCCAAAGAATGTGCTACTATTCAGGTGCTGTAGTCATTTGTAACTATGCTCAAGAGGAAGGAGAGATGTATAGACAAAGTTAAGTCATTTATCTAACAGAGGAGGGATTATTATTTGAGGTGGTGTCCTTTCTTCACATAAAAAAAAATTCTTTATTGCGCTCTAAATTCAACTACAGCCAAAAGATGCAAAGTTATTAAATAAAAGGTTACCAATCAGTGTTTCAAATCCCCACGGAACAAACAAAAATATCTAAAGACCACTGCAAGTGGTCTACTTATTCAGACACTGTCTACTGACCTTCTTAACAGACTAGAAACTCACAGATATTGATTACTGCTTTAAGAAAATGCCTTAAAAATCCTTTTGTATTTTAAAACATTTGTTGTCTTGAGCTGCATTCAAAATATTAAGAATGGACAGTAGCTAGTTTTGGAATATACTTTTTATTGTATTAGTCTGACAATGCCTTTTATCTTCTTAATAGTGTTATTTAATCTGCATTTAGAGTGACAGAGTCTGTCTATTATTCAATAAAATAGGCAGGGATTATAAGTTATTTACTTAATCATATTACCAGGAACAAAACCATATCATAGATACCTATCTACATATCATAGATAAGGTGTGAACTGATACACTACTGGGGATCTCTGTATAACGGAGTGTGAATTCTTTTTCCTCCCATGAACCTTTTGCCTGCAGTAACTCATCCTCTGAGTCAGTCCACTGAATGAAGAAAACCTCTTTTTTCATAAATGAGGACCAATAATATGGTCCATATTTTACTGGACATTGACAAATGTATTTTAGATACAGCAAACAGGGCTGGATTAAAGGAAAATGAAGAGGTTTATTTGAAGTATATTGTTGAACACCTGATGAGTGTTCTTATGTCCTGAAAAGCAAGGAGACTTTTCTTGCAATTTCTAACAAGACAATTTGAGTTTGCATACCTGAATAAGTCTTCAGAGTACACGAAAGATCTCATCTTGGAGCTGCTTCAGAGAAGAAAATTTTCAGCTTTGAAAAAAATCAATAAGATTCTCAGTAAATGAGACAAAAAAATCAGCTGGAAATTGAAGACTTGAAAAAAATTTAGCAAATCCAGGCAAAGCGCCAAGATTCTATATATTTGGAGGTTAAATATATCTAAAGCATTATTTTTTTCCCCCAAAGTAAATTACTCATCTAGTCAAAATCTCATTTTCATTAAAAAAAAGTCTGAATTTAAATTCCTTTAGAAGACTTAAAATTTGTACCTATGTATCCATAGAGTGAAAATTTAGGCATGAAACTCTGAAAAGCAGGAGGAAGATTTTTGTTTTGCAACAAATCAAAATGGCCTTTCACATAGCTAAGAAAATATCTCTTTCTTGAAATTTATCTTTATGGATACTGAAAAAGTTGTCTCATAAACAGCAAAAATACTCTGTGTTTTCTCATTCTGGTATCATACAGATGTAATTGTATCAATAATTTGTCAAAACCTTAAAGGAAAGCAGCTGTTTGTTATCAAGATGGTTGCTGAGATGGTTTGTAAAGAAAGTGTGAGTCAATTGATTCTCTGTAGGATAATCTAGATATCCAGATAAGATTTCTTTAAAAATGCTGCATTTATTAAGATGTACCAGCACAGTAAAAGCATCATGGCACATTACTGTACTTCTCCCACAGTTTGATGAGTATGGCTTACAATCTTCAAAGAATTTTAGAATTGCTGAATGAGTGTGTACCTCAGTGTATGTGAAGATTTTTAGGGCTATTTATGTATCTCCCTGACAAGAGATGGTGAAAGATTGTTAAACTCTGATGATGACCATTACTCAGGCAGGTGCATTCAAAGAAGAGTGTGTTCACAGGATATTCAAAAGGAAAATATTTGTAAATAGGAGAGCAAAAAAACCAAACAAATACAAATTATTTGTGAATGTCAGAACCTGAGTGTTCTAAGATCGTAAGAAATATGGTCAAATTGGAACAAAAAATTTCAGAGTAACTGACAGAGGCAGTGGATGACATTGAGTGGGGCAGTGCTTCTACTTGAACAGAAAGACCACCCCAAACCACGTGAAGAGCTTGAGAAAGTTTGGATTTGGTGCCAAGAGGCAGTGACTGTCACAAGAAGACAAGCTTCTACAATTTGTAGAATACTTTTGTCAAAAATGCTAAGAAAATGGAGATGGATATTTAGGCAGGATATGTAAATTGCAAAAAAAAAATCACTTATGAAGTGTTTAGGGGCAATGTGTTAAAGGTTGTAGCAGACTGGTCTGGGTAAATTTTCAGTAAAGGTGGAAGAATGCAGAATATCACTGCTTCACTGAGTAGCTCACTGGATGACTCTGTTTCCCTGGCACAAGACAGATTCTAATAATTTCAGCCATCTTAATGAAATACTTCGAAATTTATGAACAAAGATAGCTATCAAAGAGCTAGGTATCATTAAGAATCATGATCTCACCTAAAAATAATTTTTGGTTTAATAATTTATTTCAAACTTATTGAAATAAATGCTTTGCATTTCAACAATAGACAAAACATGTCATACTGTGTTCATAAATCAAGTACTGTGTTTAGGTTTTCTAAAAGCTCTAGTTAAGTGAGGACAGAGCTTGTGTGCTCTGCAGATGTATGTGATCATAATATTTACTGGTGATATAAGCTTGGCTTTGATTCTCTGCATTAACTTTATCAATGCAAGATAACAAATGACTGAATGTAACTGAAAGCCCAGCTAGGAAAGGCACTGCTGGGTGTGTGCCTTCTGACTGACCTCATAAACAATCAGCATTTCTCCCTGGCTGAAGCATTCTCTGAGGCTGCTAATCATCACAAAAGAATTACTAGACTTTCATTTCCAACTCAGACAATCCATAAATTAAGGCAGAACTGATTCTCACACCATCAGTGGATATAAAAGCAGTTTAAAGAATGTATGTTCATTACCTGAGTGCCCCATCGTCTTGTGTGGCAATTTAGTCCGCCCACCTGCACCAGTGGGAATGTGCTTGTTAGTTAATATAGATTAGCTCTCCTTTTTTCTGAGGAAAGATATAAAACTCTTTCCTCCTCCTTTTTAGTAGTCCCAGAGGCATCTGTGCAAGAGTTGCTCATCAGCTCAGGCATGGCTGGGGCAGTGCTGACAGATAGCTGGGAGCAGCGAGGAGCTTTGGAAGCAGCACAGAGCCTGGAGCTCCTGAGGCCACATCTGTGGCAGCTGGAGAGTGAATTTACTGTGCTCTGGGTGACCACAGTCTCCCCTCTGTGACATCAGCAGAGTGACATGGGATAAAGTCCATCACGAAAACCCTTTGGGTTTCCCTCTGCTCCAGAGGCGTTTTTAGCCTGTGCTAAAGGTCTGTGAGCATCAGGCAGTCTCCCCAGTCTGTTCACATGTGATCTATGGCTTGGTCTCTGTGGAAGTTATACAGACAGAGAGTAGCTGTCCTTGAGATCTCTCATGTTTTAAATACACCAATTCCTTTCAATAATCAATTAGGATAAATTTTATCAAGACATAGCAGGAAGGAGTTAAGCAAATTAGAAGTATTCCCAAGATTTTACTTCTGTGCAACTATAATTAAAATCAAACAATAGTGCAAAAATAGTTTGGGAATATCATACAATGTAGCTGTAAGAAAATCCCAGGAGGAAGTTATAAATGCTTCCTGCAAACAAAATAAAAAGAAACATTAGTCAGTTGCAAGCCTCATTTCCTCAACGATGGGAAGCAACAATGCCATAAATCATGAGTTACCTGAAGTCAGAGGAACTTTTCTACTGTGGGCCTTTTGATAATCTTTACATTTGCCACCATGGGAATATTTGTTGAATAAATATTTACTAGACCAAACACACTATTTCTGTACAACAGACATTTTTTTCTACACAGCACTGAGAAATGACATATGCTAGGGACTTTCAGCTAACTTTCACTTATTATCAGACTTACTGAATAAACCTTTAATAAGGATGTGTGAGGAAATATACCTCCTAATAAGAGAAGGTCATTACAATGACTCAAAATTCTATTAATTACTTTGAATTGGAAATACACGTCATGTTAGGATAACTTCTTGTGGTCTGTTCTGAAGCTGACAAACAAAGGGAAGGAGAACACTGAATGTCAGTCTCAGCCAGCCCAGGTTTCACCTTGCACAGACAGCACTGGAGTACTTTGGTCAGAAACGTGACAGGGACAGGACTGCACTGTTGGATATACTTTTCAAGCCTTGGGATCAATTTATTTTGTTCTGACAAAAAGATACTTAATACTGTTTCAGTCTAAGCATAAATATTCACACAACTCACACAACTTGCTTGATGTGGGCGAGCTTTTCTAAGTTGTGTTTTGAAGGAAAACCAGCTATAACAGCAGTGTCAGGTTTATATGAATAAGGAGTTCTGGACTGGAGTAATGGTAATAATTACGAGCAATTTTTATAGATTTCTTTTATGCCAAATAATTCACTTTATATTTTATGCCCACTTGCCAATACAAACAGAAGCAGAATAATTCCTAGGGTGAAAAAAATTGCTATTCTATGGAAAACAGCTTTCATTGCTATGTGAAAAACTGAAAGGTAAAGACTAGAATGAGAAAATATTTGGCTCTCTGCAAGGCTGGTGGTTAAAATGTGACTATCCATTACTTCTGAAGGTAATGGGAATTTCTCTGGAGTTTGACTCCGGGGTTAGTATATTAACTCTTGAGTGTGGCAAAGCAGAAGAGGCAGTGACATGGGCTCGGGGGTCCCCTCCACATCAGCCCACAACACCAGGCAGCAGCAGCATGACCCCAGCACGTGGGGAGAACCTGCTGGGGGCAAAACAGTGACTTCAACATGTCTTAAGGTGCTCAGAGACACTGGTTTGGGGACCAGTCCTGCCATTCAGGGCTAGCTCTGCTCACTTTCCTAAAATGTATTATTATTAATAATCCTAAAATGGATTATTAGGACAATATCTGAGTCTTAAGCCTGTTTTAAAAATCAAGAGATAATCAGAAGGTGTATGCTATATGGCATTGATCAATAAAATTTTTAACAGATACTGCTAATGAATAAATAAAAAAATTAGAAGGTTAAAATCAACTCAGATAAATCCACAGTGAAAATGCCTTTGGGGAGGTGATTGTTTTTATTCCTGCATTTTCCACCTGGAGCTGTGTGACTCATAGACCTGAAAAAGGTAGGAGTAAAGCATTAGGTCTTTTTCATTTGGAGGATATTGCAGAGTATGTTTTGGGGCATTCCTCTAGTATTTCTAAATTGCAATCTTTAAAATGTCATTCTTCAGCATGACCTATAGATGGAGAATTATAAGATATTTTGGGGTTCTGTTGCATCCAAAATTTTGCCATATATATATATGTATATAAACACTGTTCATTCAATGTTTCACTCTAATCTGCCCAAGGTATCTGTTAACAAGAACTTCAGTTCTTGTTAGGGTGGGTTGTAACAGAAGTAATATTTTTTATAAGTGACAAAGTAAGCTAATGTCTTGAGAAGACCCATAATTAGCAAGGAAATATTTCTCATACATTGAAACTGTATAAGTTGAACTGCAGAACTATCTAAACTGGGACTAGGTCACATATTTGCAAAATTTCAGTGAAATAAAGCAAGTGATTTTTAACTTTTCTAGGTAACACCGAGGAGCATGTGATTTTTTTTTTATAAATGGACCCTTTTTGAAGGATTCAGATGACATAGACACCTCAAAACCAAACAGAACTAAAGTAAAGCATTAATGAACATGAAAAAACACTTAGTAATGTGAGTGTTCAGGATTTGACAGAAAGTGGATAAAATCTATCAGAGATTAAAACAGACACAGGGTTGAAATACCAGATTGCCTGTGGCAAACTCTGGAAGCAGGCTTGTTCACATGGAATGGGAATATAACATGAAGGCATGACAGACCATGTTTTATTGGTCCATTAATACATGCCTCAGGTATGTTTTCAGGCAGGAGGCCACAGGCGATTAATTGATTTTGTTTGCAGTGTTTAAGCCCTGAAACACCAAAAGCTATTCTGTGATCAATTAGAGAAAATAAATCACAAAATTTCCATTTTAGGAAGATGTGACATAGTCTAAAATATAAAATAAATAACAAGAAACAGAGAGAGAGGACCATGTGATTTCTTTTGCCTGAGGAGTTATTAAGGACTCTCATAAAGCTGGAGTTCCTCAAACACAATAAGCCATGCAAGAAATAAAATAAAATAAAGATATATAAATTAAACTTTTCTTGACCTATATTTTATTAAATTCATGTAATCTGTAAAGATCCAGACTGAGTTTAGGTAATTTCATTATATTTTTTATTTTGCTTGAAAATATTACAAATATTTCCTGTATATTGATGTCTGAAATGCAAAATTGCAAAGCTACTATATCCACAAAATTCTAAAGTTTTGTACTTGTAGTGAGAACAATATCTTGCAATTTATAGAAGCAATCAATCATAATACAGTTGAAAACTAATTGTGAAGGCTGAGTCATGTTATGTGGGAAAATCAGCTGCAGTTTTCAAAAAAAGGAGCAACTTCCCTTTCCCAGCAATCCCATTTGGCAGAGTCAGGGTTGGTTGAGGAACTTTTTGCCTAGGTAGCTGCCTGTTGAACCTCCAAATCACTGAATGAATGCCTTGCAAAAGCAGATCTTTTTTTCTGTTTTATTCTTCTGCTGAGAATTTTGTCTTTAATTTTAACATTTAATTTTGCATATTTTTTCTTCATTAGAGTTCAGAGGTTTTGTTTTCCTTCCACACAAATGAGAAATTGCTTTCTTCTCTTTGCCCTAGTGTCTTTTCTTTATGAAATTCAAATGAAATGATTGTTCTCCTTGCAACATTTGTGGCTTACAGGACCATCCTAAAGTTCAAAGGCTTTACATAAGAAGCGCCTCTAAAGAGTAAAATCCTTTCAAGGGATTGAAAAATGTTATTCTGAGGATACAAGAATAAGGGGAAAGACTCAGAGGTTCAGGGTGAAAGAAGTGGAAAAGTAAAAGATGATGAAACTACTATGGACAGCATTAGATAAGAAACTTTACAAAAGATGTAGCAAATATGAGCAATAAATAGGAAAGATCTGGTTAGCAGGAGTTGCCCAAGGAGAAGAGTGTAAATAGAGCAGATTCTCCAGAGGGAATAAAATGAGAAAAAAATGATTCTGCAGATTAAGGGGGTAAAAGAACCCTCAATAAAATGCAAAATTTGAAAGATGGTCTGCAATCCTGTGACCAGCCACACTGCTCTTGGTTAGCTCATAGTCTGTGAAAGTAAAAGCTGGAATAACAAAAAGATCTTTGAAAATCCTCTGGAGACCATAAACCCTTATGAGTATGTCTGTCCATAGCAGTTGTCACTTGCACTGGAGAGAAGCATTGTCCAAGTACATCCTTTGTTGGCCTTTCCATATAGCCGTGTGCTGGGCTCTACATGCTTTCTATGGTTTCTCTTCTTCCCCTTTAAATCACTGTTTCAATCATGTTTTCTCTTCCAAATGTATTGTGGCATGTATTCTTCTCAGGGTAATGATTTTCTATAGACTTCTTTCCTATATATTTAATGTTTCATGATTTACCTTTCTATTTTTCTCTCTGTCCTTATGCATGTTTGTATTTTAGTGTCTTTTAGCCTAAGAGGAAAAGCCACTTATATACCACATATTTATTCTTTTGGACCTTTAAATAAGTTAGTTAAGTCAGGAGTCACTACCTATTTTCAGAGTTCCAAACTAAACATTTCCTTTCAATTCATCATCTTACATTCATTCAATTATAGCTCTTTGTTTAGTTCTTCAGTCCATTTAAAATTAATGCAAATCTTCCCACCGAGATAGTTTAGATTAATTTTGAATGTAGAAATTCGTAAAATACTACATTCCATTATTTACATTATGTTTGCAATGTTTCTCTCATTCTCTAATCTGGAAATCTTATCAATTCCAGCAATCAGATTTCTCAGGCAAGTACCTTCTATACTCACAGTTAACACAAGCTCATTTTCCCTTTTTCCTGCCCTTTCCACTAAATTTCATTTTAATTTCATTGTCCTCCTTTGGCTAAGGTATATAATTTCTCTTGCACACATTGTCTATATAATTTAGGAATTATATCAGGAACAAAATGGTTTTAGTTTTCATTTTCTTTCTTTCCCAAACTGACATTTTTTTTGTTATTTCCTTTGTTTATCAGTTCTTGAAACCTAATATAATATAATACTTCATTGAAGAGAAGCTCTTTGGCACTGTAAATATTTCTGGTTTATAAAAACTCAACTACATTACAAATTTATGTATTTACTTATTTATTTCCTATAGAAAATATCAAACTATCTTTTCCTTTGTTGTTCAGAGAAATTAAAAGGCAAAATTAAATGGTTCCAATTTTTTTGTTAGATTTTTAAAAGAAAAAAATGTTAAATCAAACTTTCACTGAATGTTTTTCATGCTTGTAAATCCTTAAACAGTTACTAATCTTAATGTCCCCAAACTAATAATTTAGTAGTTCACACTCAATTTCTTAATTTTATATTTTAGCATATAAATTTTCTTATGTTTTATATGACAGAAATATTCAAAGCTTAACTATTGCAAAAGTTTGACACACTATTTCAGTTAAAATATCTGAAAAGATTTGAGACAAATATTAATTCAGTAAATGAAAGTCTTATCAGTACCTTTGCCAATATATAATATATGAGACGCATGCAAAGATTAGATGACAAAAGACAATGTGAGTCTGCATTGAGGGCTATAGACAAACCAGAGTGAGAAATTTACTATTAAGAAAAGAAATACCTCTTTTTCTAAGTGATGTTTTTTCACTGCATGATACAAATAATTTTCTTGTTTGATGTATTGTACCTTTTTTCCCTTCTTTTCCTTGTTACTACATTTTAAACTGTGAAATTATTTCACAGTGTTTCTTCTTCAGAATATGCCATTCCCTCATGGCTGCATTGGTAAATAGATTTCTAATCACTTTTAAATAGCAAAAGATCATTTAGGATACAGATAAAATCAATGTATGTCATACAAAGGAGTTATCCTTTAAATAACTATTAGTAATCTGATGGTTTAGCTGCTGCATACAGTTATTGTGATATTAAAACAAGAGCAATTAAATCAACAGAAGCCCCCTACTGATTTTACTGGTTTCCATATGATGAATGACAATTGAATGTCTATATCCCCTGGCAAGACAGTGTTTAAAACTTGAAAGGATAAATGTAATCCACTCATGGTTATCACAAAACTATAGATTCGATACAGCTCAAACAGGCAACACCTCAACAACTCTGTATTAGTGAGGTGCATCACAAAGGCATTAAAGAAGACAGATTTATGCATCTGAGAGAAACTTTTCCTCCAAAGTCATTAATTTTAGTGATGGTTTATGCAAGTATCATTTCAACTTGAAATATCTTTGAGTTTTCCAGTATCTTCCATTACCACCTTGATTTTAGGCTAGTTTGTTTATCATTTTAACATGTATTGGGAGTATGTTGGTGGAAAAACTGTCAGCACAGATATACTTTCTAAAAGTAAGAGCTGCAGCAGATTACTGAAGCACATTTTAAGCCCTTGATCTAGCCAAAGTGACATTCAACAGCTGCTAAGTTGCAGATGTTCTACTTACATTTCCTGGTCAGCAGATAAAAAGATTGTTCTCCATTCCAGGGAAGAAGCACCACCTTCCTAACACCTGTTACAGTAAAGCTTATTATTTCTCAATATCTCCTCAGAGTAGCTCAAGGACATACATTGCAGCAAACTGTGTGATCCAGATAATTAAGGATAACTTGGCAGTAGTTCATCTCCTGGAGGGTGGACTGAGAAATATCTATGTTGTGAGGGCTCCTAGCAATTAAGGAGTTTAGGATTTAAAGTCTTGCATAGATAACCTGATTATTTTCACTTTATTCCTCCCTTCATGGATTCTTATGACCTTGAGTCCTTCTTTGGTGTTGGTTGGGTCATTTAGTCAGTACAAGGCAGAATTTGATGTCAAAAACCAGCAAATAAGAAAAACAGCCTTGCTCTGCTGGCTGGTGTGCACTGCAGGGCAAGGGAGAAGTTTTTCCTCTATCTCTTGTTATAAGTGGTAGGTCTATTTTTCTGACTGTAGCCTGACCACCCAGGGAAGCTTTGATGAATAGTGTTTCTGTATATAGTTGTATCTGGAAAATTAAATAGACTCCTTTTAAACCGTCCAAATGTCCGACCAGCTACACACCGTGAACAAAGCAGGTTTTTAAAGAGAGCTGTTTTTCTTTAGTGAGAAACCTGAGATCACTCTGCTAACCTATAAGCCTTAAGGTGTATAATAAAAATGACAGCTCATTTTGTACAATATCAATCAGGAATCCCAAACATGTTTTCCCTTTGTTGTGACTGTTACTAAATTAAGCAGACTACTTAAAGCAATGGTACTATCTTAAGTTCAAGTACTTGTTTGGAAGTGATGCTGTGTGAATAATTAAGTATAAATTAAAAATAAGTAGTATGGAAACTGTTTTTCAAAACTAGATTGAAGTGATAATTTAATAAAAAACTCTGGATCACCCCCAAAAAACACAGCTGATGCATGAGACAGAGCCTAGGTGAGGCTCTTGTGTACCGAGATGCAAAGATGTGGCAGCTGAACAGACTTCTTATCAGTCCCTAATGTTGATGAGAGAATCTTTCAGAAGAGGAACAATCTGATATAAAAAAGGATTTATTCACAAGGAGACGACACAGGATTTTTGAACGGAGATACTCTAATTTCTTATAGATGTTGACCACTGAGTTTCACTGAGGTGAAATATTTCAATACATCAGAAACTTACTAAACTCTATTAACATGTTTATAAAAAAGCATTTAAGCTTTCTACTGTTAGGCCATCTTTTGCTTGTACCTGTTGTGTAGTGCATCTATTTATTTTGATGATCAAAATACAATGCTGAGAAACTCACTGCAGCTGCAGAGACCTTTTATTAAGCTTAAACTTGCAACACAAAAATGACATTAAACTCCTTAAATCCAATGCCATATGTCCATACAATCACATCCTAATCCAACTCAAATTTAATTATATTCTATTAACTACTTCCATCCAACTCTTATTTTCTCCAAGATGTCACAGGTACCCTCTATAATAGCTGCAGTAACTCGAAACAGATACGAAGATATCTGACCATTAGAGAAAAAAGGATGTCGAGATAAGCTGTTCCCAGTAAGAAAAAGTGAAGGAAATTGATATGATATTTCCACCCTTGGACAGCAGGCTTATTTAACTACGTACAGTTTCCCACTAAAAACTTTTGCTTCCAAATGTCATGCTGCTTTAATATGCTATAAATCACTCATTGGCTGTTCTCTGTTCTCTAGACCTTGCTATTACCATCAGAGCATATTTTGGTAGATGCTAGTGTTGCAAATAGTTAATACATGTATATAAATAAATGCACTGAGAAATACACACCTTCTGGAGGATAAAATTTCACAGAATCACAGAATGGGTCAGGCTGGAAGGGACCACAGTGGGTCATATAGCCCTACCTCTTGCTCAGGAAGGGTCATCCCAGAGCACATGGCACAGGAATGCATCCAGATGGTCCTGGGATTTCTCCAGTGAGGCAGATTCCACAACCTCTCTGGGAAACCTGTTCCAGTGCTCAGTCCAGCACAAGCCCCATGCAGAGTGTTCTGCTTTGCCAGTAGTGGAGTGATGTGGTGCAACACAAATGAGTAGTGCATACAGGTAATCAGTCAGTGAATTAACATGGCAGCTCAGTTCTTCTGGCTTAATCCATTCTCCCCTTAAAAATGAACAAACAAACAAACAAAAACCTTCAAAACTCCAAACAAAAAAAAAAAAAACAAAAAAAAAAAACAAGGAAAGCAAACCCTGCCCAAGTGTCAAACTAATTTTTTCCCCTCAGTACAGTCTGCTGGTTTTAACTCTTCTAGTGCAATGCGTCCCTTCAATTGCGTTCAACACTAGAGTTATCTAATCAACAGGATGCAACATAGCAAAGTATCAATAATTCAGCAATATAAATTATTTTGAAGAAAAGATTAAATATTTCTCTAGATTCCTGATTATTTCAAAGAAACTGTGACTATGTAAGTGACACAAGCTTTGCTAATAATCCCTTTGGAATGGAGTCCAATGACTATTTGCATACAAACATAGTAATTCAGAAAGCACTATATAACCACATTAAACAACTCATCCGATTTGGATGGGCAAAGTTAATTTAAGCTAAGGAACATAAAGCACTTGTAAGTACCTAAAAGAGAGAATTGATCAGCAGACCTGAACACATTTCACATTTATCAATAGCACATTGCTTTCCGAGGTTGAATGTTTGGGAAATGGAGTAGTCATTTTATTAATTAGATCCAGTTCCTCTTCATGGCCATTGATTATCCTTTACTTAGAAAGAGAAAACACTAGTTTGTTACAAAAGAAATTCAGCAAGCAAATATCTCCATTATATATATATATATATATATATATATATATATATATATATAATCAATTACTCTGTGTACTTTTTCCCTTGGACCTTCCACTTAATCTTATTTATACTCTTGTGGTGTTGTGCCTTGCTCTCAGATACCACGCAATCAGATTTAAGTATATATTTACCAAGAAACCTTTTTTTAATCAAATTTGTCATGTGCACAAGTCCTCAGAAGATATTACCAGTAAAAAATGCTGTGCTTCCAGTTGGATTAGTTTTGTAGAGTAGGTAATAAACTCATTTTATTGTGACTAGAAAAGTAGCTTTACCAGAATTTTCAGTTGCTATGTCTTATCTCATTCATCAAACTCTTACTGACAAAAGAAGAGAGGAAAAAGTAATCAGGAAAACTTGAGGCATTTTCATTGTCACACATTTCTGTCAATCAAGGTAATACTGTAGATAAGCAGGACAATAAGAATAGACACAACTTCTTTGTTCACTACTAATACCCACATTTTAGACAGACCTCAGCACAGGTGGTACCATGTCAATTTTTGATTCCACTCCCCACATGAAGAAGATAATAGTGATAGCTTTTCTACTTCCATTTTTTCATAGTTTTATCTGTCATTCTTAAATGGGCAGTCCACATAAACACAATGGAACATGGGTGTGGGAACCAAGTGTGGTTTCTCTTGTTAAAAGCCTATTTTTCCTTGTTAATTCCATATGCAATCACTATTAACAACATGTGCCTTCATGTATCCACCCATGCTAGAAAATATGCAATATCTTTGTTTTTAAAATGGCTGGCTCTATTTCATTGAAGCACTCTCTACAATTAACACTAGTAAAACCAATGTAGATTCAGCCTTAACACAAACTTCCTTTCCATAAACAGGAAGGTCTTTTTCTATCTCTTGCTAACACTAGCCTTTGTAAGGAGTGGGAATTCAAGTGGTGAATTTGATTTCTACTTTGAAAATGACTAGCAGTTTCAAACATGTTAAAAGTTTAATAGATAGAACTAGAGAAACTATAAGGATAGAATGAAAGCAAACAGAAAATATATCTTGCTTAGATGCTTTTATTCTGCTATACAACTTGTAGATTTGCTCAAGTTGAAAAACTGCCACAAGCTTCCCTGAACAGAGAGATGTCTGTATAAAGATCACTTCTTGTGACATCTATTCAAAAGTTTTGAACAGATCTTCATTTTTTTAACAGATGTTTTACTGAAAATATATTACATCTATTATATTTACAGAAAACCAAATATTTTAAAATCAATATTTATAACACTTTTAATATTTATGGTGCCGAGATTTTGTGAGCTGAAAGTCAAACAAATTATATTCAGTCTTGAAATATTAAATATATAAGAAGATTTGTAGTGAGGTTTCAGTTACTTATGTATAGTTCAAGTATGAAATTGATGTAAAATCAGTGTGATGATTGACATTTGCTGTAGATTTGTTCCACAGCATTTAGCTATCTTTTATCTTATTTTGGTGTTAAACCTGAACATAAGGCTGACAAGTATGCAGAGGATATTAAATGGTGACTACCACTCCTGTCAGTGGAGAAATATTAAATGGGAAAAAAAAAGAAAAATAAAGTAAATAAAATCATTTTGCAACCCATTAAAAATAAATAATTATAATTTTCTTTCCTTGGTGCTTTCTGAATGCAATATAATTCAACACGATAGGTCATGAAATTTCATAAAATGCTTTGATTTTATTCCATGTGGCTGTTGGTTAGAATCCATAAACCCAAATCAAGAAGCACCATCCTCTTTGCTTTCAGTCTCAGCAAAGACAATTTCTAAGTAATCTCCCAAATCAGATTGAGACATTGCAAAGTATTTTTCTTCTTCCTGTCCTGCATTTCTTTTGTAGACAAACAAAGATCTTCTTTCTCTTCAGATATCAGTATAGCATCTTTCAGGGTGATTAAATTTTATTAAAAAGTAATTAAAATAAAAACCAGCAAACTGCATGTTTAGTGAAGTAGGGAATAAATGTTTTAATGATGATTTACATTTTTCATGTACATTTTAGCTAGAATAATCCCTAAGTAGTTTAAGCTATGCTTTTTAACATACTGGGATTTGCACATTAATGCATTGATTATGATTCCATAACTGAAGGCTAGAATTTATCCTCTTCCTTATGTATTAATTATATTGTGTGTCATCTCTAATCTTGCAGAATTTATTCTTAGACTAGAGAATGAGACAATGTATTTGAAATGGATTTTTCTGAATATTTTTGTAACCTCAGCCTTTTCCATTATTGTCAGTAACATATTAATAAAAAAAAAAAAGCCAATGTAAGCTGTTAAAGTGATTTTATTTTGTTATGTTTGTGTTTAGAACAGGGCAGTTCTTCAAGGCATTTTTAGGATGCTGACCTTGTGATATCAGAAGATGCATTTTCACTCTAATTTCATGCTACAGTATTAGAGTAGAATTGAGTCAATGTTGGGAAGATTTTTTACTGTTTGAGTACAACAATTAAAAGAACATTTATAATTTCGACGTTTTTCCTAACATCTAACTTAAATGTAAATTGCTGCAGTCCAAGCCCATTATGTTCCACCTTATTGTCCAAGAAGTGGAACAGTTTATTCCATTTTTATTTTGCACAATAGTATTTTCTATGCCTGAGGGCCATTGTGTACATCCTTTAACAAAGTTTTTCAGCTGTTCATAATGACCCTGGCTTTTTTGTTTCTCTCTTCTTCAGTTCCTTGAACTGACCACACAGCTGAGGTGATCCCGTTTCCGAGTACGTCTGGTGCACCACCTTGGGCATCCTACAGGTAAAGTCCCAATTAACTGCTCTGCTGAAAACACCATTGATTGGATTGGATTGGATTGGATTGATTTGGTTTGGTTTGGTTTGGTTTGGTTTCAATCAGTTTGGTTCAGGAGAACTTTTTGTTAAAATCTCTGCCTATTTCCACCAGGCTGCAAGGATTAGAGGCATGAGGAATAGAAAATGGACAATGGGAAGAGCAGTCACCATGTGAAAAATAAAAAGTCAAATTTGATTTAAAATAGTGCACGTAACCTGTATATCTCCTTGGAAAAAAAAACAACAACTTTTATTGATTTGGCATCTGCTGCTATTTTTAAATTCCAGGTATGAGATATCATCTTTGATAAAGCATGATATTTTGTCTGATATTCAACAGTGATAAATTATAAACCTCAGTGTTTTTTTCTGCATTATTTTTCATAATTCATTGTTCTCTATTCTTGCTCAAGTTTACAGTGCTGTTCCTGTCCCCATTGCTCTTCTGTTTCATTTCTTTCTGACCATTTTTCCAACTTGTCTATGTAGTTTTGAATCTTAAACCTTACATATGTTAATTTCCTTCAATGCCACTAGGTAACTGCAATCTCCTGTGTCCTATATGAAAATACTGAATGGAACTACACATCCACTTTGTAAGCAAACCATTGATGACTGGACCTTTAGTGTGTCTGTTCAGTCTTAAAACAGAAAATGAAAACATATGAATGAAAACATGAAAAAATGGTTTAGGTACACTAGGCCTATTTGGTTAAAAAGTTTACATTACATACCTGATTACCAGTTTCCAAGGTCTTTAGCCAGATCTTTGTCACAGCTAAGCATGGCAGTTATACAATGTGATATGGTTTTATTTCAGAATATAGGAATAGGTTTCAATTTCAACATAACAGTACAATAGCTCCTCTTGCAAGACAAGATGGCCTTTCTCCAGCAGTGAATCAGCACTATGTAGACACTTAGGGATGAGAAAAGAAACAAAGAAAATTTCAGTATGTATTCCTGATATATTATTTTAAAAATTGTTGTGAGAACACTCTCTATATTGCTGTGAACAGTACAAGTATCCAGTGTTTCAATCCCTCAGCTTAATGGTTTCTGTTTCTTGTTCTTTTGTCTGCCTCAGTTTCTCTAGCACACCCTCACACACTCTTGCACACGCTCTGATACTCTTACACACACACTTTTACACACTCATACTCTTACACACTCACAGACACTCAGACTCACTCAGATGCACACATAGAATTACATGTGTGTTGTGCTTGCTTTTCATTACTGACATTCCTTTGGCCCCTTTATGTTGAATAATTCATTGCATATGACATTCCAATTAGTAAACAATAAATTCAGTCCAAGAGAGAAAAGTAAATTACATTTTCTGTACCATTCTCTCTCTTTGCAAACCAGCAATAAGTCATCACTTAAGACACGGCTCTGGAAAAGATGCTGTAGCATGATGGATCACATTGTTAATCTGAGAGAGCAAATGGTGCTCACTTCTTTATTATGTGGAACTCAACTTTGCACAAAACCCACACTTTTGAATTAGTCACTGACAGAGTGAATGCAAATGCATAGAATACCTTACAAAGAAGTGCTTTTCTAAATTCGATTGAATTATGCAATAAACAACAGCTGAGAAGCTGGTTTGGTAAACAGATCACAAATCTGAGTCAGTATGTTTCAATTATTAAAGTAGTTTGCCACTTTCCCAGATAATTCTAGACCTTATAAAAAACTTTCTAGGTACTATAAAAAGTTATTTCATGTCCTAAACCAGACTTGGTTCTATCATCAGTTTAATTTGAAAATTTATTATTTTTCAAAATATTACGTTTTAGACTACCTCTAGCTACTAAAATAAGGCATTCATCTAAGCTCTTAGCTATTGCAGTTGTAAATAGCATAATTTTCTGCCACATTTCCGTGTGTTTGTAATGATAAAAAAAAATGCACTACCTGTTCCTTCCCAAAGAAGGACCAAGGGAAAATAGAATGGACCATATATAAGGAAGACATCCCACTATCCTCACACATGAATGACATTTATGCCTTCAAGTTCTCTTTCCCACTGCTCCTTGTTTCTCTACACCAATCAATCTATAGTTTCATTTTATTTCATAATTTCCCTGCCAGGTAAGCCTTAGGGGAAATAATTGCTACATTTTTTTCACGTGCTCGCTTTGCAGCAAAGCTCACTGCCTTTGAATATAAGGAAAGTCACTGCTGAAAGCATAAGATAAGGCAAACTCCCTTCATTTACCTGAAAAAACTTGTCTTCAGCCATCAGATACCGACTGCTGTGGATGATATTGTTCTGACAACTCAAAACATTGACCTGTGTTTCTATAGTCAAAACAATTTAGAAAACCAAAATCACATTTTCCTTAGTTCAGTGCAATAAAGATATCTCCTAATTTCAAGCTGATTGCTAAAATTTTACCAGCCTAAAAAAACAATACTATTTTTTTCTTTGTAGGTGCAGCTACATATATTTGGACCTTTGCAAGTAAATGAATTTCTTTTAATTCTGTCTGAAAAACTGTATATCTAGATATGGACTGTACTCACAGCCATCTCAAAGCCTTAACGAGCAGTATCTCATACCATGGGTCAGCATGGCTCTGCTGCTCCTCAGTCACACCATGCTCTGCAATTTGAATTATCTCCTTGATAGCACCCTTTTAAGGGGCTGGACATGTATGACTTTAAGACCACTGATATTTTGTTCTTCTCATTCATTTTCCCTTCATCCAATGTGAGATGGATTTTTTTCCAGTTTTTTTTACAGCAAATGCACAGAAAATGTCTGGAAAATGGCAATTCCAGACCTGCAGTGCACTGGAGTCAGAGGCACTGGACATTAAAAAATCGCCTCTGTGGAAGACAGTGTTTTCCTCCATCATGCCACTGTTTCTGACCAGGCTAGCACCTACTGAACAGATGATTTCTTAACACTACCAAGACACTAGGAAGTGCCACTTTCCATTAAGCAATTCATTTTACTTAGCCTGAATTGAAACATCAGTTTTCACTAAGTTCTGGGTTGTTAGCAGCATTGAAAGATTTAATTTTCCCAAGCAGAAAGAAAAGAGACTCTAGTGAACTGTTTTCAATGCTAATTTGGAATTAAAAGGTAGAAGTTATCCCCTACACAGTCACAGCTCTGCCCTGAGTGTATTCCCTGCTCTTTCTCTTCTTACTCCCTACTGAACTGGATACAATACTGCAGTTGAGAAGCTGGTAAAATAAAAGATAAGAAATGTGTAAAATCAATCACCACCTTAGTCAAATTTTATATGAACTAATTTTATTTAAAAGTTGCCTTTTCATTTATTTTTTCACGTCATTTAATTTGGCATTATAGCAAACTTATCTTGAATGCAAATTAGGTGAAAAATGCTTTAACATTTAATCCCTTGACTTTGCTCATCTTCATCTTGACTTTATCCTGGTAAAAATAGCTCTGCACACTACATTATTGCTTAATTATCCCACATCGCTTTTTCATTGACAATCAAAAACTCAAAAGTTCTGGCATTAACTTACTGATAAACATAAAACCTCTTCTGTCCATTTCATGTGGAAAAAAATTCAAATCATATGTGTAGTATTGCTTGGATTTTGTGGTTATATTTTAACACTGAAAAAACAACCCGAAAAATGAAAACCCAAACTTTAAAATTTAGTCAGAACCTGTCCTTGGACTTTCCAGAAAATAAAAAAATCGGATGCCATCAAATATTGGAACCGAAAGTTACTGTAGGTCCAGCTGAAGCCACAGAATTGTTAAGAAAAGAACACTTAAAAGTCAATCCCCTCAACAAACACACCAATCATAAATATGGAGTATTTTTAAAGGATTAGAGGACAGACCTGCAATACAAAAATTTTTACTTCCTTACAAATTATATGTGCATGTGTAGTTTTATATATAGGTATTTCTGACTAGAAAAAAAATAATATTTTAAGTGTCTCTATTAGACAGTGTCTATAAACAACCTGTGCTTTAGTTTTTAAAATCATTAATTTATTATATGATCAAGCATAAATTTGAGCTACACTATTGGCTTACCTAAAATTAAGTTAGTTTGGTCATGTTTTTTCAATTCTGACACAAATTAAAAAGCATAGCATTCAAAACTAATATTGGTTAAAATTTGGTGTCCTAAACCAGTCAATTTACAGGTCTAAAGTAGGCATTATATTTCTTACGGATAATAAAGACATTCTTATAAATCACCAGGCTGAAACTAGGGCTCAGTCTAATAGACTGTGGCAGTCTAATAGAGTTGCTGCAGAATGACCACAAGAATTAATCACCTGCTTTATTCAGTTAAATTTTAGAGACATTGTTTAGAGATCAGAAATGAACACATATGTGTAGAGTGTTGTACAGTCTGTAAGAATTAATCCTTTACTTTTTTATTTTCTTTTTTTAATTGAGCACTTGCAGATAGTTTTCTATTTTTTGCTTTAACTGAGCACTTGCATGTGCTGCTGATACAGCCACAGTAAAACATGAATTTTGAAATGATAGATTTTGTCATTGAGATATTTTTGCTATTTTCACCTAATTAATTAGTAATAGATGTGGAAGCAGCACTCTGACCTAGTTATAAATCTCCATAGGTACATGTATATTTATAGAATTCCTCGTTGGACTAGATCATTAGACAATGAGCAATAAATGAACTTTAAATGATTTAGGGGTGTTAGTTTCTTGTCAACTTTCACAAATACCTCTGCTGAGAAGAAATAGTTATGACACAAGAACAAAAAGTTAAGTAAAACTATCCTACAACATGTCCTGGTTTTAAATTTTGCACACCTAATTGACATTTTGAACTTGCAGCTCAATATGTTATCTAGTGAACTTTTACCTGTGATGAGACCATTATTGATCTACATGACATCTAAAGCTGTTCTGATCTTTAAAAAGTCTTTTTTTTTCTTTTTTTTTTTTTGTATTTACTTTTCCTTCTTTAACACTTATTAAATCCTTTTGTATTGTCTGATGCACTACACTCGCCTAACTGTAATACCAGTCTTAGGGCGGAGAATGCTTTTCAGATATCCTAACTGTTTAAATTTATGAGCACAGCTGGTGTTCCTTCCCTATTGCTTTACAGTGCTTTCTTGTGGATTTTTCCCTGATAATATCTCATCCTTACATATCAGAAAGAAACCTGAACGTTAATCAGAAGACTACAGAGAAAGATGCCTCTGTGTTAGAAGCTTATGACTTTTTACAAAGGTAAATCTCTTCAGCTGAATTGTATATGTACATGCATATATATACAATTTTCTCTTGCAAACACCTGCAAACAGTTGAGTTTAATTAAACTGCAGCTGTTGCTGCCTGAGAACAGACATTTACCAACAAACATGCTAACCTTACATTGTCTTTGTGCATATTTTTTTCTCCCAATTATCTGTTAACATTTTTCTTTAACGCTAGAAACATTTTGAAATATATGCTGTGTAATTAAAGTCTAAAAATCAAAGTGCTGTCTAAAGTGGTGGGCATGTGATGCAAGTAATGGTGTTCCCTAGATGAGGAGCTTAGAGACTAATGTATATGCAAATAATACCAGTTTACTGAGCACCTTAAAAGCCAAATTGCTCATCAGAAGACGTTTGGGGAAATGAAGAATATTCATAGATAATGTAATTCAAGCCCCTGAGTTATATGCCATCTTGGAATAGGATAAACTAGTAATTAGGCCATTTCCTAATAAGAGGAAGGATAACAAAAGAAGAAATAGAACGAGTAGAAATTGACAATACTGATGCTGGAGACAAAATGTGGCAGAAATTTATTCATTTTTATATTGTGCAAAAAAAGTTAAAGCCAGCTTGTCTGCACTGACAGTCAAGGACCATCAATAACCAAGGAAATGTAAAGCTGCTTCCAACCATTTGTGATTTGTTACCTCTCTGGGAAGCCTTATTGCTGGTAAACTAAGGAAAAGAAAATTCCCCATCAGCTGTTACATTTAATTGGCAGTAATCAAACTCTGTTTTATACCCCACATTTCCAAATTATCTCACATGGAAATCACCACATTGTTGCACTTGCAGCCTAGATGCATTCTTTCATCAATTTTGATAAATCACAATTCTTCAAACATTGAGTAGTAACATATGCAATGGAGATGTACAGCATCCAAAGCAATCAGGAACTGCTAATACATTAAGTGGGAAGACACACAGAACCTGAGAAGCAGTGCAGCTTAGAATCTCAAAATTAATTTTTTTATAGGAAACGCCATTTAAATTTCTGATATATTTCAATAGATATGGATATATAACAAATTGACATATGAAAATATATAACTACCTTAGGAGATTAATAAAAAAATCATGATTTTTTTTTTTAAATAGTATGATTTATTGCAAGACAGAACTACTTTACTCACTATATTTTAGCTATCAGACTCATTTTTCAGTTGGTCATATGAGAAATGCTCAGTTATTCCTGCAGCAGGCTTTTTCTTGCCATTTTATAAAGATGTACTACTGCTTCACTGATATATCAATAAAAGGAGACTGTATAATTAGTACCTTCCAAAGAGTCCTCCATATCAATTCATACCATATACCATGGGGTGCATTTTCATCAAACTATGTATGTATCTCTCTGGTACTGAGAGAAAAGAACACATTTGTAATTTGCATCAGATAAAAGAAGCCTATTCTAGAAAGCCATGGTAGATGAGCATAATCTGTGATATCTAAAACAATATTTATGACTGCTGCAAGAGCTCCTGGTTAACATAAATTAATGCTTTGTGTTTCTTCCAGCAATCTGTCAGATGCAGAAGTCAGATAGACAGGCTGCCCGAGGAAGAGCACGGGAACTCAAATCCCACAGCGCGGTTCCCTAATCCCCATAACACCACTGTCACTCCCTTCACTGAAATGTAGCAGGAGAAGTTATTTCAGCGAGTGTGATGGAGCAAAAGATTGTTTCCAGGAAGTTTTCCTAAACTTGTAAAATTGCTCAAACCCAAATGGGGGTTCTGCAAAAATATCCTACTTCTAGGCCAGAGGTTAAGCTTCTTGTGGGCATTCAGATGTGGTCGGTATTTCCAGGAGGTTCTGGAACATGGCAAAGGTTTGAAGCTCTTTTCTACTAAAACATTAGCTTGAGCTAGTGTTCTTCACATACAAACCACCCTATTTCTATAGTTGTTTTTCCCCGAAGTATTTTAAAATCGTGGGGTTTTTTTTTGTCTTTCTAGGGAGTGTCATAACCACTGGATTACAGGCAGGGGGACGGATGTATTCAGTTGTCATCTGCCTACACCGCTCTGCTTAAGGGATGCTGAGATTTGCTATGCCTCAGTCAGGGTGAGATGGTCTAATTTAGAAGCTGCATCACTCCCTGCAGGGGTTCTGGTCCCAGAGCTGTAATGTGAAATATATAATCAGCCCAATTAAGGCAGAGTCCCTAAGAAAGGGCAGAGGAAAATTTAACCTTGAATGAGAAAGAAATGAAATAAAATTCTTCTCCATAGTCAGAACCAGTCTGCGGGACAAGACTACTGCATGATAAGGAGCCTTCAGCACAAGGTATGAGGTGCAGGATGAACAGTTCATCTGAATAAAAGGTATCACTAAAAAACCTTCAAAAGAAAAAAATTTGGAACTTTGAATATATACTTCAGATACAACAAATAGAAGCATGTGGAGGATGCAAATATTTATAAGATAAATATGAATAAGTTGCCACTTTCTCTTCATTCTGGGTGTCTATGATGGATTGAAATCCCATTTTAATGCATCAAAGTCTCTCTTTGGTGGTAGTCCTAACCATACTTTAAAAGAAACTAACAGTACTGTCGTAGTTTGTACAGTCACACTCCTTTTCATGTCATAATTTTCAACCAACTAAAACATTAATATTATAATTAATTTAACATAGAAATCTAAAATATCTAGTAATGTCAACATTTACAGGTACAGCTACATTTCTGTAACTTTGCTTCCTGATTTAGAATCATAGAATCATATTCCTGAGTTGGAAGGGACCCATAAGGATCACCAAAGTGTGATTCTTGGCCCTGAATGGACAGCCCAAGAGTCACACCATTTTCCTGAGAACACTGTCCAAATCTCCTTGAACTCTGGCAGGCTGGTGCTGTTCCATTTCCCTAGAGAGCCTGTTCCAGTGCTCAGACACCCTCTGGGTGAAGACTTCTCCTGGTATCCAACCTAAACCTGCCTGACTCAGCTTCAGGCCATGCCCTGGCTCCTGTCACTGTCCCTGAGCAGAGATCAGTGCCTGCTGCTCCTCCTCCCCTCACGAGGAAGTTGTGACTGCAGTGAGCTCTGCCCTCGGTCTCCTCAGCCTGAACAGACCCGGTGCCCTCAGCCCTCCTCTTATGTCTCCCTCTCCAGATTGTTCACCTTCATAACCCTCCTTTACACACTTTCTAATAGCCTTATATGTTTCTTATATTGTGGTGTCCAAAACTGCTCCTGGGACCTGATGCGAGGCCACACTGAACCATTTCAGCACCAGCTGGCCTTCGAGGCCATGCAGCCAGCTCCTTAAGTCTCACTCAGTCAAGCAGAAGCTCTGTGCATGCCCAAATACTTTGCAGAACAGTTTTGAGATTATATAAATCCATGAGTGCTTCGAAAAATTAGGCACTCAAAATAAGTATTACCTTAGTGTTCAGAGTAGCAGTGCTTACTATGCCCGAGGGGTGAGACATGGCTGTTCCTACAAGCGCTTCGTCCTCCGAGCTTTTCTCTTGTACTTGTCAGCGATTTAGTCTCTAGTGCACTGTGCTGGAGCACATTCTGTGGTTCTTATTAGAATCCCATTTCTCTAATCTCAGGGATGAACTCTCAAAGGAAAGGTTTTTAAATTTTTTTTTTAGCCTAAATACTCCAAATTGGGACTCTTCACTTAGCTTAAGCTTGATTTGGACCAAAAAAAAAAAAAAAAAAAAAGGATTAAATTGGTTCCTACATAATGAGCCTGTTCTTTGGCACATTGAGGCGTCATACTAAGGTTTTTATATACGTTAATCCAACACTCATTTTAGATGAAGTATTGCTCAATTTTCAAATTGTATTAACCAAATACTTTTATAAGAATAGACCATGAAATAACATTAGAAAATAGAATTGTTGGTCATTCTCAGCTCTTGACACCTGGTTTTACCTTTTCCTTCTTTGATCTATTATAATTTACCTAATAAACCAAATTCATGGAGTTTCTTTTCAGAAACACCAGACGTTTCAAGTTTTACATATTTTACATCTAGATTTTGCTAGCTAGAGAGCTCATTAGCAGTTACTTCTTGTGGTGAATAAAATGCCACCTGAGAGTATAAGACCTCCCTAATTCACAAGTTCACATTCTTTTAAGAGATTGCTTAACCTTTAAGTCAACTGCAGCATATTAAAATTAAGCTGTTTTCAGCAGATAACAGGTTATTCAGTTGTATTGGAATTTCCAGGTTATGCAGTTTCATTGGAATGCAATTGTTTAAAATATTGCCAGACAAGAAATTCCAATAGTTAAAAATCTTTGCAAATGCTTCAGAACATAAAAGTTAAATGTGTTTTGAATGAGATGCAATCTTTGAAGGGAAATACCTCATCATTGTTTTGACTACTGTAATGCAAATAATCAGCATAATATCTGGAATTAATAATAGTATTCCAGACAGCAAAAGAAATGAGCAGGAATTGCTTTTGTTTTTAATTCACAAATGTAATTTGTGAAAGGTGGCAGACTGACAAGTCTGGGAACCTAACAGCAGAACAACTAATGGAAATGCAAGTTCTCTAAATCACTGAATATATCTTTGTGAAAAATTTCTTTAGCAGGGCAAAAATCCCAAGGTTTGAAGTTTTCCTGCAACTTAGAAATAATTGATAATACTGGGTTTGAGTTTTCACAGAAACATTTGTCAAACTTTTCTCTTAATGTGCAAATTTCTGTCTATGAAAAAGTTGTGTATACCAGCTACTTGAAATATTTTGTTTTCTGGGAAGCTTTATACAAAAAAAAAAAAAATAAAAAAAACCAAAGCAAACTTCTATTTCCTTGACTGGTCTTCTGACACCTAATAGAAGTATTTTCTACTTTATTTGTTTAAAATTATATTACTTGTGGTTACTTGGCTATTTTCCAAAACGAATCTATATATTCCCATTGTTTGTGCAAGTGAAACTTCTGTGCTTGAAAAGAAAAATCAATAAATGATGTAAACTCACACAAAGATTTAAACTATCGCATACACATTTTTCTTTTAATTTCAAAATTTTACTACTGGTAAATATTAAATTTAAAATTATTACTCTTCAAAGCTGTATGATGGCCATTTTTATCATGGTTTCAAACCTGTACTTTTATGACATTCATGCCAACAACAGTGGTGAATTGTAATGACAAAAACCTGTCTTCTGAGAAGCTGTGCAGGTAACATTTACAGCAGATATCACAAGATTTTCAGAAAAAAAGGAAATAAATATATCTGTCCTTTGTGAACACCGTATTTCTAGTGTGAAAATATGCGATGGAATCTAGAAATAGATGGAAATAATAAATTTGGACTGTGATGCAATTTTAAAGGAAAGTATGAAATAATCCTAATATTTTTTTCCTTTCAAGACTTTCATTGCATCAGGCAGCTAAAACAGCAATTAATGATGGTGATCAATTCTTTTGTCCTGCGCTTCTGTTAAGAAAAATGGCATAGAACAGCAAGAGAAGTGAACATTTTTTCCTAAGCCCTAAGACTGATTTTGCTCATGTTGTCTGAAAGTTTCTGATTTTTAACTGAAATAAAAAAGTAAGCTATTGACAAGAATATGAAAATCCTTATTTCTGAATCACTTTTAATTTACTGAACTTCAACAATAAATGTAAATATCTGCCACTGCATAAATCTTATGAGAAAAATTTGACTCAGGTTAAGCACCCACAAATTTGGTGTCATTGCTCCCTTCAGACCATAGTCAATATTCTGCTCATGAAAAACATTATGCTAATAAAACATCATTTAGTGCCCCTGTTAACCTTTCTTACAAAAAAATACAAATTTATTTTAAAAAGAAATGCAAGGGTTTTTTCACTTAAATATTTTTAATACTTACACACAGCTTCACATTATTATGCACTTGAAAACTCAGCAAAGTGGAAGCCTTGGTGTTATTTCAGAGGAAGTAATTAAATTCAGTAAAATTGATAATAAATGACAGCATAGTTATAAATAAAATTTTTGCTCACTAGTAAATACATACATTTTGGACAAACTAGCAGAGATTATGAGATTAGTTCTGTGTTAAGAGACTCTTTTTGTTCAGTCAAGGAAAGAACTGTTCTGATAACTTGGGGAGAAGTGAAATAGAATATGTGAGAGGTAAGTTGTGGGCCTCCTGGATACCAATCTCTCTGCCTCATCATTTGATGATTTTGCAAAGCAACCCGGGAACTAGAAATCAACAAACTGGCAGCCTTAGCTCTATGTTTCCTTAAGCATACTGCTTCCCACTGGACTTATAAAAAGAAAGCCACTAATGTAGAAATTATTCACTAGAAAAAGTACTTAAAACAAGATTCTGACTCCCGTCTTAGACTGAAGGCAAGTGAGGATGCTGCATCCTCATAGGTGTAAAAAAGGGAGTGAGGAAGGAGGGAAATTTGGGGTTCCCCATCAGGCTAGTCCTTACTCAACTGAGCAGAGAGAGTGCAATCAAGATCACTCAGAACTCATGCCTAAATTAACATTTTATTTGAGAATCTCCAAACAAATTTACCAGCTGTCTCGACTTTATCAAATTAAATTATCTGGAGGCAAACACTGGGCAATATTTTTGCTTTAAAAATGTATCCAGCGTCATGTGTCCCTTGAAAGAGATTTTCATGCCTTGAAAGAGATTTTAATCCAGGTATATAACATGCATTATTTTTGTTATCTGCTCTGAAAATACACTTGTAGATAAGGTGTGTGTAGCGTTTTCTGCTCCTGTGGCTCTCTCACCAATTGCAGACATAATGGAGGTGGACTGAGAGGGCTGAAGTTTCTATCCTATAGAAAGGTATGCATATAGAGAAGTCAGGACCTTATTGTCTGCCTTAGCATAAACCTCAGCTGAAAGGATTGAAATGTTTTCCAAGTAACAGTAGCTGTTCAAAATGAAGAAAAAACTTAAAACATTTTCCTTTTTGGAACTGAGAACCTTAGTTCAGCCTAAGTTTTGCACACCAGGCTATATTTCACTAGCTAGAACCATAAGTGCAGCACTATGTAATGTTAGAATGTATTATTAACAATAATTAAATTGCTTACATATATCTTAATAACCTTGAAAAAAAATCTTTAGTTCTAAAAGAACGTAATTGATTTTTTACTTTTCTGCAGATAAATGTTTCCCCAATCTCCATACATCACCTATTACACTTCATGTGCATCATATATTTTGTTTCTCTCCTTTAGTTCAAAATATATTAATTGCTACCAACACATTAACAGGGTTGGTTGCAAGAAGCTCATTTTACTGCCATTATTACACATTACAGTTATGTGGATCTAGAAAGATTGCAGACTATCAAACCTCTTCCTGTTGCCCAAAGTGTAATCTTGCAAAACTGCAGCTATGATCTTTGTAAAAAGCTCATGTTTTCCTCAGTAGAAAAGACTATTAAATATGAAATAGTGAATCTTGTTATGAAGCTTAGCTGGACTTGCAGGTACATCTAGGAAGGCAGATGTCTGGAAATCTGAGGATGAGCCTGACGCTCCTTTCCCTGGTTCATGCAATGCCAGACTGTAATTATACTTGACCATAATGATCTTAAACCTATTTACCTTTCAGAGTATCGATGGGGATGTGCAGCATGAACAGTATCTAGGAAACTGCCATTCAATATTCTGTTTGTTGGTTTCTCTGCCACTTATTTTTAAGTAGAACTTGGGCAGACAGATAAACGGAACATGACTGATTTCAGTTTACACATTCCTGTCTTTTTTTCAACCATTAAAGATTATAAAACATTCTGTAATCCTAGATAGGAAAATGCTGTAGAAGTACAAGGTTTAGTTCAGGTGGGATTTGTGAGCCTGTGCACTTATAGTCCTAATGTCAGCAGTTCATTTCTTCCCTGTGAAGACAATGTTCTAAGGACTTTTGATATGCAGGTGTTTGACATGCAATATGCATTTCTGCTTTGGTCAAAGAAGACTGTCTCTTCAGTTCCCTTCTTTAGCCTTTACTTTTAAAGCTTAGATTAATACAGTATCTCCAGTATCCTTCTAAAGAAAATTATTTATCTGTCTCCAGGGTACTCTAATGATCATCTAAAAACATCAATTCACTTTTCTTTTTTTTTTGCTTTTACTTGTATTGTGAATTTTAAATTCAAGCATACAATATACTTTACAATGTCAATAAATCCAGAAGTATAATAAAATGCCAAAGTATTTTTGATCTACTGTAATTTGAGGATTAGGTTAGGTTTTTATAATAAGGTAGAAGCTACTGGAAGCCTCTGCAAGCACTGGTTTCCAAAGTTTTTTGATTTTCAAGAAGGCACAGATAGCATGTCCATTTGTTTCTGCACTTGGAAATCCTTGTTCTATGACAGGGACTCTCAACAAACTTTCCTGAATCTGTTGCAGTTGGAATATCTCTCCCAAGGATATCACGTCAGCCTTTGTGATCTCCTTTAACCCATGTCATTCCCTCATCCAGGTCTGTCTGCACCATTCAAAATCCTTGGCAAAGGAGGAGTTTGTAGTCTTTTCTATACAATTTTACAGCAAAACATCTTCATTTACTTCTTTATAACACAATATTACACAGTTGCTTTGAGTTTGGCTTTTTTCTTATTTTGGTAATGGGATTTTGTAGTTTATTTTTTTGTTTAGTTTGGTTTTTTTAGCAGGAAATTAGCCTATTAAAAATCTAAATCTTGTAAACTAAGATTGGCCTCTTTTGTTGTGGTTTATTTCCAAGTATTTCTGCTATGGCATACAACCAGGATACATTTGTTTTGCTACAAACAGGTGGGAAGTCCAAGTATGGTAGCTGAGAGGCCATAGAAAATGATCTTAAAATTACAACAAAGTGGATTTATGCTGGGATATCTAGTTATATTGTACTTCTATTTGCTATGGTAATAGTTCTCCTTATGACTTCAATCTTCAGAATGACACATCAACGTTAAAGCTGAAAATTGTTTACAGTGCTGGCCCAAGAAACACTATCCATTTTGAACATATGGAGTAGGGCTAACAGCCTTCCTTTTTAATTTTTTTTTAAGTCTAACTGTCCATTGATTACCTTAAAGGTTATGGGGTTTACATTAATGACATGAAATATTGTAAGTGGAATTATGGATAGTGAAGGAATCAGCTTGAAGAGGTTTGGGGAAATCAGAGGAGTAGCTGCCATCTCAAGGACACACGTTTTCTGAAGGATATAAGTACCAGAATAGCTTACAGTTATTTTTCTTAGAATACTTGATGCATAAAAATTGTCATGTCAGTTTTTATAAAATACAAATACCTAAATAGATAAATAGTACTATTTTCATATGAGTACTAATCCCAAATACTTGAGGTTATGCATTACTATAACAATATGAGGTGACCCAATGATACAGTCTTGCGTGCTGAGAAATGAAATGATGTAGTGATTGGTAAAAATGAGTGAACTAGGGTTCTTTGGCAGGAGGAGAATGTACCTGGAAGTCAAAAGTCAGCAGTGCTTAAGATCATATAGCATTTTTCTCTTAGACAAATTAAAATAAAGACTAGGACCACAAGGACCACATATAAGTTTTCTCACTAGGATCTAAAATGCAGTAAAATTTTTAGCATAAAACATAATATTAGAAGTGATTCTGTGAAAGGAAATGTTTATATGCAAATACTACCAGTAGGACTTAAGCCAGCATTATTTTCAGTTGGAACTTTTTCAGATCTGTCTGGTGCTGCATATTTCAGGCTTGGGACACAGCTACCTACAATGCTTTTCAGCACAAGAGGGAAGTTCAAACCTTTTCAAATTTCAAATTCACAGAGGGTTGAAGGTATTACTGTAATTGTAGTGACCAGGCCCAAATAGATCTTTATAGGCCTTTTTTGTTTTTTCCTCATCTGGAAGCATTTAACTTCCCAAGGTGCAAAATTTTCTAAGCCACATTTGCTAGAGTTCACACTTCTGTTATAACATACAAAATCAACAATGGGTGGAAAGCATTGCTCTGCAAACTTCCTGCTGGCCAGACTGTCATTAGCTAACCTCAAACATGTTTACCCTTTTCTCTGCACTTAGATGGTTCCTGTATTAAAATGTACTGGTCAAACCACTACATAATCAGTAAAGTCCTGATGGTGAGAAGCCCTCCTAGACTGTTAAAAGCAAACAAACATCACATGCATCAAAATCAAAGGATTCCTCTGGTTATCTTAGCTGTAAGAACATCTGCCAAAGTAAACCAATAACAATCTGAAAACATCAGGCACTACTAACACAAAAAAAAGTAGAACTCTCACTCCACCCCTGCCAACAGCTTAATAGTTGGAAGTTAGAGTAGGTGGCTTCTGTGGACCCAAGTTCATTACCCTGCCTGTTTCAGTCTGACAAAGGGATTTAAGTCCAGTTTGTCACCCTCCTGAGAGTCTGCTGTAACCATTAGACAATAGCACAGTCCAAGGTAAACCTTTCACTCCCTCCAGCTGACATTATTCCATTTAGTATAAATAATTAAATCAAAAAGGACTTGAATTTGACTTTCCCACATGATTGCTCTAACCACCAGGCTATAGAGTCATTCTCTCTTCACTTTTTTTTTCACCCAGCTTAATTAAAATTTAATTGTTTACACAAAGTGAAACAGTTTTAATAGGAGAGAAATTCTGAGAGACAGAATTCCCAGTAAGCCAATACCTGGGAGACTTTGCTGAGAAATTGGAGGCCTACCAACACGTCCTAGTTTCAAATCAAGGAATAAAACCTGCCTTGTGGGGTAGGCAAGAGACCTTTCTTATTTTGAAAAATTAAGTATTACCCCTAAATATTCATTATGTTTTTGTGAGAAATGAGTGGCGTGGCTTAGACACCAAACTTCAGGGGATGACCATCAGTTTCAAATCCTAACTGGAGTAGAGGGGTTTGAAGACTCATGGTGGAGCATCATGTCTATTTTTAGAACTTCTTATCTGCTATTTTCTGTTCAGCTTTTTGTCTTCTGCATACCTTATCTTAAGGCACAAAATGCAGGACATGCTCATGAAGCACACAGACACCTAAGCCAGAGTGCCTGACTCTGTGAGGTGGGGTGACGCTTATGAGGCATAGAACCAGGGCAGACACAACCATTTCTGATTTATAAATACATCTTCAATATATTTGCACTTAAAACCCCTTTGAATTATCATTCCTCTAAGTGTTCCTCAAATTAAGTTTGAATCCTGGGGCAGAGGGCAGTACCAGTGGGTGTAAAGCTGTTTCGTGTGATATTTTCCAATTTAGATTGATTGTTCTGTGGGATACTTTAGTAGAGCTGCTGCTGTCAGCTGTTCAGGATGTTTTTGAGATATGGAAAACAAACCCCTGAAAGCTTGCAAACACTTTGTTGTTTGCCCCTTAGGCACATCTGGCAGAGAGACTGCTGCTGCTGACATGAACTCTCAGGTCTGATCTCACTGCTCCCAGGATGAAACAGTTAGGTAAATCTGATGTGAGGGATCAGGAGTCAGCTTGAAGCACAAGGGGAAATTGTCTTTTTTTTGGTGAAATATTTCTATGAAGTGATACCAGAAAAGTAACCTCAGAGGGATCGGATAGTAGTTTTTACAGTAGGGACCAGTGAGATGTCTTTCCCCCTCCCACCACTTTTATCCTTTCTTTTTTTTTTCTTTGACAAAGTCTGTAAAAATGTCAACTAATCTCAGAAAGTAGCACACAGAAGACTCATTCAAAAAGGTCATAAGGTCCACACAACATTTTTGTGCTAATATTATTCACATGCTTCATTTTCACAAGCTATTTCCTGAATCCTCCTTTGAATGTTCTTTTTCTCATTCTTTCTCTGAGCCAAAAGGTACACAATAACTTGGGTATTTAAAATACAGGAAAAAGTGCATGGTGTAATATACATGATTTGGAAGGATTGTTGTCCTGTGAAGTATAACAAAGTGAGTGCTGGGAAAAACAAAAGAAATAAACAAACAAAAACCCAACAAACAAACAAAAAACCAAACCAAACAAACAACAACAACAACAACAAAAAAAAAACCAAAAAGAAACTGAAAAACTACGCCACAAAAAAAAAAAAACCCAAACCACAAAAGGACATATATTGTGACACTTAATCTAACTGATTTCTTTAGTTCAAGTCTGGCCACTAATTAGTTCACCAGAGGGAACTGTACAAAGTCCTAATCCAATCATTTTAGGAAGCCATAGCTTCATCCTCACTTGTTACCTTAGTCCAGTTTCACAAGGTTTTCTGCAAATTTTCAGATATTTTTGAGTCTACCAAAGAAAAATCTCAAACCACACTAAGAATCCAGCATAAGAGAAGATAATATCTCTGTGAATCTTTCTTGCTCAGTTCTTTCAGGCTTAGTGTATTGAAAGAGACCAATCTACTTTTCACATAATTCCTTTATGGCAATTGACTACTATTATATTCTTGTGAGAGCTTCCTCTAAACTCAGCTCTCTGGTCTTGTCCAATAAATCATTCCTCATTTCAGGTGTTTTGAGGTCAAATCCTCAAAATCAGCCTCAATTTATTTTGTCATTTTACCCAGAAATCCTGACCAGAACTGCTTTACTTAAGTTTTTGACTCTGCCAGACAAGATATTAAAGAATCATTTTGAGCTACTCTAAGTCTATGGAAGTTGTGTATGAATAATTTGCTGATAGGTCATTATTTCTCAGAGCTTCCTACCTGATAAAAACCATCCCATTCAATCCAGTTAAAGAAGCCTTCTGGCAATTTAGGCAGCAGAGGGCCCACATTTTCTTCCCTAGAAAGTGCCCAATGTCTCACTGCATTTTGCTTTTGCTGTCTGAAAACTCATTCTTAAGAAGAGAATTGGGCCTCCGGTGAAGCAGAAAGATGCATTGTGTGACATGTCTATTGACCCAAAAACTGGGAGAAGGTGCCTGCATATCTTACAGATTTGCCAGATTTAGCTGTAGGTTTTCTGTACAAGTTTCACCTCACCTACTTTGACTTCCTTACAAAACCAAGGGCTTTAGGAACAAGGTATCAACATCTATAAGATATATTTGTATCTCTTGTCCTAAATGCCACCTTATTCTTGTCTCCCTTTTTTAACTGTAGGTTAGATGGCAGATCTCAGAAATGCCCCAGCACATTTTCAGCACTTTTCCTGATTATCCCTGTGCTTCTGACACAATACAGGGCCACTGGTGGTAACCCTGAAATACAGCCATTGCTAGCTCAGATACTTAGAATTCTTTGAGAAAGACTCTCCCTATCCCTTTCCACCTCTCCCTAGGAATGATTGATTGGGATCCCAACTCCTTGGTTTAATTGCTGACCTAATGTTTTGAAAGAATAGAATATCTGCCTTGTCCTTCTTTGCAGTACCAACTAGATGGACAATACTTTTGACATTTACCTCATGGTATGAATTGTTTGAAACATCACAGGTAAGGCTAATTATTCCTGCACAGCTTATCTTACATAACCCTATCAGATCTTTCCTTGTGGGTTGCATACATACAGTAATTACTGCAATCAATTACAGAAATGTTGGATGGAAATATTTGTTAAATCTAAGAAACCTCATAAAAGAGAGAAAAAGAAAAGCATAAACCATAGGATTTCTGAATCAAGATAAATATGAAATTTTGATTGGTAGAAAGAGGAACAACATTGAGTTGGTATGAAAAAAAAGGCAATAACTCTGGCAATCCTCCCCAGCATAGAGGAAACAAAAAGTAATTCATTTCGCAGTGCTTTTCCCCTCTCACACTTTTCTGTATCTTCCTCTTCTCACCTCAGCCCTCAAATCAATCTCTTGCCTTTCAGCACTCTACACACACACACACACACACTATACATTCCTTCAGGGCAGTGCACAATTCCCTTACCTGTTTTGACAAGAAATGCACATTGAGTCACATGCCAGAGGCCATGGTTACACAAAAGTCACAGGTCAATAAAGATCACTTACGTTTCCTATGAGCTTTTTCATCCTCTTTTTTTCCCCTCTGGGAGCCAGGATCTCAGAAAGGAAAGAAAGTAATGTCAAGGGCCCCTTTGCCAAGTGCTTTAAAAAAGAAAACAACCAAGCCCACCGCTGGATGCCCCCCCTACCCCCCAACCTCTTGTTACCTTGCCTTAAGGAAAGTGACCTTCTTCTCTTGGCCTCCTTCACCTTGAAGGAGTTCTTCATCCCTTCAAGAAGTTGGTCACTGACTTATCTCTCTCCCTTGGTAATGTACAAGAAAGAAGAAGAGATTAGTCAGTATTCTTTTAAAACTATCTTTTACAAGGAAGCCAATAAAATGATCTACATTGTATCACAGTTCAACATATCTGACATCTGTTCTGTAATAAAATTCGCTTCATACATATGCTTCTTCAAGCTCATACATATGCTCCCCACAAGCATCCCCCAGCTGCTCTTCTGAGACATTTTGTAACATATCTATAGCATTATGCTAGAAGTATTTAAGTAGGTATTCTAGCTTTTCTCTGTAATATAGTGAATTTGTTAAGCAATTCCACTTGGTAAAGGAAGTACCACAAACTACTCTAGGGCTGCTTGGATACCATCATAAGTTGCTCATTTTCTCCTGGACTGAATCTCAGGGACTGTGTTCATGCTTCTCTTTTAGACTTGGTTTCCACAAACGTGGAAGTAATCATGTTCCATTCACACAAATTCTTGTGATAAATTGAATTGCTGCTCAACAAAATGAGTATATGGTTCACCACATCTTTCATAGAATAAAACACCAAAAACAGAAATGGGTCAAAAAATTATGATCTTGCTGAACCTTTAACTGTGGGGGTTATACTTTCTGAATGCCAGATATCAGTAATGCAAATCATCAGAAAATCCAAGTAACACAGTATCTAACCTAATATTCATTCCATGAACAAAAGGTCCATCTTCATTATCATGTTGAACTGGATCAGCAGCAAATTTCTGAAGCACTCTGTCCAGGTTTTCCAGCTGTGATGTAATTTCCTCTTCAGAAGGCAAATGACCTTGATTTATTCAAGAAGAAGCTGCAACAGAAAATACACTGCAGGGATATCCCCAATGTGCTGCAGCTGCAAATGAACATAGAGGTAGCCAGATGTAAAGATACTCAAGGAGATACAGTATAAAGTCCCATCTATTAAACAGTAGTTTTATATCATTTTGGAAGGCGTATCAGGAGCCCAACATTAAAAAAAATACCAGAAAAGTACCTAATTATCACACATAAAATTTTTTGTTGAATAAGGATAGCTAAGACCAGCACAGACTGCTTATTTCTCTTCATTTCTCAGTGTGACATAAACCAGCTAAAAGTTAACTTGAACATTTCACAGCCTACCACAACATAAAATGTTTAACGTGGCTGCTACATAAAATAATTTTCTGGGAGTTCTACAGTGATGTCTTAGATCAGACTTTCCATCTTCCCAGGATGTGTGGTATAACAGGAATATGTTATATTCCTGTGTGCATTGCCCAGAGCAGGAAGCAGGAGCACAGCTGGCCCACACGCAGAGCCTCAGTCAATCATGCCATACTTTTTACGCATCTCTTTATTAGCTGCCAAGTTTTCAAGACAATCCACAAGAATTTAATTTTTCTAGTATTGAAATGGAGACATGTTTGATATCAAAAAATTCTCTGAGCCTAGAATAGGAATCTTCTCCTGTTGGGGATCTGAACAAGGTGAAGACAGAGAAATCTATGATACTTCCCAATAGCTCTTGACAGGTTCAGTAGAGCTAGCAGGCGACAGCAGCCTGAGGAGACACCACTGGGAAGCCTGCTGAAGCATTCATCCAGAGAAAAATAATTTCTTCCAGGAGGAAAAAACTCTCTTATTTTGAGAATGTGTATTTTTTTTTTTTTGTCATTCCAGTATGTGATCTGATAATGCAACTAAATTTATGGACAATATAGAAGGTTTTTACAAAGAATTATACAAAATTAAAGAGGACATGCAAATGTTATACAGCCACCTTTTATTCCGGCATTCAGAATGAAAAAAATTCCAGCATGTGTCTTGAGAACACTAGGTTTTTTTCTCCTATTGCCCCAGGATAATTTCTTAAGAGGGAAAAACCCTTTTTAATTAAAAGCCATAATTATATTTTGGGATGGTGTCTTGGCTTATGCATCTTATGATGGTATTGCATTTGGTAAACTGTTTCCTAAATTCTGCAATTATTTGTTATCCTATGTCTATTAACTCCATTTCAAATTCCCTGAGTCTTGATTATACAGAAGACAGACTATCTCAGCCATATTACTGACACCAAGACCTGAGGAAAAAAAATTAATAGTAATAATAATAAAAAACATTGTGCTTCAGGAATCACAGAAACATCAAGGTGTGAAGACACCTTTAAGACCATCAAGTCCAGGCAGCATCCCAGCACACCACTGTAACCCCAAAGCACTAAACCTAATCAACCAGTGCCATATCCAAATGTCTTTTAAACACCTCTAGGGATGGTGAGTCCACAACCTCCCTGGGCAACTTATTCCAATGCCTGCCCACCCGAACAGTGGAAAAATATCTCATATCTAATCTGGATTTCCCCTGATCCTCTCACAGAAGGTGCAGTAGAAGAGATCAGCCCCCACCTCACTGTGACCTCGTCTCAGGGAGTTGCAGAGAGCAATGAACTTCCCCCTTCTCATCTCAAGACTTAATAAAACCAAGTGCCTCAGCCCTACCTCATAATATAAGTTTTCTACACCTTTCATGAACCTTGTTGCCCGTTGCTGGACACACTCCAGCACCTCAATGTCCTTTTCAAAGCAAAGCCCCAGAACTGGCGGCAGGACTGAAGGTGCAGCCTCGCCAGTGCCCAGGGCAGGTGGACAGCCACTGCCCTGGTCCTGCTGGTCACACGATCGCTGATCCAGGCCAGGATGCCTTTGGCTCTCTTGGCCACCTGGCCTCATGCCAGGCTGGCTGTCAACCAGCACCTCAAAAGCTCTTTTCTGCTGAACAGCTCTCAAGTCTCTCCTCTCCAAGCTTGAAGGGCAGCATGGGGTTGCAGCCACCTAAGTGCAGGACCTGACACTTTATCTTGTTTAACCACCTGCAGCTGTCCTCAGCCCACTGATGGAGTCTCCCTGCAGAGCATTCCCAGCCTCAAGCAGATCAATATTCTATCCAATTTGGTTCTGCCTGCAAATTCACCCATGTCCAGATCATCTGTAAACAGGTTAAACAGAATTGGCCCCAAAACTGAGCCACTAGCAACCAGCTGCCAGCTGAATTTAGCTCCATTCACCACAACTGTCTGGGTCCAGACATCCAGGCAGTTTTTTACTCCTCGAAGACTTCACCCATGGAAGTTGAGAGCAGACAGTTTTTCTAGGAGGAAAAGTTCAAGTCAAATTTTCTCTTAATTAGCAGTCTTTGTTAAGATCAATTCTTCATTGAAGGAGCACATCCAAAACTGCATCACATCCTGCTCTGCAAACTGGTGTCTTGGATTTCACTCTCAGATGCAGCATAAGAACTTGAGTGTGTCCAAAAAAATGTACAGGCTCAAAAAGTATGGAAACTATTAATGCAGTTTACTTCCAGTAGCCTTGTAGTTTGATTAAAAACAGTTTTAATACTCACCCATTTGTGATATTTATTTACTTATTTTGAAGAAACAGAAAAGAAAAGGTCTTGAGACAGGGAAGTTGTTTTCTTCAGGGCTGTCTGAAGGACAGGAACAGGCATTTAAAAGCTAGGCTCTGTCTTCCAGAACCTAGGCAACCCTGCCCATTACTGTTAAATATACTCCCTGTTGTACTACCATAAATCCAGAGTAACTCAATCGATCGCAGCTGTAAGCTAATGCAAGTGAGGTCAGATGTGTGACCAATAGGTCTCTAAACTATCTTTATTTGAAAGGTAAGAAAATAATTTCTTAAATTGTTCCCATTTGGTTCTGGATCAATTGAACAAAGCCACTTAGTATTGTTTGTGCATTTTTTGACCAAGGAAAACAAAACTGAAATAAGGTAATATATTTGGAGGTTGTTATTCCTAAAAACCTTAAAATAATAATTTTTGTAGGCACCATCAGTGGTAAGCACTACACAATAAAAATCTCTAGAGTAGCGCTTCACACAATCTCAGTATTGATTTATAGCACCCTATAGTTACACCTTGTTAGAAGGATTTTTACAAGAAAAATAATTTACTTCTAAGGCCTCCCTACATTAGCCCATAAGTTACACTACCTCACAAATTTGTGATTAGTCTTTTTCAGGAGTTGTATGGAAAGTCGTCAGAGAGTGTTGCAAGTGATACAGCCTATTAAGACAGTTCTATTTTCATTATTTAAGAACTGCCAGTAATGCACTAGAATATGGAATATATTTGTTAAATTTATATATTTAATTATATCAGCATTAGTTGCTAAATCTGTAATTCACATAGCACAATCTTTAGCAGAAATATTTAATCCCAATAAATGCTTTGCCAGGATCCAGACATAGAACTGAACTACTCAGGTCAAATTGATCAATCTAATTGCTCCCTGAGAGGTACACCTGGGAAGTTGTCCTTACTTACCATTCTTAACTCTGTCTTCAGGAATTTTTGATTTAAAACCAATTGGAATAGACAAAAGTGTATTTAAGAACCCAAAGGGCTATACATGGTTTTAAGTGAGAAATGTGTCAAACGCTTGCAATCCCTTGATCCTATCATTTTATATTTCATAAGGAAAGGATCCCTTTTGTGAAGGATTTATGTGTCCCAACATATTTGGAAATGTTCTTTGACAGAACAAATTCTTTGAGGACATAAATCAAAACTACAGCTGCTCCCCTAAAAGCTGTCAGTGATAATAGCATCAGAAATTGGATTAAATAAGTCCTGTCAAGAGAAAGTATGTCCATTTCCACATTCAAAACACATACAAATTGTCAGAGAAACCTTTTTTCCAAGAGTGGGAAAGAGACAACGAGGAAGTAGAGCAATGATTTTCAGCATATAGAAACCCAGCTGTGGAGCTTTCCAAAAGCAGAACTCCCCTTGGTTTGTGTAAACCTGACTGAGCTTTGAATAACATAAGCATAAAACCCTGACATAGTCTAAAGTGGTATGAATAAAACCTAACTGTGATTTCATCCAAGAATGGATAGGACAAACACAATAATTTGCTCCAAAACCAGTAATCTGTGGTATGGCAAAGGAGAAAGGATTTGACACAAAAGTGACAAATATGTAACTTGGGATTTCCAGGTGATAATTTGGGTTGGATCCCACCTGCTGTACTTTTTTTTCACTTTTCAGGAAAGTGTTGCAGGAATTTGTATTTATTTGCGTTGAATGAGAATAATGTTGAAGCCTAAACAGACAATGCTAGATTAAGGCAAATTTTATTCTCTTTAGTTTCACAGTTGAGCTCTCTGCTACACCAGTTGCACTGTGAATCAGCTTTACAGATATTTCTCACTACTGCTGAAAACTGCAATAGCACTCACATGGCTGACACATGTGTGGCCATTACCCATCAGTTTTATATTTCTTCTTGAGTCATCCTCTTTACACAAGAAGCAAAAATTTTGGGAGAAATTTTGCTCTGATTTATAGCAATGTAAGACATAGGTTTATTTGTATGATGTATTGCCAAATTTCCTCCTATTTCTAGATACTTTGTCAAAGTATTATGGATATAATAGTAGAATAGATTAGTATTATCATATATTTAAAACACCAAAATCCAAACATCAACCACAGCTAAGGAATCCAGGTCCTGTGGTCTGCCTTCTGGGTGGGGCCATGTCAAATAGGCTTGTAGGACATGTTTGTCTCTCTGCTCTCCCAGCTACCCCGGCAGGGTTGGACATGCTGCTCCTGGAGCTGATTTCACTGCACTGTAGGGTCTGGGCTCCACTGTGGACTAAAGCTGAGCCCTTTGGTCCCCTCTCAGTTAGCAAAATACCCACGCCCATGTCATGCACCAAAGTGGCTGCTCCCTCCCTTCTCCATCCTCTCCTCTCTCAGAAGACAGCTGTTGACATCTGGGAAGTATTCTTGCCTAGGGCTGAGTGCCTCTGCACTAGAAATAATTTTGCCTGTGTTAAGGAACCTGCTCTGCTCTTCCAAGATAAAAGAAACAAGCATCAAACACACTTGCAGAAAGTGTTTGTGATCTGTATAATATTTATAGTATAGGCAAGTTAGCTCTAAGTTTTGGAATTAAAAAAAAAATTAAAAGAGACAGAATTTTACACCTTTATTTGTTTAGTATTTATCAGAATATATAAAGTCAGGAGGATGAAATACATTTTTATCCTTAGCTATGATGTATGCTTCAGGCTCAGAATTAGCCTGTTGATAAAACAGTTATTTGTGAATACATGGACTATCCAAATTCTACCTTGCATCTTCAGGGTCACAAACCAAATGCACATTTGTTGCACAAATAGAGATTCATTATTCTGACTGAAACAAACAGGATTACTTGTTTACCAATTCAAAAGTAATCTGTTTTTTTATTTACCAATATATTACATTGCTGAGCAAAGAATTATCTTTCCATTGTTTATATGCCTCACTATTTAAGAGGATTATTATTGTAGAATAATCATCTTGTTTTAATTACCAAGAGAAGCACCACATCATTTTATTAATTTTAGGATTTATGCCAAGTTAAAATGTAAAACACAGACTCACTCAGTAGCTGACAGAAGCTTTGTTAACACTTCTACAAAATCTTTATTGAGAGAAAAAAACACACCCCGCCCACTTGCCAAAAAAAAAAAATCAAATTAAAAAAAAAAACAAAACCACCCAGAACCCCAAAGAAAAGCCAAAAATAAAAACACCCACCAACCCAAAACTAGAGGCAGAAATTTAATATATATATTTTTAAGTAGCTCAAGCACTTTCAACAAAGTAAACACATTCTTGTAGAATGTGTCATATACGTAGAATGTCCTCACATACCTGAGGCACACAAATGCATATACATCTTTCCATCTTTCCATGAGTGCTGAGGAGACAAAGTGCATCCCTGGAATAGTGGCAGGGCCAGTGTTCATTGCTCTGGAAGCAGGAGCACAACCAGCCCACACTCAGAGCCTCAGTCAATCTTCTCCAGCTCCAGAGTCCAGAAGGAGCAGAGCAACTCCAGCAGTCCTCAGGAAACGGCCATGTCTGAGTTAATGCTGATGGCCAGCACCTCCCAGATAAGTTAAGCAAACACATTATGTCACTAATCCTTCAACTTATCTTTTTCAGGTGGTGGTTTCTTTATCTAGGAAAGGGGGGTCTCGTTCTGTGCCTGGCTTAGCCCAGGACATCACCTTCTCCTCAGTGCACTTCCTCCATGGGGCCATGGCCTGTTGGTACATTCATATCACAGTTATAGGATCTACAGTGACCAAAAGCCAACTCTAAACAATAGTGACTATGGTTAATATGCAGATTTATTCAACTGCTAACCAAGTATGTGTCCATTACTACTGTTTTTAAAAATAATAGATATTATTATCTATAAGCAGAAATAAAACTATGAGCTCAAATGACAGCATCCTTTTCTATTAATTTAAATATATAAAAGCTAATGGGCATAAAGACTCAGAAACTTGAAAAAAGGCTATTTATTCCTGTTGTTCTTTCTTTTACAGGTTGTTTTATCTGTCTTCCTCAGCCATTAGATGTTTAGAAGGGCCTGTATAATTCAGAATTGATGGCTTTCCCTCTTTCTCTTTCATAAGATATTGTAGACCTGCACCAGACAGTATTTCAGTGGCCTACTAAATCCCAGAAGCTCCATTTCTGCAGGCTGACTCTGAGGAATTGATGTATATGCATCTATCTTCAAAAAGAAAAGCATTTAAAAAGCAGTATTAGTTGATCCCTATTTAGAGTCACTGTCTAACATTGTCTTCTCCTGTAGTGTTATATACACACAGAAAGGATATTTTAAGACAAACACCAAACATCTTGGTTTCGTTTGGTTTTTCTTTGCTTTGTTTTGTTTTGTTTTTTTTAGTGTTTAGTTGAACTCCAACCCTGTCAGACTTGAAAAGTCCACCAAGAAAGGCTGGACTATCTCAGGTTTGAAATGAGTAAAATGAGTTGGGTGCTAGGTAATGCAGACTCTCATTTTATACCCTTCTCAAATTTCCAGTTCTCTTTTAAAATTCACAACAAATTTAATCATTTAGAATAAACAAGATTTTTTTTCTAGAATAAATTATCTTTTAAAAAATGAGAAATAGTAGTGTTGTAAAGTCAAATCCCATATTAACTTTTAGAGCCAACTAATAGGTGCTCTTAGCTAAACATGAAACCTGATTATATTTAGAATTTGAACATGCTAAGAGAAATCTATACCTTACACTCAGAAAATTAAGAATTAAAAAGGTTTTCTTTTTAATAACATTGGGAAAATTTTAACTTTAACTGGAAGTTAAAACTGAGGTTGGTTTTTTAGACAATATTTTCCTCAACTATTGCTTGTGCTCATTAATTTTCTATTTTACAGTTTTTATGATTGCTGACTGCTGGCATTTGTATATGTGAAATATTAACAAAGGAAAAAGAACAGAAATTTTTTTTCTGATTAAATAAAAATAGCATATGATCTTTGCAGAGAGGTTGAGGATTTGGAATTGATAATTCAAAGCATCTTAATTTTGATGGTGTAAGAGAAGGTCACCTTCATAACTCTGATTCAAACCCTGACAATAACTTATTCTGGCAAAATCTATTTAGTAGTAATCAAGCAAACCAAAGGTATAATGAAGAGAGCTGAACAAATAATTCACACTGAATAATTTGCTCAAACTTCGTTTCAAGTTCTGGAATGTAAATGAACACTTTCCTTGAATCTTATTTATTTGGAAATAATGTATATTATTTTTATCTGCATGCACTTACTGGACATTTGATCTATTTGATTTAAACAAGCTAAGTCAAGGAGTTAAACTACAGTTCATGTCATAATTTTTCTGATTCTCCAATAAATCAAGAAAACAGTAAGGTATCAGAATTAAAAAAAAAAAATCCAGGATATTGATTATTTTTTCTTATCAAGTAAGGTGCATTGAAAAAAATGCCTTATATCATTTTCAGACAATTATGTCCTAGCCAAGAACATAATCCTTGAAGAAACAGAAACCTGTGAGATTCACTGGTGCAAGGTTTTAACTTGGTAGTCCATGGTGACAACTTACATTTGCAAATATCTGCCATCTATAAAAAGTTTGTTTATATTTTCCATTTATTTACTTCTTAAAAAATAGAATAGAATACTTCAGTTGGAAGGGACCAAGTCCAAGAATATTTAAATATCTTTGTGCCCGTGTGCTGTGAGGTGGAACAGGGAGCATGTTCTCCTGTACAAAACCAGTGAGTATTCCAGCTCTTTCAAGTAAATACATAATTGTATTAATTTCACTGGTAGGAGGCTTTGATGAGCAGTTTTGTTCCAGTGCAGTTGTGTATTTTGCAATGGCCATTTTCTGATCTGACTGTGTAGCATCTGACAGAGTTTTTTAAAAAAGTCTTATAACCAAATCTAGGAATGTCTTTATAGATGACAGGCATTTCTTTTCTTTGATGTGCTTAAATTTTTCTTAGGTCTTCATACATTTAGGTACATCTGGGCAGTCATCATTGCTTCCCTTTTCATGAATATCTATAAGCTACCTTCAACATATTGGAGAAAATTTTATTAATTGTATTAATTTGGAACCTCTCCTCAGCCCTCTGCCTCAATGATAATATTGCTGTTGGTAAATAGCCTAAAGATGTATCTAGTTATACAAGTAACTTCTACTCACCCATCTATCTGCTGCATAGACTTGGCTTTCTTGCACCAAGAGGTACAAAACTGAGTGCTATAACATTTAAATATTCTAAAATAATAATTATTGAACATCATTACCTCTTTCTCCTACAGAGAATTTTATGGGTTGTTTAACTCAAGGGAGAGGCAAGACTTTATTAAAATTGATGGATCTTTTCTATACATGTCAAACTGATATCCTGTGACAAGGCACTGAGCACAAATAAACATTTAATGTTCATTGTCTGAAATTCTAGAGTTAAGGGCCAAGTTTGCTTGTGGTTAAATGCAAACCCACTCCTCCCCATCCCCAAATTATATAGACATTTTTCTAGAAAAATATGCAATGAAAATTCCAGGAAATCAGATGTCAACAGAATGCACATTTAAACACATGAAAATAAGGAACATTTGCAAATTACTATAATGTCACCTTTCCTTAGTCATATTGAAATGGAATTCAGCTGTGCAAAATACTGAGCTCTATTCAATAAAGAGCCCCAAAAGATACGGCTTCTGTTGTCCTCACTAAGGCTTTAGAATCCTAATGAGATGCTCCAAATGAGATAGAAATAAAATCTACCAACAACCTGGAGTAGAAGACAGGCTGAGAAAACCTTACAGTCACTTTGGATTGTATTTAGATTTTTGTCTTTAGCTTTTATTTCCTTTGAAATACTGTAGTTTTATTATTCACATAACAAAAATGAAACAGTAAGAAATAATCCATACAAAGCATTTATTCACTAGGTCTTTACATAGTAACCTTTTATTTTTTCTTTTTTCCCTTTTTTCTTCTATATGCTTTTTAAAAAATTTACACATATCTTATATAGCTTAACACTACTGCACTCATTATCTGAGCAAAAAAAAGAGATTAATTCCTAAAACTCAGTTTTAAATTTCTCTTTGGAGGTTTGATTGAATTCTATTCTGAAAATTCAGCTTATGGTATTTTATCTTAGTGGTACTATTCAACTTCAGAATAAATCCTGCAGCAGTTTCAGCTTGGGGTCTCTGTTGGGAGACTAGTCTTATTTAAAAGTACAGGAGTAATAATTGTGTAATCTGGGGCCCATTTCCTGTTCTGTTGCAGATTTTCTGGGCAATCACTTATATCCTTTCAGGCCCAATCTGATGAAATGAGCTATGGAACACTTCCTGCGGGACTCAATCAGCATATCATTATACTGCACACAGAAAATGGGCAAAATAAACACTACCTCTCAGATAAGATGTAAACATTCATTAAATGTTTTAAATTGCTGCAAGATTCTTAACATATAAAATATTATAGGAGCAATTTTAATATTTAATGTTCGATACAGTTTGGGTTGGTCTTTTTTCCTCTTTCCCAATCACTTTACATAAGACATCCCTTCAGCTATTCATAAAGGGATTGCAAATCCACATGACAAAACACGCAGTTGAATTTGTCATAAAAGTTGAAAACATTGTGGATGCTGCCTTCTCTATAATCCTGTTCTCTAATACAAGTAAAATACATAAACCTTCTTAAGCCTGCAGGGACTGTATATTTGTCCTTTCTAGAGAAACAAGAAGCTGAAGAACATTTGCTCATGGAATGGTTTCTAAGCAAAGTTTTGTTTCATTTTTTTCTTTTGGTTTGTGGTGTTTGTTTTTCTTAATAATTCAGAGAAAAATATTTCAAATTTAAAAATAAAAATCATCCTCTTTTTTTACTAAAATATGTTTTCTTCATGCTATATGTTCAGCAAATGTTCTCAGAAGAGGCATAATTACTTTCACAAAGATATCAGGGGCCCAATGGAGCTATCTTTTCTCCAGGAAAAGATGTTCTCATTTACTTTTCTGCTAAGGTATGTTATAACCTTTCCTTGGATAAACAGCAACAGTGAAACATAGGAAAATTTATACAAACCCCACAGATTTCTTCTTTCATATTCAATTTTTAAACCCCTAGTAGCCAGAAATGTAGTTGATGATCACAAAATTTTGAGATAAATCATCTACCATGAAAAAATTAATTATCAAAAAAGTGACACAGAAAGGTATTTAAATGAGATTTTAGAATGTTTTTATTATTAAAACTACAAAGTTGCTTTAAAATGGGTAAAAGTATTATGAAAAATATTCTCAGTTCGTTCTAGTGTTTAGGTTCATATATGTTCAGTGCCAATTTGTTCAGTTCTGCATGCTTTTGAAAAATATTTTCACTGACCTAACTTTGGACTGGGAGAAAAGGCAGTAACTAGGGAGCTAGACATCCCGAGCAATACGTATATTTTGTTTCAATTTTAAATAAAACTGACAGGTCTCCAGGCAAAGCAGTTCAAGGCTGATTTTTGCAATATAGTACTGTAATTCCTCACCCAGGGTTCCTAAGGCTTACAGCAAATTTGTGCATCCATGGAAAGTCTGGTCAAAATAAAATATTGCTTTAAGCTACATAACACTAAAAAATGCTTCCTGAAATTTTGTCACTGAAATGTGCTCCATGGAAGAATACTTCAAAAAATACCCCAGTGCTTTGCCAAATTTTCCTTGGCTACTGAGGCAAACTTGAGGTGTGGGCCACAGTGATTATGCTGTGTATAGGGAAAGACAATAAGAGCAAAATAATTGAAAATTAGTTTTCTTTTAGAGAACCACTCTCTGCTCTGGTGTGCCACTTTCAAGGCAGTGAAACTGCAGGGCAATCAAAGGACCCATGTAAAATGGATAGTGTAGAAAATAGGGTGTTTTCAAAGACCTTTGCAACTGGATGTCAACTGCAGTTTCATCATCGCCTGGACCTGCAGCCATCAAAGCCAGTTCAGACGTGTTTGCAGCTCCCAGAAGTGATGGGAACTGAAAATAGAGTCTGACCCACTACCTAAGAGCTGCTTTTGTAATTTGGCACTGTTCACAATGCACATGGTAATGAAGCAAAAGAATAAAGCTTCCCGCTGCAAGCAAAACATTTGGGGTGCTTGTCTAATCAATGGCTCAACGGCATCCATTAAGAGGGCCAGAGCCCTCTGAGAACACTCAGATGTGGTGTGATATTATTGTGCTGCAGAAGTCCAGGAGGGGTTCTCTGTTTTCTCTGTGGAGCACGAGGAGAGGAATTTGCAGAAGTTCACTAACAATAGTATGTGTGTTGTTTTCTCCATCCTAAACACTTGTTTTTATCATTTTGCTTTCAGATAGCAGAGGCAAACCCAGCTGGGAGACAGGCAGGGAGTCAAAGAGAGGAAAAGGGATCCCTGGGGGGTTAGTGATGTTCAAGCAGATGGGGGAGGAGGGAAGAGAGAGTGGGAGCAGATGGGAGGGGGGAAGAGACCAGAAGCAGAACAGATGTGGGGGTGGGAGGGGGCTAATTTTGGTTAAAGGCAAAGGAGGACAAATATGAATTAAATTTGTATTTACATTAAGAATCTTTTTCCCATAAGCACACATTTTATGTCTTACACTAGAGGAAAGTTTGAACAGCCTGCAAAACATAAAAGACAGACCAAACATCAATGTCACTTGAGCAAGCACTAGAAAGTGAAGAGGGTCTGTAAGGTTTCTCAACCATGAGGTTTTGTCTCTAAAAAGCTGGAAACTGAACATTCCCACCTGTACTGTATTCCACTGCAAAAAGCACACATTTGGAAATATATGCAGCAGCAAAACAATAAAGAGGAGTCTTATCTATGTGGATGAAGAACAGATATTTGAATTTCCCAAATTAAAGAGGAATAATAATAAAATTTGAGCTATTGATCCATGAGTGAATTACATGCAGGCCTACCCTAAATAAGTAATAGAAAGGTATAACCTATGTTTGCACACAGAACATATTCATTTCCTTTGAAGCCACTCTCTATATTCTGTCCAGTTCTATATTTTGAAGCTGAATTTTGTTGTTGTGCTTCCTGGCAGGGTGTGTAGGTTGTGAGTGAAGGCTGACTGGGAATGCTGCAGCTGAAAGTTAATTAGCGTGTTGGCAAGCTGTCAGCCAGACTTTTGTCTGTTTGCTTTTCGTATAGAAATGAATGAGAGTGGATTCCAGAGGTGTCTGAGTACAATTAAGCATCTCACTCTCTAAAATAAATATTTTATATTACTGCATGCTTTTAGGAATCAGCCAGAATGTATCCATTGATGGTATTTTCTGCTGATATCCTTAAATGTAAATATATGTAAGAAGGTAGAGAAGATGTAGTTTAGTTGCATCTGTTTGGTAGAGCATGAAGGACCAGATTCTGCATTCATTTAAACACAGAATATAATTTTGTGTACTCCAAAAACATGATCCAGGCTTGTAGAGGAATACTGGGGATCAGTTTCTGGCCCAGATTAATTGACCCTGATTTAGCTGCTGATAGTACAGCAGACAAGTCTACTTAAAATGCTAAAAAATTACTTTCCAATTCTATGTTGAAAAACTGCTAGAAATCTTGGAATATGAAACAGTGTGCCCCCAGTAATAAATCTTTGCCCACAGTAATTACTAGGAATGTGATGGCTAGATTTCACAGCCCAGAATTAAAGTGAGAAGCCTGCAGTGGGTGCAGAAGGACAAAAGGAAAGCTAAAAGGCTACTAGAAAATGGCAACCTTGATTCACACTGGATGTCATTCCCATCGGGACCCTGCCTATAAATGACTTTTACCTGGCTCAGGAACAAAGAACAAAGTGCATCATCTCCAGAAATCATAAAATTATTTCTGCCTTTCCTTGCCTGTTAGAGAGTATATTCACCTTGGGCATTCAGGTATGCCACAAGAGTGTACACATAACCCCCCCCACCCCAGAGCAGGAAATGACCAAAAAACAAAGATTGTGCTGCAGCCAGCAACTTAGACCTAGAGCTGTTTGTCTTGCAACCAAGACTCCCAAAAATCTGATGTGTCCAGCCACAAGTGAAGCTCTAGAAACTCCCCTTCCTACCACTGTTCCCAGAGGAGATGGGGGCCTACAGACGACAGGCTGAGGAACTCTGAGTGGGATTAGATTGTCCTAAACTAGTTTTATGGCCCCCTGAAGAAGCAAGCACAGATAATATAGGCAAGAAAAATCTGCTGCAGACTGGAATATTATCTGGAGACACCATAGAATACATTTCCCAACAAACCTGACCATCTGTTAAACAGATTTCTAAGGCCTAGGTCCCTGGTGCTGCAGAGCAGCCAATTTACAAGACCCCAGAAAAGGAACTTCCAATTCCTCAAAATGACCAGTAGTATTCAATTTTTTTTTCATCTTTTTAATATTATAAACTTGTTTTATATACCAAAGTTGCCAAACTTTATTAAATCTCACAACAAAGAAAGTCACAGGAACATCTAGGCACAAAGAATTTGCCCTCTCTTGGGCGCAGTTGTCCTCTCTTACTGTTTGCTTAGCTGGTTTGTGACTAAGCACAGCGACTGAGCTCAGTGCTGGTCTCTTTCTGAATTCCATTTCTGCTTTGTTTTGAAGTTCAGTGTGAAAATACTGGCTCAGAACCTTCTTAGGTTGTCACTAGCTTTTACCTGAAGAAGGAAAGCTCCCTTGTGCCCTCATCAGTATACACATGTGTGAAGTTTAGAGTATTAGTTTATATATTTTTAGAAAGGATGTAAACTATTTGGAATAGAAATTGATCCCGAGAGTTCGTATATAACCCACAAGGATTCATATTAATCCCTAACCCACTAATCCTGCAGTTTTGATGGCTTAAAAGCCTACTACTTTAGAATTCTTTGTGTCTGTATACTCAGCTGGTCCTTAATTGTTTCTCTACTATATTTATGCATACTCCAGGTCATGTGCTGGTATACAATGTCATTATCCCAAATTGATTTAAATCTGTCCGTCTCCACCTCTCAGAATCCATCAGCATAAAGCAAAACATTTATTTCCTGTTCATCACACGATTGTGCTGAAGCAGTCATGACTTTCAAGCTACAAAACACATCAGCACAGAAATTAGTAAGTGTAATTTATGAGAACAGATTTATAACAAGTATATTTCTAGCAGCATTGTATTAAAGAGGAATGTTTAAGTCAGGGCAGCTTGTCCCTCCAGATTGTCCCTCCAGATTGTCAGTCATTTTCAATCACAATAAGAAGAATCTAAAGCAATTTAAGTAAATATAAGAGTTTCTTTGTTTGAGCCTTTTTTTTTTTAATGTTGCCAAGGTTGAAATTATGCCAACTGAGAACTGGTTAGGCTCTGCCAATTTGCCTCAGCTGACCCCAAACCATAAGCTTCTGAGAGCACTGAAATAAATACAGACTATTGTTAATGTTGCTGAGCTGTCCAGAGGGCCCTAAAGAGACCTCTGTTATCTTTTATAAACACCAGGAAGATCTAATCCAAGTGCCAAAAGAGAGGCAGGTTATCTTCATTACAGGGATGAAGGAGTGAGCACATAACAGCCTGTAGGATTAATACCGCTCAAAATAAAAGTTACAGGGTACTTTTTGACATAAGCACCCTGTTAAAACATGTTTCACCTCAAGTTTAAAGCCCATTAATCTTGTGAAGAGCTGGAAATCTACAGTCTGTGTCACTTAGCTGGCATGAAGCACAAACTGCTCGGCAAAGCTGCTGAAATTCTGATCTACAATAAGCTTGTGAATAAGATATGGACAGCCTTAGCAGCTTGCTACTTTTGGTAGCTGCCATTACCAACTGCTTTCCCCCTTTTTTCTCTCTCGGTCATTGATTTGGCAGTATGTATTTTTTCTCTTGTCACCTGCAAAGGTAGAGGTGACATATGAAATAGAACAGCAAAGGTTAAAGACAGTATGTTTGCCCTTTAGGAGAAATATCTCCATTAAGATTTCTCAAATGATTTAACCTTGTCTGTACCCAGATGTTTGTTAACATCTGGAAGCTACAGACTGGAATTTCTTGTGGGAAGCTCCACAGCCTTGTCAAGGCTTCCTGGCACCCGCAACTTGTCTTAAATATTTTGAGCATCATGGTCTGTACACTTTATGTGCAAAAAAAAGGAGGATCAGAAAGTATCTGATCATGATCCCTCTTGGGGACCTACTGTCCACTTCACCTACCCTTTTCAAACTGCCCTTAATATGTCAGTGGTCTCTGTTTTGCCTGAAGACATCCCCTAACACCCTCACCTCTCTTAAGACAGGCCGGCAGAAATGCCAGATGACAAATGAAAATCTGATCAGGGCCTTGCCTAAACTCCAGACCATTCAGCAGCTCATTGGATCCAGATTCAAATAAAAGCACCAGAGACTTGTCAGGAAGGGCTAAAAAGGACCAAGTACCAACCTGTGCAGGATTGACTGTCAAATAACTCCTCTAACAGGAGGACTTCTTCCAGAGACCCCTGTGCTTGACAAGGGCAAGACTGAGCATACATTGCCCTTCCTTTTCCACTCCCCTACATCACCTCATTTCTACTTCAAACACTTCTCCTCTGGGTTTTCCAGGGAGATCAGCTACATTTTGAGAAGGACATCAAGAACGGGATGTTCAGAAAAATTATATTTTTATTATATTACTTCTTCACACAAAACCTAGGAACAATTTATATGGCAGATAGCTTACTATGCCTAGGAAACACTGCAGCAATACCAGTTTTCCCATATTCTCTTGGAAGTCCATTCCTGTCAGAAGCTGTTTGCAGGTTGCTGTGGGCGGCAGGGGCTGCCCAGCGCTCGGCTCTGCAGAATGAAACACCTCGGAGCGGAACCTCCCAGGTGCCCTCGGAGAAACCAACAAAACAATTCAGGTCAAGACAAATCAGAGGAGGGAATCAAGGGAAAAGGAAACAGAAATAGAAAACAGTCACTGATACTAGAGCTCACACAACAAAAGTTGTAATAACTTGACCCAGGTAACCAGACAGAGTGTTCTAACAACTTTTTTTTTTCCTTCACCAGCACATTTACATGGATGATGTAAGAAAAGAAAGGACTGTGAGTAGATAATGAGACATTAATTTGTTTCTTACTGCTGGTGAAGTCTCTGAGTTTTATCAACAGTGGATTTGCTTTTGTGGTATTTTCCCCATTTTGCTATTTTAATACCATGAGCCTTATTTGTCATATTTAGCTCAGTCTTTCTATCATTTAGTATATGTGGATACAAGAATTTTACCAGGATTGATCTTGAAACTTGAATATTTGGATGGACAAATATATTCAAATCATAAATTAAGCAGGAATCTTTTTGACCATTTGCTTAAGAGAAATACATCTACAGATTCAAATACAACAATTCATTGAAGTAGCATGTGTTGAGACATTGCCAAGGAGCTGACTGCTTACTCAAGTTCCTATTTCAGCTTGTGAACACTCATGAATTAACCTTAGAATTTTGTTTTCATTGCTGCTCAGTACTGTCAATGTTTTAATTCTTCACAAAGTTCTAATTACTGGAAACACTTTTTGATGACTATCCCTAAGGCTTATAGTAAGTGAAAATCAGTATTTGGAAAAGCTACTGAATGCAATCATCCCATTAAGGCATGACGGAAAAACAGTGTTTTTCCTGCTTGTCCTTTGCTATCAGTTTGCTTATTGTAATAGCTCTTTTATCTCTGCTGTATTTTATATACTCACTATACTCTGTAGTGCTTTTGTGTTCAGTGGCATCACATAAATCAATACATTTTATGTTTGTTCTTGCCTTGATATGTATTTGTAAATCCTATTACCATGCAGACTGGAGAGGAAAATACACACCAGAATTAGTCAAATTAATATTTTATTTGTTATATTTGCATCTCATAGTGACTGATTCCATATTTGGTCTTCAGACTTTATGATTGGTTAAATCAGTAGAATTGAAAGCATCCAAGACTCTGAGAGCTCTGTTTGCTGCAAATTAAAATATATAATGTATATGTTTTCCTAGCATCTGGCCAGCTCTATTGCAGGGAAGATGCCAATGTGACACACTGAAGCATGAACTTCCACGTGCACTAGGAAAGGAACACATTTTCAATGAAAATTCATTGTATCTACAGGAAGGCAGAATAATCAAGGTCTCTGCACAGCCTTCTGTAGAGACACACAGGGAGGCAGTGAGGCCTCTTTTCCTTTCCAGAAGACTCAGCTGGATCCTGTACACAGGCACCACAGGATACTGCAGGCTGGATCCATCCAAATTCTTATTCTAAATCCTCTCATATGGAACTAGTGGAGAATAAAGAGAACGCAATGAAGATTAAAAACATCAAACACCACTCTGTTATGGTGAGGGAAGGTTGCTGATAGGAATTTATCATTTTTGAATGAAATTTTGGTCCAAGAAAAGGAAAAAAAATGTACAATGGATGGTTGCTCAAGGTCTTTTCTCATATAAATACTTTGCATGTGTATACATTCAGTCACCACACCTTCAGATTGTGTTTGTAAAACTGAATTAACAGACAGTGCCATGACTTACCCTGGAGACTTCTGCAAGTTGAAAGCTTTAGCTTTGTAATTTATGTTTAATAATTTAACACATTAATAATATTTTAGATTTGGATTATTGAACATAAGCATGGAGATTATTTAAATGAATATTTAATTTTTATTCACCTTGCAATAAGAAAGAATGTATTTTTAATTGCCAACAGTAAAATATAGGGAAATTATCAGTAAAGAAAGCAATTAAGAAAGTGTTTTTATAAAGAATTGATGGCAGAGGGAGATATTTTAATTTTTCAAGATGATAAAGCAACCTTGTCAAAAGAATCAGGTTTATGGATGTGACGAGTTTTATTCGCACAGTTTCCTGGTAATTTATCTGAAGTAGCACAAAATAACATATGCTGTTTTTCATAGTTTCCATCTCTACAGTCTGAAATGATCTCTTGGGCTTTACATACTGTGGTTCTGCCCAAAAGTGTGAGTTTCTTGAAGACCAATTGAGCCCAACCTCTATTTGCAGAGTAGTAAATGTAATCAACATAATCTTGAATCTGATGCTTGCAGTAGAACTTTGAAAAGTCTCTGAAATATTTTGGTATCTGTCATGCTTTGGGGTTTTTACTATGCAATTGTTCTCCTGCTATTGGAGAAGCTATTGGTTTGTGAGTATTTTTCTGAAATTTTCTATTATTTATTATTGTCCTTAGGAAGCAATCAAATCAACCTTTGCAGAACAGCATTTTATTTTAGTACTGTTTCTCTGAAGGTATTATTTGACTGAATTTCTACTCACTGACCTACCTTTCTTTGGAATTTAGAGACACTTTAATTTCCACCTTTTGCCTCAAGCTCGTATATTTTTAGCTTTACTTGTTTTGGGTTTCCATAATTCTTAGAAATTGAGGAACATTTTTCTTCCTAGTTTTCTAAACTCTGAAACATTTCAAAAGAAACTCCAGGAAAAAGCTCATCCTTTAAAGTTTTGCACCAGTGTTTACAGATAATTACTGCTAAACTAAATAGCTTGTGATGCAGTGTGCCAGAAATCATGCATATCTTTTGTGGGTATTGAATATGAGCCACATATGGGTAATTTTTATTCAAGTTCCCTTCTGTCTAGCCAAATTATCAGATCATTATGGCTCACTTGCCTGTTTGGGCTCCCTTCCAATGCATTCCACATTTGTATCCATTTTTCCCCTACTGGTCACTTACTATGCTGGAGGCTATTTTTAGGATTCTTAACTCCTCCTCTAGTTTAACACTTTTCAAACAGGCAAAACTTTGCTGCACAAAGCAAGGGAATTATCTCTGCTTCATATCCTGGTGCATGGGACAGAAAACTAAACTTAAATTATAGCAATAAGGATTTAAATTAGATAATATAGAACGAAAGCAAAGGCAGAGAATAAAACAAAAAAAGGTTTCCTACTAAAAGGAGGGTTAAGCATTAGGATAGACTGGGGAGTATATGAGATCTCTGTCACTGAATGTTTTAAAAAACAGGTTAGACAAACATCTGTCAGAAATGTTTTATGTATAACTGATTTTGCCTTGGGGCAGAGGGAATGGATGAGATGACCTCTCAAGGTTCCTTCTAGTTCTATTATCTGTTTATTTCTAATTTTCTTTTTTTTAGCCTGGATTTGGACAGGCTTTTCAATGCACTTTCTATTTGGAATGGGTGGTCAGATTTCTGTTTATAAAATACAGATGTTGCTGTTAGGAAAGATTGAGTCAAAAGAAGTTGAAGTTAAGAAAACTGTGGCTAAAAATATAATGTAAGTGCAAAACACAGAAAATGTTCTTAGAAAGTTCATAAAACCTAACAAGAAAAAAACCAAAGAAAGCTGTACTTGAAACCATTAATTACATAAGGGGCTTCAAACATTGATTAGGCTCTACCACTTTTCCTTGTTGTAAGTGTTATTGACCCTTTAGAATGAAGTTGAGCCAGTGCTTTCTACTGTAACTCCTCTTAGGGATTAGGAGATGTCAAGTAATTTCTCTTGTGATATTCAGTTCTTGATAGCTTAGAGCTAAAGTGAATTAATTCTTCCCTTACAAAGAAAGAATCAAATTCCAAGGAACACAGTTAGGTATAATCAGCACATATGTAACAATCACAGAATAAAAATATTTTGTGTGCTTAGCTGGAATCAGCTGGAGTCATGCCACCTTTTAATTCCTGAAGCATAATTTCAAAGGATTTAATTTTGTTCCTCAAAAAAGAGGAAGCCAATCTTCTATTGGGGGTGACCTGTTACACCTTCTGGTTCCTGGGGCAGAGTGTGGTGAATGTTCACCAAATTCTACTGAGAGCCTTGTAAAAAAGTTGTGCAAAACAGTTCTTCAAGCAAAATGTTTGCTGGGGGCTCCCTACCTGTCTAAGGAGGGTTGTTGCTTTACCTCAGAAATTCAGAAGACATTTCCCATGGCCAGGAACAACAAAATTCCGTTGCAGTTGGATCTGTTAACTCTGTTAATTTTATTCCATTTTCTTTTAATGTACTGTAAGCATTGAATTCAGATCGAATTCAGATACAGTTTAAAGATATTTTAAATATAAATTAGATCGTGTGGAAAGCGGTTTGGATGTTTTATAAATATTTATCATTGTAACGTGTCGTACTTCGACTTTCAGATTAAAAATTCACAAAGCTCAACATATTTTTCGTCTCAATCAGCTGGTGAGTTGTCAGATTGACTTGTTATTTATTTATAAGGGCTTGTAATGGAGGCACACTGTCACACAGGTGACTGGTGAGCCAGGCAGTGACACTGCGATCCTGCGGCGGACAAACGTGCCGGTACCACGGGAAGTTTGCTGGGCCACGCTGTCAGTTCTCAGCAAGCACAGAGCTCTCATGTACTCAGATGTGTTCTGCTGACAACACAGCACCTCTGCCCCTTAATTTGATACAGTCTCCGTGATGAGAAGAATGTACATTTTCCCTCAATGCTTTCTCTCAGCCCAGATGTTGGGCTTTTGTCTGTGTGTCTAGTTCAGACAGATAACGAAATATTTTGGGGCTTCAAGTTTCTTTGAAGTTTTACATTGATCTGAGAGCCCAAAGTAGCACTTACCAGACCCTGAAAGCTGAGTGCTCTCATTCAGTATGAATCCATGAAAAAGTTGAAATAACTATTTGGTATGGTCTGGTTTGTTTTATTTTTTCTTACAGTTTGGGATCTGCTTTCTATTTCTTTTATTCTATCTTCCTTGAAAGGCAATGTAAAGTTTCATTGCAAGACTTTAAGGTACTGGGAAATGCCATTGATTTGAGTTGTACTAAGATAACAGGTGTGCTTAATAAATTTTGTATTAAGCATGGTACAGACAATTACAGTAAAAACAGTTTTATCAGGTTTTAAAAGACATTAGAAATCTGCTGTAATGCTGACAACATTTTTGTGTCACATAATTTTCTGTACCTAATTATGACTGCACTCTCATATATTCCAGCATGGCCTGAGAGCCAAGATTCCAGATATTTACTGTTAATTTATTATTTTTTATTTATTCTGGATTTCAGATGTATGTTTTACAATGCCCTGTCCCTCTCTATGTGAGCATTGGGCTCAGTGATTCATGAACTGCTGTTGAATGTTATTAAAAAGGGCAATCCTGGCCATGGACAAACTGGATATACATAAAAATTCAAAACTAATAAGTTTGAAAACAATTATTTAGTTGCTTGGGCTGTGGAACAACATTCTCCTGAGTTTACCTGTGTCTTTTGACCATGTTATTCAATATCTGAGTAGCTGGTTGTATCATACTTACTTTTTGACTATTTTTCTACTTCTGGATGAGACATATATCCTCTGCACCTCTGTGGTGAGGGATGAGACAGTGAGCCAGCTGCATTGTGAGAGCACCACCCATCCCTTTTAAGTTAAATACTCATAAAAATGTATATTTTCCTGCACAAATGGACAGACAATTTTGAAAAATAATTATATTGTTTAATATGGTTTTAACCTAAGAATTTTTTTCAAAGAAACCATAAAGTAGTTTCTTTGAAGACTATTAAAAAGTGCACTTATGATCACTTTCTCCTCTTCCTTATTCTTTAAACAAGGCAAGGAATATGATTTTTCTCTGAAGGTCAAGAGTCCACATGTATATTTTTTGGTTAATATCAGGAATATGTATTTCTACGTCCATAAGTAGGTTATATTTCTCTACCACATCTTCCAGATCTGTTCTACTTAACTGCAGTGGCTATAATTGAGCATCTAGGTCAAAGTCATAAGGAGAGACATAACCACTGCAGTTTAGAAATTGCTTTGGTGGTCTTTGCTAAATTTCCACTAACAGGCAAGTGCAGCACCCTAGAGATGTAAATACCTCACTTAAATACATCCTTTAGTCTGGATTTATTGTCTACTGTATCTGCTCTTCTTCTGAAATTTTAAAGGCTCCAGGAAAATGATAGGCCCTTGGTGTGGAAAATCGTGCTGAAGCAGAAAGTTACTCAGCAGAGCAAATGTTATCTGGCAAGCACAGCCCACGGGCTCTTGTTTATAACCCTTCTTCCAGCCCAGGCTTTGTAGGGCACTTTGCTATACATTTGTGGAGACAAGAACAAGAAAAGATCAACAGCTTAAAACAGTCTACAGAAAATTTACCCTAATGCCCGAAAGCACATAATCAAAGATTCCCAAACCTGCTAATAGTAGCTAAAAGTATTTTTTATTCTGTCACTTATAGTAAAAAAACCAAACCAAAACAAAACAAAAAAAACAAACCAAAACAAAGAATTATAACAATTTTTTGTTATAAAAAAACAAACCAAAACAAAATTCTAAAAACCCCCACAAAAACTCCGAAAATTTGGTGGGGGGGATCAGTGTGGTCATAGTTCCAGCATTACCTCCTGTGCATGAGCCATTGGTCTAATGTATTCCTTCCTTTTTATGCCCTGAGACAAATACACTTCCTGAAATTGCATTGCTTCTCTAGTAAGTTTTCATTAAAAAAAAAAAAAATTAAAACCCAATGAAACAAAAAAGCTTTGTTCAGAAAAACAGCCCATAAATTTTGTAAATCACATAGAAAGTAAAACAGATGCCCTTTTATAAGTAATGGAAAAATATTTTTAATATATTATTTATTTACTTATTTCTATTCAAAACACTGCAATTAGTGGAGTAAGTCAGCATTTTGTAACAGTTTGACTATTTGCCAAGTTAGAGTGAATAATAGAGATGTTTTCTCCTCTTTTACCTCTATATGTGTCTCCTCCAATGAACCTGTAAGATCTCTGGCTTTTAAATCCATACACATTTAGTAATGCTTCTACAGCTGTGCACAAGATTTACATGATATCACAATGTAAACAGCAGGTCACAGAGAATTTTGAGATTTCCCACAGACATTTCTGTGATTTTTTCCTACTTTCTTTCCTACTTCTGCTTACCCACAGATCATTAGTAAAATGTAAAGTTAGTGAGATATTGTGCCTCAGAATGCTTACATCCATCAAATATAATTTGAAATTTTGAGATGTTTATTTCTATACTTCAGAGGGAAATCTTGGAAATGCTATATGCATTTGATACATGATTCAAGTGGTTCTCATCTGTTATCTGCCAACAAGACACCCTCGAAAAGCAGGGGGCAAACTGGCTGAAGCTTGTGTGTGTCTTCCTAGAATAGTTGAAGGTTTCAAGGCCATTAAAAAGCAGAGGGTGAATATCTCCCAAGCTGTTAATTTCTTTCTGAAATTCGCTCCACTGCTGAATTTTGAAGAGATTATGCAAAGCATCTTTGTATTTAGTTATCAGAATGCATATCAGAAAGAGTAATTTTGACTAAACTCCATAAGGTATATTTGATCATTTCCTGTGTTACCAAGATTTCCATTTGTGCTGTAGCTTGGCTACAGACAACTTACCATGGTATTAAACTAACAGTTTTATAGCACCTAAATGTACCATTAGTGATTGCAAGTGAGAAAAGAATATTTTGAGAATTATTTTAGTTCCAAAGACTCTGATTAGGCATATGAAAATATTGCAGAAGTGAATTCATTTATTTGAAGAATGAAAGATTTTTCTAACACATCATGTTTGAAGGACTGACTTTGTCCCTCTTTAATAAAAATATATATCTTCATTCTTAACAGCAGGAAAAAAGTAAACTTTGTCCTGCCTTATAAGATATTCTATTCAGTGCCCATGTAAAAGAGGAAGGATAATCATGCACAAGTAAAATCACTGATATGCAGAATTTTCTTGAAAGCCATCATTTCTTGTCCATTACCACATCATTAGTTCAAGTTGGGTCAAGGCTTTCACAGAAGAGATTATAGAATTACTTAGGCAGGGTTTGATACATCCATTATAATTCACTCTTAATTGATATTTACCTGCTTTTTTATGCTTCTGAACAAGTTTTTAAGAAGGACTTCAATTAATAGATGATGGTGGCTTGAAAAATAGATATGTGGAGATATTAATATTCTCAGCAGTGAGCATTAGCAATAGTAGCCATTTTAAGAGTGCTGTATTTCAAAAGGAGTTACCTCTTGAAAGGTCAGAGAATAACTCCACAACCAATTGTGGCTGAGATTTTTCTCAAGCAAAACTGGAAAACAACTTTTGGGAAGTGAAAGCAAAATATATTAGAAATGGAATAATTTAATTCATCATTAAAATTATATTAAGTTAATAAAAAGGGCAATTATTCATTATATTGCAAGACAACAAGCTTTTTCTCTTTGGAAAGTAACAGAAAATCTTATTAAGTTGTATTTGACTAACTTTTATAATAACACTCTGATATCTATTTAAGGCATCTAAGTAAAATCTAAGCAAGAAAGGAAATGCATAGAGCATCAGAATCTTGAGCCCACTTATTTCAGCTTATCACTTGCGTATAATGAATTCCAATTAACCTGTTTCTGAGTTACCTATGAAAGCATAAGGAACTGACTTATTTTTATATCACCTACACATTTCATTTTTCCAGCTGAGCTGAAAGATGGACAGACAGATATAGCAAAATGGAGAAATGCCAGGATTGCAAATTATTTTGAAGGCCTAAGGGTTTTAGAAAGATGCTTCCTTCTTAGAAGCCCTTCTAAATCTGAAATCCTCATGACCATGGAAGTATATCAGAAAAAAACCTGTCAGCACTCCTTTGTTTTTTTATCTTTTCTTCAGAAAAAAAAACTCAAAGCATTGCTAAGGATTCCTAATTCCTGCTGATTTTGTTTTTCTAAAAAATGTATATAGATTCCTTCTACCTCAGAGATTCATAAATGTTAGTAAAAATGAATGGCAAGACTGATTTAAATTAAAATGTCATATGGTTGGTTTGCTAGTAGTTAAAAAGTAATGACAACTGCATAAGAAGCAAGCTAAATTAAGAAAAATAAAAGGTCTGGGGTTAATTATAATATGAATAACAAACTATAAGTATTTAAATATTATGCCTATAAAGCATATATTTACACACATGTATGAATTTAATGAGTTAGCCTTATGAATGGACAGGTTGCCTAATTTTGCTCATTAATCACAGCATACCTCTTGCTTTGTCACTCCTATCCCAGCCCCACGCCTCCGAGGGGAGGGGATAATTAATTCTCCCAGCCCTGCTCTGGCTGCTGCAGTCTCTGGGCTGAGCGGGGGCAGTGAGCACCAACCAGAACTCCCTCAAGACTTTAGTTTGCTTCCCCTTGCTCCTGATAAGGGCAGGAACCAGACATCACAACATCAGATCTCTGGCACGAAGAGTCACTGTGCAGAGACCTCGAGGGCAGAACAGACTTTCTCCATATCCCTTCACACTTTGCATATTTGTGCTAAGGGGAATGAAGTTACCTGTGTCCATCTGTATCTGAATTTTGCATTTTAATAGAGTGATACAATCTTCTGTACTAATATATTCTAAGGCAAAATTTGTAACAGCTTAAATCTTTAAAATCTTGGGTACAATTTTTTTTACTTTTAAAATTTATTAGATCTATCACTTCTGTAGAGACTTCTTTTAGAAGCAAAACTACCTCTATGTAGTATAATTTAAAGCCAAGACCCTCAGTGCATCTCCTCTCACCACCCTCCCTTAACCTAAGGGACTCTGCCATGTTCCTTAAGGGCAGCTCTCATGCAAAGATTCTAGAAAAGGGAATCTGAACATAGACTACTCATAGAAAACAGTCCTCCAGTGTAGAAGAATAACAGAGATCAAGAATCTGTATGAATAACAGAGAAGAAGAGACTGAGATTCTGCAGAAATTCATATTATAAGTGTTCATCAGGCTTACAAGTTTAAGGTGTGAGACAACACATGCTCCAGAATCTGATTTTTCCAATGTGCAAGGCAAATTATTCTGGATACTCCAAAGACCTTGAATGCATGGTGGAAAAAATGTCTTCTAATTTTTTCTATTATTCCATGGATAGACAGTTAATAATTTGCCACAGCCTGATTTCGCACATATCTCACCAGTAATATGTAATTTATGTACATTTTTAAAGCATTTACAAACTGAAGATGAGGTTCCTATCAGAAATACTTATGCAAGTATAAAGACTATATCCTAACAATTCATAAAGCATACAGTAAGATCAACTTTTAATAACACAGGTGCACTGTAGAAAGTTGTTTTATGCACATGAAGAAAAAGAAAAATCTAAGAGATGCTAACAAGTACCTTTATCAACTTACACTTCAATTTTTTTTCTAGAATATCATAAAACAGGGTTAAAAGACTTGAATGATAGGCGACAGTTGCTGAGTTCTGAGTGTTAATACAAACTGCATAATATTCTACTAGAATCTGAGCTACAATTTCTGTTTATATATTGTGTACCACTGTCTTAGAAAAATAACCCCATAATGAGAAGTTATGAAAGAGAAAGGCACTAAAATATTCCTTTCTATTTAAAATGTAACATTAAGGCTAAAAGAGCAAAACCCTGAATGATCTCCTAACCTCCTCCAAACCAGAAGAACTGTGCCTTACTCAGTTTTATGAAGAATTCTGTTGAGACTAATTGAGGATGGAGTTATGAAATGGGTCAGGTCAGCTGTGAGTTGTATGTGAGGCTTGAAAAAAAATTATTCCCTTTATTTTGATTTTTTCCTTCATTATTTAGGAAAATAGTAACATTTTTTGACAATTTTAGGGAATCATAAGGTTTATTCTCCTATGGCAAGTCTACACGCTTCTTGTTGAAGCTGAAGACTTGTATTGCAGACATCAGTAGAGAATACATAAATTCCTGTCTGCTGATATCCTTTCTGTTCTTCTCTACCATGATTTATAAATGACTAATTCTTCCATTTTCCTCATGAGGTCCATGAGGTGAAAGTTCTCCTCTCTAACAGATCATGTTAGACTTTGACATTTTCTTATGAGAAATAGAACTATTTAACAGACTCAGGTGTCCAGGTCTTTCTCTGATATTTTCTAATAGAAATATTTATTTTTTTATTTTTAAGATCTAAATTTATTTTTTTTTGTCATAGAATGAGTTGTTTAGAACCAGATTAAATAATATCTTCTATGAAATATGAGATATTGTAGGATCTGTTAAAACAAAGATTTTACCATTTTCTTAAAAATTGCACAATTACGAAAACTAAGATTTTATGAGTACCTATTTTTCTGTTCCTCCAGGAAAAAGTTTAGCTGAAAATGAATCTATATTTTTGAAATCACAATGTTTCAGTGCACTTCTGCACTTCTACTGTGTTTTCATGCTTTCATGAAGGTGGGAAACGAATTGATACCAAACATGAGTTACCTTTGTGGTAAATATGATGGCAAATAATGCTGTAAATCTCCCTCCTCCAAATACAGGTCTTGGCAGCCTTATGAAGACTGTATAAATTAATATCACACTGTAGATCACATGAAAACAGTAAATTGCCCCTGAAGGCTGGCATAAAAACTGGAAGGGTAACCTAACACCAGGAAAATATTTTAAAATTAAACAGAGCTTTAAATCTGAACTGATAGAGCTGGACTTTGTATTTTGGACTATGAGAACAGAAGAATGCAGTTATTCCTGTATTTGCAAACCAGGGAAAACATTTTGCATTCCATAGCTTTCTACAGCTAAACTGTACAATATATTATACTGTACCAAAATCTGAAAACTAAGCAAATAGAGTTGAAATTGCTTCTGAATATAATGCAGGTTTGTGGTATTTCAGGCCTGTTATTTACTGCACATTTGCTGATGTGTTTTTTTTATAGAACTACATATTCAGGTATATAACAGTTGTGACACTCAGACTGCATTCAGGTTACATCAGCATATCCACTGAAAAAGACTTTTAAGGGAAGAAGTACATTATTTCACAGTAAAGAATATAAATCTGCCTCTTGAAACATGAGTATTAATTTAGGATTGTGAACTTGCTCTCTCTTCAAGGCCTGTGGTAGATGGCAGAACGTGTAGTGGAACAAATTTTGTAATGCCTTCACAAGGCTCCCATCCCTGAGGAGCATTGATAATAGGGATATATATACCTCGCTTTTCAATTAGTGAAACTGAAACAGGGTTTTCAGAAAGTGGAGAACAAAAAATCCCAGGAAGGAGGAGTGAATAGGGAAATCATAACTGACCTAGCTGTACAGCAGACTCAACTCTTAATTGCCTTGCTTTTATCGCTCCAAACGATTGAAAATTAAGATGAATGTATATCTTTATTCAACAGAGCAGTACATTCATCATATCAATACTCAGAGAACTACAGTATGCACATTACTGATGTCACTGAAGAGACATGAATATCATTCTATCTGGCCAATTCAGAATAATTCTTATATACTGTATTTGGGGGAGCCTGTGAATGACAAAAGTCAGGTAAAAACTGGAAATTCACAACTAGGTGATGTCTGTTTTACAAAACATCCCAGGCAGTGACAGTTTCAAATTTCCATTTGTAACTGTTAAAATGGTTACCTGGTTTACCTAATTAACCCCTTCATTGTTAGCATGAATTTTTATTATATTGCTTCTCTTTTCAACTTATCAATTTGCTGGAAATGTAAAAATTTACTTTCCTTTGTTAAAATCTTGGGGCTACTTATTTTTATAGTTGAGACTACTTGTTTAGCAAAGGTTATCAAACTTAGCATAAAGTAGTTCAAGCAAATCTGGATAATTAAGGCAGAATCTTGTGAAAAGTGGTCACCTTGGCTATTGGTCTGCTCCTGGTAGTGGTCTACTATTTCTTTTATGTATGTGTGGTGTTAGGCATTCTTCAAAACAGAGTTACGCTGGCCAGTCTTGACCAAGAAGCCCGACATTCCTCTCTCTTGATTATTTTTCTGTGAAAAGTGTGAAAAATCTTAGAATATGAACAAAAAGAAAGAAAAAGCTGTGAGAGGCCAAAAATTTCTTATGCCTATTCCACAGGTAGAAAACAGGAAAATACAGCTCTTGTGACTTGAACACCTGACCCAAAAGATTAAACTCTTCTTTTGCTTTCTCCCTCAGTGACCTCATTGACTTTCTGTGGAAATTGGAGAGAACACTTCCCACCTCTGAGTGTCTGTGTCCTGCCAGATTCACCTGGTCTATTAGCTAGCTGCTGTCCAGTAAAGGAATTTTGATCTCTGGGGCCTTTGAAGAGCAAAACAAACTGAAACCATGACTGGCATCCTGTCACCCAGTGGTAATTCTCCTTGATTTGCAAAATAACTTACTAAAAATTGCCTGTCTCTAGATGTGGGATTTTTTATGTAGTAGTGACTTAGTATATGAGTTCTAGCTCGTTACTCCAACACCATGTCTTGAAGGGGTAATTCTGACCTGTCTAACTAAGTAACCAAGTCTGAGTGGAACTTTTTTGGGCCATTTATCTCTCCTGACTATTGTTTAACAGAGAATCCCTCTTTTACTGTAATGCGTTTTTTCCTCCATAGGTGACTTTTTCTATCATGATATGCTATTTAATGTCACTTAGCATGTATACTGGCTAGTAGTGTCTTCCCTTCTTGACGTTACCTCAGTGATTTTCAAAGTTTTCTTCAGCAATTTTATAATTGTTTCTGGCAGGACAGTTACTCATACATAAAACTTAAAAACTCAAAACCTTAAGGTACTATGGATAAAACTTAAGAGATTGTTTCATAATGAATACATATATTTTTATTCTCTTTTAATAATTTTTAATATGTTCTTCTTGGTCTGTATTCATAACTGTAGTCAACAGCGCTCTTTTGAATCCTTTTATAAGAAACTGTATCAATACTGAAAAAAGGGCTCTGAACGACACTGTCATCAGATTTTCTGCCTTAGTCATTCCCTAACAACAAAAGGAGTTTTACTACCTTTGCTGTTTAAACCTAGTTAGCTTGTAAGTGTTTCAGAGTTGTAACCTACAGCTTGTCATAATTTATTTCAGTTTGGAGTTCTCATTCTCTGATTTTTTTTTTTTCAGGGAGAGAGCACAATCAGTTCTCACCTTTGTGTTTGGAACATGTAGCAAGAATCCTACTTGAATACTTATTTTCCTCTTGAGAGGGAATAGACTTAACTTAAAAATATTCCTAAATTCTCCTTTATGTATCACAGCAAATTTCATATCTCCATGTTCTCAGAAAGGAAGTTGGCATCAGCACTGATTTCCCTTGGTTATTTTCAGGGGGCAGACTTCTGCTTTTAGCTTTTAATAATTATTTGAAACCTTAGGACTATAAAATGTTCCTCTCAATTATGAATAGGATGAAAATGTGAAGTCAGAGGCATTTGATAATGCAGTGTTGGTTTCCCAAACCTGAAAAGGGCCTAAAATAATGACCCTGAGATTTTAGTTCTTCCAGCCATTTCAGCCAGGTTAGGTCAGAAGCATGAAGACAGCCAAACTCTTCACATTATCAAGATTACGACAAAATAGTCATAATCTTGGTATACATCTGAGTAAATGAGAAATATGTTCAGGATCCCAAGCTGACAGTGTCAGCCTTACACGTGAGTTAGGGGATGCTGTAGTGGAGCCACAGAGACCCTGTGTCAATATTCATGTCCTTGTAAGACAACTTGCTAGTGTACCATGGGAGGAATGTGACTAATTAAATGTTTTCTTGCTAAGGTATCAAAAATTGCTTCTCACCTCCCCTTCTCAACACCTCATGCCCTCACGGAAATGGCTGGCTCATCCAGTAGTCTCCTAAATATTTTCAACTACAGTATTACATTATTACAACTTGATTACTTACATACAAAAATTGAATTATCTTTTTTCTTTTTTCTTTCTTTTATTTTTTTTTTTTTGTGGGCATTAATTTCAGCTTCACACAGATCAGGTTGGGCATGTGAAGCCTGAAAGCCTGACTCATTCATATCAGTCTCATACTGCCACATGTTGTGGAGCTTTAGATTGGTTGTTCATGTTAGAAGGCTAGGATTGTCATTTCAATTTTCTACATTTCATTTTAAATTATTTTTAATGGCATGGCTATACTGGCCACAGCATAAATAAGAAAACAGGATTTGCATTTAGAATGCTGTAAAATATTGTATTCCTTTGGGTATACTCACAAATATACACGTTTGTATAAATCAAGATAAGAATATGGAAAGCAATTTGGTTAGGTACTAAATTCAAAATGTTACAAGAATGTGGTCTAACAGCCACCAGGAACTTAAGTCAGGCTACTTATACAGCAATGTCTAAAGTGAAAAATTAAAATGACAGGTTTAAGAGATAAAGAAAATCTTGTTCTTATTCAGCTTCAGGGTTCCTGCCAGTTTCTCTTATGAGGTGTAATGTAATATTACATACACATCTACTATAAACAGTGAGACTTTTATAGATATGTCCAAAGGATACAATTTGATGTGAAATAAAATAAATTACAGCCTTGTAAAAGTTCTTTAATTTATTCTTATAGGTATTTCCCTCTGAGAGACTTGGAGCAAAAAGTAAAGCCTATATATTTTACTTAGTGTCTAATCAAGGTAATAAACTATAGTTTTCAATTATGGGAGATAAAAATTCTGCCCTTAGCTAAACTAATAAACAGTGTCATTAAAGCTTATGCAATTTTAATTAATGAATATCTAGAGTTTTTAGAGCATTTCATTTCTGGTTAATAGGTCTTAGTGACACACATGAATGTGGGGCTCTTTTCTTCCTGATCTTTAGATTGCTTTCACCTTCTTTTGATCTCAAAGTTGTTTTAAGAGGTTTCTCTTCATTTTTTCAATTTCTTTGTCATCTGGCTCAATCATTATTTGATTTTCTTAGAACTATGTGAAAATACCACTTGAGGCTACAATACATGTTTGCAGACTTCCTCTAAAACAACAGAACCTCCTCCCATCTCCTCCTGATAATGGCATCAAAAAACATTTACGGTTTAGAGATACTTGGCAAGTTACTGCATTCCTTTCCTATCAAGTTTTACAGCTTTTATACTGCCAGCATATCCCATTTAATCTCATACTCATTCTATACATGCTTTTTTAGTGATATTTTCCTGCATACCCTCTTATAATTAGGAACTAGGCCCCTGAGGGCCCAATTAGCCAACATATGAATGTAATTATAACCCTTGAAATGTTCTTTTCCATGTGTGTCTGTGATATGACTTTGACCATGCATAATGTGAACCTACTCACAAGGAAAGTTAATCCCCTAATCATTTGTAGACTGAGCTTTTCTCAGATTTATAGGAGGAATACAAATGGTTATAGAATATCATACTCCAGGTAGTGTAGTAAATATGTAATGCTCCTGTGGCAGTATTCAAGAAATAATCCAAGTTTCAGAGTGTTTTAGTACCTCTATATTTCCATTGAATTGTAAGTTCTGTGACCTTGCTAATGTGTCAATAATATCTGGATTTACTTTACTTCTGGGATTTTAAAACTTTATTTAAATATTTGAGACATTACCTACACATAATTCCAATGCTTTGCTGAGGTAAGCAATTAAAGAAACTCCTATTCTAAGTCTCTAGAATGTGAGGAAAATAAACCACAATTTTTCAAAACAGTATTTTCTGAAGTCTGTTTTCTTAACATGATTTTTTTACACTCTCTGAATTAAAGTTGACAAATCTCTCAAGCATCTGGATATTTTTATTTTACTTCCTGTGCCTAGGTAAAACCTTTATTGAAAAATAGCCACTGATTTTTTTTGAGAATTGTTACTGAAATGAATAGCAAACATTAACCTGCATGGACAAGTAAGTATGATACAAAATTAGATGTCTTCTGAGCCAATACCTACATGTCTGAAAGATATAAAACCCCACAAGAAAATAAATTCATTCAACATTAATATCTAGCACTATGTTGGTGATATCCTTATTAGGTTTGACTTGGTTTAGGAACAAAAATCCATTTTCCAACTGAGAAGAGAAATATCAAAGTTTCTTTGGAAAGAGGTTTATTTCTGAATACAAACCTTGTACAAAATATATGTGGAAAACAAACAAAACTCGTGAGACTATAGTAAAGCTAAAATTCTTAGGCTGGCAGCTTAATTGTCAAAATGGCTTATAATTTTGTCTTTTTGATGTTTTTTACTCCATCTCTAAAGACAGTTAATCATAAACTTACAAACAAGTCCTGGAAATATGTGTGTGTTTAAATTGACTCCTCTGAGACGTAGCAGGCTGGCATTACGGGAGAGACTTGGCGTATCAAAACTACTTATGGTTGGCACCTTCCATTTTCATTAAAAATGAAGCACTACAGCAGATGGGCTTCAAAGATATTTTTAAGATTTACGTGCCAGCCCATGGGAGGGCTCCAGTGCAAATAGTTCCCTTACAAGGAGTCGGAGCATCCTAGGTCAGGGGAGGGGAGCAGGCAGCCTGTTTGTCACACATTTGGATCCTTTCATGCGTTTGGTGTTGCTAAATTTCATTCTGCCTGTACAAACAAGTCATTTTAATAGAGGAAGCTTAACGTCTCTCCAGTCCTTGTCCTGCACCAAATGTAGAGGTTTCAAAGACATAAGAAATTAAAATGAACTGAAATAAGCAACACTCTACAAAAAAGTAATGGGATATTCTGGCTGCAAATGGCATGCTTGGTCTCAGGATTAATTTCTCCGTTTGGCTCTGTGCTGAAGCCACTGAAGAGGATGGGAATAATGCCACTGACTTCACTTGGTGTTAGAAAAATCAGTCTCCTCAGTAATGAGAACTTCTTTTTGAGCCAGTCTACCAGTATGTTTCATAATATATAAACAAGGGAAGTATGGAGCTATTTAAGGATAAATTTCATCTAAAACTGAACTGAAAAGGCACAGTCCTTTATAAATTTCTCTTTATGTTACTATTTAAAGACGTTGTTTCTTTCCTTGCTTTAAATTATACCATTTGATTTATATCAGCTGCAATACTTCAGTATTCAAATACTAAAGCTATTGGGAATCCTTGAAGGGTTTAAAAATATCAGCAAATTTGACTGTAAATTCTAGGAGTTCTGTTAAACTTTCACATTAAATACCAAACTGCTGCAACAGGCTGAATCTTCTTGCTGTCTTAAGGGTCTGACAAAAACATCCCTGTGGCATACCAGTGTGTCTCCAAATGTTCTCTTTGCTCATCTCTGATGGTATAAGCCTTCTGCTTTAACACTTAAAGTTTCAAGTTCAATTGGTCTTTACATAGTGTTTCTGAGAAAATCATTGGCTTTCACTGTTTATCTGGATGCAAATCTTGAAAAAAAAAGAAAATAAATAAGTCATTTTCTGATCATTCAGGAATATCCTCATGGATATAAGATGTTCTTGTGCACCACAGGCTGCATTTTTGAACTTCACAGGTTTTGATTTCTGGCCCTCATTCCACATCTAAATAATGTCCCTCTGTCCTGCTGTGAAATCAAAATTACAATTTATCCTCTACTGTCCTAAAAGTCTAAATCCACCCATGAGTTTTTTCACACAGTTTTCAGAGTTGTTGAGTTGTTTTTCTTTTTTCCTCACTAAAGCTTCAAGAGTCCTTTTCTTCTTCTTCTTCTTCTTTTTGGTTTTTTTTTTTTTTTTTGGAAAGTAGAGTGTGGAAAGATACCAACCTCTTGCAGACAGTCATGAGAAAATTAGCACTCTTGTGGAGAAAACCTTTTTTCCAAAGATGTTGCCATCTCTTCTATTAAGCCTCAGTAGCAGATCTGTGCTCAAATCTATGAAGGATCTTGGGGCCTTACCTGCAAGGCCTGCAAATACCTGGTTGCACATACTTATAGAAATATGGGAATGTTCTAACTCTGTGTTATTAGTTCATTAATTCTATAAAAGTTCCTTAGATTATGAAAATATCAACTGAGCTAATGACAGAAGCTTTTGTGCTGCAGGACAAGACTATTAAGAAATTAATAGAAGAGAGTACTATGTAGTATCTTGCTAGTCATTAGATCGTTATGATATTAAACTGCCTGTAAATGAGATACTCTATGTCCTAGATTAAACAGCTGATATCTTTTTAGGCTCCAAAGCTGATTAGAAAGACCATTTCTTGCTTTTTGTAACACTTGAAGGTTTTTAGCTACTGTACTGTATTAGATTCACTTTGTTCTCAGGGTGTTTTGGGGTAGCCCTGTTCATTAAACAAAACCATACATGTTCAGTACTATAAAGCATGTGAGGAAAAAAGCTGACTATTTACAAGAGATTTGTAATCTAAATATGTCTGGGAATCACTTACCAGAAGATAATACTGACAGTCATGTCCCCAGTTGGCTGTGACAGTGACCATTTGTGCTGCCAATGTCTGTTACATCTGAGCCAAAGATGTCAATAAAGCACAGATCCTGCCTTGATTGCTTTGTTGTTAGGTTTTGGGATTTTTTTTTTTAGATTCATGGCTTTTCCAGTTAATTTAAAGAAAAAATAAAACCCCCAAAACCTAAGCATCCAAGTTTCCTTAATGCATCGTAAGCCAGAAACACATCCAGTTCTTGTTTGGGATTTTCTCTATGTCACACTTCCTGTGCTCTTTGATGATCACTCACAATTTCGCTTCTTCCTGTTTGCAAAATTAAAGGTTTCTTCACTTGACTGCTAAAGAGCTTGTTTGTGTCTCTATGCATTCTGCTCACATTATGCATTGGACCAGCAGCAATAACTGTGGCAACAATACTTCTGTCAAAAACTGAGGAATCAGCAGAAAAAAGCAACAGCAAAAGCCAGTTATTCATCATAATCATCATCATTAGCAGAAACATGAGATCCAGAATGAATCCCTACAGGACACATTTGTTCTAAATAGCCAGTGGTTTGGATAAGCAGTGTGTTGCTTTTGTAAGGCTTCCTCATGCACTTAGAGGAAGCAAAACCAGTCTGTTCTGGGGAGGAAAGTTGCTGAGATTTTTATTTCAGTGGTGGGGATGTGTGTTGGGATGGGTGGTTGGTGGTGGGGGTGGGTGTTGTTTCTGGTTTTTTAAATCAGAACAGTAATTTTTATCTATTTTAAATGTCAACTCTCCACAGAAAAAGACTAAGTATAAACTTGTATAATAACAGTTGTGTGTAAGAAAATTCTAATTTTAGGTAATTGAACATTAATTTGTTGACATTGAACTTTAAGTGACTTATATAATGCATGGTGAAAAGTAGGATTCTGAGCGCCTTTAATCATTGTCTGGGGAAGTTACTCTGTCTCCTTTGGCTATGAAGAGATCTTCACACTGTCAGATGCTACTAATAATAGCAGAAGTGTGCCCCTCTGCATTAATGATGTAGCTATGAATGCAAGGACAAATTTTATGGGTGGAACTGTACCAACAATGTACATACATTGTAATGTGAGAATAAGGCTTTGCATACTAAAATCTAGAGTATACTAAGACAAAACAAAAGAAAAGAATTGTCAATAGAGCTGAAAAACCTACAACATTGACATTAGAAGGGGAAAATGACATCTTAATTGAGATTTAAGCAGCTCAAAAGATAGACTAGTAAGGAAGGAAAAATCTGTGAAGATTTACTTCTAATCAACACCTATGTTACTAAGGTTATAGTATAGTGAACAAGAAAATAGGTTATTCTATGTGAACTAAATGAAGGATTCCTCCCTAGACTGCTGGGTTGCAACAGCCCTTAAAACTCAGATGAAATAAACAGCAGTTAGCAGGGAAGAATCTGACTAGAAAACAAAAACCCATGCTGGGATTCACACTGCTGTTACTGGCTCAGCTCCCTGTGCATGACACTGCAAGTGCTAAAATGAAGCTCTCTGCTCATTGGAATTTGGCTTTGTCTGACATAGTGTTGCTTTTTTCTTATTTTATGTAGGGAATGGTTTTTTATTTGGAGCTGACTTGGATTTAGAACAGCGCCAATTCTCATTTCTTCTGAAGGACTGCATTTTTTGCCTACGGGTTTTATTCCCAATATGAAAATTCATAGATACAGAAAATATACAAGTATTTGCTGCTACAAATACACTGTGTAGTCTCACAAACTTTTCTTTGGAGTTTAGTGTGGACCTCTTGGTAGTTAAAATAAAAAATTGCAGAACGTAATAGCAGACCAAGAGTCTGATCAATTTTCTTTCTACTGCTGAGAAAGGGTTTATAGTGCATTAATCCCAAGATGTGCAAGCACAACATTGGACTTTGTTAAAGCATTAGCATTAACATTTTAATTACTAATTAATACTTAGGACCAATAAATATCTATTAAACTAGGTTTACATATCTTCAGTGTTCTGTGTTCTCACTGGGCCACAGACTGACCAAAGGGAACTAGAGTCTCCCATGTGGGAATACTATTTGATCAAAAAGGGCAGAATTTTAAGTGCTAGATGTCACGTGACTATAGAGTCATGTCATCACTGTCTTCTAAATAAGTCCATTGAAATAAAAGACAAATTACCACAAAAAGAATGTTCTGGAGGAATTTTTTAAAATTCTAAGGAAAAAACCATATCTGATAAATCCTATCAACTTCCTTAATATTAGCTACTTCTAGAATTTAAAATTAATAATTTAGCAGCCTTCTAATAGTGTGAATCACTAATTATCTTGTGTGATCTTATTTACACAGTTTTCAATGGATGACAGCTAAAAAAATTCAATCTATTCTAACATAAACTTAAATATTTATAAATCTTATATCTTATATAAACTCATATCTTATATAAACTTAAATATCTGGCAATATCTGGTTTTATATAAACTTATATATAAACTTAAACATTTGGGGAAAAAAAACCCAACAAACATAAGCAATTGATTGTTCTCAAGCTTTAATATCTGAATACTAGAGAGAATTCTGTGGTTGAAAGTGGACAGAAAATGGGACACGGTGACAGATGTTCAGAAAAAATGAAAGGTGAACACTGACAAGTTGTGCATTATTCTTTGGTCAAGTATTTTACTAGAGTAAGGGGATCTTTCTTGACATAAATTCATAGCAAAGTTAGAATGGATATATTTTAAATGAGTCAAGAGTAGCTGTCAAAAGTTAGTTTTAAAGTTTAGCTTTAGTTAGTTTTATAGAATTTAAAAGTGGTTTACTGGCAGAATGAATTCACATCGCATGGACAGCTGTGCTTAAACAGGAGAGTAATATAAACAAATGTCAGTAAAAAAATGAACCACTTGTCACAAGTTATTTAACTGCTAGTTTATAGAGACATTGATATCATTTAAAGCAACTATATCTTAGTTATATAACATGAAGAAAAGTGTTCTTTCACTTTGCTATAATTTGGCCTGGTCATGATTTCACACAGTACAGTTCTAGATATAGTTTTTATTATTATGTTTTTAATATATACTCTTTCATTTCACATGTCTGAACTTTCCATCAGCATTCTCGGTCCTTAGAAATGTTCAGGTAAAAATTGAAGTGTAAAAAATCATTGCCTTTCTAATGTGTATATCATACTGAAATGTTATTTTTTACTGCTCTTTGAGTATGTTAAAATAATATTGACACTTCAAAGTTTGCTGTGAAATTCATCCTTAGTAAATATAAACTTAAATAGTACTTGAGAACTGTATTTCTAATGAGATCCCAACTATGAGCATATACAAACAGTGATAAGAGGCATCAATCACTTTTAGCATCATAGAAGTTTCTCTTCTGTTTGCTTTCTTTTCATTTAAGAAAATGGCTCAGAAAATAATGCCAACTGTTGAAATTGGTGCACCATTGAGATCAAATACTCCTTTTTCACATTCATATGACAAAAAAAAAAATCTGAAACGTGCCCCTTAAAACACAGAGATTGTATACATTTAAAACTCCTCTTTGCCTTAAACAGTTCTTGAATTATACTAAAGAGATGTAAGTGGGTTGAGGGAAATGAAATGAATTATTATGATCAATCATGTTTCATATGCTTGTGGCCAAGTAACAGCAATTGTGGTAGATGAGGTACATAGGCAGAGGAGCAAATGCTTTTCCTAAGCTGTTTATAATCTAAATGGTTGAGATGGGAAATATGGGTGGGGGAAAAGGTTTAGCACAAATGTACACAGAGATGGTAAGAAATGAATAAAATTTGCTAAATGTTTTTATGTGAAAGGAAGGATTTATCAGGAGGGGATCAGCTGGACAGAACATGCAAGAACAGTGAGTGAACGCCACAAGGCTGAAGTAGGAGAGGGGAAAATGGAAGGTGGAGGCAGCATGGCAGGGATCTAAAAGATGGGGACAGAAAGGAGACTTCTGGCATTTATTTGCTTCCGTCCATCCAGCAACATTTTCACACTTGGGTCTTTGTAAGAAATTGTAGGCAGAAAGTGGTAAAAGATGCAGGGAATGAGGGAGGCATCACCTGGACTCTAGTCAAAAGGGGATCTTTGGCAGGCTGACAGGCACAGGCTGTGGGGAAAAAAAGAGGGTCTTATGGAAACACTGATATATGTCTAATTTATGCATTTTCTAAGAACACGTGCTCATTAAGTGGTCTGCATGCACAATTGGTAAATGTGTCTCAGCTGTCTCTCCAGAATAATACAGGCACTTTTCACTGGAGATGCTTAAGTGCTTGCAAAATATATTCCTCAGAAATGGTGGAATTTTTTTAGCTAAAGCCCAATAATGTCTTACTTTCAGAAGCTGAAAAAGAAACATAAATAATAAATAAAACAGTGATCCATCCATGGGTATTTGACTAGAAAGTAGATTAAAATCTTAAAATACTGCTGAAGTTATCAGGGCAAAAAAGAGTCAAATGTAAAGGCTGAAACCAATCAAAGCTTTCAGTGTCAGGTAGCAGTATTTTCTCTGGAGCTAATCTATGCACATTGCATTTATCATCTAAGCAGCTCTAGTACTACAACCAGAGATGATATTATATAGCCAAAAGAAAGAGGGAGAAAAAATCTTACAGCTGATCATTTATCTACCTTCTCCCTTCTCCTTTTCTTCTTGGAATGCCATTTACATTTAGCTCACATTCTAAAAGAAAGGGATTGCAAAAAGGAGACAAGAATTCAAATTTAGCTTCAGTTTTTCTATCCCCTCCTTTTTTCTCTTTGTTTTCTGCAACACTTTTAATTTTAGAAAGAAATTCTAAATTGACATTTAAATGGTGGCAGGGCAATTCTCATTCTCTGCCTTGTGAAACGGTCTCTGAAATGTACAATTATGCTGTCATCTTTAGCACTCCACATTGGACAGAGTTTAATTATTAATGTGTTTCCCTCAGAGAATGACTCGATCATGTCACAACTCTAGACAAATACAGCTAATGCAAAATCATAAAATATTCACTTGAATACTGCTGAACTGACAGGAAATTAATTCTATGAACACTTTTGATATTACCAGAAAATTAGTTTCAAACGCATAAGACTGAAATAAATGTGTTCATAATTTGCTCAAGGGTAACGCTCATCTTGCAATCAGTTGGTGTCTTTTTATAAATGTTACAAGTATTCAACATGGCTTTATGATAAAGAGGACAGTTAATGTAATGTATTATTTGTAGACAATATTTCCCTTGTAAACAGCAGGGAGTGAAGAATTGCTCTTTCAGAAATATTTAAACTCTAGAAATATTCTGCAATTTATCATTTTGTGGCAACAAAAATACACCTATTTCTGAATAGTCCCAGGAGGGGGCAGGAGTTCAGAATTTTTGTAATAATCACACGATAGTCTTTCACATCTAAATTATTGGGCTGAGTTTTATTAGCCAGATTGGGAGTGACTGAAAATTGTTATCAGTCTGAAAGTTGTGACCAACATAGTCAGTGGAAGAGGATCAGGTTTCCCTTACTGGGAAATGTCTTTGTAGCAGATGTCACTATCATAGTCTACTCTCCAGATGCGTGCATAAAAGTGCAGATGAATTGTGACAGTTTGAATGACCAGAAACAGCAAGTTCAGTTGTTGCTACTTGTGGCATATTATTTACTGGAATTTAGAAAGCCTGAAATATAAAGAAAACCATTTCCAACAAAAGTAATTATGGTGTAAAACACTGACGTGTGTATGTTACATGCTTTAACCAATTCCTATGGATTTTTCCAAAATGTTTGTCCCTAGCCTGGCTTTTTTCTGGCTGCTCTTGCTGGCATCATGTGTGAAATCACCAGCAATGGGTTACTGTGAGGAGCAGTCAAATGCTTGAGTAGACTACTTGACACCGAACCAGGGACAGAGACTTTATCCCTTAGGCTACTTGGCAGATAATCCTGAACAAATGCAAGGCCTGTTTTTTAAACAGGAAAAAGTATTTGGAATAAATATTATTCACAATGAATAATTTAACAGCTCTCATGGGCACCTTTGGAAAGTTTCCTCAGAAAGGCCTAGAATTAAGCCATCATGAAGATTAAATTGTTTTTTCAGGGCTAATCTTGCATTTGTTTTTGCAATGCTGATCAAAGTTATGTAAAATATGAAGGCTTAATATAGTGGAGCCACATTAATTGGGAGAGCTGGCATAATAACTATTGACAGTTCAAGGACCAACCAGGTCCAGTCTGCTGTTCTTAAAGTATATGAGGGAAGATGGTTACCAAAATATTCAAGGGCAGATGATCACAAGGGTATCAAGGATCTCTGTCAGGTCAATCACTTCAGTATTTTGTAGATGGAATCACAGGGGTTATTTCTGTGCCCTGTTTTGTAGAGCTACAGCAGAGTATGAGACAGAGAACTGAGTCCCAGTGAAGCTGTGTTCTGCCAGCAGAGAGCCCCAGTCTCTGTTTATCCATGTTTCTGGAAGAGGTTTTAATGTAGAAAAAAATAGCCACCTTCAGTTTTCCAAAGCAGTGTATCTGGGAATTTCCAGATGCATCTATGTACATGAGAAGGTCTTTTTACATTTTGCCTGTAAGATTTGAAACTGGAAACTAAAAAAATATCCTCAGAACATCTTTTCCACTCTGTCTGTATGGCTGCATAATAAATACACCATTAAAATATGCGGTGTCATTAATGAACACCAGCGGATTGCACAGTTTAACTGCTTAAACTTTTTATTAAAAATTAGAGGAAATGAGAGTATTCATTATGCTATAATGCTCCTTCCTATCATGACAAATAGCACTAGTTCTTAGAATTAAGATATCTGTATAATAAGGAAAGCACAGTACTGAGAGAACTTGTAATATGTGGGAAGAAAAATGCAGCAGATTACAAGATAATAAAAGAGGCAGGCAAGAGACAAACCTTTGTGCAGCCATAATCTGGTTTATCAGGGGTTTTAGCCAAAACTGGCATAAAGTTAAATTTAAAATGCCCACATCATGTATAAACAAGAAGTCTACATGCTTAACACACAAACAAACAAATAGTAACTTCTATGAGTTTTTTTTTCTTTTCCAGATAATTACTTTTTGTGTAATACCTGTACATGGTATTAGAAATGAGCAGTATATGCTGGCACTTTCAGTTAGCAGCTCTCAAATAGGGTATTGGTAAATTGGAACTTAGCTTCACAGAAGTATTAAACTATTCAACATCAGTCTATGAATGTCAGTGAGGAGTGGCTACTCAAGAATATTGAACTAATCACAGACAACTTGTTCTCTGAAAGTATTATTTAAGAGGAAAAATAAAAACAAACAAATAAATAAATAAACCACAAAAAACCACAGACATGCATACAACCCCTGCCCCCCCTGCCAAAACACTAACAAGCTACAAAACCACAAAACAAATCTCTTAATTTTAAAGAGAAAAGAAAGCAAAACCTGGAATGGCTGATTTGCTCTATGTTTGAAGCAAAGCTGCTGTAAAAGGAGAAAAAGAGATGACATTGGAAGGTGACTATACAGGGCAACAGGCAATAAAGGAATAAGCTGCTATTCACTGAACTAGAAAAGGAGCCTCTTATTAACTTCAGCCAGCACTGATTCATTGCCCCAAGCTCACAGCTGAGTGTGGATTTCTAGGCAAAGGATACAGATAGAAACAATGCCTTAGTCTTCATGTTCTTTAGGCCTGACATTTAATCTCCAAAACATTCCTCAAATGCTTAAATGACTTAATTTTAAGAACAGGTTTTATTAAGAAGTGAGGAAAATTTCCAGTTTGGGATTTCATAAAGTTCTGTGTGGAGATTTTTTTTTTACACCAGAGAGTATCTAATTTTCAATGAATACACTCAATATTATAAAACATAGGAGTTCAAGAGATTAAATTTGAAAACATTCTCAGTGATAGGAATACTTGAAGAAACTTGAAGATATTCTTTTCTTCTCATGCCATCTAAGTTTAGGAAATTAAATGTCTATCACAATTTTCCTTAAAGAAAAAAGTAATTTCCAAAACTTCCTTCAGATTTGGAAAAATACTGTATTGAAAGAACAGGCTTTTAAAAATCATCATCAGGTGAAAGTGGAAAAAGAAAAAAGATAAGAATCACCAGTTAGGATTGTATTTAGCTGTCTTTAGGGAGAAGAAATCCTCAAGTAGAATGAATTTCCATGTTGCTATCTACTTCAAGCTGGCTGTTCTTGGCAGAGACAATGTTTCTAATTTCATTTTACTAATTTCTAATTTCATTTTTCTAATTTCATTTTATATATGTGTCTTTCTCGACACTTTCAAATTCATAGCACTACTATTGATGTGAAATTATTTTATATCGTAATACAAATGCATATATTTTTTATAGTATAGATATCTTCCTAACAGAAATAGGAATTGTGGCTTGGCCTGAATAGATAACATGTATGTAGCTTATGCCTCCTTCAAATCTGTCTCTAAATGAAAGTCTCAGGAACTCAGTGCTTGCCTTTTACAGCTTTTCTTCCCTTCCTTAGCATTGCTGAGCACATCCACACACCGTAACCTGCCCCCTCAGCTCTTTTCAGATCTTGTTTTCTTTTAACCTCTTTGGATTTCACTGAGAATAAACTTACTGGAACAAATGTGAGGAAGCTGTGAATCACTGCCAAGCAGGAGAAAAGGGGAAGTTACAGTCTGTGCACTTCAAGCTGCAGTGACATCTCCAGATAGGTATTAGCTGAGGCTGAGGAAGTTTTGACCATGTCTTCAGCAACTCCCAAGTCTGCCCTGTTAAATAGGCTTAAAAGCATCGGCTGGAAAGCTGTCAGGAAAGTAGAATTTTGGGCAAATCATACCTAGTGGTTGTGATGCAGGACGATATATACTTGAAATAGGGAACAGCAAATCATTAGACTGCTACCAGAACAAAACATTAATAATAGCATAATATTAATTGAATTGGGAACTCTAAACATCTCCTTCTAATGTTTTAGAGAAATGAGCCTGTTTACGAGTTTTCAGAAAAGTTCATTTAGCAGACTTTCACTACAGGCATTTGCTAACTTCACTTCTCATTGATAAGATCTGCATAAACATCCTTCCCAATTATGCTTTTAATTACCTTCATTTGTTGAGTTTATAAAATCAGTGCTATAAAATCAGTGCTGGTTGGCTTGCATTAATGTCTCATGATGTACTGAGGATGAGGATGGAGAGAATAAATGTCTTGGCCCTTCCATGATTTGGCCAGGGCAAGAGGCTGCAGAGCTCAGGATGAAGGGCTGTGCAGCTGCTCCTTGTCATGTTGCACCACCTCAGAAATGCCAGCCTTTCTACCCTTCTCTCTCCTAATAAATCCAAATCCAAGCTGAAGCCTGAATTGGCCACTAAACTTAGTATTACACTGAGACTTCTAGAAAAAAAAATGTTTTATTGAGAGAGGTTTTAATTCCTTAGACAAGTTCTGTTTCCTTATTTCTCTACTGCCTCCTGCCATCTTTTGGCAATTTTCTCTCTTATAGTAGCATGACTTTGTGGTCTGTTCAAAAATTTCATTACACAGTTTAAAAATCCATTGTAGCAAAAAAAAAAAAAATCTTTACAGATTACTGAGTACTGATGCCAGTGTCTGCTGGAGTCCTCTGACATAAGAACCAGATGGGACTTCAGTGTAATGGTTTCAGCAGAGGGCCAGGGAATATATGACATGGATAGCATTAGTGGAACAGCCACTATAATGTTTATTAACATGTAAGTAATAAGTCATAACTTTTGAGTACTGCCAAAATGTGGGATTTTAATATACCAGCAAAAGTTTTTATTCAGGAAAAAAAATCACTCATTTTAACAATATGTTTTCATAGTATTTTCACACCAACATGGCTGAATTTGTAGATTGATGTGGTCATAAAAGTAATATCTATATGCATTTATTTTGCAGCACGGCACATGATTTAATAATGTGTGTTTTTTTGTGAAGAGTGAAAAAAACTAAGACTTTCTCCAGAAAGGCTCTCCCTGAACAGCTGACTATGTTTGAGCTAATGGTATGGGTTTTTCCCTATTGTTTCTATAACGTAACACAAATTGATTACTTGCAAATATAAGAACATTTCCATCCTGATATTTCATTTTTAACACTGGAGAAAACTATAGCAAAGTGTAATAAAAACAAGGGTCTACATAGAAGACTTTCATTATGTATGTACATATTTCTTCCTATAATGGCAGTATCTGAACAAAAAAGACCTGTCTTCAATTGGTGGAAATCTCTACTGCCTTATTATAGGGCCAGCTGGGAATATTTTGACAGAACATTTTATCAGAGATTATAAATGCCAATGCGTCCAAGTAAAATGTTTTACAGAAACCTGACAAATTCGACAATTTTATTTCAGGAAGAAAAGACGTTCTGTTAAGGTCAGAAAATTTTGTTTTGACACTTTCAAACTGAAATGTTTGGCATGCTTTTTTAATGGTTTTCATTTGAAAATTTGTTTTGTATTGGAACTCAGCCTTCAAATCAGAGGAAAAAGAGAACAAAAAATGATTGCATGAGAAGTTTTGAAGGAATCATCATTATGCTCAGTATGGTACATGATGAAAAACACTGAACTTCTAGATAGATATTGCCTCTTGGAGAATTCCATATCATCTTCAAAGTACCTGGATTATTGCAGCTGAAGGTTTAATTCTCCTAGGGCTTCCTTTATACCAAAGAAAGAGAATCTCTTGTGTCAGTAGGGAGCAGTAAATAGGCAACAGCCAAAAAAAAGATGCTAATTAAGACTGCTAAAAACAGAGGTGTATGCTTGAACCCATGTGTGCAAAGGTAATTCTACAGCTGATCAATATTTTCTGCTGAACTTTAAGAGTAGGAAATTGCCTTTGTATGTCTTACTGTAAGGAAGATTTGAAAGGATGGGTAATATTGAGCCTGTTTTGGCTACAATTTAGACCTTCTTCCCCTACTGGGAAGAAAGACTTGATTTCACTGTTTTGTTAAATCTTGTTTTGTATGAGGCTGGATGGAAGGTTATGCCTGTGTCTCATTTCAATGGGTAGTGAGTATTGCCAGTGCTGCCTTGCTCAGACAGCAAATGACAGGAATGCTCCATCCTGTCAGTGCACTGCAGTCAGCTCTGATCCAGAAAGCTACAGCAAAAGGAGAAGTTATTTGTAAAGGTGGTCTGCAATTTTCAGAACTGTACTAGATTCTAATGTTGCATGCATTTAAAATATTTTCCTCTCTTCCCTTCCTGTCCAAAAAGCCTCTGCAATTAATGTGTTGAGAGGGAAATGAGCTGAATATCACAACGAATGCAGGATGGAGCTGATAAAAGCAGAAAGCATGGTTTGTATTAAAGAATGAAACACTATAAATTCCATTCATGTGCGTTATCTGAAAAGACAATTTTGCAAGCAGTAAAAATCCAGCACCATGCATTAAAATATGTCTCTGCTATATGATTCTCCCTTTCCCCAGATAAGTCTGTCGATCCTTCCTTTCTTTCTGCAGTCTGCCCTTTCCTTTGGAGCTGTTGAGAGGACAAGGATCACTTCATTGTTTGTTTCAGAACGAGTGGTTTTGTGCTTCCTTTATATACATTTCCAGACTACAAGTTCTGATCTTGTCACCTTTTACCTCAAACCTCCCTTTCCCTTTTTTACCTCAGCCTGCTTCTTTTCTTTGTGGTTTAGGCCTGTGTCTTTTCTTTCACTCCTTACAGATCTTCCTTCTTTTTCCCTCATACCAGTCCTCTGTCTCCTAATGTTTTCCCACCTCCTTTAATGCAAATGTGTCTTGTTTTGACACTGCTCCTATCCTTCACATTGGTGATGTATGTGGAAAAGACTATTCTTAATCAGCATCATCTATAATAAAAGACCATTTATAAATTATCTGAAACCAGTTTTCAGGCAAAACAATGGAAAATGTTTCCTGAGTAGCTGTGGCAGGAGTTACCCTATTCTTTTCATAGCTGGCATTAAAAGTAGAAAAAGCTCTGACTTTTTGGAAAGACAGGTTTATCACAGGGAAACATCCTAAGTTTCATGTGTCCTAGAGTCTGGCAACTAGGTTCTTCAGCAAATTTAATTATCCTTTTGGAAATCTCCAAATCTGAAAAGAGTAAAGATCCACAATTTGGCTCAGACTTGTACTGTAAACTCTTTTCCCCTTTCCCACTCTGAAAGGGCTGTATTATTCGTGTTAGTATTTAGGAAGTATGCATTGTGATTAAATGGACCTCAAAAGAAACCCACTGTCATTCCTGTTAGAGATACAAATATATATATATATATATATGTACATTTATGTGTGCATATTGCTATGAAATTGTGTCCTTTTGAGGATACAAATAGTAGTCCTTTTGAGGACCTCCTCCATACTTCTGGTTATCTAACTTTTAATGTCCCTATTTTAAAATATAAGACAATCAGGTGGATGGTCCCTGTTAGCCAGTAAGAAACAAAGAGGCTAACATATATGTTAAGAATGGCAAGTTCCATAATTAATTTACAGATCAATGTTTTGAGGCAGCCATTTATGCACCTTGACATAAAAATAAGCACTGCTCCATAGAACTACTGGTCTTCACACATTCCTGAAATGATTGAGATTGCAATGAATCATCACTTAATTCTGGTCTTTGGAGAACTGCAGATGCTGCAGCAAATTAATAGACTGTTTTCCCTATTCATGTATCTGTAGTGAAGTCATTATTTAAAGTCTCAAAATTCCATTGTGTTTAAAATTAGGCAAGCTGAAGCTACTTTGGAAATGAAATTGCAGCACTATTTTGAAGCATAGAATCATAGAAGCACCTGGGTTGAAGGTGACCTCAAAGGTCTTTTAGTTCCAGTCCCCATGCCACAGGTGGGGACACTTTCCTCTAGATCAGGTTGCTCCATCTACCCTGGCCTTAAACACTTCCAGAGCTGGGACATCCATAACTTCTCATGCAGAACAACAGTTTAAGTAATTGCAGCTTTTTTACACATCTTTTCTTGACCACTGCAGATTCCAGGATGGTGTTAACATCCACTTAGTGTTCCTGTCTTTTCATGTTTATGGAACCAGACAGTGTTTTATGCTGGATTACCTATATTGCCATTTTCTACTCCTGTAGTTCCTCTGTGAAAATGACTCTTAACTTCTGATATCACAACAGGATCACAGCATGAAGCCCTGTAGCTGTAAGACATTATGTGAATAGACATTTATGCTATATTTACAGCACGGGTTAAAAAAACAGCACTATCTTTTTTTAATTGTCCTTATTGGAGAGCAGTAGTTATTAGAAAAACTAGTTTACAGAACATCAGAAAGTCATAACTGATGTTCCAACTTTCAATGGATTTTAAGAACACTATCTAGGAGTCCTGTGGCTATCCCAATGAAAAGTCTAAATTAATGAAACTAGGTGCATCACTGAAAAAAAATCATTGGAGAAAGTGTGTTAGAATTATTTATTTCAATAACTATTATATTTACTACTGAAATATATGTCAATTTCTGGTTACAAATATCTACTGATGGAAGACATGACATGTGACTCAACATACAATAGAGCTGAAACCTTTGGGGACTTCTTCCAATGTACTTCAAATTAAATAATCTGATTTTTAATCTCAAATGAACATCAGTTGTCATAAATTCACACCAGACAACTGCTAAAAAATAGTTCATAGTTACGCTACCAGTTAAAGTGGACCTACATTTGAGATAGAATTTTACCTTTTTTCCGTCCTTACACTTGAATCTTATGATGACTTCAGCTCCTCGTGGAGGTAAACGCTCAAACCTGTCCTAGACTCAGTCTCTATAAATAGCTAACTCTGTCTTCCAAAGGGAGGAAAACCCTGAAGTAATTTAAATACCCAACCACTTTCCAGCACAAGCACAATTATGAAAGAAAAAGTAGCTGGGGGAAAGGAAACTGATTAATACACTAGTTCATAGAGTAAAATCATAATTGGTAGATAAGAAATAACCAGGTTTTCATTGTTCTGTTTTATCCATTAATTTATGATTACTTCAGACATATTAGACAGAATAACAAATAAAATGAAGAAATGGTGCCTAATGAGTGAAGCAAATAAATGTGAGTTACAGTAGCTCAGAACTCTGCTTTGTCCTGCTCTCCCTTACTGAATAACCTTCAGAGAATTGTTCAGTTTGTGTTGCTTTACAGAATTGATGGTATCCCTCAGACTTTGTAAAGTCTGTTTATTTACAAACAAACTCTGTTTATTTAATGTCTGAATATTCTGTTATAAAATGAATTTTCTATACAGGAAAATATTTTGTTTGTTATATAATGATAATGCCACTTCTTGCTTGTTAATCCTTCTGATATTAATGAAATTGATTGTTTTCATGTAAAGAAACTCTAAATGGTGCTGTTAATGAGATAGCTATAGAGAATTATTCAGAGGAAAAAAAATAAGGTGACATAATAACTGTGTTCTGAGCCAGGTAAGTCCCCCGAAAGAGTTTAATAAGGTGGGTTATGGTTCATATTATGTTGACGAACTCTTTTCAGGTTATTTTTGCCCTAAAATAACTGATGATGGGATACAAGTAAGAAATAATTGTGCTAAATTATTGCATAAGGGGGTGATAACTGGAAGACAAATCTTTAAATATTTGGATAAAACAAGCTGAGATGGCTATATTTGCTTTGATTAAAGTGTAAAGGAGAGGGATTAGTGAATCACAGTGCATGGCTCTGCAGAGTGGTTCAATGTTCTGAAACTATCATACAGCTTTGTCTATAGTTGGGTAGGTTTACTTGCCATCAGTTGGGCTGCTTCTAACTCCTTTTAGTGCAATAAAATTATGTTATTCTTTGGACAAAGACCTGGAGACATTTTTGGTACTGAAGGATACAGTATTTCATTGACGGACAAATGTTGAGAAAATAAAGGTCTATTATAGCTCAATGTACTTTTTCCCCAAGCACATTGAACTTTCCCCTGATCCGTAGGTGATGTTTTTTGGGATTCCCAGCACTCTGATGCTACAACTGCATCCTGGGGAGGAGGGTGGCCACAGCCAGAAGTACCCTGGCTTTGCAGGCAGAGCAGGCGGCTCTGACACACCTCGGAGAAGCTGATGATGCTCAGACTTACACAGTGAGGGGTGCAGTGACTCAGCCCTGAAGCTGGAGGTTGTAAAAAACATTCTTTGCCTCTTAAAAGATTGCAAAATCATACCACACTAACCTGATCTGTGGGTGAAGGAGATCCTTACACCATATTCTAGGTTTAATACACATTCAAAGAATACTGCCTCGTGAATGTGTGTGTGTGTGTGTGTGTGTGCTGTTCCTTCAGTTCCTGATGATCTGACAAATTCCTGGAATTGTCCAGAAATTTACTTACTTCCAATATCTTTAATAATTTCCTCATTATCTTTCAAGTTTCTTAGAAGTTGCTCTTTTCCCTCTTAGCTGTTTTACATCCATCTTCCATTTCAAATGTCACTTCTTGTGCTGATTTTCAGTGGCTAAAATTTCCATATTTTCTCTTTAGACTGGAAATCAATTGCCATCTTTTAAAATGACAATGTCTTCATCGCCTGTGTGTGCTCCTTCTTGATCCACTTTTCCTCTGCATGTGTGAGATCATTTCTTGTGAATCTCAATCCTTCCAAAGACCCTCTCTTTCAAGACCACTTTGACATTTCCTTCTGTAATCACAACTACTGTCAGTCTCAATAGAAAACCCTGTTGAGAAGAGTCCACTTGACCAGAGCCCAGGAACAGCAGATACCTTGCTAATTTATTATCTCTGGTGTCAATAAACAAACAATATTTACACCTTGGAATGAAAATCAGATTGTGCAAGCTGTTACTGGTTTACTAGGCTGCAACAAATTAATATTTTCCTTGCACTGAGCTGGCAAGACTGAACTCTCTTTTCTTCTCTTTTTCATGGATAACCTAAGCAAGGAGGAAACCTGTAGATCAAAACTGAAAACTAACCCTGTTTGTTGTCTTCTTCTTTCATATTAAGTCCAGAACCTATTAAATAATTGGGATCTGAAACATCAATTCAAACAAGGACATTTATTTTCCAAGTTTGTGTTCCCTTCTTTTGTCTTCCCTCTTTTGATTATATGACTTTCTATTTCCCCTTGTAGGAAGTCTTGCTGTTGTACATTTAAAGTGACTTTAAACAGAACGTACTCAGTTACTGCATAAAATTTTACAACTTACACATTCCCATTTATATCTAAAATTTATTTCCTTCAGGCTGGATGTACTGAACCTCTTGACACGTTTTACAAGGAAAATCAGCTTTGACATTAAGTATATCACCTGTGATAGGGTCAAAGATAAATATAAAGAAAACAGGAGAGTATGTCCTATGCACTCAAGGATCTTAAAGGAAGCATTAATAGAAACCATGTGAGGAACACAAAATTTGGAAGAAAAGAATGCCCTCTGTGATAAATTTTGCCTACTTTTTGCATGGCATTCTACATCTTCTAAACCAGGAAGGTCACTCCCGAGAGAGCAATATCAAAACAGCCTCAGTCCAAAGATCCAAAACACAATAAAAATTGCTTGCAAAGGCAGAGTTTATTAGGGCTTTATATTCCACTATTAGTCAAGGAAGAAGCTAAGTTTCTAGTATTGGTTTCTAAGGGTGCACTTCTCGCTCTGTACTGTTCTCATGTTATATCAGATGACTGGGATTTTCATTGAGTTGCCCATTAAAAATTCTATTGGCACTGTAGCCTGGAGTCTGAAAGATTGAGTAAGAATTTCATACTAAATGACATATAATATCTTTAGAGGCCTTATTTTATCATATAATGATATTCCATCCAACATCAATCCAGAGTCACCTGTAATGTATTTCAAAGAATGAATCTGAAATGACATTGCAGAGGGGAACTATAATTCGCCCTCATAGACAGGGAACTCATGTCTGGTCTGTAGTAGCTGCCTGCTGGTATTTTTTATAGACAGGGTTGAAAATAGGGTATGGGCTACATGGAAAAAAACAGAAAGATTTGATTTAAAGTCTAACAAGTAATTCTTCATAGCAGGTACTTGTCTTCTCAGACAGGGCAGAACATGGCCTTGGGTAGCCTGTGTTGATTCTACTCATTTCTAGTTCCTTAATACACTCATCTGGAATTAAAATTTACAAGACATTGATGGACTCTTGCAAATTCGAGAGGTTGTGTATATCTGGGTAGAATCAAATATGAATGTTATTCTTTTAAATTTGGACTGTAAGACTGACCAGAAATGTTTTAACTTTATATTTTTTGATTGACTTCATTATGTGGACTCGGCAAGATTACCCACATGTGCAAGGCTTTGTGGGATTGTATTTGCTCACAGTGTGTTTGCATAACATATTTTGAACCTCATCCTCACATACCTTCCACTAAACACTAAAACAACTAAAACACTGCTACTATTCTTATAGTGGTGTATTTGTAAAATTCCTATCTAATGGATAATTCCCCAAAAAACGGTCCTTTTGTATCCCCTCATTTTGTTATGTCTCTGTTATGGGTTAAACCTCTCAGGAGCTTACCAGTGCAGTGGGAACACCTGCTAGCAAAACAGTTTAACTGCAAGCTTTTCATTGCTCAGTTCAACTAACAAGCTGCTTTTAAATGGCCTTCAGACAGCAGCGTAACAGTAGTGGGTTTTTTCAGTTTGTTCTCTTGGGACATATAGTGGAGAGCTATTCATCAGTTATTAGGATTTCACCCTGTTTCTGCCTGCTGTGAAAGCCAGGGGAACTTAGAGGAATGTATCTTATGGCTTCTCATTTGAAAAAAAAATTCAATGCAATTACCAGAGACATTCATCCACAGAGAAATAAATAATGAACCTTCCATGACATAAATCTCAATTTCAACTCCCAGATTTGTCAGTTTTCAATGTTAATATCTTGGGGTTTTTTTAGAGTGCATCAGGATATTGCTGTTAGCCAATGTTATTTAAAACACATTCAATTGCAAGCTTAAAATACCTAACTTTTTTGCTCTTTTAAAAATCTATTTTTTGAGCATGAAACTTCTCTTAAACTATTCTGTACTTTTTACAATATTGAATACACATGCAGAAGACACAAATGTTGAAGTCAGTAATGTTGAAACGATTTATTTACAGCAAAATTCTGAAATATAAACTGTATTTTTGAACTTCAACAATAACTTAGATAACTTATACATGTATAAGTGTGATTCACGCTTCAAGACTGCTCACCTCACACAGAGTGATGAACTGTCACTATTTCATTCATTCTAAATGCAGTATCCATAAGGGTTTAGAGAGTAGACATCACCATAAATCAATGTTATTGGACTATATTTTCAAACAAAACATTTTACAGACACAGACTTCCCACATTCCATACTGATCATGAAACACTTGCTTGAAGGTCAGCGAAAGTCAGCAACAACTTATGGATTCATTTTCTGGAAGAATAAAATGTGCCTATGAAATTTTTTTAGTGTATTAAAAGTATCTTAAATATGTGGAAGTCTTCTGTGTAGAATTTCTCATAAGAGAAGACTTATAAAAGAAAGAGAATTAAGGAAATGTGTAAGCACTTCAGGTTGTCTATTCTGAAGCTCAGAGGGGACTCAGTCACTATGCAGCATTATATCACTGCTTTGAAAAGCACATAGATATAGCAGTAAAATTTACTTCACTGTGAATTTTGGTTCGTTTAAAAAACTTATAAAATATTTTTCTTAGAAACCTAATGAAAATCCAGTTACCTTAGATATGTGGCATTCTACCTGTTAGTAAATGATTGGAACTTTTGCTGTGGCCTAATGTAGAAAATTGCCTGACAAAAATAGAAGTGGTTTTATGTTTTTATGTTTAGCATTAAAAATCCTTTGTAATATAGTCAGATACACTTAAGAACATCCTAGAGCAGTAAATTTGCATATTTCCATGGCTTGAACTTAAAGACCTACTGCTATGGGGAGTGAATATATTGATCCTGTCATTTCAGTCTGCAGAAGATTATACAATGAACTGTTTGTAGAACTTTGGGTTTGTATGACAGATTCAAGGAAAACCAAGCTCATGCCTTTAAAAAGGGCAAGGATTCGCTTGGGTAAAAATTTCATGTTTTAGAGAGCCATTAATACAGGAAATTAAAAAATACACTGATAGCTTTTTTTTTTTTTGAGTTACATCTCAAAAGACAGTGTATGAAATGATCCTATTTACATCCATTGAAAGGTTTTTTAAAGAAACAAACTAGGATAGTATTAAATGACACAGCAAAGAACCAGATCTTGGCAAATCAGTAAATATGCAGTTGTAACAATTTTTACTATGTACTTAATGCATTTTTTAATCTATACTCACAGTCTGGAAACATTGCAGAACACAGAGTCTGCTTTGTTTCTACTAAAGAACTTTGATCCATCTTTACAGAGTTGACTGCAGATATTTATGCCAGAACAGCTCTTAGGAGCAACCTTGGGTTATAAAAGCTGTTTCATTGGGAGAATCCTCAGCTGTCTACATAATTTGGTCTTCCCAGAGCAGAGGTCAAGATCTGTCCTTCATCGTTAGGCAAAAGAGAAAGGTTTACTTGTGTGTAACAATTAATCGTAAAACTTCTTGAAAAGCTCTCAGGCCAAACATGAGCCGCAGCCTCTCTGAGCCACAAAACATGAAAAGCCTAATAACATCTTCTCTCCCTGCATTTTTAACTGAGTATTGCTTGCTAGGTTATCTTTTGACATTAAAAAAATACTGCATAATAGTAATAATAAAAAATAATTAATGTAGGATGAAAAAATCTTCTGTATAATGAAATGCATAAACTGTAATTTAATGAAAGTTCTCACTAAAGTAATGCATTATTTCTGCAAAGTATATTGCAGTACACTGGAGGTACAGAAATTTATCATATACTGGAATTTATATGTTACATAGTGATGAAATCCATCTGTTAGGTGCTCACTTATACCACATAAAGTAATGAAAGCAGCCATCATCAATCACACACTACTCTAATCCTACCTCCATATTCTACTACTCCTGGGTCATTGAAGAAAGGCAATGGTAATGATCAGACCTGTAATTATGAAGCAAAAAAAAAAAATATACTGCATTCCAGTGAGGATAATGATGTTTACTTTTCATCTCAAGATAAATTTGGTGCAATCAAAATGCTAATAATGGAGTGCCAGCTACAGAATTTCTACTGTGGACAACATTGCTACACCCAGGTATAGCAATTATTCTAAAAAATACCAGTCAACATACTTTTGTGAAGTGCTGCTTTTAAAGGACGTTAGAGACAGGCATCAATATACATATTATTCCTGACACCTATGCTACCCATAGAAGCTATACCAAAAAAGAGAGTTGCACAAAGAAAAAAACACATATATTTTCTGTGAATCTAACTTATAATTTTGTATGTTTAAGCGAATGTGTTATATCACTGAACATATTCTAGCAATTTGTAACAATTACATTTATTTTTGTGCACAAATTCAAGAAAAAGAAGGCAATTTTAGAACAACTTCAAACAAACAAACGAACAAAAACCCTCTGATGGATTAACATTTTAAAACCAAGTGCTGAATAAAAAAAAATATCTGGACTAAATTTTAAAAACAAATTTGGAGGATGGAGTGAAGTGGAGGAGAGGAGAGAAACCCCATTTTTCATTTTAAATTATATTTAATTTTTTTTTCTGAATATATGAGCTTTAGTTTTAATGCCTTTTATTTTTTTCTTTTTAAATTTGGTCTATTTAATAACAAAGGTTTTGATTTTTAATGAAAACAAGCAAGGTTTTCAGTATTTTTTAAAAGAACTATTTGAACTTTCTTTATATTTCAGGAGGGGGTAAAAAGTACTAGTTGAATGAAAAATAGTGCCCCTCCTGAAAGTCAATTTATTAATCAGCAAAACAATTCACCCAGCAGTTGTCCCCATTGAGAGACACTTGTATCATGCCTTAGTTAGTGCTCTGAAATCAGCTGGTTCATGGAGTGTGATCTGTGCAAAGCAGTGATAATGAACAAATCCTGGCAATACGTGCAGGGAGAATTGCATTGGCCTGGGCTCATAGCTGCATTCTGGACACGGGGGCCAGCAGTGTGGTCAGAAAACAGGCTTGGAAGGAAAATGTAGGCAGGCCAGTAGAAGACAAATGGAAGTTATGGAGTAAACATTAATCAAGAAACCAACGGGTCTTATCCAACAGAAACTGCAGGGCCTAAGTGTTGAATGTGCACACTTCACACATGTGCAGGTTGGCAGAGCAGGAGAGGTGACCCAGAGCAGGATTTTGTGGCCAGGATCAGGGAGACACATTCAGGACTTCCAAGTGACCTTGGCTGCTTTGACTCTCTGTGCTACCTAGGCTGGCTTCCTGTATGAACATGCATCTCATTCATTTTTTCTGAAACTCTGCTTCCACCAAAAAAAATAAAAGTTAAAAAAAAAACCAAAATTAAAACAAGGCAGAATTTTCAAACTGGGAAGGCAGATAGGGGAAAGAATTAAAACTTCTTGACACAGAGAAGGAATACAGTACAGAAGTCTGGGGACAATTATTCAAAGCCCTTATAGCTGGGATTTGGCTGAGAACAGCACACAAGTATATGTTTTTATTTCCTCTAAAGAAACTCAGATTGAGATCTCAGTCATGTGTGACAGGATGCACGCCAAGCAGAGAATTTCACTGAAGTCATGTCAGATGTGCAGGATGTCTGCAGGGCATTCCTTGGGACCCGACCCATGGCCTATACAGCAAGAGAGACAGCAGGCAGACCTCTGCCCCACAGGGTACTCCTGGAGACTCAGCAAATGTGGCAGCAGGTGGGAAGATGTCAAAAATAGGATGGACTCCACTACAGGGTTTTCTGACAGACCCCACGGGTCTGGAAATAGGGCTGGAAGTCGTCTGAAAAAAGGCAGCTTGGTGAGATTCCCCTACTTCCTCTCTGATTCAAGCGGGGAAACAGCCCTTAAGCTGATTATTTGTGCTTTAAGTCCTTATCTAGGCCAGGAGCCAAAAATGCAGAAGGCCTGGACATAAGTTACCAGAAAGTGTTGTAGCTTTGAGAGAGGTTCAGCCCAAGTTCAGTTCTAAAAATACGGGAATGATCAGTGGGGGTTTATTATGCTATACAAGCAGCCTTTCCCATCATATGGACAGTCTTCCCTGTTGCATTAGCTTTACATGCATGTAACTCCACTCATTGGAAGGTAATTACTCATGCTTAATATGAGGGTAAATGTGAACACATTCAGGCTTTTAGCCTCAGCATTATGCGGATTTTTTGGCAGAATGCCCAAACCCCGCAGACCTTTTCCAGCCCAAGCCCCCACCCACCACTGTCGGTAGCTTTGCCTAACACAGGATCATGTACTGTGGCTGTATCAAGGCTGACAATGTTGTGAAAAGTTTCATCTCACCTTTTCTGAGGTTTGCAGCTTTATTACAAACTCCTGTAGTGATACATCCTGCAAAATTCAGCCTTTTCTCAGAATTGTTCTGTCAGCCATGCTGGGGAATGTCTGGTTTTATTTTGTTGGTTCAGAGAGAAAAAGCAGGAGGTAGATTAAAAATCTAAACTAAAATGCTGCTTTAAATTTTCAGGTTGTAGAGATTTTTTTTTTTCTCTTATAACTTCTGCATGTTGGATTTTTTATTGCAAAGGTATCAGAATAGCCAAATCTCTGTTATCCTCTGAAGAGGGCAATACTCATTAGATTGACGATATCCTCACTGAATGTGCATAATTCTAAAACTTCAAACTTTATTTTGTGTTTGGAAGACATACAGTACAATTTGCAGTCAGATTTGTGTTTTCTGTGATATTGCAGTAAAAATTTCAAAGTATATGGAAACTCTGAAACATGTTGTGCTTAAACAGCTATTGCAATAGTACATTATAGTGAAGAAAGGATCTGAAAGCTGTTCTTGCTTTGTCAGTAAATTCCAGGTAATTAATTGCTATGTCCAAACAAGATGCGCAGATGTACTGACATAATGTTCACTGTTTCTAAACCTGTGCAGATATTACTCTTCTTATTACTTGTAAATTCTTAGTGTTTGCTCCCAGAAAAGATTAAGACCTCCATGCTGCTTTGGTATAAATTCAAGGTAATGATAGTCAAATCATGGTGGTTGCATTGTGAAGAGCTTTTGTGGATTTGAGAGCTCACAATTTGCACCATCAGCTTTCTTTATATCATTTTGCAAAACTGAACTGGTTTCAAAACTGTTAGGTGCATTCTCAATGTGCATTCATACTAGAAACTTCTTGCATACGTTCCTAAATGTTTTGTGACTCTTTTGTGTTAAAATTGTCTTTTTTCTCTGGTCTAAACTCCACGCAGATGTCAAGAATTTAGGTTTGGTGAAGTTGAAATCTGATCATGTCAGTCTAATGAACCAACTAGGCATCAGCTTTGACAGCTGCCTGGCATTGTACAAGATGGAAATAAAAGACTAAGGGCAAAACTGTGACCCCAGACAAGTCAATGGCAAAACTCCTCTTGCCTTTAATGGGTCCAGGATTTCATCTGTGGCTCTCTGCCTCATCTTTCATTCCCAGAGACAAGCAGCAAACAGAGTATAGAAGGGACTACAGACACTAGACTTTCTCCAGTATATAATGAGGCATAAACTGAGTGAAGTCAGAACTTTTGGATCTCAGAAAAGAGTGTCTGTTTTCAAAGATGGGGAATGAAGAAAATATAAACACATAACTGGCTGGAAGGAAGAGCCACTCCTGTACATACCAGGGGAAAGTGAGAGATTGCTTAGTATTTCTTTTCATTTTATTTTCCTCCAGCTTCCTGAAGTTGCTTGACAGCCTGATAGAACTTACTCATCACCATTTGTAGGCAAAACACAAAATCCTATGACTAAAAAACATTTAATGAAACTCCCATATGCAGAATTCAGACAGTGACATAAAGGAATTTGATCTTCTCCCCCTGGTGATGATCACTTCATTCCAGGGTAACACTTTTTAATTATGGGGACTTCAGAGGGCAAAGATAAGTTTGTAACTTGCTTTGTTTTATGGTACATATCTATCACAGTGTTACAAAATATTTCCTCCTGGCCTGTTTCTCTGTTGAGGGCTTTCGTGCTAAATGACAGTGTGAGCTACAGAACCAGCACCAAATCCCAGCACAGCACAATCTCACTGCTAATGAGCTCAAGGTATTTCAGGGCATTTGTAATCTGGAGTTGCCTTTCTCCTCATAACTTGACACTGCTCCTCCAGCCATGTCCCGTTTGCTGGGCAGCAGAGGGCTGGCAGGAGCAGAGGCTGGGGCTGAGCTCCAGGAGCTGTGGACTGCCTGCCCCAGGCCGGTCTCTGCCTGCAGCTGCCCCACACCAGGGAGGCAGAGCGGTGGGGCGGCAGCAGAGGACACTCCCAAGAGGGAGATCAAATCTGCATCGCCTGCTAATGAAGCCATTGCTCATTACTGATTTTTATATAAAGACTGAACGCCTTTGCTCATATTTCCTGAGTTAAAGCTCCCTGACTCAGGAAGGATTCACTCCAGGCTTCAGGAGCTGGCTCTGTAGTAACAGCCTGATAGGTATTCAGCTCTGTTTACATATCAGATTTTTAAATCAATTTGAATGAAAGAAAATAGATGGGGTAGTACCTTTTGCCTCCTGGTCCCCACTGGGAGGGGACCTTCCCTGGCAGGGTTTCCCCATCCTGTGGGATGGGAAATGATGAAAGGAAGTGGGGTGGCCTGAAGAGGCAAGACCCACAGTACCCCTGCCCCCAGCTTTCTCCTGAAGGGGCATCACAGGGAAAACCTCTCCTGGTGTGCATCCACTGGCTGGGCTCAGCTAAACCCTGCAGATGTGGGGTGCAGAGAGGCAGCTGGTCAAATATTTGCTGTCTTCCTTCTGCCCGGACACCCTGCCATTCCTCAGCCTCACAAAAACTCACAAATGCACGCACAGAGATCACCACAGAAACCTACCAGCTTTTGTCACTCTGTTCAAGCCCATTCCAGCCCCATTCAATTAAACAAATATGTGCTATTCCACTAAAATCTTCTGGAAAAATGGGGGTCCTAGTAGTGGTACACTGAACTGGAAGGCTGAATCTTCCTTCTTTCCCCTGATGGATGAGCAAATAAGAAATTACAGAAAAACTTAGCCAAATCTCCCAGAAGATGAAACGGAATTTCTTGGCACGGTTTTCCTAACTACATTTTAGGAAATTCCTGATCAGCTCTAGGACAATAGGAATTCAACCCCTGAGTAAAACAGAAAAAGCAGGATGAGTCTTAACTTTGCCCAGGCTAAGTAACTTTGATTTCAATTGAGTTATCTTCAATCTAGACTAGAATATCCAGAGTCAGAATGCAGCCCTGAACAATGAGGTTGTGAAATGGAGAGGGCCATGACTTTAGCTGTAATTAATCTGAGATCAGGTGGTCTCTGGCCACGCTAAGTCTGTTGTGGGATGGATACAGAATCTTTCAATGTTGGCATAGAAATGGTTAATTCTGAATAAGAGTTTTCATTTTGTTTTATCTGGCCCAGGGACTAAAAAACGAATGTTTTAAAAACTAAACTGGAGAGTTAGTTAAGGCCAGAATTCGGAGGACAATTTCTGTCAGTGCCTTTCTAAGACAGCAATGTGACTTCTGAGGCACCTATGTTTGCAGACTTTTAAAATATTGCAACATACAGTCTTAGCAGAAGCACAAAAGACATTTTTTTTAACTTCATGTCATATCTCATCACATTATGGAGCCCTGTGCTGCATAATGTAATGAGATGCACATTTTAACACACAGCTTTTCTTGTGATATCAAACAGGAGAGAGTCTTAGGGAGCAAATTAGGTCATTCACTGCCGAACTAACTGGTCAGCAAACTGATGCAATGACTGTTTTCAAGTTTGCTCTTGAATTTGCCACTTTCCTTCCTCCCCTTAAATCAGGCAGAAAATAGAGCTCTGTCAAAAATTAGGTACTTCCAAAGAAATTGTACCCCTTTTTGTTCCATTTTCTTTGGCATTCTTCATAGGGAAAGGAAAGGGAAAAAAAAAGTCCTTTTACCTAGGATATTTTCACCACTTTGAGCGTAAGTGAAAAGCAGCTTTTGTCAGCAAAGTGCTTTTTGCTGCCTGATGGGTAATGTAATGTGTGAGTCAGTGTGGAAGAGGAGTTGAAGGTCAAAGCTGTAAGAGTACTTGCAGTGTCACTTGGTGTCCTGATCTGAATGTTATGCATGTCATTTTTGTAGCTCACTGTCAAAGAAGGGAAATCATACCACAACTGGAAGTTTGCAAGAGTATTGAAGAATAAGTTGAGAAAAATGACTCTTTCAAAATGTGCCAAATATATGGAAAAATTAATTACTTGATTATGTTTCCCATAGGGTGTGTAGAAGTTTTCACATTTCCTTCTCTGAACACCAGCACCCATTTTCCCCATTTGTAAAAGCTTACAATAAACTTTGAAGGGTGAAATACTGAGGAGTTTTGCCACTGACTTGGTGAGGCTGAGATTTATCCAGGAAGAACTCACAGAGAAAAGTAGGGCTTGCAAGACAGTAACAGAAAGTTTAAAACACTTGAAAAGTCCTTGTGAGTTCCTTTAGCAGACATAGCCATTATGAAAGCATTTTCAGATGAGATTCTCCCTTGGAAAATATTGCTGAAATTACCCTGTTTGTTTTTCAGCAACATTAACCTTTTAAAAACCTTTTAAAAAATACCACTTATGCTCTAAAATGAAGTGTGCCTATGCACACTGGCTTTCCTGTTTTCAGCAGAAAGGCCCTGGTTTTCTTTTTTTTAACATCAAAAAGGTAGAATGAAAGGTTCCTTTAAAGGACCTTAGCTTATTTACCCTGCACAACCGAACATTAGTAATTTTGCCCAATCTTTTCACTGACTGGTTTTGTAGCTTGGCTTAAAAATATTGTTTTTGACATTTAAAGCCTGTAATTGACTAGATCTCAACAAAGTCCCTTACTGAGCTTCTGGCCCTCTGCAAACCACTTCCTTCTTTTGGGTCAAAAGGGGAAAAACTCTTGTATTTGAAGGTCTGCAGAAGCAGAAAGGGCAGTGTTAATGTTTCTGCATGTTCAGCTAAAGATCACAGACCAGTCACCTAGCTGACTTTTCCCAGGATTGTGTATTTCTGTTTAAGGAGGAATTGCAATCCCTTTTATTTCTGGGAGCTCTGAAAGGACATTCTTTTAACCTAGTATCTCAAAATCTTTTTGCAATTTGTGATAAATTGCAATAATGTTGGGGTTTTTTTTTTAACTTTTCAGAATGTGAAAACCTGTAATCAAAGGAAAACAGCATACATTTACCTCAGCTCCTAGTGTGATTTCACTTGATTGATTCCACAGCTCCTAAATGCTTTTCCTCAGAAATGGATCCAGCATAATTTTTCAGGCTTCCTGTCTTGTAGAGTTTTCCTCATCTGGGATCTGCCCTTGTAACTGTCTCAGCATGTGACTAAATCAACTGGATTTCTTGTGTAGAAGCTCTTCATGCTTCTGAAACCAAATAGACAGAAGCCACAAAGATTGATGGGGTGAGTTTTACAGGAAATTGATGTAAACTATACATTTTAGAGATTTATTTTCAAGTGCCTTATTTAGCAGAAATTTGGAGAAATTATTAAACTCATCAATGCTTTGATTATGCCTTGATGTTTCAGTTTATTTTGTTATTATCAGTTTATGACTTTGTGTTGTAATGAAGAGTAAAACCAATACTAGTAATGCATCATTTTAAGTTACAATGATAACAAGCAGTCTTGCAACTGAGATCAGGATTATAAATCATAAGATGTCTTCCCTCATAGTTCACAGCACTTTCACAACTCACTGATGCCTGTGACGAAACATAATTTAAGAACCACGGGAAACTGAAGTTAGGTTTATGTTCATGCAATGAAAATGTTTCATAAACTGAAGTTAAACCAGGCTCTGTTTCAATAGGTTGCTTAAGAACCTTTTGTAGATACTCATTTGGGAGGCATAATTTTTGTCAATGTGTTTCCTGGCATCCTATCCTTGTGTTATTTTAATGTTACTGAGTGAGACATAATCATGCAAAAATTCTTTCAAAATCACTCTAAATTTTATAATCAAACCAGTTACTAGTCCATGCACCTTGGTCATATGATAAAGAAGAATTCTACTGATTCTGTACAGTCTTACCATGGTGAACCTGTCTGAAATCCATACACACAGTATAAACTGCAGTCTAAGTTAAGAAAACTCTGATTTCAATTAATGAGCTGAATGATTAATAATGGCTCCATCTACACCAGATATACTCAAGCATGATAGTGGATCTATAGAACAAAACAGATGGTGCAGATGTCTATATTTGGGGAGGGGAGATATTTCATAGTAATTCTTGGCAGTTCCAGTGAACTCTATGCCTATTAGCAGCCAGAGTGCATTGGGTTTGCTCCTGGAACTTTGCTTCGGGTTTATTTTTCATTTGAAAGGCATCCAGCTTCTAAGCTCCAAGACCACTCAGAGATATGACTCAAATCTCAGCAAATGGAAACAAAGTAGGCATTTATATGAAAAATTGTACTCCTGATAGAAATCAGAATTTTAATGCATATTCATCCATTTACCATATTTTAGAGATTGTGAATTTAATAAGAAATAAACACAAAACTAGTAAAATAGTAGTAAAACCATATGTCACGCTCAGTACATGTTAATATCTCAGGACTGTTCCTTCCTTCCTGCCTAATTTTTTAAAAAAATAAACTGATTACAGATGATATCAAGTGGTTGTCTTTCAGTTTATTGTGTTATTGGAGGAATGAAAGCCCTTGACTGCAGGTATGTGCAAAGAATACTCGAGCAGATGAATTATTTATCAAGAACTTTATCAGGGTACCTCTGTTTCATAGGCTTGAACTGTGTAAAAAATTCCTAAGGACAAATAGTAGAGTAGAGATGCAGCAGTGCTGCAGGGAAGCATGTGAAGCTGTCTCCATCATTACTGACAGTGAATCACATTATCTCCCATCCAAGCTTATCATCTGAGACTTATTGGTCCCTCTTTCCCTGTACAGGTTGGATGTGCAAAACATTTTATGACAGAATAGTAAGAGCCACATTTACTAAAGCTTGTAGAAAGTTTGGCACAGAGATGTGTGAGCATGGGGCTGGAGGCACAGCTCTCAATCCTGGATAACTCCTGTCTGCCTTGGAATGGCAGCACTGGCAGGGGCCGTGTCCACACCAGCAGAACAGACTGGAGGGACCCTGATGTTTGGCAACCACAGCCAGCACACCAAGTGCAGATGGTGGATGTGAGACATTCCCTGCATTGGATGCAACCCAGGCACCAGCTGACATTAACTGTGGAAAGCCTCTGGCCTGAAAAGCTAAGAGCAGGATTGGAATTGTGGCATCCTCAGCTCAACGCAGGCGACAGCCAAAGCAGTGAGTGAGAATGATCATTGGTGTGCTGCACTCTGACCCTGGGAGCAGTGCAGCCAAAGAAAGGCAGTCTAGGGCTGCTCCAGTTCAGAGTCTGAGCAAGAATAACCAGGACAGTTGGAAATGCAGCTACTCTGATGTCACAGAAATATTATTTGGGAAAAGTAAAGAAACGTGATACATATTTTCTAGTTTGGTGATCCTGAGCTGCTGTGATTCTGTGCTGTCCAGTAGTTGTCCCAGGCACTCTGAAAAAACAAAGATATCACAAAAGCTTACTAAAACTCTTTCTGCAAAAAGGTACTAGCTACTTTCTTAGGAATCTTGTTTCAGTCACGTAACTGGTATTTTCTAAGGGTTATTTAATCTGTATTAAACAGCAAAATAAATCTTTATTGTAGGATTAATGTAATTTTTCAGTACACAGTGATAGTTCTATCCAAAGTACTGTAACATATATAGAGCTCCTTTGCTTCAGAAACTATATGTTCTGTATTTGCCTAAAATTCTGTGCACAGATTTATTTTTACAACTAAATACTTTCTCTATTTTCCTAAAACCAAATTCCTTCTTACCTGAGTCAACCTGTAGTTTCCCCTGATGGAAAAATCTTCAACACTGTACATTGGTGTAGTGCAGCATCCAACCATGCCCTGTTGTTCCTTCACTCTTCTTTAAGCAGCTGTGACTCTGGTAACAATAATAAAAAGAATCCATTACTTTTCCATCCTAATAGTTCCTTCAGGTTTGATAGATTACAATGAATTAATCATACAGGATTTTGCTAACATATTTTATTATGTTGATTGAAAGGATTCACTTGAGATGACAGCTAACATGGCTCAATAGCCAAAAGCTTTTTAGCACAACTATAAGTCTATTCACTGTAGCTGCCATTCTTGAACAACCTAAAGGAAGTGGCTGAAGTGAATAATATATCACTGGTGATGTGTTTCACTCTATAACTATGTAATATGGCAATTAAGCAAATATAGATTCAGAAAAAAAAAATCTTTCATATTTAACCTCCCCAAACCTATGTGCCAGATTAAAAACTAGTATATGGTATTTAACTTCTTATGGACATGTTATATTTAAATGCTTCATGCGAAGCAACCCTTTGTTCTTGGCTAGAGCAGTACTCTTCACCTTGTGGTCTGCAGCTAGAATATTAAATTCAGCTTTATGTACCATACTTCATTAAAATGGAGACCAATTATAGCTTGTCAGAGGATTATAACAAGAAGTTTCAGATGTTTATAGAACATGACCTAGGAGAACATAGTTAACAAACTGGATTGCTCAACCTAAGGAGGGAAAGACTGAGTGTGACAAGATAACAGTCTCCAGATACACAGAAAACTGCTGCAAAGGGTCAGGGAACAAGCTGCTGTCCATGTTTGTGACGGATAGAAAAAGAAATAAGGAATTTAAATTGCATGAAAGATGATTCAAGTTATATATTAGGAAGAATTTTTGAACAGTGAGGATAGTGAAGGAAATGTTAGATTAAATTGCCTGGGGAGAAATGCCCATCACTGAAAGCCTTTAAGAAACTGTTAGACAAATATCTGCCAGAAGCGACATGGATAGAATTGATCCTGCTTTGACATAGAAAGAGATCTGTGGTATGCTTTAAAAATTTCATGTGTTATTAGTCATTACAGCTGTATATACTCTGCAATGTGTTTGCAGCATTTTAGAATATACATTTCAATATGTTAAAAACATGTTGAGTTCAAAATCTCATTCCTAAATGATTATGCGGCAGAATTAAGGCCAGCTCTTTAACCCTTATTTATGTCCCAAATATGTTTGTACTATGATACAGTCTTTAATTACTCTGTCACACACTGGTTTATTTCTGCCGGCCTCTCTTCCACCAGTCTGTTGGACAAATACTTAGGGAAAGCAATAGTTTTACATATTGTCTACTGCTCAGTGGATATTTTCATATTTTATTACTGCATACTGTCCAGACTTGCTCTGAAAACAATATTGCTGTATTTTTAGGAAGATTTATATGGCTGTCTTCAGTGCAATGTTTGAGCAATACTTTAATTTACCCTCCCAGCATTGCTCTGACAACTGTACAGTTGGGTGCTCAGTCTGACACTGATTTTTCAGTGTAATCACTATTAACTAGCACCACAAATGTTCAAAATAGAATTATAATACAATTTTTTTTAAGATTCAGAAATTTAATCCGCCAGTTCCTAATCTCTCAATGGTGACACCACTGACTGCTCTTGGTAAAAACTAGTGTATATGTATTCTTCCTAATGATGAGCTACTGAAATCAGTTTATTAGTAGCAAACTAACTCCAGCATGCAATATAATTTTTCCATTAAGCAGGATTACTCAGCAAAGCTAATTTTTTTTTAATTTACAAAATTAGCACAAAATCAATGTTTTCTGACAATACAAGATGCACATTCTTTATGTATATCTTCATTAGTGTGAGATGATCTGAGAGCTGGTTTCACCTGCAAGTTTCAGGTAACTCAGGTTTCACTTGCATTTATTACAGCAGACTATGGGAATTCTAAGCTGCAATCCTGACTCATCAAGAAAGTGTATTCCAAAGGGTGTAGGCAAGAGACAGCCTGCCAACCTTGTTCCAACTCCAGCATCACCTGCTGCTAGGATCTCTTATGACAACAGTGGATCTTCTCAAAAAACAGTAATCATAATAAATGGAGCTGAACTCCACTAGTGGAGGAAGGAAGCAGAAGGAGTGGCAGGATACAGACACTGGGCTTTCAGTTATAGGACCTCCTGAACCTCTGCTGTATTTTCCTAAAGCCATCTAGTAAACCTTTAAAACATAAATATTTGAAGTTTAGTTGTTTTAAGAAACACGGACTCTTTATCTGCAGGCCCACTTGTGCTGTACAGATTTTACAAAGTTGAGTATATGCTTCATTTTTACACAAGAAAACTCCTATTGACTGTGGTCATTTCTCCTTAAATACATAGAATATTCCTTCTGTAGAGGTAGGAAGAAGAAATGGACTTCAATTAGCTTCAGTGGGTTCAGTTCTTGTGTATCTGCAGTCATGATTCTAAAAAATGTTATCCATGAAGTATACATGTTAAAAATTCAGCTGAGTTTTCAAAGGTCTTCTATGTTGCCTGCACACTCATTGCTTTCTCAGAGCACATCCTTATATTATTTTCCTTGTGTAGAATTGTTTTATTTATATAAGGTACTCTGTGCATTTAATTATCCTTTTTTAACATATTGTAATTTAACATATTGTTAATTGTATGTGTTCTAGACCTGCACATGCAAGCCTGATTTTTATATTTAATGATCTTTCATGAAACAAATGTTTAAACCTTTAGCCTAATAGATACACTTGATTTTCTAAATGATGTATGTGCTGACTGCAATATGGAAAAAAATATGTATGCAGTCAAATGCTGTGGGTTTGCAATACTAAAATTGCAACCAATTTCCTTGTATGTAATTTAAAGAAAATGTAGCAAATAAAAATGAATAATGGGCCAATTTCAGGGTGTTTTATAGCTGTAAACATATGACGTACAGGTAATCTGATGTGTCATTAATTCAGTATTTATGAATGTGAAAATCATGCGTTTGACTTTATGTGTATATACAGGATATATTTTTGTTTGCTCTGAGTCATATTTGTAGTACTTTTTCATGTCCAGACAGCAGGAGGTCTTCTACTTTTTCTGACCCAGGAAAAAATAATTAGTTTGAAAATGTGTTCCTCAAAAAGACCTCAATTTAGGATTAAACCTTCTTAGTTGATGCAATCTTTTCTTGCTCAGAGTTTGCCTGTCCTCTCAGACTGCGGAGAAATATTAATACAGGAGCCAAGGCAGCTTTCCAGCATTCCCAACAGATGAACGTGACCTACCACTAGTTATGAAGTGTTCAAGAGGTCAAGGAATCTGTACCTTGAGACATAGACGGATGGTTTTCTTTGCCTCTTTCTACCATTTGATACATTATATATTTCTTCCTTCTCATATAGCACATACTGTAGTCATTCCAAAATAGTATGGTACAGTTTAGCTAGATTATGATGAAATTCAGGAGAACAACTTTCATAAGCATTAGCAGAGTAATGAGCTGACTTTTCTGCTGTTTATTCACAATCTCATTTTATAAGTTTGTTTTCTGTTTGAGCACCTGTGAAGAGGAGAAACATTCTGATGAAAATATTTTTGAGCTCTCAGATGCTAGCAAGTAACCAATCATTTTTCATACCAATTGGATTAAATCTGTAACCTGTTAGTTACCATAGGAATTTAGTGGTACTGCTTGAGGCTAAAATGTTTATTTAGTTGACAATAGAGATCACAACAGAAAAATCTTAACAACAAAGCCATAAAAACAGTATTCTGGAAGTGGCTTCTTTTCTGCTGCAGAACCACTTCATTAATTCAAGTGTATATTCATTAGAAATGCCATAGGATAGAGAAAGAATAGGAGAAAATAAAAAAGATAAAATGATCAACACCAGCATTTGGATACCAAATCTTTAAGTGGAAAGTGAAATTAAGGTGCCAGGCTACAAGCTCCTGAGAGAAGGATGTAAGCAATTAGAAACCAGTGAATAACCACAGCATAAATGTAAGACAGAAAATGTGGGCCATGGGAATCATTAGGAAAAAATCTAAAAAGAAAAAGAGAGTTCTGCTGATTTCTTGTATTTGTCATTCTAGTCATGTTCTGTTATCTCATAAAATGGTTGAAAAAACTTTCTGGTTTTAGAATGCAAGTGAAGTGTGATGGAGATAGAAAACCAGAACACATGATATGCATTAACTATCATAAAACAAGCAGTCTTATTTTCATCAAAAAGTAACAAATCACAACTCCAAATACACATCATATGTACCTCATCCTTACATTATTTTCTTATTTTTAGATATGTTCAGTGGTAAAAAAATGTCCAGATGTAATGCCAGACTTCATAGAAACATCTTTAATATTTGACTTGGAGTGTTCTTTGGTTGCAAGAACTGAATCAAAGTAAAATCTTTACAAATATTTTGCATTAAATTCTGAAAACTATCTTTCACTCTTCTAAGTCTGAAATAAATAACAAAACTTTACAATTTGTCCAAAAACTTAGTTAAAATGCCACGAGGGATGACAAAAATTCCACTTTTTATTAATGAGAAAAATAGAATGGAATATATGCTCTGTAAACTCGTACAGGTCAACATGTATTATTATTAATCAGTGAGTAGTGGTTCCACATTTTGAACCAAGATCTACCAAGATCAGACACCACAATTAAAAATGGATGTAGCTATGTCAACACAAGAAATATCAGCTGTGATATGATCGCAGTAGAGAATGTTTTCACTCTAATAGCACCAAGCCTTCCCACTTCCAATTTTGCTAATGGCCATGTGTCTTGAGAGACCCTTAAGGCAAGGTGGGTAAGTCATTGCCATGTTGCAGATTCCAAGGCTGCACTTTTCTGGCTTGCCTTTTATTTTAGGGGAATATGGGTTCTGCTTTTGGCAGGATTTTCTGTAGTGATTTCCATTTCCCTATGCTTAATACTTTCTCCTTTCTGAAGTTTAATGTCATGTTATTGCACAATCCCTCCCATAAGGATCTGAACTGTGTTTTGGGCACTCTTATTTAGTGGCTCAGTTATGGTTCTTGAAATAACTCTCTGTTACTTAGGGCCACAACCTCTCCCCTTGTGGGCTCTAGAACAAGCCGTTCCAAGAAGCAATTGCTTAAAATGTCAAGAAATTGCTTCCTAAACTTTATCCCAATATGACATATGACCACTTTATACACTGACAGTTGAAGTCCCTCATTACTACTGTTTTATTAGATTTAGTTTCCTCTATGTTCTTGACATTGCACACACAGTGTGATTTTCTTTATCTGCAAGTGAGTAGTTACAAGTGCAGGTGCTGTCTCTACACAGAGAGCAGCACAAAATTATTCCTCATTTAATTCTATACATGTCTCTTTTTAAGGATGAAATGAAATATGAGCTGTGTCTAGCATTTTTTACAGACATTCTGAACAAATGTGTACTTTAATTTCTTTGGATATACAAACCAAATTATAAAACATACTTGTGTGTCAATGACTAATTTTAGGTGATTTTAATGCATTAATTATAGTTTAAGCCTTTCATTTTCCTGGAGCTAATCTACTCCGTTGAGCCTTGCCAAACTAAGGATAGAGACTAAATCTGATATTACAGATTTATAAATGCCAATATGAGTTCTTTCCAAAGAAAACATACTTTTCCTTCAATTTTCTGCTTCTGCAATTTGAATAAAGAAGAACAGAGCTATGAGGTCCGTATTAGAGTTATTAAGATTGAAGTTTCACAGTCATAGGTTTACAGTTCCCTTTCACCACATTAAAATTACTGCTTAGGTCCTAACTTAATTGTTTAGCTCATTGAAATGTCTCACTACGTTAACTAGTCATAGTACAAGCCAATGGCAGATTTGGGAAGACTACCAAGTTGTTAAATTGCCTCATTGCAAAACTTCTGGCTCCATAGGAGGCAGATTTCTACTGCCATCATCTGAGTGTTGTGCTTGTGCTCCTTGGAGGATCCGAACTGACTGGCTGTGACCAGAGCTGCTCCTCAGACTCACTTTCAGTCGTCACCTCAGCTGTATACGTGACTGAACCTTTCTCTTTACTTCTAACCTCATATCTCAATGCACCTTATCATCCAGTGCAGCTGCCCTCCGGTTTCGTTCAGCACATCCCTGGTTTGGCACTCCCGTCTCAGGGGCTGAAACCTGACCCAGTGTTGTACTTCCATGCTGTACTTAAACCCTCTCTTTAATAACAGCAGTGCTGATTCCTCTGAATTAATAGTACAGTCGGTTACTCTGACATTATCAAAATACTTGTTAAACAAGGGTCTTAAAGGATCTGTGGAAATTTATAACATAGGTTCTTTTAAAACAAAACCCTCAAACCTTTTTTTGTGCAAAAGTTCTGCCAAGAATGAGGACATAACTCCCCACAGGAAATATTCCCAGTCTCTACTGATGTTAACTGCTTGATTTAGAGTAGTTAATTCTCAGAAAAACAGTGGAATGTATCTATTGTATACAGTGGAATGTATCTTTGAATATAAGAGGAAAAATTAATTTTCTTTTGTTTGAAGTAAAAATACATATTACATGAATGAAAAAATAGTAGCTGTTAGTTTTTTGAATAATTAAAAGCTATTTATTTCCCCTAGTAAAATTTAAAAAAAAAAGTTAGTCTTTTTTTTATTAGTAGAATTCAGAAAATCCGTATTTTTCAAGTATAAACCAAGTGTTACATTAATAAGCACAGAAATTATCCAAGGAATCTAATGTCAATCTTTTCAGTACCTTATAATTCATCAAAAGGAAATATTGGTTTCTTGAAATATGAAAAATTACTTGTGGTTTTCTCTTATACTCATTTTCCATATTTTTAGATTGCATACTTCATTTCTTATACATTTATGACATCCTCTCTGTAACCAGTTGTGTTTTCTCTGGCTAGCTCCTACACTAAAGGATTATTTAGTTTGTATTTTACTCAGTGGGCCACAAATCCTAATTGTCACGTGCCATGCAACTGATTTTCTATTAATTAAACAAGGTGTTTTCAATATATACCAGTAATTAGCCTATGCACTGTGATTTAATAATCACATTTTAAAGTTCTTTGCTGTAGCTTAAAAAAAAAAAACAAAAAGTGTGTTCTACGCTGTGCTGGTGTAATTGCAGAGACAGGAGCAAACAACATTCTTACCCTGTCGCAGGAGCAGCACAGAGGAACCAGTTCTGTCTGCGCCTATGCCTGAGTACCAAATTGCAGGGGCTGCTTTTGAGGCAAGAGGCAGAGTTGAGATGTGGTGTTCTCCAGAGGTGATGGTCCCACAAAAAGAATAAAGTGCCATGCATTTAACTTATGACTGATTCAATTGAGCTGTTCTTTGTTAGAGCTCAAATTAATGAGTCCCAGTAGCCCGGTGTTATTCAGTTTAAGAATAAAGGAAATCAGGAACTCTCAAGAGTAGTGAACTAGGGGGAAACTCAGGTTTACGAGCAACTTTTCTGAAGACCTGCACTATATGCACCATGGAAAGAATGGTTGTATGAGATTTATTATGATGTAATCTGGCTATTTCAAGGCCATTGAGGCTAAACCTGCTCCTTTGAGGGATTACTTTTGTCCCAGAGAATGTCTTAACTTCATTAAACTGTAAATGCTGTACTACTTCTCTTGTACGTTTTCTTCTTATGTTCAGTACTATTCAATAATCTCCTAGGGTTCAGAACAAATTTCTCTTTAACATTTCTGCTTGGAAATGAAGACTCTTGAGTATTGTTGACCTACAAGGAACAGCAATCACCAGTCTCTGAAGGTTTTCTTGGAAGTTCAGGGCTATATGCAAAGCAAACTATAAGAACCAGAGATACAATAGTTTCACTAACTTTAAAATTAGAATTATCCTAAAAAGCTTAGATAGAACTGAGTTTATAGGATTTTGATGCAAGGGCATACCTGGATCTCCTGGGAGGTGCTGATGTTTGTGAGCTAAAGTTGCCGTGTCCTAAGAACAGGTAACAGCATCTCTCATAATTACTGACTCATGTCCCTACAGTTTTAGCACTACCATGGCAATGGAACAACATTTTGGAAGGAGGACTTTGAGAAGGTTTTAAGAAAAAAATTTAAAAATTATTTTGCGATATGCAGAAGCATTTTACGTCAGTGAAGAAATGCTGAGAGATGGAAGTGGGGAACACAGTGCAAGTGCACCCTTTTTTTGTGCTCCCAGTAATCCTGCAAGTCAGATCTTTCAGTTGTATATCTATGAACACATATCAGTTTATCTTGGTTGAATATCCAAAGTTAGATTACAGTGTGTAACCAAAATCTGCCTCACTCTCACACACACCAACACACAGACACAACACTATTCTTCTTAAGAAAAAAAAGAATTCTCAGGTAAACTCATGATTATTGTGTGGCATAAAACATGCAGGAAACTCAAAATCAATAACAACTTTATCTAACACATTCCTTCTAATGAAATAAAGAAAATAAGTAAAATTGAATGTGAATTAAATTTGTGCAGAATTTAGTGTCAAAGAAAAAGAAACAGAGGTTCCTCATGTTTTCTTTTTTCAGTTTTCTCTATTCTGGCAAGACAAGTTGCAGAAAATGGCCAGGAAGAATACCTCAGAAAAGTTCCATGAATGTTTGTTATAATAACAATGATAATTATAATAGGTAAGTTTCTTTGCTTGTTTGATAAGTGCTGACAGTATGCTCCCAGAGAATTGGTGTTGGCTGTGTTTACTCCTTTGGTGTCTCCTTTTTCCAAATGTTGTGTTGGATTATAATTGTCATGCGAATGTTTGTTGAAATGTTCATTTTAAAGAAGATATTAGAGGAAATTCTCAAATTGTCAATTTTGAACTCATAAATACTAGAGCTATTCCAGAAGTTTGATTTACCTGTGAATTCTGTTTAGCTTTTTAAGGAAAAAAAATAAATTGAATGTTTTATTCAGTCATAATTAACACAAGTCAAAATGACAGATTTTGTTAGCAATGAGTTTCTGGAATGTAATCTACCAAGTAAGATATTTTCTTAATACTCCTGTAGTGATTCCTATCAACTAATGGGCATGTGAGACAGATACTGTAAGAATTTCCCTGCTTGTGTATTGTGGTTCCTATTGGCACCCCTCTGCAGGGCACATGATACTGTTGCAATATTAACTAGAAAGAATTTCATTTCATAAATTACTCAGCATTTGGGTTTGCTTGGTTTTGGGGTTTTTTTTAAATTTTTTTAAATTTTTCTTAAGCTGCTCATAAACTGAAATCCTTACTAAGCAAGATCTTCATGGGCATTTCAAAGTTACAGACCTGGAAGGCAGCTATAACCATGGGGAGCAAGCTTACAGACTGCTCAGGAAAATACATTTCTCACCCCAAAACCTGGGAGATAAAATCAACCAACTGAAGAGCTAAGCAAATGAAAACTCAAAGAAAAACAAGGAAAAAAATAAAAGAAGATAGATAAATTTCTTTTCATTTATTGATTATGATTGTTTCTATAATTTTTATTGAAATGTGTTTATTAAAAAAAAATAAAAGCAAAGCTTAAAAGACTAAATAAAATAACCTGCCCAAAAATATGAGCAAGAACATTTATCAGAAAACAGATGGTCTCTTATACACAGAATTAAACATCTCTAAAAACATACCAATCCATTTATCTTGATGAATTCATCCTCTAGCAAATATCTCAAATAGCAGCAGCAATTTACCTGCAGGTCTGGAAAACACATTTCCATGAGGATACATGATGCAGAAATCAGTTCTGGAATTTAGTTTTTACATTTTGAGCAGGAATATTATGGTAAGTTTTTCCTTCTCCATCCTCAGTCAGAAAAAGCTTCTCTCCTAGTCCTGAGAGGGACTTAAGGGACCAAATTTAATTCCAGACTACAATTTAAGCTACTGTGCAACTCTTTTAAGTACTACCTATTCACATTATCTTCCACTGAGTCATCTGGAAATACAGACTGGGTTCTGCACATGTTTCTGCTGCAAGAAATATCTAAGAAATCAAATTATCAGGCTTTCCACCTCCTTTTCTATCACTGGAGAAGTTTAATAATAAAGTTTTAGTGTTGATCAGTGATAACAATTTAAAAAAAGTTATTTTGAGCACACTGGAAATTAACTGTTTACCATATACTTGTGCAGAAACTCCTGTGCTATAACCACTGAGAAATTATTAGTGAGGATAGCCTTTTCAGATTTCTCAAAGACATAGATAACTCCTCTTGACCAGAAAATTTTGAAAAATGGCAGAGCATTATAGAAACTGACAATTTTAACATATTCTTCCAAGGAATTCACTGCAGCATTGTAAACTATAAACATTAATGCCATGAAATATCTCTGGCTGGACTTTTGTGGCATTTACAACTGCTTTTAGATTAAAATACTTCTAGAGACTTTCTGTACAAACTTCTATTACCTCTGAGCTTATCTGAGTGATTAAAAATATTCTTGTAGCACTAAAAGGCACTCTTAAATAGATACATATGAAACCTATAGATTCATGTTTAGTTGTCTGAAATTAGAAGGAAATTATAATGGAAATATTACTCGAAAATCTTGATGCAATAAGAAAAAATATTTCCTGAGACATCATGGAAAATTGGTATTTGCTCCATACTGGATTTACAGCATTTCTAGCATACTGGATCCAGTGTTGGTTTCTCAGGACTTCCTGGTCAACACATGGAGTCGTTTCCATAGGAAGAGCCCACAGCATAATGTAAACACAGAGGAAAGGTCCAAACAAGTCATCTTCCTAAGCACTTACACCAGCTAATGAATTTAGCTGGTGAAAACTCAGTCTCATATTTTAAAGGTATAATAATTCAGGTTTCTCAGAGGATAATCTGCTTCTCTTGTCAGAATCAGTGGTGTTACTCCCCTGTCATCAGATTACTGATACAGCAAGACTCACTTTTCCCCAGGCACTCAGAAAATGGGAAAGAACTGTGAGAGCTAGAATGTAGGTGGGAACTCTGGGGATTTGTAATGCATTATTATAAATTGCTTTGCCATTTATGTAGATTTAAATAATAAAATATACCCATAAGCCTCCTTATCAGCCACATTAAATATGTTTTCAAAGAAAGGACTAAGCCAACCTGCATTTAAAATTCCTCACTGCCTTTGCACCCTATCAGTGCTGTGGGATTTACACGTCCCCAGACATCCTTTGTAAACTCTGTGTAAGAGTGTGTGCAGAGAGAGCCAAAGAGGCTGTTTTGGGCCAAGGGAGAGTGTCTGTTACAGGAACTTGAGTCATCACTCTGGACAGGGCAAGACTTGTCAGCTCTCTCTGCTTCATGATGAGCAATTAATCTCCAGTGCCTTTTCTCCCATCACTGAGGGTGAGATGGGAGGAGAGGCAACACATCAGGCAGAGGGCCCCAGGATATTAATTATTTTTCAATATGCTAATACCTGAAATTCTGGCCTAAGACCAGTGAGCAAATCATACAGATCCTTTTAAAATATGGGTATATGATAAGTTGGGTATGTGAGAGGAGCATATGGAGAAAGGAGAGGTACACTGACTAATTCTTTAATTGCCTTTGATAAGGTATTGTATTTAAGCTAATGACTTAATTAAATGTGACTGTGAAATGAAGTGTTTCCTCAGAAACCTTTTATTTACATGGGTCTTTCATATGTGTGAGACACTGTCCAGAGAGTGGATCTTCACTGCTAGCCCCTGGCTAGGTAAAAGAGTTTAAAAAATGGTTTCTGATACAGTACACAATGTCTGTGTGAATAAAGTCTATAATAAAGTCCAGAAGATTTCTACTGCCTTTTTTTCTGCAGTTAAGTTGAAACATCATGTCAGAAAGGCAAAAAAGAACAACCAAAAAAACAGGGACCTTAAAGACAATGACAAAATGCCTGGGGATCTATATTGAATCAGTTCAATAAAAAATGTCTTTATCGTATTTTTTTTTAATGTGGCTGGGATAACATAAATACTGAAGAACATTGTCTGTTTTCTTCCCAAAGCAAGTTATTTTCTGCAAAATTTTGATTTATGCTCTGCTTTACCACTCCTTCCTTTCTGAGCTGTTCCTCACATTTACCTGGGATGTGCCCTAGCAATTTATCTCACAGCATCTCTCCAGCAGAAAAGACATAAGAAAGAAATCTCTCTATCTCTCATGTGCAAAATTTTGCTTTGGAAAGAAGCCTTTAAGAAGTTTTTAAAAGGTCGATTAATCAATCAGGCAAAAGTAAAAATGTTATTTGACTCGGAAGCCTGGCCACACCACTCAGATAATGAATGATGAAGACTGAGCCTTTGAGTGAATCCTTACAATCAACAGCCCATGACTAATCAATAGGCTGACATTTTCACACAGTTGCTGAAGGTGATCAAATTTCATAAATATCAAATTGTTGTTGAAAAAAAAACATAAAAAAAAAAAAAAGGATGAAAATTTACCTGCTCACTGGTGGCTGTGTGCTCAGGGGTGCTGCTCCTGTGTGCAGGGAGAAGATGCCACCTGCAGCCCTGCCAGCCCTGCCTTGCCCAGGGCTGTGCAGGTCCCAGTCTGGCTGATGAAGGCAGCTGGGGTTGTGGAAGGATGACACCCACTGCCCAGGGGGAGCTGTGTATTCCCTCACACACACAAATGTACACACAAATGTACACCACAAATGTACACACAAACGTACATACAAACGTACACCACATCACACAAGTGGGGACTTGACTGGTATCTCAGAAGGCAGGTTATTCATGTTAATCTGTCTGGAGAGGTCACTTCTGAGTCACTTCTGAGCAAAGTTACAAAGGACAGCAGGGTAAATAATTAAGAGAGCAGTTAACGGGGACCAGGATTGCTTGATGACCTGGGCTATGCATTAAAACTAGTTTATGGTCATGAAAAAGCAATTCAGCAAGAACAAAGGATGAAAAACACAGTGTGTGCTGGAAAGCATATGCTTAAAAAAGAATTAACATGAAATTCTAAAGCAGTGCTGTGGCAAAAGCAGTCAGTATTGCCTGTGATTAAACAGGAGCATGAAAACAGGAAGGTGGTTTTTATCCATGTAGCCAGTCTGACACAGGAAGGCAGGCAAGCTTAACTCCACGACAGGATGTTTAAAATCTGGAAAACATGAGGAACAGAAAAGTCACAGAAAGTATTCAAATCTCTGAGTAAATGCCAGGTCTGTTTAGTTTATCAAAAACAAGTTTGAAGGCTGATTTGATTGCAGCATACATGTATGTACTTTCCAGGGTGAAATAAGCTCTTTTGAGTTAGAAGAGTAAAGATAAAACTAGTGGTGGAAATCTATTGCCAAAATAATTCAGATTAGAAATTGCAGCTATTTTATTTTTAATTTTTTTTTAAATTTTTTTTTTCTTTTTACTTGTTGGCAATCATCCACTGGAAATGGATAACAAGGGGAGGGGTTTACCCTCCAGTTTCTGTTGTCTCCAAATGATGTTTTTCAGAAGGTTTAGCAACATGGAACTTTTTTTTTAAGAAGTCACAGTGTGGGGTACAAAATATTAACTTGATAATTTCTAGTTACTTCTGAGTTTGAGATGTGTTGGTGCAAATACTGAGTTTCAGCCCTGAGGTTTCTTGCCACATTCCTAGTTTTGTCATAATTTGAAAATCCGGGTAGCAATTAGTCAGACATATCCTTGCCCTTGATAGATGACTTCACTTTGAAAGCAGCTGTATCCTGATGTGCTGTTACATCTGCAGATTACTGTGAGCACTTCTGTTTGGTCCCCCATCATGGCCAGGCCTTGCCTACAGGTGGTTTCACACAGAGCTCTCCCTTCACCTTCTCATTTAATATATGGCACCAGCTTCAATCTTAAAATCAGGTAGCAGTGTTGACATAAGTCTGTCTGAGCTATACCACATGTCATTAAATTTGAGGTGTGAAAAAGCTTTTTCACTCTAAAAAATCAATTAAAATTTCAAAGGCAATCTCTGTACGGCCTCTGGAAATCACCAGCCAGTGAGGCTGGTGCAGCCTGTGCAAGCTAAAAAAAAGGAAAAAGAATGTGAAGCGGTCTGGGTAACACCTCCTTTGTTTTGTTTTAATATGCTTTTTAGCTCAGCCCAAAGATGATCACAGTGAGCAAGATTTTTGAAGGTGTTTCGAGTACTGGGAGTATCTGAACAAAAGGTTAGTGGCTCTAGGTTTTGGAATGATGCTCTCCCAGGAGAAACATCCATGAAATCAGGCCCTAACAGACCCAGCATGCATTGTTTTCTTTGGTTTGGTTTGGTTGTTTTACAAACCAGAGCTGAAACCTTCTGAAAACATCCTCAGCCAATATAAAGAAAGAAAGAAATTACTGAATGTTAACTACATAAGTTATTTTATTTCCCTCCTGACTTGGTTTGGGTACCTTGAAGGTGGTTAGTTTGGTCTAAATTAAATTGATCTTGTTCTGATCAATGATCAAAATATATTACTTAGAAATTAAACATTTTGGATAAATATTACTGTTGTTATTGTAGAGGAAAAGAAATACTTTTTGAAAGTAAAGTTTATTATTTGAAGAGGAGAGGTGAGCTTTAGGCAAATAGAAATCTGTGCATTTTAATCCAAAACCATAATCTTTTCATTAGCATTTCTCTCAGTTTCTAGGCAATCAAAAAGGATTATATTTTTTTCTGGTGAAATATTTGTTGAGTATGTAGTAATATTTAACATTGTACTCATTGTCCAATTTTTCAACAAGTATATTTTTTGTGGAAAATTTTGTATATGCAGAGAACAAAAATGTATTTTAAAAGAAAAACTGTATGCAGTCATACACTATAATAACTGTAGGAGAAAGCTGTAGTTTCAATTTCTACTTGCCATTTCTTTCACTGTAAAACTTGTCACTCCAGTGCAGTATCTCTAGTGCTTAACTTGTCTCCAAACACATTAATATCTTTTTCTGTTCTGGCTTTCTTTCAGTCACTCATATCCTCCAGCTATGGGGTATTTGTTCTCAAAAATTCTAGGTCCTGGAATTTTGCTGTGCCTTACATGTAGAAAATAAGCAAATATTAGTTTCATGAGGAACAATTTCAAATTTCAAAACTGTATCTGAATCACTATGATTAAAAAATAAACAAAAAAACCCTCAGTTACTAGTATCATTTCAATGATTAGTGTGGCAATCTCCTGGAAAGAGCTATATAATTGTATTTTTTCAGGGCATCTCATAATCTCAGTTTTATTGAAATATAATTATTGATTTAATATTTTAACTTTTCTTTTGCATTTTACAGTCGTATACTTTTGTCTTTTTAATCCCTGACTAGCTTTTAGAGACAAATTTCAGTACTAGATTTTGTTTGGAAAATGTGTATGAAAAGAAGTTCATTTCAGAAACATTATCTGAAGCTCACCTTATAATATAATCCAGAGAAACACAATAAGGGTTAAGGATTAATAGATATTAAAAAAATTGGTCTTAAGTAGCTATCCTTAGACAAGAGATGTAGCTTTTAAAAGATTGAACAGAAAATGTGTACAAAAAAATAAAACCAAAACAAATAAAAACTCCCAAAAAAAACCAAAATAAAACAAGAAAAACAGAGTCACCTAGAGTTTACAAGAAGAATCATCTTGAAATATTTCATTATCAGGGGTATGTTTATGAAGTATTGATACACAGCATTAAATGACTGGCTAGAACTGAGGGCTTCTACCAGTAAATAACTGTAACTCTCTGCATTCCCGAAAGCTGCTATTGAGAATACAGAAGTTATTTCCCTTTCAACATTTCCTACTCTTTTCAGAATTATCTTTTGTTTTATATACATACAGGGAATTTCTCCCAAATCAGTAGCATCTCTGTATAAAATGAGAGAAGAAAAAATCCCAGAAGTTTCACCTTTGTCTGCTGGAAGGTCATACTCGTTTTTTCCTTTGTAGCAGAAGAAAATGAAATCAACCTGGTAAATATCTATAGGCAGCCATCAGAAAGAAAAGTGGCTCCTCTGTTCTAAGAGGAAAGGGAAGTAAATTCAAGTCTGACAAAATTGTCACTAGCCAGAACCTGCCAGTCCTGCTTATTTTTAAATCAAACAGCCAGTGGTAATGAGGTGATGTGAGCCTCAGGAAATAAAATCAAACAGCAGAGGTTAGCTGTTAGGAAACACTCTCAGTTAGCCTGGTGGTCTATAAGGGTGCAGAAAAGCAGACCTTTGTGTTTCCAAGACCTTGACAAGTTTATCTCTTACCATGGGTAAAACCCTTTGTCAGCTCCCACTGAAGTGGGTGGAAGGATTCATGCTGTTTACAGTGGGAAGCAGCCTGCCCATGGGAAGTGCAAATATCCTGGATGGGTTTTTCAGAAACATTCTCTAGGGACGTACCTGTTATCACATTCAAGTTGATGAGCGTCCCAAAATTTTGGGGGGATTTTTTTCTGATCTCTTTATTGAAACAAAAAATGGTTTTAATGTCTGTAATTTTGTGCCTCCCTATTTAGAAGCTGTATTTTTCTTGAAATGTGGAAACTTGTAGACTTTTTCTGTGAATATCCTGTAAATCTAAACAGAACTAGGTGATTTTCTCATATAAAAGTGGCCTTTTGTCATAAATATTTATGGAATTTGTTAGTTAACAATGATATAAAATCTCTGTTGAGAAGAGGTTTCCAGTAAAAATTCTGCATAACTGTTATATTTATGACATTTTCAAAAGAAGCTGTAGAACTAATAACATTAAAAAAATAACTTTGAAGTAAAAACATGTCCAGAGTCAGTCTGCTTCACTGTTGATAATAATTTACAAATATTGCACACATTTCTTAATCAATGGATATTTGCTTCCTCGTGCTCCCCTGCTCCCTTTGCTCAGTCTGAAGGGAGGTTCCCAGTGGGACCTGTCCCGGTGAGCAGAGGCACACCTGGGTGTGTGCAGCAGATCATGCCATGGTTATGAGATCCATTTCCACAGCCTGTTTGCTGTGATTACTCTCCTGACTTGAACTGAATTGCACTAGACAGAGCAGCAAAAGCCTCCCAGGAATTGTCTAGACACCTGAAGCAGTAACTGGAAGGCAAGGGCACATGAGCTTTTATTTACTGAAAGATATTCTTTAAAGACTTTTGAGAAAAGCAGTTTTAAAAACCCTAAGATGTAATTCCAGAAAGCAAGAGAGCTTGGAGGTTTAATTTTGTTCCTGCTTGCACACAGTGTAACTCTGAATTAAATGGTGTTATTCTTGTGAAAAAGAAAGGTTTAAGATCATAAGCAAGAAAAAGTCATATCAGAACAAGAGTAATTTTTTTTTCATTTCTAGGTTAATGTTAAATTGCACATGAATAATTTGAGAACTTCTTTCGAGATTTGAAATTGTTTAATCCTTTGTTTATATTTTTCTTGTAAAATTAATTAGTTCATAGTTAAATAAAATGTTGTCTCATAAGCATTGAAATTTAGCCTATCTTTTCCTGAAGCACAATCATGTGATATAAAAAAGAGCTTAGAGAACTGCAATAAAATCAGACTAATTGCTTCAGATTCATGACTTTTTACTCTTGGTGGAACGTTCTCTTCGAAGTGATTTTGCTTTGGTATTTGTGTTTAAGAAAAAAGAATAGCTTCTCATCAAAAAGGGTTAAAAATCTTAATGTTAAAATCTCTGCATTAAAATCACAACCATCACAAAATTAATTACAAAGGATAGCTGAGCATTGTCTTCATACTGAGCAGTGAGTAAAGCAAAGCAATATTTTTTTATTTAGCAAAAATCTCATCAAAAGGCTTTCAAGATTTAAATACATCCAGAAGAAATCACTAACACAGAGACCAACCAGGTTGCACTTCTTTCCTTCCACAGGATTTTTCTTCCTCAACAGCACCCCAAGCCATAAAATGCCAACCCACAACCACTCATGCTGCCTCTAAAGCATGGTTTATATTTGGCCATACAATCAAATACATCAAATACAGCATGAATGCTACTCCAAGTAAGAATGGTTATTTACCTTGGAAACTTTCATGCTGATCTTACACCAGGTCCTTCAAAATGAGAAAACAGTCTAATCATTTCATTAGTTTCTCACTGGAAGTTGGTGGGTTGTTATGATTTAAGTATTTTAGACTTAAACTTAGCTGCTGAAGGATAATAGGATGCTCAACCATGATTAGTAAGTAATAATGAAAATGCCACTTTTCAGTGAGTCAAAAAAAAAAAGACATGTATTAAAGAACATATCAAGCAGGAGAAAGTGAAAAGGAACAGATAATATCAGGCAAAATGAAAGCTGTGCCACCACAGTTTAGTATTCATACCCTGCCAAGATGTCAGTAGCTGGAAGGAGAAAGACTGGTCATATTTCAGAATGTGCGTGAGTAAGGTTATTCAGGCGAATAGGGCTTGATTCAAAATCTTCCAGATGACAAAGATAATTTTTGCACCCCCTGGAAATAACTACAGCTTTGTGGGAAATAGTAAGGTGCTCAAGGAATAGTGGAACTTGAGGAACTGTTCCCAGTTTTATTTATACCAGTAATAAAATGCCCAACTTTTTTTACTTGGTGAAATTAGTCGTGTCTGACATTAATGGGGGCCAGCCCAAGACTTGCTATTACCTAAAAGAGAGTAAGTAAGCCATGCTGTGAAAAGTATGGTAACACAGTAGAGAATTTCAGTAGATTCCTCAAATAATAAAGTCATAATCAATGTGTGCTGCAAAGGTAGTTTCCTCCAACTGTGCAACCTGAAAAAATTTTTTTAAGATTTCAGCCCACATCCTGGCTTGTGAAACTTAATGATGAATGAAAAATTTTACTTTTATGCAGAAGAACATAGGAAGTTCAAAGGAGAAACAGAATAAAGGGACACACACTAAGTAACACAGGTTAGAAATAATTTCTGTGTAGCCCATTGGACCTAATGAGGCAAGGAAGATCAGATTAAAAAAAAAATCCTTTTTTTTTTTTTTCTAATTGATGATGGGAATTTATAAGGAGATTGCCATTACATTGCAATGATTCCATTTACCAGAGTAAGAAACAACTGAGCTGTTCATACTTGCACACATATGCAGACCAAAGTTTGTACGGGCATTGCTGTAATTCATGGGATTTTCACACCCAAGCTGGGTATCAAATCTTATTAATAACATGCCTGGAGGAAATTGAGTCCTTATAGATGAAATTGAAAAGGGGCACCTAAATGAGGTGTCCAAGTCACTCAAAAACCAGTAAAGTCAGATGAAACAAAAGTTTGGGTAATGGAGGACAAAGTTTAGGCATACAAGCAGTTGATGTTATTGCTTCCAGAAGATGAATCAGAACAAGACATTTCCCTTCCTTTGAAATCTGTGTTTACAAACAGCCTTTCAGAGCTAGATATCCAAATCATGTTAACTCCTTAAGAGATTAAACTAATAACTCTTTTATTTCTTTCCTCTCACAATTCTCCATTATTTACCCCTATGTTTTTCCACTCTCTGTTACCTACTTCACAGGTTTCACAAAATATTGTGAGTTGGAAGGGACCCTCAAGGACCATCAAATCCAACTCAAATGGCTGCAGATGGATCAAACTCACAACCTTGGTGTTATTAGCACAAGGCTGTAACCAACTGAGCTAATTGCTGCTCCCCAGTATGTCCTCATTCTTAGTTTGGAGGTATATAATATATATGGGCTGTGCTTTGTTCAGAACCCTGGTTTGAAGGGGTGCATTCCCAATTTTAATTTAGTGATCTCAACTCAGAAAATTTACATGGATTTTTACTTGAACTGGGGGCCAAAGCAGCTTGCTAGCAGGGAGAAACATCAATTCTTTAAAACTATTCATCTAAACATTAATGATGTTTTTATGATTGGATTTATACAAAAGTTGCTTTGAATTTTTGTTTCATGATGCTGTTCAAGACTCAATGGATTTTCTTGGTTTAAGGTCATGAGGAGAGGTCACCACCTGATATTGTCTCCTCTGTGCTACTAAAGAATTTATCTTGTATTCATATAGATCCTTATGGTCTTGATCCAGGGAACTTTTGTGCATAAGGAAGTATTTCATGTTTAACCCACAAAAATGCAAAACAAATTTATGTAATTCAGATTATTCCACCTCTCTGCTTTTAAAATAATTTATTTTCCTTTACCAATTACACCTAAAAATTACTTAAACGTTTACATTTTAATGATTTCCTTTATCTATGGTCTTTTCTGCAGCATTCATCAGCTACTTAGAACCTCTCTTTTCCCCACAGCACACTTGTAAGTTGTGGTAGAGTACTGATTATTCAGATTCTTTTTGTTATGAGCATAGTCTCAAGTGAGGGTAAGGAGAGAGCAGGTGACCTTCCCAAGGTCATATGAAGAGGTTTATATCCACCAACAAGTAAAGAATCTGTAATTCCCACTTCACTGCTTTATCAGAACACTACCATTCAAATACTCAGAAAGTTATTTTACAATTTATTAAAACTTGTTTTGAAGCAGACAATTTGTTTAACTCATAGCTCAGTTTTTCACTCCAGGCTTTATTTATGTATATCATATAGTAACAATAAATATAATAATAATGCATGCTGTGTAATGAACAAGAACATTAAGAGATCTGATGCTAAGGCAATGCAAGGGTTAAGGTAGTTCTTCAACAGCTGGACATAAAGAATCCAGTATTTTAATGGTCCCAATCAGGATTAGAAGTTAACACATCATTAAGATGAATTGGGGATACAATTTGCACCTTTACTGTTACTTCTGTGCTGTGTGTCTTGCAGGCTCCTTCTACTGTTCCTGGCCGACAGGTTTAAAGAATACAAGAGTGCAGCATTAATTTATGCAGGAGAGTCTCTGTCAGAGAAATTACTAGTGACTGTATTTTTAATGAAGCTGTGGTTCTGCAGAAAGCCTTTTGAGAGTGTGAAGACCAAAACACCAAGGGATTAATAATATTTTTGTATGCAATCCTTTTCAATGTTAGGTTTCACGTCATACGAGAAATACTGTTCATAATACCTATTTCATCCATGTGCAGTTCTGTTAATGTGCACTCAGTGAGACCTTCCTATATAAGGAGGAAACACAGATGTTTCCCTCATGGTGTCATATTTGCATTCAATGTTAAAAGGAGTAAAGATCTAAAGCCTATCTAGAAGCAGAATCACAGCTGTGTTTTCAATAATAAAACCTAGTACAAGTGCACTTGATTCTTTTTCCTTTATGTCCAGCATTAAAAAAAAAAAAAAAGCCATATTTCGTACAGATAAATGATTTTTCTTGGCTCTAACACATTTGTCCAAGGATGTTGGTAGCAATTAAATTGACTGATTGAAATTAAGATGATGAAGGAAGACAGGGAATGGTTGGGTAATTTGCCAGTATAAAGTGATATAGTTGCAGGCACTCCTGGGTGCCAAAAAAATGTGTTTGCTTGACATCTCACAGCCTCTGTTTTAGTTTGCTCCAAGCTGTACAGGTTTGAGATGAAGTAGGTACAGAGAACTCCAGGTGAGTCATGATCGTTCTAAGGGCATAAAAAGAATAACCTGTAACTTCTTTAGCACTCATATATACAAATCTATATACAAATTTGTGCACACATACTTAGGCATTTTCTGGCCCTTTCGATCACGGTAGTTCGGTTTTACAGATTGACATTACTGCAGTGAAAAAACTCATGGAAATAGGGAAAATATTTTCTATATAAATATTTATACTTTCCCTGTTTTGACATCCTCCTAAAATTTTAATTGCCATTTCAGTGGAGCTATAGATGCTCACTTTAAATGCAGAGGCCTTTTAACTATCAGTGCTCTCATATTTACTGACACAGAACTCAATGTGAAGTAATACATTATACCAGAAACCCAGTATTTAGGAGCCCACAGCATCCTTTTTCATTCAAAAGACAAAATTCCCACAGATGCAGTAAACTCTGTAGCAGACTCAGAGACCACTGGGATACAGTCTGCAGTGATTAATGCTAACTGCTAGACAAGGAAGGGATTAGCAATTTTAGACACAAGGTTGTGGAAGGGATTAGCAGTTTTAGACCCAAGTTTCAAAAAATGTCTGCTAAAAGATTGATTTTTCAGAAGAGGAAGTTTCATCTTCCTTGCATGGACCCATTTAAAAAATCTCTTCTTTAAAAAATCTCTTTTTTTACCCCACAATGAACAGTCTTTAACATACCAGTTGCTTTTGGAAATCTTGTCCAGAATTTAGTAAGGCTTTTTATCCATAAAATATATACCTTATTTTCTTTTCCGATTTCTTAGAAATAATTTTCTTTTGCTCCCTTTTTAAATATGTCACACTTTGAAACACAAATTTCTGTACAGATAAAATATATAGGCAATATTTTAATCCAGACATAATTCCCAAGGATCTAAGAAAGACATTTTCATTGTAAAGGGCTTGGTGCCTACCATGCACTTACGTGAAAGTTCAGTAAGCACTGTACCAGACTAGTCATTTTTCAAACCAGCTGCAGGGTTGATTTGTTCCTAAGTAATTTAAGTACACATTTTTTCTTTAGGTGATATAGCTGAAACATTTTGTCATATTTTTTTCAATGAGGAACCACAGAATATGCTGAGTTGGAAGGGACCCACACTTAGCCCTGTGTAGGACACACCCAGGAATCGCACCATGTACCTGAGAGTATTGTCCTGATTGGTTTAGCAGCATACATGAAGGTGATTGGATTGTTTCTAAATCATCCTAAATGTGTATTTAAGCAAAAAATTACATAATATTTTCATTCCATGTCATTAGGAATTTTGGAACAATTGATTACTGCTGGTATGCAAATTTATTGAAACACAATTAAATAAATTTCAGCTATAAGGATAAATCTGCTAGGGAAGAGCTGTGCTTTATATCAGTTTGTACACATTGTGTGTTTGCTATGAAACCTGTTTGAACAAATAAGTGATAAAAGACTAAGTGAGTCAATGAAAAAAAGATCCCCTAAGTACCAGGCTGTAAATTGGATGCTATTCCATCTCTCCATGGGTAAACTGTTGCCTGCTCTGCTGTAATGAAGATCACTCTTAAGTAAATATGGTCTCCTTTAAAAGAACAAGTTTTATAAAGGACCAGATTTTCTGTATATCAAGGAAATATATTTTAAAGCTGCTTTTATTGTTCCGCAGTAAAGCCAAGAGGCATTCAACTGTCCAGTATTTGGATACTTTTTTTTTATCTGGCAAAATACTGTATGACTAGAATAAGGAAACCTAAACTCTCTGGTCCCAAAGATATTTTAACTAGCTAGACTCCATTGATCTACAGCAAAGCTTTGTCAACTAAAGCTTTTTTCTTAAATTGATTCTCCATCTTGTCTTCTCATTCTTTCGACAGCACACAGCAGGAAGCTCTGTCTACATACAGAAAACAGAATCTTGCTGTAGGCACAGTATAAAACAAAAAGACAGTGATTAAAGAAAAAAACAGACTGCTGTTAGTATTTGATCTTAAAATTATTGATCTTGTCGATCAGTTACAGACAGAGAGCGTCCATTTAAATCCGTAATAACTATTAATGTTACCACAAAACGCTGACCACGAGGAAAACAGAAGAAATCTATATGATAGTGCAATGTGATGTTTATTTGGCTGTATAGGTATTTGTAGTATGTGGGAGTAAGTACAACATCTCATTTGACAAAGATCTTATCCCTAAAATTTCTTTTAAAGTGAGGATCATACAAGAATATGAAGTTCATAGAACAGACTTACATATTAAAGACTTTTTTGTGAACTAAAATCTTTTATTATTTGACTGCCAAGAGCAATGTTAGTTTTTAGCAGGCATCTATTAATAACAACATTTTTTCTTTTAACTGACCCAAACTCAAGCACTGTATTAGAACGCATTTCAATACCCACTGAGCTAAGCCAGCATCATGCTCTCTTTGTCCTTTATGTGAAATTGTGTTTATTCTGTCTCAGGAGTCTGAATTCTTATTGTAGTTGTGCCAATAGTGCCTCTAAACACATTTATATGTAAATATAATTGAATGTTAGTTTGTGAGAAAAAAGAAAAAAGCCAAATCTTATTTTCAAATTAAGTGCCCTTCAGTTCCTGGTCATGTTAAAAGAAAAAAACAATTTTACCATTTGGAACTAAACAAAAGCCCAAAGATCTTGAGTCAATTTCCATGCATCCTTCAACTTAAAATCTTACGTCAGTCACTAATGCTTGTCACCTTAAAGTATTTTCAAAGGCACCTATTGTTACACACTAGGTCCCACAATGAAGCAACTTACAAATATTTAGCACAAATATTCATGTAATTTATAGTATTATTCTTCTTCTAGTTCAATCAAGAGAGGAAAGCATTCACAAACAATTTGATAATGTCTGTGGGACAAGAAAAATATAAAAAATATAGACAGCTGCATCTAGTCTTTAATTAGTAAAAATGTATAGGATGCTTCATTTACATAATAGGCAAGTAGGAATGAATGTATTTTTGAGCTGCCCAAAGTGTTTTTGGAAAGCCTATGCCCATCTCTAATACACATGTAAATTAAATTTTATGAAATGCATTTAAAATATACTTCATTGATTTTTTAATTTATCATAAGCCTCAAACTCATATTTTGGTGCCAGTCTAGAGGCTCATGTGGTTTTGAAAGCAATAGAGGCTCCTATTGAAGGATTTTTCTTTGCTTGAATTATTATATTGGTTGAGTGGAAGGATTAAATATAAACTAAGAAGGTAATATGATGATGTAATAAAGCACACATTTGTTGTTACTTCACTTTGAAATCTGTTTTTAAGCACATTTTTCTATTAGAAGACAATGAAATGCTATTAAGCATCTGGAAATAACTATTTGAAATGTTTGTGTTTCTTTTAATCTACAAAGTACTGAAATAAAAAACAAAACAAAAACAGAAGTAAAGATTTCATACAGAAATTACTGTGAATTGCTTACATTTCCTTATTATAGATACAATAAAACTCTCAATTTTTATTGATAGTTGGATAGAAAATGCGATAACTTACTAACCCTATTTTTTATCATTACGTGTGAGATTTGATTCACATTAAAAAATAAAAACCTCAAGCATGCTTCTTCATGCTTTTTTATTATAAATTAAGCCCTGAATTTTCAGTGTATGAAGAAACACATGCGAAAATCTAGAATTATAAAAATGCTTAAATAATATATTAATAATAATAAAAAAAAAAGAATACACATCATATTATGCCATGGAACCTAAAAAGTCTTGTTTTCCTTCAGTGGGAAAGCTAAATGCAAAACCTTTTCTTCTTGCTCTCAAAGAGAGATATTTTTCACTAATCGGGAACCTTTCAATGCTGGAACCCACTTCATAGCACTACAGACAAATATATGAAAATTTCTTTCACATTCTTGTCACTTAAATTATTTATCAAGTGCTTTCTTTGTGCTTTTCTTTTAAGGCAGTAGGACTTCACCCTTCACTCCTGCAGTATTCTCCAAGCAATTGAAATAACTTTTGCTTTGAATTACTGTTTATTGGCATAGAAGTATTCCTGTGCTCTTCTCCAGGACTTTGAAGTGTGTCAGGAATTTAATGTCAGAGCTTGGCATAAAGATCTTCTGGGTGGAAGAGAAGGCCTCTCTCCCTCCTAAAAGTAGAAAAGTGTGCATGGGTAGTAGAGAAGAAAAATGGAAAAGTGCTGGGACTTCTTCCCTGCCACTTTATTCCCAGGAGAAAGTTGCTGGTGCAGATATGGTGAGATATGGGGGTATCACAAAAATGCCCAAAGGAAACTTGTATCTTCGTCCTGGCTGCTTGGGAAAACACAGAGGGAGGAAAAGGCTTCACTTTGGAGCCAGGGCTGCTTCTGGAGGGGAGGCCTGGAACTCAAACTGGGGTCAAGGTCTTCATGGAGCTTGTATTCTCCTGCACAAGGAAAATTGTTCTTATTTCTAGTGTTGAGACCTTTATGCTTCCTCTGCTGTAGAGAATTGTAGAGGTGCCTGAACACTGTTTATGGCTCTGTGTCTGGATAGACTGCATATCAAGGGCAGAAAATGCAGAATGTGAGCAGGGTGCAAAATCACCTCTCCTTCCACATTGCCACCCAGGTGAAATGCTGATTAGTTCCTGACTAATCTCACTGGCAAGAATACAAAATATTTTTCTGAAATTGTTGAATCACACCCTACTCTAGTCCAACCATTTTAGCATGTGTTCATTTTTAGTATGATATAATCCATAAATTTGTCTTCATGGAAAAGGAAAACCAACACAAGGGATCATCCTCTTTTCAAAGATTTTACTTACATATATGTGTGTGTGATATGCTGATGTTCTCCTTTCACTTCAACATGCTTTACTAATTTTAAATATATTTAGTCCTTATTTCACAAAATGTAAAAATTTCAAGCCTTGCTTATTGCTAAGAATAAAAAGGGGATGTATATTTTAGATTTTCAGAAGTTTATCTTAATGAGAGTTTAAAGTAGATTTTCAGACTAGCCAAGTCCGATTCTGATGTGACACAGACTTAATTTTGGTCACTGATGTGCAGGCATGTATTAACATTTATCTTGTCAAGTCCTCTGTTTTTCATGCACATACTTGTGCGTTTGGGATAGAGTGTGAGCAGCCTGGCACAGCATATCACAGTAAAACTATTTAATACCTTGCATATGATTGTAATGTAAAAAAAATATTTTTTTTACATCAGTAGTGCAAAGCAAGAGAGCTGAAAGTATAAGTTTCTAAGTAAGCAGCTTTTTTTCATCCTTGTTTATATACTGACATCAGGAGCAAGAAAATCTGAGAATTGTTTTGTACAGATACACTGAAGGTAATGCACAATTTGAAAAGCATTAAGGAGGCCATGAGACTCCTCTCCTAGATATGGAGGTTTTTGTTGGGTCAAACTGCAGGAGCTGACTGCAGTTTTGCAGTCCTCTTGCTTTGGGCAAGAGGAAGGCCTAGGTACTTACTTGCGTGCCAATCAGTTCCCCAGGGAGGGGCAAGATGAACCTCTGTCCTCATGCCAGATACTAGAGAGGCTGTGAGAGTTTCAGAGCTAAACTTGATCACTTTTCTGCCTCATTCACCAGCTTTATCCACTTATGGTCGGCAAAAGGCACTCATCAGTACACACAGAAAAAAACACCATTCCTTATTTGTCCATTGTGTAGAAGACATAAAATGGGATTGGGCTTCCACGAATATTCTGACCACACTTAATGCTCCCATTCCATCAGCCTGCTCTGAAATTTCCTCCACTCGGAAATGGACGAGGGGTTTTTGGCTCTATAGCACCATTAACGTCCAAATTTTGTTTCTTCAAGTCATTGGTAAGTCCACACTCACAAGTCTTCATATTCTGCCTTTGAAAGAGCCAGCCAGCCATAATTTGATCCCCAGATAAAATCTGGAATGCTGCTAATTACTTCTATTGAAAATTAGTACAGCTGAGACATAGCCCACTGATCCAGAATCACGTCCTCTGCGACTACTGTCAGAACTTGATTTTCATGCCGAGCTCTCTTGGCTCTCCAGAAGATGCTGGCTGCCCTCTAGTGACAAAGAGATTTCTGCTGACGCACTGCTGTAGATGCAAACATGTTAATAAATACTGTCTTGTAGATCAATATGGAACAAGAGGTTTGGATCGAAGAAAGGCAAAGAATCTTAAGATTATTAGCAAGAGCATTGGGCTTGGAGGTATCCGAAAAAGAAGAATTCCAGGTTGACAGACATGCAACCATCAGTCACAGTAATTTTTGAAGGTAAATTATTGTTTGATCAGCAGTTCCTGAATCTTTAGAATTTCTTACATTCCTGTTATCAGCTGAAGAACCTATGATTACTGTAAAAAGACCAGAATGAGGGTTCTGCATTCACTCTGCTAAAAATATCTGACTTCGTGCACCCAGTGATGTGAAATATATTTTTTGCAGTACTTCTTTCTATATATGTGTGTGCATATGCATGTGGGTATCTGCAAGTGGTAACAGAGATGTTTTCATCATTTACTAAGTGAAATCATAGCTTGAATTTTAGGGACACTTATGGAATATTGAAGATGATATCAAATGCTAGAAATATTACCAAAATCAAGACTGAACCCAAATATGTTGAGAATTAATAAAAAACTATATTGAATGTTTACATCAGTGAATTCTTTCATGCTATCAGACAGTACAAGCAATGTAATGATTTAATTCAGAACAAATACTTTATTAAAGACTATTCAGTGTAAATACTCTGGAAACTAAAATCTCATCTGCTTGAATCCCAGGGCGAAAAACTACCACATTTTTACATGATGATACGTCTCATAATAAGAGAGTTGGGGTTAAAACACAGAAGTTTTCTCTGCTGTCTGTGATAATGTAAATGTATATTTCTGAAGTGCTGTGCATCTCATTTCATTGATGATATAATTTCTAGAATTCCTTTACTTCTTCAATTTTAATTTCAGATGTGGTCTTCTGGGATCTGAAACTTGTCCTCTTTAACTGATCTCTAAACTCTCTTGCACTGAGACAATACTATCACATCACCTACCTTACCCTCATTTATTCAACCTGAACATTTACCTCTTTCCTGTTCAGCAATCTCGTTCCTCTGTGCCATGATGTTTGATGAAAATCTGCTATGAGAAATGACATCATGGACTTTTAAAATCTGCAAATCTTTTCATCCCAAATTTGCTCAAACCTGATACCAAACCTGAAGGCCAAATCTGCAATTCAGGTTGGCATCTCATATCACAAATGTGAAATCATATTGACTCTCACTCAGGAATAAGTGCTATTTAGGAAAGCCATTAAGCACATGCTTAATTCACGTTGTAATGTCGTATTGCCAAAGAGTATAGCCCTTATAATGAAGAGAGTAATCTTTCTATTCAAATTAAATAAGATGACATAGTGACTCTGCCAGATTTGCTGTCCTCAGGAAAAGAGAGGAAAAACATTTCCTTGTTTACAAAAGCACTTATTATACACTGAAGGTTTCCATTGACTTCAATGAGATTTAAATATTGAAATTTTTTTCACAAATTATATATGTTTTCCAAAGTAGGACTTGAGAGAAGATGAACAAAAACCTTTTCCCTCTCTCTTGGTGTATGTATTTTTTCCATACTCCCATGGCAGTTTAAGTCTAACTTCAGATGTGTTGTTACTGAAAACTTTTGCTTGAGTACAAGGAAAAAAAAAAAGAGAATTATTTAGTTTTGTACATAGGAAGAATATAGAATCTTAGAGTCATAGAATGTCCTGAGTTGGAAGGGACTCACAAGGATCATAGAAACATAGAATATATCTCAAGTTGGACGGGACCTATAAGGATCATTGAGTTCAATTCCTGGCCCTGCACAGGAGAACCACACCACGTGCCTGAGAGCATTATTCAAATTTTCCTTGAGCTCTGGTAGGCTTGGTGCCATGACCACTTCCCTGGGCAGCCTGTTCAAGAGCCCAACCACCCCCTGGCTGAACGACCTTTTACTAATGTCCAACCCAAACCTTTCCTGACACAGCCTCAGGCCATTCCAGGTCACCACAGAGAAGAGATCAGTGCCCTTCCTAATCTTCCCCAAGCCTCCCTGCCGTGCCTTTACTTTTGTCCTGGTTTCAGTTGGGATAAAATTAATTCCCTTCCTAGCAGTTCATACAGTGCTGTAGTTTGGATTTAGGATGAGAATAGTGTTGATAACACAGGGATGATTTAGTCATGGCTGACCAGTGTTTATTAAGGACTTTTCAGCTCTTCTGACCACCCCACCATCAAGTAGTCTGGGGGTTCTGAGAAGCTGGGAAGGGACACAGCTGGGACAGCTGACTCAGCTGACCAAAGCTATTTTCTATACCATATAACACACAATCAGTTTATAAGTCAGGGGCAAAGCTGGCTAGAGGTCTCTGCTCAGGAACTGTCTCGGCAGGGGTTGGTAGGTGTGAAAAGTTGCATTGGGCAACACGTCATTTTGCATATTCTGTTTCAATTTCTACTATTACTGTTAATATTGTTCTACTACTTTCCTTTCCTTTTCTGTCCTTTATAATAACCTTTTTCTCAACCCATAAATTGTACTTTTACTCCTGTATGTTTTTTAGCTGCCTGCCAGGCTAAAGCGCAACAGGAAATCATTTTAGAGACCTTTATAAAGGGAAACTATACCTAAGCCACCTTTTGTGTGCTATGGTGGGTTACATCCTTTGTTTAAAATTATTCTGAGGGATGAAGGGGAACGCATTCATCTGACTTTTATTCCCTTCCAGAAGTTAATGAACCTGTACATTAATTTCTCATGAAATACTTCCATAAAAAACATTTGGACATTCAAGCATCTTCGTTTTGTTCATTTTGCTGAACTCGTATATCTTTATTTTATGTGCTCTGGATCAGAAGCAATACTACATTTTGTTACACCAGCTGCCTCTCTGGCCTTAGATCTGTCTTGTAGTTTTCCCTGATAATCTTTTCAAGTAATAAACTATGGATCCAGGTGCTGAGATATTTAAATAGGTAAATTTTATCATCTGAAGTTCTTACTAAACCAAGGAAAGCATATGCAACATTAATATAATAGTTCTATGTAAAAATGCCTTGTATAAGAGTCTGCTTGTAGAAACCATAGTGACCTCAGATATGGGTCAAGCTGTGCAAGACATTCCTAATAACTCTCTAATAACTTCCTCTTACTGAAACCAGAGTGTGCTGTCCCCTCCAATGGTCCTCTTCCACACTCCTCCATGGCATTTCTCTGACCCTTTCCTGCAGTGACTCCATTTGGATACTTGACATTCCAGTAAAGGACAAACAGGCACATTTCCATCAAGTTAGTTATCTGCATTTCACTGGGATTAGTGACCTCATTGTGAAGGGTCCAGTGAACACCACAGCCACTACAAACCAGGGCAGCTCCCAGTAGAAGACAGGAAAGGGGAAAAAGGCTTTTCTCTTTCAGTGACTATAAGGTGTCTGCCATCTCATGCAACTTAATTCCAAAGGCACTTCACGGTAAGTAATTTCCATATGTTTGATTATTTTGCTGTAGTTTTTTGTTAGTATTTGTTTTTGGGGTGGTTTTTTGCCTTTTTTTCATTTACCACTCTAATAAATTCAGTTGCAATGCTTACATTTTTTTAAAATTATGCCATTTCAACAATGTCAGAATGTTTAAATAAGTCAATATTTGTGAACAGCTGCAGAAAGTGGAAGAGATGGATGGAACATCATTCTAGCAATACAATAGCTAGGGTGAGATGATCACCATACTGGTGAGGAGTATGGAAATAACACCACCCCATCCAGGACCCCCACATTCCCTGCTGTAATTCCAGACATGATCAGTGGACATTTTGTTGTAGTGCCATTCTCTTGATCTCAGTTCCCATGCATAGTGAAAGCACATCATCTCAGCAATTGCTATGAAACAGCTCTTGATTTAGATCTTTGTCAAGGGACTGTCACTTTGTACCACAACTACAATTGTAACCCAGCTGATCTCTAGGCGCTACAGAGATATGAATGTTTAATCATGATGATCAGCATTGAAAGCATAGCATTTTGAAATATTAGGTGTTTTGTGTATAGCGTGTCTTTCTAATGGGGTGTGTAAATTTAATTCTTTGCCTTGGACCTTGGTTTTGCAGGGTTGTGTGGGATTTTTGTAATTAAGTAAATTTCCAGCAATCTCTTCTGATGTCATCATCATCAGTTAGTATCATCAACATAACATCTCTTCCAACCAAGTAAACCCATCTACAGAACAATTTATCAATGCAGTTGCCTTGAGATATGTCCCAGACATTCTATTTTAGATAATCCTGCACTTCCAGATGTGTTCCATAAAGTGTATGGATGGATAATATCTACTCTGGCATTAACCTGTTTATTTTAGCACTTCAGCAGCTAGGGAGACTTCTGCTTACATCACCATGAGCACTTATGTATTGCTGCATGCTGGGAAGTCATTTTAAAGAATTAATACTGAAAAAAACTGTAGATGAGTCTTTGAACAGTGAACTCACAAGAATGGTGTCAGCAGTACTAAAAATTCCTGGCGGGGGTGGTGGGAGGAAGTAAGGATAGAGAAATTACAGCTTGTAGAAAGACAAAGATCAATGTGTTTATTAAAAATTAATCAATTTGCTAATCCAGGTGGCATTCTGCATCTGGAGGATGTTGAGGGTAAAAGGAAGTGAGTGGGTTGATCTTTTTTTTAAATAAGAGGAAATCAATATACTAATCAAATATCAGATGGAAGATGATAAGTAGAGAAGAGACTTTACATAATGTATGGTTCTAAATTGGTTTCCTAAAATACCCATGTTAATGATGAAGAAACTCATTCTAAATTAGTATATATTGGCATCATTTAATATAACTGCCATAACTTAACTTGCACCAGCTGGAAAATCGGCTTAGCATATCCAAAGATAACACTAGGGTAGGATTGCCCATTTTTCTTAGTGATGCTTGTTCCATATGGATAACTGTAAATTTATACAGGTTTTAAGTAAAATCAAACTCATAGTGAAGATAGTTGGGAATAGTACCGGAGTCTGGTGAAGCTTTCCTTAGCCTGGATGACAAGGAGAGGTCTGCCTCTGCTTCTGTTCAGGAACAGATTCCTCACTAGCAGGACAACGGAGCTATTGCAGCTGAAGGCCACACATTAACATGGACTAATGAATTCCCACTACAGCACATCCTGGTGCTCCTCTTGCTATATTGTCTAAAGCATCTAACCCAGACACATCATAGATATACTTTTGAATCATTTGAGTTTAATAAGGTTCCTCAGGCAAAACAGTTTACATCACAGTTCTTATATTTTATAGAAAGCACTTTGAAACTTGCCACAACAACAACCACTAAAAACGTGTCACTTTCTTTGTGCTCTATACATAACTCAAACATTCTTACTAGTTCATTAAAACATAATGTTTATCAAAGATTGAAGCTTATGATTAATGTAGATCTTGCTGTAGTGAGTTGAAATAATGTACACAACATTATAAAATCAAAACCTTTAAAGAATCTTTATAGAAGATTATCATTTTTTTCATCATGAATATTCCCAGTCTCAGAATCAAATTGGCTTTGATGACATATGGGGTAGTGAAGTAAGGATGGGAGAAATGAGCAGACCCCTTATTGGGTACATACAGAAATAAATAAAATTATTTCTAGATACAGGAAATAATATGCTGTAGGAAATAGTCCTTCAGCAGATGTGAAGGACTAAATGCCTCCATTTTTCTGTTATTCTCAGACTAACTACTCATTCTTATGAAAATCTTCTAAATATTCTGATATAACTGGAATTTTCCGTGAGTAGATCAGTTAAATTTTCTGTGTACTAGAAACCCAGTTATTTATCGATGCATTGGGCAATTTAATGTTGTTTTCCAAACTGTCTAGCTTGATCTACATTCATTTAATTGTTTAAAATAAATTTCCTTATGACTAACAGTTTTAGGGGTTCTCCCTCTTCAGCTGTCATTCCCTAAGTATCCACCAGTATAGTATGCTTATGCAAAAATAAATTTTTAACAATGGATAAACAAGAAAATTTTACATTGTAGGAAGAAGCAACAAAATCTCTTGACAGATCCATTTCCTGAAATGTACAAGCCATAGCATATCTGAAAAAATATCCTAGTTATTTTATTGCAATCAAACCTACAAATTTTTTAAAGAAAATAATTCCAGTAATTTAATTACTAAATTCCAATTTTTATAACTCACATTTTGAAATAAATTTATCATAGATAATGTGGAGATCATCAGTGCTGAAAAATTATTCTTATAAAGTTTCAATTTGAAATAGGATTAATGTGTGAAAGGAAAACAAAAATAATCAGGTAGCTCATTTCTTTCATCAGAACTAACCACTAAATAAGTGGAATAGTTGAACTGGATATCTACAATATATATGTGTATTCAGTTGTATGATGCAAATTGAAAGCTGAATGTAGGAATTTTTTCATCAAGCGTGTAGAAATTTCATCAAGGTTCTTACTTTTCCTTGGATAAATATGGTTGCTTTTAACACATCTCATCATCGATTGAAATAGTTGAAGGTCTGGCTTCCAGAACTAATCCTATAGTTCAGCTATTTAAAACTTTTCTAAGTACCAGAATTCAATAATTTTATTTTTATTTCAAGGTGAAAGTGCAAGATATTGAAGATTTCAGATAGAAAACTACTACTTCTCACAGTAAATGTATGACAGCCAGAATGTTATACCTCACTAAGTATTTTTTTTCACAGTCAGGGTGTACAAAATACCTTTTGACTTCTCAAATATCCACAAAGCAAAAATGATCCTTTCAGTCTGGATATTCTAGATCAGATCAAGTATTCAAGCATTATCAAAAGTTGCATCTATTTCCTTTTTAGTTTCATCCTGATATTTCATATCCAGATCTTACAATTATTTGAAGATAGTAATTCATATTAATTTCACCTCTTCCATCTTGTAGTAGCACTTTTTAGTCAATTGTGGGGGAAGAACAGAAGTAGACAATGATCATAAATGCTCCCATTATAGTACAAAATGTTTTGCTTTTTACATACATTGGATTTTGACCATAGTGATGGAGGATCTGTAGAACTTTGTTGTTACTAATGAACTGTGTAATGTTCTAACCCTAATGTATGTGAAACATGTTGTTTTCACTTTATTAAGCTTAGTATTTTCTTATCTGTTCTTGAACAGTGGTTCCATTTGTCTAAACCTGTAATTTAAAAGTGGTGGCCTTGGGCCAAGTTCTCAGATACTAAGAATTGTTACTGACATCAGCAAAGTTATGACAATTTATTCTGACTAAGGGTCCGTTTTCTTGAAATTACTAGAAAGCAAAATAATTAAAGTTTAGACACGACAGAAATAACTTATCTTTGGAATCATTTGCTGCTAGATGATATGGGCAAAACCAGATAGAGTTCTCTCTTGTGTGCTGTCAGAATACAGAATACCAAAGGAAGTTGCTGATGGTTTGAACAGATGAGTGATATTGCTGCTGATAGGAAACCTGAAGACTTAATTGGTTTGCTGTAAACATTACAAACACGTTTGCATGCTTCCATTCACTTTGTGTGCTGTGTATTAGATAGATGGTGTTCACACTGATAGCTGCAATTTAATTACATGAAGTCTGTTCCTTATTCAGTTTTAGTTGTGTCATCCCATAATGTTGGCTGTGAAGCATTGCAAGTCTCAATACAGCATGTATCCTGATGTCAGAGAGATAATGCCACACAATGGCTCAATTTGGGTTGTAAGGGTTTTCATCCAGATTGGAATCAATGTTGTAAATGCTTATTAAATTCACACATTCTGGCTAACTGAAACATAGTCAAAGATCTGAGGAAGCACATCATTTTTTATTGCAAAGAACAATTGCAATGAGTAGTAAAATTGCTCGCCATTGGTGAATCCATTAATATGAATAAACATATCAAACCACACAGGACTAAGGATCCTGCCCACAGGCTGTCTTCTGAGGCTTAATGAATTCACAGAATGAACAAATTGATTCAGTCTTTCCAGTTACTCAATTTACTACAGCTGCCAAACAAATGACTGGAGCAATACTCTGGGCTGCAGAGTGCAGGCTTGATTCCTCCTAATCTGTTGCTAGGAATTGTCCACAGACTTTGCAAATATCATTGCACTTCCTTCTTTATGCTTTTGTGCAACACTAAACTTTCCAACCAACAGAGCCCACTTGAATGAGGATCACAATTAATCACTTTCCTCAGGGATCAGATAAGTATAAGGCATTTGGAAGCTGCCTTGTGAGGGTGGATTTGTCAAAAGTTATTAAAGAAAAAGTGTGATGGGATGATATAAAGGTTTGTGGGGCAAGTTTAGGCATAAGTCTTGCCCAAATATTTAACTGTCTATGTGGTTCATTACACTTTATACAATAAAGTATTTGGAAACAGAGGAGGACTTTTTTAGGCACATTCATATGACTTTCCTTGAGGAAACAATGCTCCTATCTGGAATCTCAGAAGGAACACATGGATTCTAGGATAGGAAACTTAATACAGCAGGTATTGGGGTGAATGTTATGGGCATGAGGTAGATTAGAAACTGCCTACTTAGGGGAAATAAATCTGTAATACAGCTGAGAGTTACAGGAAGCTGTAACTTTCTGGACAAGATTATGAGTAGCATCAGCATCCTTGGGTGGGAAGGTGCCATAAGTCTTTTGTCAGGTGAAATAAAACAAAGAGGGTCAGAGCACTAAAACCTATTTAGTCTGGCCTTGATTTCTCTGGATTAATATTCCTGCTGATTTGTACTGCTGATTTAATAGCTAAAAATGGATATTTATTGAATAGCTGATTAGAAGACTGGTTTGCAACAAATGGTTCTTAATCCACCCTTCAGTTTGATAGATAGTCTTCTGTCCCTACAATATTACAGAATGAAAAGGAAAAAGAAATCTCCAACCTTGAATTTTTAAAAATGTCCCCTCAAGGTCTCAAGAGTATTTACTAGTCTCCATTCACCTCTCCATAGTGGAATGTATGTAAATGGTGCTTCTGATTTTCAGCATCATATTGAATTTACAAAAGAAATCTCAGTAAAATGCAGATTGATCATGCTGCGAGTTTTAGGCAACCTAATTTCAATGAAATGCTTTACAAAATGTGGATGCTAGATGAGCAAGATAAAACAACTAAGGAATCCTGCTATTTGGGAAATTACTTTTTTTATGTTAAATGGTGGAAAATGCTGAACTTAATAAAGTAAAAAGGAAGGGGACTATCAATGACTCCCTTCAAGGCAGCCTGCCAGACAGCCTTGGCCAGATTTCCACAGCACTACCTTCAGATTTTATTAAATTAAAATAAAACCTGTCATCTTGGTTTTCACTGGCACTGTCAAGTACACACTTTTTTACTTAGTTCCAACATCAGCCTGGCATTCCCAGCCAGCATTAATATTTCACTATATAAAATACATAGTTCTATGTCATTTTTTACATATCTGGCAAAGTAACTGAAAAATGTTCCACTAAAAGTTAAAAGAGCAGTGTTACTAATTATTTGATCATGTCCACTCCTTTTCACTGTTCTCCCTCAGAGACCAAAGCACTTGAAAATGTAAATCAAAGAATCAAAGAAATCACAAATGGAAAATTCCCATTAGGTCATCTAATCCAATCCTCTAGTAGCACATAATTGTTCCCCATAATACATTTTTCCCCATTTTGCTCAGTTTGGTTCCAGATGCTTGGGAGGACTGCTTGCCTACATGCTTTATGAAAGCTGGATGGGTAGAGTCAGACAGACCCAACACCTCCTCTGAGGTCACCTCTTGCCTCTTCTAATTTGTCCTGGCAGTCATAGCTGTGCAGGGCCTCATACAGGGACTGGGAATTGACAAAATGGAAAGCATAAACTGCAGCTTCATGCTCTCCCTCATCTTCCCACTGGGATTTTCCTTATGTAGAAGGCTGAAATAATGCAAACCAGAGCTACTTCACAAGCTAATGGGAGCAGCTTTATCACCCGGCTCCTCTGCTGCTGTCAGAGGCTTCAGCCATGAGTCTGGCCGAGAGGACTCCTGTCTGGTCCTGAAGGATGAAAGCTCCTGCTGGATAGATTCCCCCATCCGTCACGGCGCTGTCTGACACAGGGCTCAGCAGCGAGAAAGCCCAGCAGCTGTCAGTGATTTATATTATCTCCTGCCTCTCACTCCCAGGGCCTTGGACAGCCCCTGGTAGGAATGGCTGCACCAGGGGAACGTGGCTTGCCTGGAGGAGCCGTAGCTCAGAGTGCAGCAGTGAGTTAGGCTCCTTCCCAGGGGAACATATGACACATTCCAATTTAATTCCAGTAATGCTATACAATATAAATTACTGGGCACTATCAAAGATCTCAGAAAGCTCTTCCTCACATTTCAGGACATGCAAAATGTAGAGGTGTGCTGCTACCTGAAGGGCCGAGGGATGGATAGCCAAATTCATGAAGACATAAAGGAAGCATCTTCTTTGTCTTGGCTGGATCAGATAAAGAGAAAGCCAAATGAGTAGAGTAGCTTGAAGGCTTGGGCTGCTACAGTTATTCTCTCTGATTCTTCTGAGCTTCTGCCTGATTAATTGTTCTTGAGTGTCTGCTCATGAGACTTCCTTGAGGTCCTTTAGCCTCTGTGGCAAAAGCTGGTCAGGAATTGCTTGCAGTGTTCCAAAGGTTTGCACCTACTTAACCAATATGTGTACCTCCATCAGCCACAACAAATGGAACTTTCCATCCAAGTTCCAAGATGATTTCTTACATTCTTTGAGTACAGCCCCAAGGAGATATAATTGTTCATATACTCAAAGTCAATTAACAATAAAACTCTATAGTTTTATTAGGTCCTACCATTCCGATTATATAGTATGAAAGTATTTTGAATATGTCTAGAGAAACTGTTTTAGAGTCGTTACCTGACAGTGACCTCTTCTGCAGTGGCCTGGAGGCTCATCACAGGATCAGGTTAGGCCAGGGTTAAGGTAAGGGTTAGGGTTAGGTTTAGACTTAGGTTTAGGGTTAGGGTTAGGTTTGGGCTTAGGGTTAGAGTCCAATATTTTAAAATTTTTAATTCCAAGTAACTTCAGTAATAAATACTAATTTTAGTTTAGAAATTGTACTTTGAACTGTAAGAATACAAAATAAAGTTCACTCCACGCAAAGTTTATTTTAAAAAAAATCTCTTCACATGAAAGCATTTTCAAAATACTAAGCTAAATGATGAGTAGTGGTGCCAAAACAGGTTGAAGAATCCTTCAATCTTCTTGTATGTTTTCCAGCAGTTTTCAAGTCATACTCAAATGTCTTGCCTTTCATAACGATTCATATACCATGCATTTTTTTTTGTGAGCAACACAATTAGTGATTGCATCTTAATGAGAAATATTCAGTAAATCTCATTTATGAGAGGCATTTCCAGAGAAAACTAATTTTCACAGCATTTGAGGCTGCCATGTGTGAGAAAAGGCATCCTAATATTTTCTAAGGAAACAAAATTTTTTCATCTTCTGTCAATTATTTTAAAAATGGTTTTATGAGTCAGTGTATCACATTATTTTTGTGGTTGGTTACTTTGTTTTGTTTTTAAGGAAATGTGGCTTGAATTTTTGGTCCTTCTACACACAGCTTCTCATTGTTATTCAATTTAATAGAGCTCAGATGCAGTGCTAGTGTTCTGGGATATAATGTTTGAAGGATATTTGCTCAGATTCATGCTATAGAATGAATTCTAGGAAAAAAAAAAAGTAGTTTCTTTGAGGCTGCTGACTTAACAAGTCTAGAAGAAAAAAAGTTAAGCACTGTGGTGACAGAAAAGATATCCACAGATTGAAAGAATTAGAATTTTGTTCTGAATTTGGAGCTAAATCAAATGATAGTGAAGATAAACACAAAAAGGTTAAGATGTTTACTTATTCTGTGTTAATAAATAAGCTTCTCTAGGATTAAGGCTCTTCTGTCTAGATTATATCTGCTTGCTAATAAATTCTCAGTGAAGCCAAATGGAACACAAAGAAATTCCTGTTTATTCAGTTTTTAAAAAGCAAAAGATAGCATAGTCTGTGTAATATTTTGACTTTACTTTTAAAACAATGGCTTTCTAACAGCAAAAAGAATACATAGCTAATATTGCAAAATGTTTTGAGTTTAGATGTTCTTTCATTTAATTTCTTTATTCACCATGTTCACAAGAAGAGATTTAGTCTCAACTGTAAAAACATTACTGTAAATATACAAGCCCATAAGAGACTGGAATAGTAATGGGAATTTACTGTTGTTTCATGGCACTTTATGCACCATTTGATCATTTTCATTTAAAATTCCTATAGAAACCAGCATCCTACAGGTTGCCTGCATCATCAGAACCAATTACAAAGTTTGGCTGAGTTTTCAGTGTCTGCAAGGATGGAACTCATTTGTCTCATGGTTCCCTGCTAACTTTAGCATATTTACGTAAGGATGTAAAACTCCATCTGTGCATTGTTATGGTTTATATTGCTTTATAGTTCTCATTTTTCTCTGCATTCATAAGTGAACATTAAATTCTAAGGCATGATCCTATGAAATCCACTTTTGTCAATGTGGTGACTGCACTGATTTGATTCCCTAAGCCAGGATGCTTACTGAATCATACTATTGCTTTAGAATATGCCTATTGCCTCTCTTTGGGATGACCTGAAAGAATGGCTGCCAGAGGAAAAAAAGCAATTTTCCAGCTTTCTACTTGCAAATGAGTGTCTTTTTTCTGTTGATAAGCAGAAAATTCAAAACATCAATTTATCTTCTTATTTACTAGTCAATCTTGTTCAGTTTGGGAAACATTCATTTAGTACATACCATTTAAGACAAAGCAAATCTGTTTGTCGTGCTCCCTGATACATTATTATTGATTGCATAGTGATAATTAAATTATTGTTCCTTAAGCCACAGTAGACGCTTCTACTTCCCCCTCTCCTCTTTCCTCTGCTCCTGTCTTGCTCTCACTCTCTCCCTTAACCCCTATTTTTTCCCCCTCCTTTTTCAATACTCTTCTTTGATTACTGCCAGATATAGGCATTAGGCTGTTCTAAATCCCTGAATTTCCTGGCCTGATTGAATGTTGGGCTGTTCCCTGAAGAAAGACATCTGAAGACAGTGCAGTATTTTTCTGAACTTAAAAAATGCCAGTAAACCTTGATCATTTCATCTGTCCAGGAGTAGAGTTAGAAGGCACAAATGTCTTTAATTTATACAGAAGTTATCCTCACATCCCATAAACACCTTAATCAACACGTGAGTGTGTGTGTGTGTGTAGGCACATGTAACTGCTCAAGGGCATAATGCAAATCTTGGTGAAGTCAATGGAAGACTTTGAGCTGAATTTCGAGGACTTTGATGTATCAGATTTACTGACTAAATAGCTGCAGTGGAAAAGTCATCCCTAATGTCTGCAGGTACTGTATTATATAATGGGTAGCTATACAGTGGCAATGAATTTAACTACTGCCAAGTGAGTAGGTGAACATATAAAGCAAAAATTTTATTGTTTGAGAGATATACTTTTGAGTGCGATTTTAAGATACAAAATGTGCAGAGCAAGTTAAGGAAAAACTTAAGAAAAGCCTTCAAATTTCTATTCCCATTCCCTCTACTGCTTTCTGCCCTTACAGATTTCCTCAGCTCCTGAGCAGAGGCAGGATGACTGTCCCCGTGGTCTGGGACTCTGGTTCCACACAGGCTGACACTGCTGCACCTGCCTGATGGACAAACACAGCATTTCACTCCTCAGGGCTATCAGTCCAGGCACCTTTCCAGTGACTGTAGGTTCACAGATTAACATATCTTTCCTTTCTACTGTCATAAGAAAATGCACTGACTAGTTCTTGAAAGTCAGAGATTTTTTCAAATTCATAATGTTGAAGCTGTTTAAACCACTTTTAAGTCCTGAGTTTGAATTCCTATGTTTCCAAGCCAAACATGTTCAAACCTGTCGTTGGAATAAACATTTGACCTGTTTCCACCTTTCAGAGAGTGCTAATAGAGTATCATCATTTTACATTCCCAGCTCTCTAAAGAAAGGTTGCAAAAATAATACTATGATTTAGGGGTTTTTCTCCTTGGAATGAAAATGGAAATGAAAATGTACCATGTAAAATAGTCCTCAAGCCATTCAAATAATCCATTAAATTCTTACAGAGGTTGCAAGAGAAAGGATATAAATGAAACATCAAAATGTCCCAAAAGCTACCAAATATTCCTTTGTTTATTGCCAAGTGAAATGTTTCAGATAAATATGCTGCTTCCATTTTGACTTTTAAACTAAAAAAAAAATAATAAAAGAGACATTTTATTGCACTTCCTGTAAGGTGTCAGGGTTGTCAGTGTTAGCTTCTACCACTTCAGAAGGAAATAAACTCTTGGAATAAATAAATCACCAGATACTGTGACTTCTAGATATTCAATGAACAAAGTGCAGCACTTTTTCAAGAAACAACCCAGTCCTGTTTCAACTGCATCTTTTCATTCTTCTTGCACAATAAAGGCAAAGACTGCTAACCCTATTTTCTGCTATGAGACAAGATCATTACTGTAACAAAATGTAAAAATGCACTTGTAACTAAACATAAAAGATTTGTCACTGAGCCTGAATGGACCATAAGAACCCTACCATCATGACTCAAGTTCATTTTTCTCTTATGGAAATGAAAGGCAATTATACCTAAAGAAAAATCAGTCCTGGGAGCTTAATTACTGTTAGAATTTGACAGAGGCAGGAACTCATAACTACATTGGGTTAAGAGCTTTGAGATCCTAAATAGAACCACAAACTTTCAGATCTGCAGAATTATGCCATTATCATATCAGTCACACAATCTAGCATAAAATGCCTGCAAATAAACACCAATGCCAATTAAGGAAAGGAGGAAAGAGCAAAGTACTGTGCCTTTTCCTTCAGTGAGAAATAAAGTGTGATTATTGTCCTTCTAACTGTGGTTTAGAGGCAGTGGAGGACATTTGGATCCTGCTGGGAAAGAATTTAACATGACAGCTACTATTTTTAGCTCTGTTTGAGAATATTAGTTGAAATCTAAACTTACAATAGAATCCTTAGGTTTTTACAGACTAAGACCAATATAAAATGCCGTGTCAAACTATAAACACTAGACCTGGAATAACATGCAAGCAGGGAAAGTGACAATGTGTAATTATTATTCCTAAGACGAAAAGAAGAAAACACACTTACAAAATCTGTAGTTCTGCAGTGAAGACTAAGATCAGGATTGAAGAAACAAAAATGAAAATGAATCTTTGTTATTGATTATCTGCATGTATCTCTGGATTCACAGAAATCAGAACAGAGTGCCGTTATCTAGAAATCCCAAGCTATTTCTAGTTCTAGCACCACTGGTTTGACCTGTGAACTTCATTAAACAACCAAGTTAAAAAAAGCCCAAACAAAAACAAGCCTTAATCCAGAAATTAATTTGGATATTGAGAATACAGGTACCTGACCCTGAACTAATAGAACTAGAATAAAATCAAATCCTTCCAGACAGGCACATCAGTAATATACAGTGGAAGAAACACCCATCAGAAAAGAACAAAACCAAGATGCCTTAGAATGTAGCTGAGAGCAGCTGGCAGAGGGCAGCTGCTGTACAAAGCACCTGATATTCCCTCTTTTTAGCTCTTAAAAACATCCACTAAAATATCATTGAGGTTAGCTGTCACTGTTGAAACTGATCAGCCTTTAGAAGACTGTGAAAATGAATTGGACAAGAAAGATTGAAGAAAAATAAGTAAGTTCTGATGCACACCATTTATCTTGGAATACTTCCTAGTAGTCTGGATTTCCATTTTTGAGTACATCATTTTATATACCAAAATATTAATTATCTTGTGTCTTGCAATTTCTTAGTTGGTATTTCATTCAGCACTTAGGTCCTGTAGAACCTTTGCACCATGGGTTTTTTAATGCCAGGAGCCTCCTTTCTGCCTCTGGCTATTAACACTGACATTCACCAGGGACAGGAAGGCTTGTTTCCAAGGGAGGATACAGGAAAACTATTAGTTGCAGACATTTAAGACTCGTGTTAACTTCTACTGATATCAGGCTGAGCACAAGGGGACCTCGAAAAATTTTCAACCTAACCATTATCTTCAAAATGCTGAAGATCGCATCTCCCTATTTTTCATCAGCAATTCATCACTTAACAGAGGAACTTAGAATTTTAAACTAAGTGTTCTAATTCACATGGTAAGACTTTGTTGTCATTTTTTATTAAAGCCAATAGGAGTTTACATATATATATGTAAAAATTCAATTCAAGAAATACAATGTCTAGAATTGTAAGAGCCAGAATCCTTTAAGAGTATATTTGTCAAAACCAGCTGGCTATCTTAAGATATTTGATGCTGAGCTTTCCCAGGGATACTTAAACTCCAGTCACGTGAAATCTTAAGTGAATTTGGGGCTGCAGATAGATTGGTCCACTGAGAAAAATTACTCAACAAAACTGTCATATATGAATTCCTAGTTTCTGAACTTCATTGGCATTTTCAGCTGAGAAAATGCCAATTTCTAAGATTACTAATATTTTACTGAACTATCAGTATAAGATGTTTATAAAGCATGTACATGACAGTTTTTAATATTGTCACTTCAGTGTTGGTGTTGCATTGCAAAGCTTCTGCTTCTGTGTTGCCCAGAAACTTCCTAGTGCAAAGCAATCACTGCAAATGGTAGGTATCTTGTTTACAAAGCTTTTTTTTTTTTTTTACAGACAAAATAAAGGTGAAAAGAGTGAGGATAATGTTTAGTTTTTTCAGACTATTTCAGACTATTTTATGCTAGTGGGTTTGCTACATAATAATACATAGGATAGGAAATAACATCATGAGTCAAACCTGGCTTATTTCACCACACAATTTCCTGATCCTGAAATAAAAATCCATTTTTTTCTTTAAAAATTAATTGTACTGCATATTCTCCTGTTTCTGCAAGGAGACAAAGAATAACACATTTGTTGCTTTGTGCTAGTCTCTTACTTCTTTTAACTCATGATGATCACTAAATGCAGACATCAGGTTATCTAACCTGGTAGGTATATAGGTATAAAAATATTTACCCACACAGATGCATCACATATTTCAAAATGCATAGAGACAAATATAATAAAAATTGTAACAGCATTATATAGTAAGCACATGCTATTTTTATTGAATGTATACATTTCTGCTATTTCAGAAGTCATATTCTTGAAAAAGACATTGAATTACATAATAAAGTAGTAGAACTTTCTGAATTAATGTATTTTAAAATATTATAATGGGAACTAGGTGAAAGCAGCCATAATAATTAGGACCACTGATATGCTAGTTTCTACCGATTATTATTTGTATTGTCCAAGAGTGTGCATAATTATGCTAGTCAGTATTCATATAAATAATAAGAGACTGTCCTTTTCCTGAGAAATACACAGACAACTTATAGATTAGATGGAAAAACAGGTAAAAGAGGTAGGAAATTGTTTTCCTAAGGGGATTGGAAACAGGAAAGGGAGAAATTCCAAGGTTAACAGGCAGTAGCTTGTCCACAGTATATCATATCCTGCCCTTCAAGCAATAATTTCTCTTTTAATTATTTGGGCTTTCTTCATATGCTTTTTAGCATGTCTGCCAGTGCAGATAGCATTCATGGGTAGAAGCAAGCATGAAGCCAGAGGTTATGCACATGACAAGCTGGCTAAAGAATAGAAATTTTGATTAACTCAAAATTTTAAGGGTTATACAGAGATACAAAACATATGTAAAATATTCAAAAAGTACACTGAAATTACCAGAAAACTCTCAGAGACAGCGCTTAAGAAAATTATGCATAATTAAAGGGTGAGATGGAATACAAGGTTCAGAGCTGTCTACCCACCTGATTTTCTAGTAGGCTGTGGCCTTTTTCTCAGAGTATGAATATTTGTTGTGAGTAAAACAAATGCTGTAAGACTGAACAAAAGTGATTTTTCCTGTAAGACTTTGGTATTTGTTTAGGCAGAGCTAAATCTGGAACATAATTGTCCCATGGAAGCAGCATGTGGTTTAACAGATATTCTGTGTTCCTATGGTATTTTAACTAGAACTTCTGTTCTTCACCCAAAGAAAACATCATCATTTTGAAGTATGATTATGACAACACCAGAACAATCTCTATTTTTCTGTTCAGAAACCCCTGGTTTTAAGTCAGCTCTTCTTAATGCATCTCTATGGATGGGTATTTTCAGATATTTGGAGGTTTGTCTAGATGTCCCCAGCATCAACCCACTGATGATTTAACCAGCACAAGCTTTTTTTCTTGTATCACTTCTTCTGGGGGTGTTCTTGTATTAAAGACAAATAAAATACAGTGTTTATGATGGCTTTATGCTACAATGAGTCTTCCTTCCCCCCGTTTATGCAAATTAGTTTTAAAGTGATATTGGAAAAAATCTAGTGTGTAATCACAAAGATGCTTCTTATGATAACAGAGAGCAGAAAAATGAACAGATTCTCGAAGCGGTGGCAGAGACAGAGTAGATCCCACTTCAAACAAGGGTGAAAAGTTCAAGCATTTCCTGAAATGATGCAAAGAAAATGTGCTTCAAATGAATGAGAATTCCCTTATCCATTTGCACACTGGTTGGGTAACAACACTATTGTTGACGTGAAAGAAAGGTCAGGCCTGTCCCTCCTCACACTGGGGGTCATGAGAACGATTTTGTAAGCGCCAGTCACTGGTTGTTCTGAAGGCTCATTTCTCTCAGAGCTCTGCTAATACAGGTTCAGAGCAATGTGCAGTTAGCTACAGGATTTTACATGCTCAGTGGGCTTTGTGGATGGTTATGAAGAGGAAAACTTTAGACTAAATACAAAATATGCCAGAAAATATTTTCTGTTCAAAAGCCAGTTTTAAGGATTTTTTTTTTATTTTTTGCCTTGGCTTTAATGATCTCCTTATCAAGAATTTTAGTTGTGTTAGGAGAAGAGTATAAAAAAATCTATAAAGCTTTTATTTATGAAAATTGCAAGTATTATAAAGATATAGGCAATAAAAGGTTGGTTAATAAATTAATATTTATGTCAGTTTCACTTTGATTCTGTTCTTCAGTCAAACATAGGAAATAGTAGAGGTTTTTTTTTGTTGTTGTTTTAACATTCTTGTTGACAACATTAAAGAGTGAAATTGTAGAAATATTTTAATATAAAGCAAGTCACTAAGAAGTTAACAAGGTCAGGAAAAAGGCCCCTTTAGATTATTTGGGACACTGTTTATTCTTTCCTTGGGAATAGTATGATAACCCTGTACCTTTGCACAGCAGAAAGGGACTAAAAATGGATTCAAACGCTGCATGAACTGACTTACGACATTAAAAAGATTCAAAGAAAACCAAAACCTGGCAGGTTAAAATACTTTAATTAGCCATAATCACATGAAGCCTTCATTTTTAAATCATTCTCAGTGTCACAAACCTCCAAATGCTCTGGCTCTTGTTGAGTTTAAATGACTTTACAATTACTTGGGAACATACCTAAGCTTATCTGGACAGAAACTCACATTTGCAAATGGAAATATCAAATTACAAGGAGAGCCACACAGGACACTGCTTACATGAGAACCAGGAAATGCATGAACTTAAATAAAGGCACAAAGGAGAAACAATCAAAATTTCTTCACTTTGGTTTTGTTTGTTTATTTGTTTCTGTTGTTTGGGGCTTTTAAATGGGATTGGTGTCGGCCTAGGACAAGCATTCTCATTTGGTCTTCTGTTAATCCAAGTAATTTACCTACCTTACTAAACAATTTTACTAAAATCTTAAGTCTTTTATGAATAATGTAAAAAGAAGCAAAGAAAATAAATTTTTAAAAATTATTTCATTATAGATTTATAACTTTACCATACTTTTCCACATTTTTATAATGATTCTAATGGCTATCAGTTTAACTGCTGCCTAATACATGTCTTCTTTGTATCTGTGTTTGTTTCTTCACTTTCTTACTGCATTTACTGTTCAAGAGGAAAGGTGATGTAATGTAACATTACACTCTAAGTTTAACACAGTGAACATCAGAGCTGCTGTAGCCATTTTCTCTAACTGCATACTTGCTATGATTTAAAAAATGACAACAATTTGATCCAAATTGCTTCCCACTTCTTTGCAAAACAAATATTTTGCAAAGATTTTAAAATCGACAGATTTGAAATATCCGCAGAAACTTTCCGAACACAGATATTGTAATGATTAGGAAAATCCTTTATTCTTCCTTTGCTTTTTAGACTAAATAGGTTTTGAGATCTCTGTAGAACTCAAATACCATAAACAGGCAGTTATTGCAGGCAGAAATCTGTAAAACTCTGACTAGTTGATGTTTACTGCCTCTGTAGTGTTGAAAAAGGCAGTGTAAGTCCACAAAACCTGTATCTGTACACAGACATTGCAAAAAATACATGGAGCCAATTCCCTTTTTTTTTTTTTTGTCATGAACTCTCAGTCCCTATTTTCACTATTAGATGTCTGTTTCAATTGACATAATCACTGAAATTTGAAGAGCACCCAAATAGTCAGGAAGCTACCAGGTATCTCAAATAACAGACTTAAATAGTTTTCATTCTGCACTAGTAACTAAGTACAAGATTCTATCATCTTCTTCTTATACAATTTTAGACACTTAGTTATTTGACCTGATATGTGTATATATGCACCACCTTTTTTATTCCATAAACTCATATCTTAGAAACATTTAGAAGTTGATCATTAACTAGTACCATCTGCAAAATCCCAAAAGTAATGTGTGAAATTACACCTGACAACTTTCTTTCTCATCTCTCCCTGGACTTTTTGTCAAGACAATAAAAGAAAGATAAGATGGCACAGAATGGATTTTATCTAGCTACAGACTTTTCTAGTCTCAAGCTTGCCTAATAGACAAAATGCTTTATTCTAAACCAAGCCTTTTGAGGTTATAATTATTTAGAAGACACTAGATGGTATCACAGTTGCTGGGAATAGCACACCATTTTGGGATAAAATCCAGATTTAAACAGATATCTGCACTACACGTCTGTCACCATTATGTTGCAAAGGCTCTATCTTGCAGTTTATTTCAGTGGTTGACAGAACTGAGACATACTAGATGAGTTATCTTTTAAAATATTAATACTGGAGAAGACTGTGTGCTTTGTTCTACAAATATTCAAGAGAGAGGGGAGGAATCTTTCTCTATTCTCCAGTCTATCTCAACAGTTATCAGTAAGCAAAGAGTACAGAGCACTCATTTCTAGAGCATTTAGTGTTTATACTCTCTCAGTGGCTTGTAATGGGTCAGCATAATTAGATAAATCAATGTGCAATAAAGGACATTAAAAACCACAGCACTTGCCACCCTGGCACACAGGGCCCTTTGGGTAATTTAATTCCTGGGATTTTTCCAGATCAAAAGGTAGAGAATTCATTCTCTGAAAGAGAATGTTAATGGGACAGCTTCCTTGTTAGCTCTCCTTCTTAGTAAATCCATACTTGTGATACAAGAGTGTTCTTAAAATGGATTATCAGGGGACTTAAAAAGAGATCCACTCAGGTAAATGATGGGGATGCTTCTGCTATCATTTTCAAGGGCATATGAAAATCTCTTGTGGGCTTAAGAAAAACTCAGCTTGTGAAATATGCAAGAGGGTTAAATATTTGGACTGTCTCTGTATGTCCCTCTACATGCAAAGTGAGCAATTTTCTGCTTGGACCTGTCAATACTAAAACTTTACCAGTTTCTTCAGCAATCTTTGAGCCTAGTCCCAGTGGACAGCTGAAGGGCAAGTCTGTAGAAAACTTCATCTGATGCAGCTTTAGAAAATACATTTTTTTAAAACTGTTTCTGATTTGAGATTTCATTTGTGGTGAACGGAAAAAGCCTCCACCTGTGCTAATGTTTATGCCCACAAAGGAAAATATAACTCTCCTAAATGTCAGTTTACAGTCTGTGTCTTTCCAAGAAAACTTAGGGGTCTCCTCTCCACCAGGAGCTGTCTAATTATGTAAAGGAAAAGTGATTAACTGATTATGATGAATAAATTAATCTCTGAGGACTTGTATGTATTCAGACATTTCTAATTAGTATGGTTTTCATGAAGAAATTCAAGGCAGTCCTCTGTTCCTATTACTAATGATTAACAGAACAATAAGTAATTTTTGGCAGCTCCCTGCAAAATTATTAGAATTAACATGGGATTAAGGATTTGTGAAAAATTTGTCACTGATTAATGATGTGAGACTGACAAGTACCACAGACCGCCCTGGAAAAACACCAATATCTAATTATTTCAGCAAGCAACAATGGAAAAGGGGTTTCCTATCACCTGTGCCAGAAATGTTGATTCCCTTTTCAAGTTTCCTACTCCTTAGTTTTCCTGAGGATCACCAGCTATTGCATGCAAAAACAGTATGATTCTTTTTCTGCATCTCAGGACGTTTCACAATGCTTTTTCAAGTTCATTTTATAAGCGCATTACCTATCAAATATCTTTGCAGTTCCTTGTTTCTTTCTTCTTTGAAATGTACTTTATTAAATTTGCCAAAATTGTGCCTTCATTGATGACTGATCTTTCTAAGCAGCCTTTAAAATTAAAAAAAAAAAAAAATCTGTGTTTAACAACAGTAATTTGAATTTTGAATACTTGGTCATGGAAACAGGTCTGAGCAGATTTGTTAAAGTGGCTGTGAAACAAACAGACATAATTCCAGGATGATCATGAAAGCTATTTGTACCAGAAAAGTGCAAGCCTCTGCACAGAGCATTCATTCATGGTGTTCTGCAAGTATTCATAATATCAGTGAATAAGCATGAATTTAAACCAAAACAGGCATAAAGAATAACTAATAATTTCTTTAGGGAAAAAGAGAACCCATGAGAGGACACTGAGAGCAGGTCTATCTGGAAAAATGAAGTACAGTGGAGACAGCCTTTGTCTACCTGTATCCAGGCTGATCATTTTACACACCTTGTGCAGTTTCATCTGAGGGTAATCATTTGGATCTAAAAGGTAGTAGAACATGAGATATTCTCTAAAGTAGGTAGCCAGCCTCTGAAAAGGCTTTATTAACCCACAGACTGTGTGGCTGCACTGGTTCCAGTCAGGGGCAGCTGCAAACTGGTCAGGGGATCCTGCTTGCAGGACCCTGTAGGCAACACAGGGACCTGGGGCATCATCCCTGGCTTTGGAAAAGGAATGGGAAATCAGCAGTGCTATTGCTCTGAGTACACTGCAAAGACCAAGGGTAGGAAAGGAGGCATTTCTGCTGAATGACATCAGCAACACAGAAATCAGGAAATCACTTTGGTTCTGTTTTCTACTAGGAGCAGTACAGGAAAAATATCTGCCTTTCAGAGGGAATGTAATCAATCTACAAATGGGATTCAGTCACATTAATACCTGAAATGACAGGCTAGGATGATCTGGGACTTTACTGTCCTTTACTGCCCGCTGTGTTAATAGAAGAAGTGTAAATATAAACTGTTAACCACTTAGTAGAAACCAACTATATACAGAAATGTACAATATGTGCCTTGTAAAACCTTTGAAATCTACAGGATATGGTAATCTTTTGCCATCAGCTGTAGTCCCATATTTTGATTAATATGAACATGTTGAATGGATATATGTGTTTCCAAACAGAAAGAAATGTTGGTTTATAAGGAATGGTTTTCACTTTTTTTGACCCATTGCCATGGCATTAAGTGGACAATTCATGGCAAGGACCTATTTGCAAAATGTTACAATCAATATGAAACTTTTCTGAGGGTCAAAAACTCTAAATTAAGGAGAGAGTTAGAAGCAAAATATTAATTGGGTATTGGTATTGCTATGCTCAAATGCCATAAAAGCGTTCTTTGACTCTACTTTAGAGAATCCTTCATCAATACTTGAGTGACATCCAGAATTACAGCAAAATTCATCATTGTCCTCAATATCTGATCTGTGATCTCATTGTCAGTCTCTTTCTGTCTCATTTTGCTTCAATGAGAAATGAGCAAATTGTGTCTATATATTAATTTATTTTAATAAGCAATGGGGACACAATTGTGAATACCTGATTTTCTTCATACATATCTTTCTGCTCACTTCCCACCTACACATATAAAAGCTTTTTCAGGAGGCTGAACGCAATGCATTGGAAAAAATTGTTGTCAAAGCAAAAAACCATGCAGAAATGCTAGCAAGTGAAAAAGTGCATCCACTGAAAGTTGCATCTTCCCCCCTACTCCCAGACTCAGCGGGACTGCAGTTAATGCCTCTGTTTCCTCAATAATAGCCATTTTCACTGTAATCAACAATGATGTCACAAAGCAGGAATAATGACTTCAAATAAAGAAATAAACTATGCCAGTATCAGGACTCTTCAAAATCAAAGACTTTTTTTCATGCAAATGTCTTTACTTATGAAGAAAAAAAAAACCATCTGATGCAAATGGATTTGTTTCTAAAGAGATTGTTTTTCAAAGATTTCTGTGGGGAAAGAACTTCTTTACAAAGTCTACTGGACTCTTACAGCTCTGTAGTAGTGGGTGGCATTGTTTCAATTTATGCTGTAAATCCATAGTCCAGTCAGAAATTTGACTTGCACAAATGATTGCTGCTGAATAAGTGGTCAACACAGAGGGCCTCTCTATTTGGCTCTGAAATGTTTTTGTTCAGAGCCTTTCATTTCAACAATTTATTATTTTCCAGAATAAACTATTCTTTCTGTTGAAATTGCTCATACATATTCTTACACTGAAGGTGATTGTGTGTGCTTGCGTGGGTATGTATATGTAAATGTTGGCAAAATGTGCATTCACTCATTTATAAATTTATTGAAGCAGGATGAAGCAGTGCTCTCATTTGCTGTCATTCTGCAGACACTTAATTTGCACTCAAATGCCTCAAAAATGTCTTCACTTGAAATCTGCAAAGCTGGAATGAATTCAGCTTGGAAACAATGTACTAAAAGAAAAATAAAGATCTGAGCATTTAAGCATACAATGACAAAGCATCATTAGTAAGGAAATTGTAGTATTTCCTCAAATAAGGTTTGCTGTAAGTACATATTTATAAATAGCTTGTTTTTAAATTCTGCTACATGAGAGTGTTGCTCTTATTTAATTAAGTTTAGAAATGTATTTACTGCAAACTACACAACACAGTTTCACTGAGGAGATTCCTTTACCTTTCTCTGACCTAGCTACAGTAGTTGTAAAGCACCTTTCCATTATTTAAGTAGGGCATGGAGGTCCTCAGCAGAATGTGGCACACCAGTGCCCAAGCTAAAGCATTGGTCGAGCTCTCTTCTTCCTTACAGATTATTTTAACAAACTGAAACCAAAATCCTGTCAAGCAAACAACTTTCACCCCTTCCCAACCTCCACACTTCATTTTAACGAGAACTGAAGCTCAAAAAATGACATCCCCTTTCAGCCATTGACACCACTGATTTCTGCAAACATTGGATAAGACATTAAGAATGAATAAAGATGCAAATAGACACCGAGGCAATGTCTGTAGTAGCACTGGCAGTACAAAACAAGACAGGCTGCTCCCTTGTGATGCCTTCAGAAAACTTACTGAGTGAGCAGTGTGGGAATGCTGGAGTTCTTTAGGATTCTGCAGTTTTTTTAACGTTCATATATACACAAGGCCAAAAAATGGAGAGCCCTTTCTGACAAACAGTGCCACTGAAAACTTGTCCTTTCTGTTCTAAAATACCTTTTGTTCCTGGATTGATTCTTTGACTAAATTAGACAAAATAGATATTAATCCATATTTCAGTTTTTTTCAGACTGAAAATTTAGCTGAAATCTGAAGTCCATAGATGAAAATATTCAAATTTTGACTCTGATTAAATAGTATGAATACTGCAGAGATAAATGTATCCAAGTGAGAAATGTTAAACTGCATCACCAAAGGATCAGCTTCCCATAATTGATTCAGAATTTATTACTATTAGATTTTACAATATTAGAAAGCATATTTTAAGTATTATAATCAAACTATATGTTCTTTCACTTAGAGAAAACAGCTACAGTATTTAAAATTATATATATTATCGAGAATAAAATGTTTTTTGATGAAAAAAATGGGGACTTTTTAATGTGATTATGAAACCTGTAACGTTGTGTTCTTTCACAAGGAACCACCATTCCCAGTATATAAACTAGCCTGCAAAAATAGTGCTCTACACTTAATACCAGACTGGTGTATGTTTGTCAGCATCACTGGGGACAAGAGCAAGCACAGTGCTGACATTCTACTTCTTATCAAGTTCTGAAAACCGACATTTTAATGGTTATGGCACTCAGCAGACCTCAAGACTTTCTTTTCATAGCTTTGAATTGCCACCCTATAATTCAGTACTATTAGCCTCCACCTCTTTCATTTTATCATCCACAGGTGAATACATTTGTTGAAAACATGATTTCTAGATGCTTTATGCAAGTTAAAACTGTCAAAAATACAAAAGAAGAGAGAAATATATGACAGTTATGCAAGTGAAAGGACATTTATAAAAGTGATTTATACTTCCACTAAATAAAAAAGAAGTCTTACCTAAAGGGCAAATCATGCAGTCCTTAGGAAAAGAAATGTATTAAAAATTTTGTCGAACCCCTAAAGCCCTGATTCAGGAAATTTATTAAGCATATGCCTAAATTTAAACAAAATAATAGTCTTAATCTTCCTTGGGAGAATATTAAGTGACACATACCATTAAATCCTGTATTAAAAGAAAAAAAAATGTGGCTTTTTCATTGTTGTTGGGGCTTTGTTGCATGTTTGTTTTTAGGAAAAATAGGTAACATGAAATCAATCTTACCAACAATAAGTAGCAGTAGATCAATGGAAGGTTGATAGCAGCTGTGTCAGACCCTCTAAAAGCTCTGTTTTCTGTAGTCTATTCATAGGTAGTTATGGGATGCCTTCGACCAAAGATAAGGTTGGCTGTTCATTAAAATATTATGAGAACCCTTAAGCTGGTGGCTAATATAGCAGCTATCCTCAGACCTTAAATTTGTCTCAGGCAATCTGGCACAACTGAGATACACTGAAGAGGCTTAAAAACTTCTTTGTCCTGTCAAACATTATGTGAAATTTGAACATTGTCCCAATGGGTCTCTCAATATCAGTACTGATATTTCTGAACTATCTGTTCACAGACACTAGAAAATGCACCTCCTGCCTGGAATTCAGTCAAAATATGAGGAAAAAAGCATCAGATGATGAGAAAGAATATAGGAGGTAATCCATATATTAGATGTAAGGCCTCCTGAGCAGTGGTTTGTTTGGTTGAACTTCTGGTTTTTAAGCTTACAGGCCTGTTTTATACACAGAAGTACCCATTCATATTAAGCACCCATTTTCCTTTTGTTTAATAAAATACTTATTAAAGTTAACTTTGCATCATGATCCAAACACTGAAAATGGTTTCTATAGCTATGTTTCATTAATGGTTAGAAAAATAACTTTAAAAAAGGATAATAAATGCTCGCAACAGGTAGCACATTATTGAAGTGTTTGTGACTTGATGCTCAACCAGTGAAGGCACAGTACAATGGGTTATTGATGGACACACATGTGGGAACCACAGGAGTGCCAAGAGAACACATTGCTATCAGCTCTGAATAATATAATGCTGAATAAATTAACTGTGGTGATTGCTTAAAATGTACCTTTTTGTGTAATAGCCCTAATTATCAGCAACCCTTTACAATGAGTGGGTAATCGTTTTTAATTCCTTCAGTATCTATTGTAGTAACATTAATCATGATGAGCTCATTTGGTTTTAATGTGACTATAATATGTGATACCACAGGAAGTCAGCTGAAATTCAGCAGTATATAAAACCCACTTACTGCACAGGGTTATCTCAAATTGCCTTCAAACACAATGCATGCTGCCTGGTACATGCAGCCCAGGGTGCTGCTCAGCTCATGTCATTTGGACACATCTACCCAACAAAGTACCAGTCAAGCCCAAGCTGAAGCATGAGGATTCCTGGAGCTCCTTTTTTCAGTGGCTAAGTCGGGGCATTGAAGCACTCAGGCAGACAGTGTGGGGGAAACAGCAAGCCATAGGCAGCTGGGACACCATAAACCAAGTCAGCCCCCTTTGCAAACAGCCTCTGCATCTCTTCATCTGTTTCCAGCTGTAATGCCTCTGGACAAAACTCCTCACTGGCAGACAAACTATGTCAGCAATTTCTGGGTGAGCCTTTTCTGACTGCTGATGGAGTGGGTACCCACGGATACACAAAATGCTCTGGATATCCAGTACATGTCACAGTATAAGCCAGCATATCCATGAGGAAATTGCAACTTCCTAAATGGAATTCTTTACTTGTAGTTGGTTTGATACAGTTTTTATAAATTCTTTAATTCTCTGGATTAATAGAAGCTGCTAATGAATGATTAATTTTTTTGCCTGTTATCCCTTGTAAGAAGTGCCTAGACTGGCAAGTGTCTTTAAAGTATCAGAATATATGCTTCCCCATAGAATTAAAAATAAAACCAACAGAAGAAAAGTAGTGCCAAATGTTACAGTACTTACTTTCCCCATGGGACATATTTTTCTGTGGCACAATTGACTTCTGATTTTGTATTATCTGGGACTGGGGAAGAAGTAGTCATTCATTGTTGACCTGAGCTAGTCATATTGTACACTGGGGAAGATTCAAATTTCCATTCGTACTCTTAAGGTATTACATACTCATATCTTATGGCTCTTGGAGACATAAAGTTCCCATCACAATTTATCTGTGCATAAGCATGCAAACAGGCACAAATATAGACCTTGTGTGATTATAGAAGGCATTTGATATGATTATTTCTATGCATGGATTAAAAATAAGCTTGCATGAGCATTCAAGAAATTCAACTCAATTTTAGTCAGTCCTAAGAGAACAGAAATTTAAAGCTTCATTTATGTAAGTCATAAGTTGGACTCTGCAAAATTTTCTAAAGTCACAGTGCTGGCTCAGATTTTCTGAACTGTGACAGTGTAAACCGCTGACACCTTTTTTTCTTTTAATTGTTTATTTTTCAAGCTGTTTCTGGTGAGTGGGCATCAAACCTGCAGTGCTGTGAAAATTTATTCTAAGAGAGGATGTGGTTCCTTATAGGTTTAGAAGCTCTATAAAAATCTATACAGCCATACTATTTACCCATTAATAAATGGCTTGTGTTAGCAGTAATGAATTTAAAGGTTTCTGCAACTGCTTTTTCATCATTAGACTATTCTGCAAAGTTTCCGAGTACCTTGACACAAAAATTCAGGAAGTAATTGTGTCCTATCTATCCTTATCTTCCTTATCTTTTCCATTTTATCTTTTAAAGAACTTAGGACTGAATTAACTTCATATTATACCTTGTAGAAAGCTGAAAACTTTATTGATGCTAGAAACAAAACAATCAAGGAGAAACTAGCTGTTTAAGGAGTTTGCTTTTCTCTTTGCTTCTAGTTGTGAGAGTGCAAGAAAGTTCATGCTCTTTTAGTGCCTTTTTAAGGAACCGTGTTATGTCAAGGTACGCAGCACTGCAATAATGGAATTTCAAAAGGACAGTGGAGCACTGTGTGTTTGCTTAGATCTGCCAGATATTCAGGATTGACCTGGAGGGTATAAGATACAGGGCATGTGTCTGTTTTAGACTGCTACACAGGCCATTAAAAGTCCAAACCAGCTTGTGAATAGCACATGTATGATGGACTCTCCATGTGAGAAGCTGCGAGAAAATTTCAGGCAGAAGGCTATTTGGTTACAATAAAATAGTCTCTTGTAATTTTATAATTATCTTATGGAGTGCTGTCTTTTTTTGATATAGATCAGCCCTTAAACTTCTCCTATAGTTAAGCGTCTTTTCACTGACAGTATTATGAAACAAGATGCTGTTAAAAATTATCATTTTCCATGTAACTTTGAAAATAATGTTATTAAAACACAGTATATTCCTGTATCTTTCAAATTAACCTATACATTCAATTTGTTTAGTAAAGTTTTTCTATGGAATTTTTAAAAGTGTTACAAAGTCACCCTTGAATTAATTTTCTTCCTGGAAAATATGCAGACATTTAGGTAAAACCATTATTGCTATCCCCATCACCACAGTCTTACTGTTTTTTTTGCCAGTGTTACTGTTACCCTGGCACAGTAACCCTGGTTAAAAAATAAGTGCTGCCAGAGAATCGAAGGGAAGTATAACCCTAAACATTTTAGGCCCAGATAAAGTAACTTTTTTTCTATTATGGAAAAATCTAGTGCTGTATCAGATTGTAAAATGCAAAATCTTGCTGAAAATAGAGTCTGAGAATAGGAAAAAATATTAGAGGTGGCATATTTTTATCAGCCATGAGGTCTTCTCCAGGCTGTAAGAAAGGAAAAAAGATCTATTCAGTGTTAGCCATAATATCAGGCCTCTACTTTTTATGGAATTCAAAAATAATTGTCACCTTAGGGCTGCATACAGCAGGATGAATTATACGTGGGTAGCTGTGAACTTTGCTTTTTTGGGTGACTTACAGCTTGTATAGCTTGTTGCCTAAAAGGAAGCTTATGGTCAAACAATTCACATTAGACATTCTTGCTTTTAAGCTCAGTAAAAGATATCTTTAATAAGATTTTTAAGAAATCTCGTGCAACTGCAACCCCTGGTAAATGAACCATGCTAGCATTCAATTATTTGAATTAGAACTCCTGCTTAACTCATGCACATTAAAAGCTAACCTTTTTCTTTTTCCAATTTTTGTCACCAGCTGTAATCAAATCAGGACTGCAGCTTTCAATTATGCTTGTCCAAGATTGGAGCTCTTGAGTCTTTTGTGAAGACTTACTGCTGAGTGCAAAATGTGAGATAAGTTGCAAATGTTTAGACATGATGACAACTCAGAGGTCTGATTGATTACTAAAAAAGAGTAAATAGAAGGTGTTATTAAAGGTAGTTTTTTTTTTTTTTTGGACGGCAGCCCAAAGGACCTTTTAAGAATGTTTCAAGCTATTTCTTAGGGAAGAAAACACCAAATTAACAAGATCCTTTCAGTACTTGAAGCAGAGATGGAAAAGTCTATTTAAACAAGCCAGTTAATGTTTCATCTTTTTTCTTATTCCATGATTTATACTGAAATGGCCAAGTTTAGCTCCACTGAAACTGACAGCAGCATGAGTGCCACAAAGTTCTTTACTCCAAATAAAAAAGATTCACTGAGGTTAAGAGGGACCAAACACAGTTTTATCCTTTGATCAAGCCTAGTTTCAAGAAGTTTCATTATTATGTACCTGTGGTTGGATGACATTCACTTTTCAGTGTGAAAAAACAAGTGAAAAGCTTTATGAAAAGCAAGTTACAATTAGTATCTCACTGAAATCACCATCAAATTTTAATTTACACTTAAATGACCAGGAACAAATCTTCAATTTCTGATCTTTTACTCATTGAAATCAATGATAAAATTGCTGAGGACATAAAAAGAGCAGAATCATCCATTAATAATTTGTGGGTTTTCCATCTTTAAAAGAGAAGCTAACAGAGCTGTGAGAATTTAAAATCAGATCATGATGATACAGGAGACTACTATGACTTTGGTGCTACAGAAAATCCTTGTAAGATATAGTAAAGATGCATGGGTACCCTTAACCATCAAAGCAGCAGATCAGGGTAATTTCATGTCTGGGGGGAAAAAGCAGCAACAAGAAACCATTGGAAATTAATGTCACCTGATAAAATCACTCTAGTAGAATTATTCTTACATTCAGATAAAAAAAAAACCAAACCAAACAATCAAAAATCAAAAAAGTGTTAAGAAAGTCAAGCATGCTTTCATTGTAAAATTGCCATGAAACACAGAATATATTAGGACTTATGGTTCTTACAACAGGTACTGATCTAGTCCCTCCTAAGCTAAAATAGACTGATTTGCCCAGCTTCAGTTCAAATCATCTCTCTGCAGTCACAGGTAAATTATTATATTTTCATCATCCTACAGCTGAGTCATTAAATACACATTTTTAAAAATGCATCTGCTCGTAACTCCACTAGAATGGATCACCTGTTACTTTGTTAATATTTTTGAATGATTCCAGTGGTTCTGTTCCTGTTCTATGAGACAAAATCTGTTCTTTTTGATTTTCAGTTTCATCCTTCGCTCCATGTCAGGCAGGCCTTGGGCAGATACCTGCAATGGCCAGCAATGGGCTTTTATTGTCTTTTCACTAGGAAATGCAGTTCTAGGCCTGTAGCTGTATTGTGTTTTCACTCTGGCTCATCACTGTGTTAGTCCCTAAGGTACAAACCATGAATGATTGACATGACTGGCTGTTCGACTGGAATCTTCTTTTTCCTATTGGCCAGTAACATTTCAGAAAAACCTTTCAGAAAACAATAACAACAACAACAACAACAACAACATGATTTTGTCATGCTGCTGCTCATGGTTAGCTTAGCTGGATCTGTGTAAATAAGGGTAGCATTTCCATATTATATAAGGATGGTAAATACTTTTTTAAAACTCTGATTGTATGCAGAAGCCAGAGAAGGGTGTGGTTTGGGAGTGAAAAAGTTGTTTATAAAAAGGGGGAAAAGAAGGAACACTTGTTGAAATCATTCTTTAAGCCTCAAAACAAATTTGGGTTTTTTTCCTTTCAATTTTTCAAAGTATTTTCAGTTGTATCTGTTTTTAAACAAAGAAATTACAGTACAAAGCAAGGTTGAAAAGCTCTCCTTATAAATGGAAAACAGAACCTTTTTGTTATTTCTTACCCTCATGAATATTTTATTTGACAGAAATAAACTATTCAATACAACACAGAAATTCTGTTTTCTAGTCAATATCATATTCAGTCAAAAAAGTCATCTGGCTACAAAATGTTTGACTAAAATTCACTTGCTGTCTTGCAGGAAACACAGCCCATAACCATGATGAAATTTAGATTTCCTTTCCCCCTTCTGTCTGTTATCAAACCTTTGTCTCTTATAAGCAAAATCTAGTTTCTTATTCTTCTGTTACCTCATATCATAGTGGAGTCTGAGGTCAGTACTGAGTCTCCCAAATGTTATTGTAACATAAACCATTAGAAGTAACACAAGATGATTTTTCTAGCTTTGAAGTTGGAAGAAATGTATTTTGTAACTGTAGGTATTAGTGGCATGGTCATGAAGAGAGAAGTTATTAAACACTCATTTTACAAAATTTTATAAGGGCCTATGCCCAAAAGAACCAATCTCTTTCTCTCTGTACTGCTTTGCTATAAAAGTAGAACTGAAATTATCTTCCAAATTAGGATTCGGAAAATGGACTGTAGGAAACAGTTGGCAATTTATAAATCAACTGAATGTTGTCAGGTATTGAAATTTTGTCACTTCAATAATATTTTCATAAATGTACATTTACATTTACATAGGGTTAGTGGTGGATTTGTTTGCTTTGGTTTTCTTTTCTCTTTGGGTTTTTAGGTTTGTTTAAATAGGTTTTTAAATTTATCAGTGAAATCTCAGTTTATGGATCTCAGAGAAATAATTCTGAATGGGAAAATCTTCACTCACTGCTCTTGTCCTTGCACAGAACAAAGGAAATTAAAACTGCCTGAAGAGGACACCTGAAGCTCCTTCACAGCATGGATTAACCCTAACTGCAATGGCTGGAACAAACACCTTGCAGTAAAAATCATACTGGAGTCACAAAAGGGGTCTCAGGAGGTATCAAACAATTCTCCCAGGTCAGGAAAACTAGAAACAAAAATTTCTGAAAATGTTTTGCTAGTATTTTTAATTATATTTTTGAAATAAACTGCAAAAGAAAAAAAAAACCAGCCAGGACCTAAAGACAAGTGATCTGAAGTACTATGCTAATGTCTGAAACATATTTAGTTCATGATACTTATTTCTTAGGAATTTTTCAGGCTTCAAGAAAATCTGGAACTCAGTTTGTGGGTTAAAATGGAGTCATAGTATGATAACTTTTGTAAAGCTTGACATTCACTTATCTTTTTATAAATCTACAGTACAAAATACTAATCTTAAAATTTTAGACATATCTGATGCTGACAGCACCCACTATATAAACTCCACAATTACTTATTTTTCTCATCACTGAATTTATTATCTGACTATCACATGTGACTTCACTTGTAGCTGAAATATACTTGAAAGAGTTACCAATTTATTGTCACTTTCATTTGGGTATGGAAGAATAATTTCTGTGATTTCTTTGGGGAACAGTTTCTTTTTAAAAAAAGTGTATTGAGGCACAATGAATGTCAAATGCTTCAAAAAGTAAAGACAGTGTTTAGTGAGAAACTTTCAGGCTTTCACTTTCCAAGTACAGCAGTCAAAGGGAGACTTTTCTTCCACACTCTATCATTACCCCTTCAGCCCCTCTGACATTTTGACATATCATCATTTCCATGATCTCAAGCATGTATACATTGATTTTTCAATCATTCTCTATTAAACCAAACAAAAGAAACTTAATGATCCAATTGAATCAATCCAGGGGAAATAACTGCTGGTTTCAATGCTATCAAAAGATTCATGCTATTCTTAAAGTTTTCTTTTTCGTTGTTTTCTCAAGTGAAATAAACAAAATGCTCCTTCTTCACTCTGAAATGGGAAATTGTAGTTTAGATAGGGGGACTTGCAGGCAGTGAAATCATCTGTAGCCATACTGAAATAGGATCCCTGCCAGGGCCAGGGAGGAGTGCACAGCTGAGAGACAAGTGTTACCTCTTAAAAGGGCATTTGGGATTTCCTCGTGTCTGCTCAGCTCTGCTGAGATACCATGCAGCTCCTTTGATGAGGTCAAGTGAAGGATGGAGGCAAGACCAGGCTGATCTTCCTTTAGAGAAGTTACTTCAACACAAAGGACAAAATTCTCCATGCATTTGAGAAGCACAGTTGAGGGTGATCCTTGCACTACAGCAAACACCAATAAGATGATTCTTGAGCACTTCCACAGGAAAAGTTACTTTGTGACACAGAGTCTCATCCAACCTGGCCTTGAACACTTCCAGGGATGCAGCATCCACAGGTTTCTTTGGGCAACCTGTTCCAGTGTCTCACCAACATCACAGTAAAGAATTTCTAACATCTAATCTAAACCTTCTGCCAGTTTAAAGCCATTCCCCCTCATCCTGTAACTCCAGGCCCTTGTAAAAAGTTCCTCTCTAGGTCTTTTATAGGCTCCCTTCAGGACTGGAAGCCCACAGCTGGGTCGTCCCAAATTCTTCTCCTCTCCAGGCTGAACAATCTCAATTTCCTCAGGACTCACCCTTGCAGGTCCTTGTTCGTGTGCTGGGGGTCCCAGAGGTGGACACAGGACTCAGGGTGGATTTTCACAAGGGTGGAGTAGAGATCCAGAATCTCCCTCTGGCACAACTCCAAGGTATGATCTAAATCCAACCTACCTGATTTTGTATAGAGGAAGAGAATTGATTTATAAGTCATAGACTGTATCTGAATAAAATTAAGTTTTTACAGATTTTTGTGAATTTCAATGAACTGGAAGGCTGCAGCTTTGTAGTCTGATCCATCCTGTTTGGTTGTCTTGGGGAGATAATTGTGCTAGTGGTACATATCTACATCAGGAAGCCTCAAACTCTGCCCCGTCTCAGCACAACTCCAGCAATGAAAGAAGCAAGGAAGATGAATTTTAAAACACATAAGACAGGATGAGATCTGGGGGCTTTGTAACTGAGGAAAAGATAGTTGGGCCTGAAGGACTAGAAAAAAAAAAAAATCTCTATTTGCAAAACCAATAGGAAAAAATTGAGTCTCTCAAGCTCTCAATATTTTTCTTAGGTATTTTCCAAGCACTGAGTCAAAAGCTTGCAAAGTTGTTTGCTCTCATCCACAGACATCTGTGAAGACTGTCATGCAAATAAAAGGTCTATTCCAATGTTAATATTTCAAATAAGTTGATACAATTATTTGGTAGTTTGCAAGAACTTTCCTAACCTTATTTTGCATATTTTACAATATGTTGAGTTGCTTCAGATGCTAACTGGATACTATTTCCTTCATGGAAGCAGAAGCAGGCTTTTATTATATCAATCAATTTATTATATCAATCACAGCTCTCAATATATTCAGAATTTCTCTATGTTTCATACAAATCAGTCTAAAATAATCAGCAACCTGCAGTGCAATGATTGCAATTAGAGTTGTGAAAATCTTGCCCATTTCAGTTACAGGGTTTCACAAGAATACTTTTTTTCAGAAGTACTTTTCTTTTTAACTAGTTCACTGTTTGAGCCTGTGGGCCAATGTAAAAATAAAATTGCTCAATGACCTTTCATAAAGTAATTTAAAACTAAACTAATTTGTTAGACAAATTCATCAGCACTCATTAAAACATCCATGAAGCACAGCTGATATTCACCATTTTAAAAATTTTTATTCTTATCATTTGCAGCAGCTTCCCTTACAATTAAGAGGTAATTTTTATATCATCTCAGTAATCTAAGGGACAAGTTGGTCTTTTTGGCTCAGGAATTACAGTTTCTTTGATTGCATTTCATAGCACATTTAAATTTTTTTAAATAAAATAAATTTATATACTATTTCTTTCACTTTCTTTATATACTATTTCTTTCACTGTTACTTTAATCTTGCCCTTAGCACATAAACCATGATCATTTGTAAAACAATATTTGAAAATCATTAAAAGCATAAGGCTACAAAACTTGGTCACTTCACACTCCAGCTTTAAGAAATGTCTGAATTAAACATAATGGCACCTCTGAGATGCTCATGCTGCAGCTGACAGATGCCAAGGTCTGTACATGATAATGTGTTTATATCACAGAGAAAACCAAAGCTGTATCATACAGAGATTAAGCAGCTCCACAGCTGGACGAGCCATGCCTGTGTGAAAGCAGAACAATAGACACCTCCAATCTGCCGTGACATTAAGTTGACAGTCTTTATCTGCCATTGTTACTTAAAACATGGGAAAAGTGTTTCTTTGGAAGCTCCAAAAGGTACCGGATGTGCTGTAATTCCCAGCCTCCCATTTGTTTGTAAGGCAGGCCTGAAGCAAACTATAGATCTGAGCTACTTAGTTATACACCAGCGACCAGAGAACTGCATACATGTCTCCCAACCCACTGTGTTCCCTGAAGCATGTCCTTTAGACATTATGTAGCATTTGGACAATGAATCTTTGCCACCCCTAAAATAAAGGGAAATTCTGAATAGACAATGTTTCAATCTAATATTGTTCCATTCTTCACTGGCTAAAGAACGCTTTTTTTTTTTTTTTTAAGTACAGCTACAATGGGGTCATTCAACATGTTAAGGAATAATGTGAAGATTTTCCAGTCTTAAAGAAAATACCAGTATCTTCTTTTCTGGGATAAAAATAAAACTGTTACTTTTCAGTATCTGTAATCTCTGAAAAAACAATTTTCTGTCCAGTGGGAATGAAAGTTTAATGCTGCAGACAGTATAGGTGTATTATTCTATATCACAATATGTTCCAGATTTCTGCAGTTCTTTTAGCATGGTTGAGTTTTAGTAAGGAAGGATGGAATAAAAAAAGGTTTTTTAATGAACTCCTGTTTCTTGCACTAAGAAAATAAGGTTTATTATTCAGAGAGTTCAAATTCCAAATGGGAATTCTTGGACACTGAAGTTGCCTACTGGAATTTGGAAACATATGTACGCACCTGCATCAGTCACATACATTGAACATCTTTATTATTAATTTTACAGCTCCCCATAATTCAAAATGAACTGGTTTTTGACTGTAGTGGACTGAATACTAAACAAATAGGAAGACTTCAAAGATAATTTTCAATTACAAAACGTATTCTAAAATGCTTGATCATTGCACAGTGAAAGAAAAAATATAGGGAGGAACTTCACAATATCTTGTTATTAATTTTTTTCTTTCAAAATACCAGCTGTATTTTTGCATAACAATACAAATGTGAGAGCAATCACAGTATCGGGGGTGCAATTAAGCCTCAGGACAAAGGGGGTTGGAGTCACAAAACACAATGGAGGTGCTCAAGTAGTGTTGTAGACTTCAGATTAAAGGATAATTGAGTGGACCTAGGAACACTCAAAGTTGTAAACATGCAAGATTTTTAGTGGCCTGTCTTTAGAACTACTGTGCAGAATGCTTTTAAGAAAAGTAGACACATATTTGAAATATCTTGAGATTGTGGGAGCAGATATGTGTTACCTTTTCCCCAACCTCCTTACTTATGCATATCCCAGTATATATTAATTTATGAAAAATTGGGCAGCAGTTCAGAGGACTGAGCTTTGTACTTAATACAATTTACTTTCAGGAATAGACACAAAGTAATATTTTCTAGATGATTAATCAGTTAATAGATCAAACTAAACTTACTTTGAAGAAGTTTTAACCATTTATGAACAAACATTTAGGAGTGTAAATGCAATGGAAAAGAAAAATCATTACTGGAAGTTGATGTCCAAATGACAACTAAGGCTTAAGTTCATACCTTATAACACAGTACTTTGCTCTAAAAACCTTGAGAACTGTCATTAACTGTCCTGAAAGATTTATAGGTTTTTCACAGAAACAGCATTGTTACCAGTGGTTACTGGTCATGAATGAGTTTGGTCCCCATGAAAGAGTCTTTGTTACACCACCACTCCTTAATCAGTGAATTAAAGCACAATTTTTCATTATTGAGAGAAACAATTTTCCCAAGGTGTCAGTCTCTATGACCAAATTTAATACATAAGGAGTCTCACAGGAAATGTTGGACTGGGAGCAACAAAGACTATCCATCCATGAGTTTATTTGTAATCTGACTATATGGCAACATGACATTTTCTCATTCTGCTGAGAAACAATACTTCCTACTCGTGTGCTATTGTCAGAGGTCCACATATGACATTGTTCAATCTACAGCAAGCAGTGATCAGTCATGAATTTAGAATATGGTTCTTTTAAGGAAATGAGTTATATGTTCTACTCTCAAGAAAGCATTTAAGCTGAGATTTTAAGCACATGGTTTTACTTTTGGCCCATTTATTTAACATTAATCACCTAGTTACTTCTTTGCTGAATGAGGATGGTATTGCACATATGCTTAAAGTTAAGCATTTGATTAAGTGTTTTGTTACAGCACTTTGCACTGTGCCCTGTAGCACATCTAAAAGACATTTTAGCAGATTCAGAAAGCTCTGGAGAGAGCCTAGTGCTGCAGTGTGGCTGTCATTTTACACTGAACAGAATTTTTTTAATTTAACCCACTGCAATTGAAAGCAATATTGGACCTCAATGTGAAACAGATAAAAAAGACTGCTCTGAATCATCACCATCATCATCATCATAATCACCACCAATTCATTCTGTGAATAACTGAGGCAGGTCACAAAGCTGTTCTAGCTCCTAAATGATTCATGTCTATTGCCAGTAACTTTTGTTTTTGTTACATCACAGCAGCACAGCCAGCAGCTCCTATGAGATAATTGTAAAAATTGTCATCAGGAACTAAATTGTTTTATATCTCAGCCCAAAGGCATGGAACTGGAAACTTGAAAAAACAGACTTACCATCAGTACTGGTAGATAACACTTTTTTGATTTCTACCTTTTTTAAGATTTATTATTTAAAATTACTTGAATTTTTGTTGTTGCTATTTGTTATCAAATGAGCGCATTAAGGTTTTTAAATTCATATTAATAATGTATCTTACCATAGCTAAATTAGTCATGGTAGGTTTGAACTCAGTGTGTTTCTTTTGCTGTCTGACAAGTACTGCCTTCCTTCCTCCCTGATAAATTTATTCTTTTAAAATTTACTTTATTTTTCAACTGATTCAATTGTGCATTCATTATGGTTTTAATATAAAATTTGAAGACTTTTTCTTGGGGAAGGAGGGGGGAATGACTCTTTCTACCACATCTCTCTGACTGTCTTATTATCTTTCCCTAATAATCTATAGCACACATTCATTGGGATCAAATTTACTTTTCCACATATTGGAAGATAATTTTCCAGACTGACAGGAAAGTCGTATGCCTCATTACCTTTTCTCACTTTTTCTTTTTGCTATCCCCAGAAGATCACTGATGTATTTCACCCTTACGGAAATCCAATCTATCCTGGAATAAACCTGCTAAAGTCTTTGCTTTTGTTCCAAAATGTCTCAGCCCAAACCACTTGCCACCAATCTAGAAAGTCTTTTTTAGCAGCTCTGTAACTCCAGGTCAGGATCTCCATTATGTTCCTTACTTGCTTTCTCCTTTGCAGCTGCCTCTTATCTTTCATTTTTAAAATATTGTTACATTTTCAGTAGTGTAAATTTCACCAAAATGATAAAAAAAATCTACATATTTTATTTTCTTTATATTTTCCCAATTTTCATTCACACAGACTAGGGTTTGCTTCCTTGTGTAGTCACTGCAGTGAGCACAGGAGAGAAAGGCAGACCCTCAGCTGCAAAACTTGAAAGGAGAATGGGTTTGGATTTGTTCCTCCAGCAGCTGTTCTGTTTTGGAAGGGTTTTCTTTTTCTTAAGTGTTTGCTCATCTCCAACTTTGACTTCAGAGATCATTGAACCCTTTTTGAGGTGTGTCAGGAAAAAGAAAAAACAGTGAGTCCCTTGGGCAGCAAGGCTTCATCTGTACTGTGACTCACCATGCTTGTGCTCATGTCAGGATGTCTTCTGGGCTCATTGAGGGGATTTTGTTTCTCCACATTTAGCACAGCACCTTACTATGAAGATACAGAAAGGGGCAGAAACAGAACATTGAATACAGCTCTCCATTAAAAATAATTTTTCCATATATTTTATCCAAACATGTATTAAAGAATAACCAACCAAAAAATAAAAAACTCCACAACCAAAACTAGGAGAGGCATCAATACAAGCCAGCCTTCCCGCCTTCAGTGTGGAATTATACACATCAGAAATGCATGTATGTCATTAATGGCCAGCTTAAAGCAGCATCTGCTTATCAATTGGTTTTTGCTTTTTATGCACTACTCCAGCTGGGCTGGCTGAAGCACATGCAGGTGAAAATGACTTTTCCAAGGTCGTTCTGCATGAACTCAGCTCATACTAACACTTAGGACTTGCTTATTCTCAGTCATTCCCATAAGACAGTGCATAATGTGTGCATTCCTATGTGGTTAAATGTTTGAAATTATTATTATCTTCTGATGATATATTCCTTAAGAAATCCAGTTTTTATTAATGAAAATATATTTACTGTAAAGGCAATGATGTTGTGATTTTATTTGATATGCAGGTAGTTTTTCACATTTCCATAGGAATTTCATTGTAATTCAGGATCACTTAAATACTAATTAAGTTGTTTTTTCAAGGTTATTTTATTGTGATAACCATTACTCACACAGTTAGTGGGTGAGGCTTTTTTGTTGTTTTTTTGTTTTCTTTCCTTTCAAAGTAAAATTTAAGCTGATCTGTCAAACTCAAATTAAGGTCCTAAACCTTGGACTCTGAGGACTATATAAAAAACAACAACACAACAATGCAAGCAACTTTATCTGCTTCAGAAATGAAAAAAGTTAGTACTTTGGCTGGAAATGGTTTTAAATACACAAGAATCTACTGAAAAGGAGAATCCCACCCTAAAGAAGCCGGTGCTTCATAGTCCTCTCAGAAAAAATCACAGGATACGAGTTTTAAACCAGAAGTAAGAAAAAATTTACATAGAAAATAAGTCTCCAAAGACTGACATAGCATCCTAAAATGAGTAATGAGGGGCATATTAAAATAAAGAGATTCAGGACAGAAGGGACAGCAGAGAATGAAGGCTATGTTCCTTTACAGAAGTATTGCAAAGTACTGAAACTCACTTCAGACAAGACAGGAGGAACTCTAGAATGCCAGAAATCTTCCATGTCTTTTCCCACAGATTTTGACTTGCTACAAAATGGGGTTTGTTGCCATTATTTAAACATTTAATTACAATTTTAGTTAGCTGATTTATATTTACTATAGGAAGATATAACATGATATGATGAATATTCTCCTAAATACTAGCTGGGCATTTATGAAAGAATTTCACACCAGGAGTTTTTTTAACCAACCTAGACTCCATCTATATGTAATCCTTGTAGTAGAATTATCTTCCTTGATACATTCCACCTTGTTTTATTCTTTAGAGGTAGGTGGACTAAATAAAATGGAAAATTTGAATTAATTTTTTTATCCAGTTACCTTTTTTTTTTTCTTCTCAGAAGCAAAACATGGCAGATAGATCGAAGGAGAGAAAAACACAACCTTGCAAGCAACTTCCTTCTATTTCATTATCCACAGAAAGCTTTGGTTTGTGATCAGATTTTCAGGGCTCCTAGGTTCTTCCTGTGGGCCTCTCTGTTCAGCCTTCAGGCCCAGGTTTTCCTTCTGATATAAACCTGTTCAAATAGTCAATTTGCCTACTGATCATGTTTGCCCTGCTTGGAGATAAGTTCTTAAAATCTATTGCTTCATCTTCTCTGCTGATGATTTTACACTGCTCAAACTTGTAGATAAATGGCTTTTTGTGATCACTAGGACTCAGTTCTTCCAAGGGTAAAAATTTGTTGGATAAGGGGTCAAACCCCATCTTTATGAATATATTTTCAAATTCAGAATTATGAATGTTGTTTCCTGAGTGTAATTAACTTACAAAACCACAAGAATACATAGATATTGGCAATACAGGCGCTACACAATTACTGGAAATAATGTCTTTCAAGTCTATCTGACCTCCAAAAGTAGTATATAGCAAATTAATAGCAGCTCTGTTCTTTCAAATATTTTCCTGTACCTTCTACAGTCAGTAGCACCCTGCTTTGAGTAAAAAACCCAAAAAACATGAAGAAGCTGACTTAGTTTAAAGGTTTCGTTGTTACCTCATGAGACAAGATTTTTCTACAAGACTATATAACTAAGTGTAGAACATGATATAAGAAAATATTATTTTTTCAAAATAAGGGTGGTCAAGTACTGGAATAGGTTGCCCTGAGAGGTTGTGAAATCTCTGTCCTTGGAGATATTCAAAACTCGACTGAATATGACCTTGAGCAACCTGGTCTAACTTTGAAGCTTGCTCTAACTTCAAAGCTGGCTCTGCTTTGAGAGAGAGGTTGGACCAGATGATCTCCAGAGGTCCCTTACAACTTAAATTATTCTGTTTCTGTGTCAAATGCAGCATTACCTTGTGCAGTCCAAGAAGAGCTTTGTATAACATGAAAGCACAAAATACGTGCTATGTCCACAGCTTCTTACTAGAAAGAGCATAGCTTTATAGTGAATCCCTTAGCAGACCCTTTATTCCAATGTTTAAATTTCTATTTTCCTTATTTTTCTCTGAAAAATGGGAATGTCATTGTACTTCTGTGAGTGTTTAAATTAAACAGCAAATGAATGCAGATAATTGTTTTGTTTTTCTTCTACAAAAAAGCATAAGTTTTTTCCTTAAATTCTGTTTTACTATACCCACAATTTTATAGACTGGGATTTTTTTAATGAAAATGATTTGTATTATCTATTTGAACCTCCAAATGACATGAAGACATAACAAATGTATTTACAAACATGAAAGTCTTTTCATTCCGTTGTTTCACTGCTAATTTTATGTATTGAGGAATAGTTGGAAAAATCTTGAACTTTATCCAGCTGCTATAAAAATATGATCTTCATATTTTTCCTGTAACTATATTTTCAGACTACCAGAGAGCTCCATGTAACTGATGACTTTTAAGCAGACTAATGAGATTACTAACAAACATTTTCATAATTAGAAACAGCAATTGGCACTTGATATCTGTTCCTTTAATAATATATTTTCATTTAATTTTGTTTCAAGCACACACCTGTAGTATAATAGTTATGGTTTATTTCCTTTTTATTAACGGAAATTTTATTTTAGAAAGACTGCCTGAATTATTGTTTCAAGTGGTCAACAAGTATTCAATCCATGACTCTTCAAATTACCAGTGTGATTTGACATTAATTTTTTTCTGCTTCCAAATTAAAAAGCTAAAAGTACATAGTAACAGTAGGCAACATAAAATATCTCTGCCAAACTTGGTCAATAATTGCATAGCATTTACAGCTATAATTAAAATCTTTCACAGTCTATGTTCATATAACGTTCTTTGAGGTTAATTGGGTTTAGATCACTGCAAAATCATTTTCATTTGATATATTTCACTTGTTACAAATTTCATATTAGTTCATTGAAAATATACAGGATGACTCTTAATTTGAAGGTATTTAGTATTGTAAGTTACAATTAAAAAACCAGCTAATTCTAATAACCAGCTAATAACACTCAAAATAAAAGAAAATCATTTCCATTTTGAAGACAATAACTTTAACAAATGATATCATAAGACTATGAAGGACAGACTCTTCCAAGTATTGGGACTGCCTCATTTAGCTAGGTATGAAGTTGGGGGACTTGCATCCACTGGAACAAGTCAGAAGTCCTAATTCTGTGAGACATAAACACTCAGCATCTGTTTTCCTACAGACCTCGTTATGAAGGCAGGATCCAGTGGGCAGGAGCATAGAGATGGAAAAAGGTGCTAAAAGAAGAAATTGCATTTTGTTTTCCCCCAGACCCTGGACTGATGTGTGCTCGAGTTCAGGCCTTCCAAGCCCTGAAGATTGGAAGACCAAAACCAGTAAATTTCTGGAGCCTTTTCAAAACACAGCTGACATTCAATCTGTGTACAACAGGACTGCTACTATGATTTGGAATTCATAATATTGAAACTCCTGAAAACGTGTTCACACAAAATTTGAGTCATACAAGGAGTGTCTTCACACTCTGTCTGAAGTGCCTAATTTGGAAACTATTCTCCATATGGTCCCTTCTGAATCATCTCAGAGACTCCAGAGGGACACTCTGGATTTCCCAGACCCAAATCTGTCAGTGGCCCTGTCTTCCCACTGGCTGTAGAAGAATTATTATTTCAAACCCATAATTTCAAGAATGTCAGATCTCATTCCTCTCGACATTCCTGAAGAGTGCTGAGGAATAGATATGTAAGTGGGATTATGTGACATACAAAATTAAATTGTATCAGATTTGTCACATTTTTACTATTTCTTAAAACAAATTAATTGTCTGAAAAACTTTTGTAGACACACAGGAGTAAAAAAAAAAGTGGCACAAGAAGATTATGTGTCAATTTTTTACCCTATATTTCTTTATAATTTTGGCATAATCTGAGAAGCTGTAATAAAAGAAATGACATAATGTACTCAGAAGAGACTATACATTCTCCCTCATCTTCTTTTTTGATAGCTAATTATGAATTTCCAATTACTATATAAAAATAATAGCATCTAAAATGCTTGATTTACAGGGGAAAATAGCATATATGTGGAGCAAAACGATAGTGAGTGCTCAAAAGAGGGCACTACAAATATTCTTGGCAAAGGTTAGAGGAAAATTTGGACTGTCCAGAAATATTCTTTGTTGACAGTTGTCAGACTCAAGAAAAATAACACACAATAGTCTCTCTCTTATTGCAGTGCCTCACAGTTCCACATTTTATTTTCTCAATTACCATACAAATTTTATAAAGGGGAACCTTATATTCTAATATAAATTTAAAGTACTGTGGGAATTTGTCATCTTTTGTGTCTGTGAGCTCACAGGACACTCTTCAGTGCAAGAAGACAACCCCAGCTCCTGTAGACATATTAAACTAAATCTTGGCCCTCCTTATCCACAGTTGTGTGCTCACTGCAGTGTATGTTTGTACCTATATACACCTATGCACATACATGCTTTTATGTATGCATTCATTTTCTCAGACTTGGCTAAACTACTTTAGAGTTCAATTCTGTGAATATTTGCAGAAAAATAGAGTATTATTTAAAATCCTACCAAAGAAACAATTTAGTTAAAAATGAGTATATAAAGGAATTAGCTTTCCTTCTCCTGATGGTTTGATCCTCTCACAAGGTTTACACTTCTTAATGCAGCTGTCAAAACTCAGGCAATCTCATTTTTTAAGTGTAGCTTGTTTTATTTAAGTGTATAAACCAGGCTGAAACACAATGGTCACTTAGCAAGCAGAGTAATCCTTTCTTTCATGACTTCATCCCAGTGTTAATAACCAGGTTCCTAGAACCACTTTCTTTTCAAAAGATATTCTCACTAAAGCATTATAAAAAATTCCCTACTATCTTGTACTTCTCTATACTATCTGCTTTCACACAGAACCTGGGGTTCTGGGAAAAGGCCACAAGAAACTAATAATTTTTTACCTTATGCTGAAAATAGTACTTTGAAAAATATAGTTAAGAACAGATTTTTATAGATATTATAAATGAAATTTTTTACCTTGAAGGCTAATTAATGGTAAGACTAATAAAGGAACAGAAAAGCAGTCCCATATATTAAATTAAGTTGTCATTGATGTGAGTATATCTAGTAAAACAACTAGAGAGAGGATATTTTTTTCATTTGTTTAGTTTATTAGAAACCTCCAGTTGTCACTAGATAAAAGCATATCTCATAAACCAAATTTAAATATTCCTATGGAAATGCACTTAGAAGATTTTTCACTGGAAAATATTAACACCAAGATAATACCAGAAAATTGTAAATTTCTTCACTACTGTTTCAATACACAAAGGAAATATATTTCCTAAAATTCACCTCTTAGAAGAAATAAACATATTAGTATAACAAAATTTCTGAAGCAGTTCTGTCATAGCCCCTGCTGTTTGCCTGAAATAGGTAAGCTACCTTCTCTGAATAATTCACTGTGTAAATATAGAGCAATCACTTTTTTTTTTTCTTTGAAAGATAAAGATTCTCATCAATTGATTATTAGGTTTTAGTTTCTCATATGCTTATTGCTGCAATGTAAAAACGGCAGAGAGGTAATGTAAAAATGACAGAGAGGTAGAATTTATGCAATACAGCTGTAACCACTGTGTAAAGCAAAGACCAAAGATATTATCAATACAAGACACAGAAGACATTTTTTAGCCGGAGTCCCTCGGTGAGCTCCTGCCTACAGAAGAGGAGTTTTCTGTCAGAGCAGACATATTCCCTTCCCACCCTCGTGCTCCGGCAGCCTGGCAGAGATAAAACGAGCTGAGCAGAGAAAGGGAAGGCAAGCAATTGAAAGGGGTGTGTGGGGGGGGGGGGGGAAGTGACAATAAACAATGTTTTCTCCCTCTCTTCTGCCAGTCCTGCAGCACCTGTGGAGTTTTAAAAAGGAAGTTTGAGGAGTTATTGCGTGGGATGGTCTCACAGACCCTGGCAGGCAGAGCGAGCATTGGCTGCCCGCTCTGGGGGCCAAAGGGCCAGCACCAGACCCTCCCAGGAGGCCCAGTGTCCCTGCATCCCTGCATCCCTGCATCCTTGCATCCCTGCATCCCTGCATCCCTGCATCCCTACATCCCTACAGCCCTGCATCCCTGCATCCCTGCATCCCTACATCCCTGCATCCCTGCA
>QUSF01000010.1:10793228-11145247 GCA_003676055.1 Chloebia gouldiae | reverse complement strand
CCCTGCATCCCTGCATCCCTGCATCCCTACATCCCTGCATCCCTGCATCCCTGCATCCCTGCCCAGGCCCCACGGCACGCAGGCAGCCCAGAAGATGGAGCAGTCGCCAAGGCCCGTCAGGCACTTGGCTGTTTGCTACAGAACTGGCTGTGGCTGAGAGCGTGCCCTGCCTGGTGAATGCTCTTTGTCATCTGAGAGTCGCCCCTCGCAGATTTTCTCGCCTCCTATGCAGTGCATTTGGACACATCAATGCGTGTGGCAGAGGAGATGTTTGTATTTTCTTTTCCCCGTTTCATCAAAGGGTTCCTGTGTGCTGGGACAGCAGCCAGCCTCAAGCAGCAGGTCCTTTGGCTGCTCTGTGGTGGGCCATCCTCAGAAGCTTTGGCAGCTGGTAATGAGGGACTACAGGGACTAAGAGCCATGATGTACATGGCATCTTTAGAAAAAAGCTCTTCCTAGGGCAGAGGTGCTGGATGGGGTGTTGAAGATGAGGCTGAGGGTTTTATAAATATTCAGAGCCACTGGAAGTGCACAAGTGCACAGTGGATTGCTGTGAGTGCAGAGGATGTCGACACCCTCAGGCTGCAGTTATTGCTGAGCTGTGCTTCTGCATCAGCCGGCCCCTCTGATGCCCTGTGACAAGGTTGGTCTTGGGAAGGGGAGATGGATTTATCCCTGGCTTAATTATATTAATTTAATCACTATTTCACATCAAATTCTTATTATCTCTTTTGTTGTGGCAGCTGGTATGTGTGTGATCTGATTGATTCATCACTAGATTGCTCTACTTAGCAAACTGTTTGTTGATTATTGCTGCTGGCATCAAAGAAAATATTTACTTTTATGAGTATGAACCTATATGTTTACCAAAACAATGATGTGGGCAATGCTACACAGGTCACATGGTGACAATTCCTTCAGCTTTATTTGCCCATTTTGCAGCATTTGGCCTCATACAATAAGTTTTTATGTGAAACACAAATTGCTTGAGAGAATACTTTCATTAATTCAGCTTGTCTGTGGATCAGGTTCAAATGTTATTTTAAATACTCACATTCTATGTCCTTTAAATGAAATATGAGCAAGATGGTAAACACTTATTTTGTTAACGTGATATTCCTATGTCATACCTGTGAAGCAGTTTGATATGGATGAAGCTCCTCCCTGTCAATGCAGTCCATCTGGAACAGCTGGATCAGAGGAGTAACAGAGTGTGTCTGAATGACTGCCTGTATGCATTCTGAAGAAAAGGATACACAAATACAAGAATATCTATAGGCTGTCTAGAGATTTTATTCCATCACTAAAATCACCCAGGCTGAAAAAAAAAAAAAGAAATTTATACAGAAAGAGGTTAATACCAATTATAAACTCACAGCTCATTATATACTTCTCAAAGTAATACAGATACAACATGATTTAAGATAGGAAACTGTGGCTAAAGGAATTAGTTGTCTCGGCATGAAACTCGGTTTATTTAATCAATGTTGTTTCCACTAGAAAAGTGGATTAGTTTTTCTTTAAGACACGTTAAAAGTTTTGCAGCTAATTTATTTTAATAAGCATTCAGTCACTGACTGCTGCAGAAAAAGGCTAAACTGTAATGAAGAGCTAGGAAAGAAAGCATGACTTAATTATTTTTCTGGGGTGGATAATGAATAAATTAGCTACGCTGTAGGCTTGCTGTTTCTATAGAATTTATTACTTTTGCTTTAAGAACCATATCATGACAAAGTCAATTTTTCTCCTGACTGCAAACTGATTGATGGGGTAATGTATGGTTGTGAAAGACTTCCTCTTCATCACTGTGTTGCCAACGTTGGTATCACAAAGTGAGTTTGAAGTTTTCCCAAGTGCGTGTTCTCCTACATAATTACAGATGACAATTACTTTAATTCCTTTTTTTTAACAAGCTTTTTAATCACGTAAACTACAGAATGAATAATGTAGATGAGACCAAAGATGCACATATCTTGAAAACTGCTTTCTTGGTCCTTAATTTGTTGCCACAAATTCTTCTATGTGAAGAGTAAATACTGTATTTAGAATGACAGCAGGTGTTTTCATGGGAAGATGAACATGGGTATAACAAAAAGGCTTTGCCAAGGAACAACTAAAGAATGGTCTTGCAGGTGTTCAAAGGATGATATTTTTAAGGATATATATTATGGAATTTGACATGGCATAGGGAATATAAGTTTGATTCAATTCCCACTACAGTCATTGGGACACTTGGATTTAAGTGGGAGATGGATTTGAACTGGTAGGTGTATGAAAAATGGTGACTTTAAAATGAATAAAAATGTAGAATAAATGTCAGAAGGAAAAAAAGTTATGCTATGTGATTTACTGCAGTATGAATCTTCCCAGCCAAAGAAATACACGCAGTTAAGAAAATGAAAATACTAAATAAAGCATTAGAAAAAGTATTGCATTAAACTCACTTTGATAAGCAACCTGGCTTTTCTACAAGCCCTGTCCTTTTGGGACCTTTGCTTTTTTTTTCTGTTGACACATATAAATGAGATACAAAGTCTTCAGATATATTGCTTAGAATATATTTTATTTGCTTCTCCTCCCCAACCCAAGATACTAAAAAACTATATTAAAGCTTTATTATTTCTCAAGTAAGGAACTTTCCACTACATAATTTCACATGCATCCTGAAAAAAAACATTTCTTTCAAATATGCTGTTTCTGAGTTTGATAGTCAAGTTTGCAATGCATCAAGTTTTAATTAAAGGATAGAAAACATTTTATTAAGTAGACATTGCTTATTTTGAATAACTTTATCAGAGGGTTGTCAAATGTTGTTTTTGAGGGAAACATTTACTTTGAACTTGCAAAGTAGAAATGAATAAAGACCAAAGAAGCAGATTTCACTCTGAAAGATACGTTACTAAGCTACGCCCTCTTCTGCAGTCAAAGTTCTTTAGTAATAGAGTCAGGAAAAAAAGTATAAGGAGAGAGGCTGAAATAGATAATTCTGTCTTCTTTTACAGTTCCCAGAGTACTATGGGGTGTTTATTCATCAGCTGCAGAGGACAGAGTTCTTATCTGTTTATTTCCACAGAAAGTAATCACCTTTTATTCCTTTATGTATACAAAGCTAAAATCATTATGACTTATTCCATCAAATGCTATGCTGTCAATGGAAAAACCTCTTATAAAGGTCAGTTGTTTGACTCTTAAACTGCAGCATTTGCAAGCAGTGCTTGTAGTTTGCTAGTTTGCCATATTTTCTATATAACAGGCTAAAAGACACATCTAGGCATTTATGTAATCATGTGTTTGAATATCTAGTTTAATGACCATTAGAGTAATTCTAATGAGCATTCTATTGGTAAAGATACACTTTACAAGTTCAGTAACAAAAAGCAAGCCAACTGAACTTGAAAAAGCAAGACTCTGTATGTCACAAGAATGTTAGTTTTCTCTTCATTTAATTTGTGTCTGCTCTCAAGGGCCCCTCCAGTGCGTGTATCATTTTTATTAAAATTGATGTAAAGTGACTCACAGAGTCTAAATTAATTACAGTGATACATAGTGTTATTCTGTTCTAAGCAAAAATTAAGTCTATTCATGGTTGTTCATGGTTGCAGCATAACAAATCAAAATCAAAATCAAAAAAGCCCCTCCCCATTCTCCCAAAGAGGGTTAATGATGGTTTGAAGTAATGATAAAGAATTGCAAAATTCTGTCCCTGAACCACTAAAATTCAAGCAGTCAGTTGTAGGCTTTGCGTCTACATTTAAGAAAATTCAAATGTATCTATGTGATACATTTAGATTAGGAGAAAAAATCTTTTCTGAATACAGTATAGAGAGACTTATGTTTTTTCTAATTTTTCATCAAGGCAAGATGATATTATTATTTTTCCAACCTCAAGGGCATAGCCAAAATGAGGCTTTTTCATGCGCAGAGGGAAGAATGAAAACAGCACGTTGCCTAAAATTCTTCATCTATTTGCTTTTTCACTGTTGTATTCATCTGCTTTGCTGAGAAGATGCATAAAGTTAGAGACACTGGCTTTAACCTGAGTGTCATATGAACTGTAGCATGAGGGTATAGACTGCAGCAGGTAAACAGGAAAGCTCACACGCAGACTCTTTAGCAAATGTGTGCAGGAGAGCCTGTGTTCCTCAGACAACAGGCATTCCACTTCTTTACACATACCAGGTCATCAAATTATTTTAGAGGCCCCTTGCATCTATAAATACAAAGACCATATACAAAGACTGGGGCAACTGATTGGAAATGAAGTAATAGAACACATATAAGTGAACACTGAACATAGATTAATGAACCACAAATACCATCCAATTGTTTAACCTTTATAAGTGCAAAGTAACCCTTATCCTTAGCAAATATTCCTTCAAGTATATAATTGAAGAAATGCATTAAGAATAAAAAAATTTTAACTGCTTTGCAAATAAAAAAGGTTAAATATGCCAAACCCATTCTTTCTTGCACATTTTTGTCTTGCTGTACACAGCAATGTCATTACTTGCAAGAGCTCAGAGTGAGTAGAGATAAAGAAGGCAAATGGACAGTGACAGCCATGTAATCCAGTGTCTGATTGCTTTTCCACATGTCACTGGTGTAACATACAGCTCTCCCCTCAGCCTCTCTGAAGGTCTGCAGTACTCAGATTCATTCAGTCTAATGCTGTCCATGCAGACAAACAATGTCTTGAAGGAATCCTTTGCTTAGGTTTTGCTCTTTGGAAATGTTTTGACACCACTATTGCTCATCATTAAAAATTCATCTGCAAATCTGAACTACAGATATGAGTTAGAAACAGCTCATATTGAAACAAACCTTTAACTTTTCACTGTCAATTGAAAGCATTAGAAATATTTTTGTCAACAGTTTTTCAAAAGTATTTGCTCCAAATACTTGGTTACTTTTGATCATTCATAGAAGCTATCTCCATAAAATTGTAGTAAAGTGTTTTCAGAACTGCCACCTTTTCTGTTTGTGCTCTTTTAATTGAGCCTCATGAAATTTTCCCTTTTTTAACATACTTTGTTTTAAATTCAAGTAAGTTAGTCTACTCTTAAAAAAAAAAAAAAACAAACAAAAAAAAACCCAAAAATCACTCAGTATAGTCTTGGTGTTTGGGAACAAACTGCTGTTAGCCTTTGTCATCACCTTTAAGTATTAATGACTGGCCAGTCTCTTACTCTTACAATTGCTCCTGAGACTCTGCAACTCTGCATCTTCTCAAAGGCAAATAAAAGAGGTTAAACAAACTATATGTAGAGTGGTCCTGGTGCTTTTTGTATTGCCAGCAGTAGACAATAGTAAGTTTTGATGGGTTTTTTTAAAATACGCTGAGCAAGATAGACCTGGTTCTTCAAAGTATTATATCATGGCTACTATCTTTGCATCCTTTCAAATCCACTGAAATTTACCAAGTGTGAAACTGGAGGAAGGAAGTGAAAAGTTTTAATATTTCTAGGCATTAATATGTATGCCTCATTTTGTAATTTAGTAAGTTATATAAGCTACAGCAAAGATCACTCTTAATAAGAAGACGAAAAAGGGAGAGTAGCTCTTTTTATTCTTCATTTGAGGAAGACTATCCATTCTTTTTCCTTTTCTACCCTTCAACAGATACCATGGTATACAGAGTGAAATAATAAGAGCTGCAGAGAAAACTGCTGTTTCTTCAGTAGAATATCTAAAACATATGTTTAACTACAGCATAAGGCAGTTACTAACATCTTAAAAAAAATCTTTTTTTTTTCTAATGATAGAAAAAGGTGTCATGTTAGGCATTAGTTTTTTCTTTGTTCTCTTTCTTTCAATGTTTTTATTTCTCCTGCTGTGTAATACAGGTGCTGATCATTATACCAAAAATGCAATATTAAATATTGAAACTGCTTTCCTTGCTGCAAAAGCGCCAGTCTGTGAATTGGTGATGGTTTTTTTGAAGAAAAACATGCTTTTGTGAGTCATTGCAGAATAAGGACAAACCAGCGCCTGGTAAGAGGATGAATGCCCAGCATGTCTGCGGTTCGCTTCCTCTGCCGGGAGGATTTTGGCTGAGCCCCTGTCCAGCTGTTTGCTGGGGTGAAGGTCTGGCAGAGGCCAGGCAGGGGTGGCCGTGTGGCCCAGGGGCTGCTCCGGGCTCGCGTGCCCGGGGTGGCCCTTTGCAAAGTCCCCACTGTCCCCAGCTGGGCACGGCCACCTCCACCCCCAGCCTGGCAGGGCTGCCCTGAGCTGCCCCTGCCCCTGCAGAGCCCCCGGAGAAACCCAGAGGGAAGAAATGTCTATTACAGCAAGAAATCTCCCCTTTATGTCCATCTGTTACCCTATCCACAGCTGCCCAAGTCTTGCAGCAGCAAGAGCCCTGAGCTCGAGAGGCTTCTCAGATTCAAGCAAATTCCTACCCTGATATTTATTTTGATTTAGGTAATGACAGGTTAATTTCTTTGCACGTGAAGTAGTGATTTTGCAACACTTTCAAGCAGAAGATTTTCCCTTACCTGGAAGAACTTCATCAATATTAGAATAACTCATTTTTATAAATGTAAAATATGCCACAGAATGTTGCTCTATCCTGTTTTCATTTAAAAAAAAATTATGAACCAAACATCAGCTGTTATTATAAACTGTTTTTTTTACAGTATGACCTTTACCTCCTAACCTGGTGACAAGATAAAGAAGCTAAATTTTAGACCTGTATTTGTGTGCATATTGTTTTTCTTTTCTTGGTAATATAACACTCCTAACAGTAATAGGGTTTGTGATTACATTTTGAGACTCTCCATCTATTATACTGGCTTCCATTTCTATTAAAAATATATATTTTGGATCAGTTTTATAGCTTAGCAATGAAACAACCTCAAAACAGCTTTTTGTTTTTCTTTTTTTTTTTTTTACAAAATGCCTTAACTTGAGAAGTACACTTTTCTTAACTTTCATATTTAAAATATTATAATAATTAACAGCTTTAGTGCAGCAAAAAAAATACCATTTTCTATGTGCTAGAAATTTAAAACAAGTCTAAACTCAAAAAACAAGTTCAATTCTCAAGTAAACAGAGCTGTTGAAACATACAGATCTTATTTTTAGTGCTCCTCACATCTGACAGTTCAGTGTTGAGTGGTTAATACTTTACATCAATGTCCATGGTGTAAAAAATACAGAACAATTTCATGTTCCACAAATTCTTACCACATAACTCTAGCACAAATATTCCATTCAGTGAGTTTCCATAGTTTCCATTTCCATAGTTTTCTAATATGAATTTTTTTCTTGTTTATACAGAAAAAACTCAGACCCTTGGGTATCCTTTTAATAAAAAAATTTAAAAAAACACTCTCTGAAAGATTTGGTTTTCATTAAGGTCAATTTTAAAGTTTGCACAACTGACTTGATTTTTACATTATGTAAATTGGTTGAAATCAAACAAAAATTAATAGTTTTTGAAAGGCTGACCAGATGAAAGGATGACCAGATAGTTATATGTGTGTGTGTGTATAAATATATATATATGTGTATAAATAGGTTAAAATATATAAAGAAATATATACCCACACAGGATCTGATGATTAATAATTGGTGTCCTATTTCCAATTAGTGTGAATATGCATTTTGAATTTGAAAATGCATTATATGCTCTGTGTTTTTCAAGGCGGATGGCTGAAATAGTTCAATTTAATTTACAATTAAGCCAAAACCCCAAAAACATGTAAGAATAGAAATGTGATGAATAATTGAGCAAAAATGCCTTTCAGGTGTTTACTGGAGAGAGCTCACAGTGAGGTAGAATGAGGTTTGATCTTGTTTTATGGTATGGTGAGTATAAGATTCAGGAAAACAATCATTTGCATTTAGTTAGCATCTGAGGTAAATGTAGTCATTATTGTCTTTTTCTCAGATGGGCAAATGTAGAATTTAGCTCCCTGCCCAGTCTTAGGGGAGAAATGTCAGGCACAGCTGGCAGCAGCCTTGTCACCTGAGCTTCGGGGCAGGACCCGGCTGCCCCTGCCGCCCCTCCCTGACAGAGGCTGCCCTGCACAGGCTCTCACACCACAGCAGGAGGAGCCGGCTTTTTGTTTGCCAACCACACACTCTGTACAAAGAGGAGCTATACAAGGCCCTCAAGCAAGTTCCATCTGAATTCCTTCTGTGTTTGAAGGCTTACAAGTGTGCTCCACCCTCCACGCCACATTTATCAGAAGTTATTCCTTTAGGATGAACCTGATCTCAGAGAAGAAGCAAGGTTAAGATCTATTTTGCTGTGGCCAGCTTTTTCTTACCACTAACTGTTCTCCCTCACCAGAGCCATTGACACATTATGAGCTTCAATCCAGAGCAACCAAGTGCCTCCATAAAATGCAGCAGGAACCTGGGCACCTTGTTCTGGGCACAGAGCAACTACAGGGAGCAGATGCCTAACTGTTATGTGCTGTCGTTTTCACAGTTGTTGCACATAAGTGCATTGGTGGGTCTAGCTGCTCATGATTAATTTAGCTTTACTCCACTGCTTATTTAATAAAGATTTTATTATGAATAGAAGAAATCAGAATTAGAAATTAAGCTGCTTCCTACGACAATCTGTGTGTGCACAGAAAAAATTCTGGAGACAAAAATGGACAAAGGAAAAAAGAAATGTCCTTACAGTTAGCATATGTACTCTGTTCAGCCCATTTTCCCATTTCTCTTTGACCATTAAGACATTTCAATGAATTATACATAAAGCAGTGAAATCATTTTAGCATTTCCAGTGGAACTAGCCCTCCAGCAAAGAGCAGCAATGGACCTTCTCTTGCTTCATAGCCTTGCATACAAACAATCAAGACAGGAATGCTTAGTAATGTGGAATATACAGAATGTAGCTCCATACGTGTTCAGTTCAGCTTTTAAAAACAGAAAAGTGGATGTATGTTTGCAAATAAACTCATTTCAACATGAAAATAAACTAATAGCACAAATGAACTTTCAATCATTAGTGCCAAATGAGGATACCTGTAATTTGTAAGTTTCAATTCATTTGCATAGATCAAGAACAAAGGAAGTTAATTGTTGATATAAAATAAGCAGACGCCCCCAACAGCTTTTATCTTTGAGCTCATTGAGCACTGAGCAGACTGCACAGGCATTAAGCAGGACCGTGGGGAAGGCAGAGCTGGCATTTTGTGTGGCACAGGGACCCTCGGGAGTGGCCCCCTGCTCGGGGCAGCTCCTCCCTCGCTGCCCTGCGCAGGCAGAGGAAGGAGCAGGGTGGTGGGACAGCAGTGCACGTCTCTCCTGTGCTTGCTCAGGAAAGCACTCCTCCTCCAAAGGACACTTAAGCACGTATTTTAAGTTTTAGTGGGACATATAAAGGAGCAGGAAATGTGTGCTCAAGTGTTTTCCTGAATAGAGTCCAAAATTGAATAGGTCATGGGTGAAATCTTTCCCTGCTATGATGTTCTGCCTGCACCACTACTTCAGCTGGCTCCCCAAGGCAGGGAAGTGTCTCCAAAAAAATGCTATCATTTCCAGGTTTCCTCTGAGACCTGAAGGAATACTGAATTTCATCAAAAAAGAAAAGTAAATTAATTACAGTGTTAAATAAGGTTAATCCTTTTTCATCATTTTAGTGGTGTCCACTTGCCTAAGTGGCTTCAGCACAAAGAATGATGGAGCCAAGTATTCACTTGCATATCATATTTCCAAAATGAAATAAATGGGGTAAGCATTTCATCTTATTTAGACAGTTTCTAGTTGCATTACTGTAGCACTGAATGGGATTTTCTTAGACATTGTATTTTGCTAACAATTACCTCTTTTATCCAAGAGAAAATTATTTCCATTTGTAAAAATTCTTTGGTTATTTGGGTTATTAATAGACAAGCCATTTTGCAAGACTCGATTTACAAAACCTCTTAACCTGCCTACATGCAATTCACATAATGCACTGTGTGGCACGAGACTCCTGTGACATGGATCACTTAGGGAGCAGTAGGTCACTGCAGAAAACATTGTTCCAGTGTCACAGACCTGGCTCCTTAAAATCTTTCACTGATTTTTCAAATGAGGAATAAAAGTAAGGAATTTAAAGGGAGGAGATCTTTAAAAAATAGCAGCAGACTTCTACACACATACCAATGTATGATGAATTGTTTTAATTAAAGGGGTCATAATTACAGTCTTGTTTGCTCATGCTGTTTTTGGAGAAACGAATAATGAAGTACAATTTCATCTTCTGATCACCCATCTCCCAAATAATCTTAAATGCTTTCAGAGTATTTTTGGCTGGAGTAGTCATTAAATAAGCAGAACTGAAATATGGCTATTTATCACAGCATGTATGCTTCCATTTACTGCAACATTTGTAGCATTTCTCATTCGCAAAAAGGAAAAAATAAACACTGACATATATTTTCCTACTATCAATGACCTAATGTCCAGTTTTCAGTGTCCTCTGTCTGTTGACTCTGTTCTGCAATGTTTCATCACCACAGTCTCTGCTGCAGTTAACATATAACACAAAAGTTCAAAATGTAGTGGTGTGTTAGATCACTGTACTATAACTACCATTTGTCTTACATTGTAAGCAAGGGAGAAAATAGAAAGGATTAAACAACTATTTTCTTCAAAGATCCTGCAATGTTTTCTGTAAAAACTGGCAAAATTACCCATGCCTATAACGATCAAATGCTATACTTATTTGATCAAAATAATTATAGGAAAACATGACATTTAAAGTTGAAATTGTTTCAAGAACCACTTTCAAAAAGTATTGCATTAAAGACAAATCAATACTCTTTCTACTGTCTTCAGGCAAGATCTTCAAAACCCAAGATAATTGAGTATTTGAAGAACCACAAATCACATATTGATCTGAAGAATTTAGATACAGCACTGAAGAGAATGTGTTCCTATAACAAACTGCCATGTGTTGACACTACTGCTGCCTATTTTTATTTTTCTCAGCAATTTTAAGGCTCATCTAGTAGCTACTGAATTGTGCAGCCAGTGGCACAGATAACACTGTGAAAATCAGAACATTCATAAACTTATTTTCCATATAGTGATGTTGATGTACACTCACAGTAAAAATGAAGACTGGCTAATGTGTTATTCACTGAATTAAAGCATAACAGAACATGACATATTGTAGAAATCCATGGCAGCTTCCCTTAGAATTGTCTAAAGGTGAGAGGAAGAAAACAAAAATAAAAAGAGAGTTGCATTGCAGTGAACAGCCTTATTTTTGGTTCTCTGTGGTACAGTAGGTTTTTTTTAATATATGAATTTACTTCTATACATACACAGCTAAAATTCTGTTACTTCAGCTTCACTTATTACTTTACTGCTGCTTTTCATTTTTTTAAGGCATAAATAATTTTCAAATTATTCATTATTTTTACTGAACATATATTCTATGGTTAAAGAGGGCTTAACAGATTATTTTATATTTTAGATAAATAATGTGTCCTATAAAATAGATTTTTAAAACCTCATTTGAAAGAAAAAAAAAAAACAAAACAACATATTCTCTGCATAAAGGCAAGAAGGCAAACCAAAAAAAAAAAAAAAACAAGGAAGAAATACATTAACAGGGCCTTAGGGATATGCAAGAAAACTTTGAAGAAATGTCAACCAGAAATAGAAAATGTGATAAAAAACCCCAAATAAAGTCTGGCTACCTGTCCAGGTTTCTCAGTTTCCTGAAGTCCCTTGAGTTTCTGGACCTCCCTGGGGTGTCTATTTTATTTTACATTCATACTTGGAAAAGTGCAAATATGCCTCACTTTTCTGTAGTTCACAAGAAGCCATCAAGGCTCATCTGTAGAAGGCCTTCTCCAAGAACTGCTTTTCCTGGAGTCAACCTCCATGTGATCAGAACTCTAAGGCTGCAGTAGGAGATCTGTTACCTCTCCATCTCCACAAAGCATTTTCCAACAGGAATATAGAATTTGGTATAAACCTGGTGACCAATTCAGAACAGTTTAAGATTGAAAAGTTTTTTTGAAAACAAATTCCATATAAACAACCCAAATATATACCTTAGTCTTTTATTTATGGTGAAAAAATTATATTATAAAGGAAGTGCTTCCAAGACAAAAAGTTGATGCAGTGCTGAAGATACTTAAAACTACATTCTTTCAAGTGTGCTGTCACAATTTTTCATAATAATTTATAATTTAAAAAAAAAGTTTTTAAATCACTATCAAAAAGGCAAACAAGTTTTGGTTCAATGTCATTAAATGCTCATTCCACCAAAAATGCCAATTTTATCCAATTGTAATAAAATATTTCCCTTACATGAAAAATTGGCTAATAAGAACTCAGAGTTATTAATGGTTAAAGTCAACAGGAGAAACTGTCCCTCATTGTAATCTTTTGCCTCAAATGTATTGTCCACTCCCATCAGACTGATGTTATTGAAGAAAGGCTGGCTAATTGAAAGAGATCGCATGAAGGCCGTGGAGACGTCATTAGATGATATGATAATATTCTTGGAGGTTGTCTCTTGGAAATACTTAGCTCATTAATTTTAAGGGCAAAGTCTGATACAACATCAGAAACTTCTACAGGGGAATTCAAATAAGTTTGTGATTGAACTACCACGGCATAAGTACTCTGGAGGATCAAACTAGCTTATATTAGGTGCATTTTTCTCTTGGGTGCAGAGATAAAACAGAGTACTATGGAAATTCTGTGAATTCATGGTAGAAAAAGTAAAACTTCCAAAATTTAACTGATCTACTGAATGCCTACAAGTAATACCCTATAAGTAGTATAACAGTTAGATTTATTATCCATTTCTTATATGTTGGGGCTTGGATAAGCAAACATGAATCTTAGCAAAAGTGTAACAAAAGTTGTTTAAACAAACTTTGTTTGTAATTCAGTCACTCAGAATTGTTCTCTCTCCTTAAATACTTAATGTTCATATGACATGTGGTACTAGCTTGCAATAACTTTTTTAGAAATTTAGAGAATGTAAATAAAGGTTTTTCATAGTACATTGGAAAGATTGTGCTTCAGACATGATGGTCGTGAGAAGGGAAATGCAAACTTTCTTTTGTCTGTAAAAATACTATTTTTTGATGATAGAAGTCGAGGGATTCAGTCAACAGTGTGAGGCCTAGGACTTGGATTCTGTTACAGACAGGATAAATTTCCCACATCTCAGGTGTAGTCTGGCTTCTCCTGGACAGAACCTTCGTTCAACTTCCCCAGATGCTGGAATGTAAAAAGTTTTAATCTTGTGAGCTTGTGGGGAGTTCTGTATTTAAGGACTTTGGGGCTGCTTTTTCTCTGGCTCTCCTTAGAACCACTATCAGATGATTTTTCATCTCCCAAAAATTTTTCTTTGGTCATCATTTGGAGTTTATTAATACTAGATTCATGCACACAAAAATCTCCTAGAACTACATATCTCTGAGCACAGGAAGGCTTTTGTCTCCAACCAGAATGGGTATGATGGTTTTGACCACTGGAGACAGAACTGACACAACCCATTTGCACTGAGTCCCTCATACAGGCTAGAACCATCAGAATCCTTAAAATGAGGGTTTTGAGGATATTTTACTACAGCATGTAAGTTTTGGGGGGGGGGGTTGTTTGGTTAGTTGGTAGTTTTTTGGTTTTTTTTTTTTTTTTGTAACCAGCATTGCTACCAGAGAATTTACAATTTCTCCCCATCCTTTGCAGAGCTGCAGTTTTTGAATGTTTTTTTCTGTGTAAGGCTGAGCAGCAGTGTGAGCCCACACCTGGCAATCCTGCAGTGCAGACGCACACAGGATCCTGAACCAGGGTAATTTATTCCTGCCCTCCACGGACCACATTAAGCAAGGAAGCTGTCTGATGATTTAGGAACAGTTGTAGCGACTGGATGTATCACGCAGTTCAAAAGAAACCGAAATGCCAACATAATGGATAATTGTAACAATGTCTAACCATCGGGGGAGATACTTTCTGACAGGAGGCAGATGATATTTGGAATTATATTATTCCGTAGGAAGACAGAGGTTCCTATTCTTAAAGAGAACAGCAAATAAGAATGTATAGGAAATATGGGATTGCACTATAGCATGATTCAAAATGCTCTGAGAGAAGAATGAAAACCACTAACTTTACAGTAGAGGGAATTGATATAATTTTTTGCAAAAAGGACCATGCCTGAACCATTATGGTTGAATATGAATCTAAGTAAGAATATTTTTTAAAGTTAAATGTTTTGGGGTTCTTTTTTAAATTTAAAAATTATATTTTCATCAAGCCTGGATTCTGCTTAAATTAATCTTGATTTTTAAAATTTCCATTTCTTCCTGACCCAAATTTGATTTTCCCACTATTTTTTTTCTACTTGTCAGGGTTGTTTTTTTTCTTGTTTTGGAGTTTTGTTTTGTTTAGACATTGATATTTACACAGTTGTAGTTAATTTTTTTGCTGTCATAACCAAATTTTAGCAAGTATAGCTCTAAAAGTAGTAAAATGTAGATAATAAGAAAAAGTAAAAAAAAAATTGGAACAGTCTTCCTCTCTCTTCAAAGAGCATTGCTGTGCCACTCTACCTATGGTTTGTTTTAATATTATAATTGTAATAGTCATTCCAAAATGAATAATTTCAGTTTTAAGGTGCTCTTTCACTCCAGTGTTGTGTAGTTGATACTGGGTCTGTTGTTACTATAAAGGAGAAAAAACTCTCAGTCTGTCAATGTGTGAGCTTGTGCAACTCTGCTTTTGCACAACTTCTCCAGTGATACTGATAGTGGGTCAATGCCACAGACAAAATTTTCAGGTCAGAAATTGGTCTGAACTAGCTTATCATATTTTCTATTCTATTCCACTTTTCTTATCACAGGTCTTTTTCACTATGTACATCAATATTCAATTATTTATCTTCCAAAAATAGTTTAAAAAATTGAAAAGAATGATTTAATTCTTACTCCTCTTTAAATTATCTGCAATATTTTGCATAATGCTTCTGATTATAGTAAAATAAATTACTCTGAAAAGGATATTATTTTATACAAGATAAAAAAGAATCTGAGTACATCTGATCTTAAGGCTTTTCAAATTTCTTACTATTTTCTATACATATTTTTGCTATTGGTAAGCAGCAGCTGTTTTTGACTGAATCTCTGTTAGAAGCTTGTATCACTGAGCAACATTCTGCCTACAGTGCAAAAGTAGTTGGTTTTGTTTCTTCCTGCACAAAAAACAGCCATAAAATTTCAGTCTAAAATTTAATTTATTTTAAACTAAAAATTATAATATGAAAAAAATCCAATTGATGAACAGGGTATCATTAATAGAGAGAAAACAAGTTCTGGAAGCTTAACTGTAATCATAGCAAAGAAAGGATTTCCCAGCAATATTTTCCCACTTCACTCCATGTACAAATGGCAAGAAGACAGGCAGAGACCAAAAAAAAAGTATCCTTTGCCAACACTAGAACTCTTTTTTTCTATTAAAATGTACATAAATTTTTTACTGAAATCTATGTTACACTTAAGAATGCAAGTGCACAGAATGAATGAAAATTATGAAGCTTCACAATGCAAATATGACCAAAACTTAATATCAGTTGGTTTGGACCATCAATATCTGAGAATGAAACAAATATAAAAACCCCTCAAAATGTCTTTTCACCTAGAATACCTAGGATTAAATGTTTATACTGATGTAATGTAACTGATAGATCTTCATCTGATGCATACTGATGTCATTCAGCAAATGATATTCAATTGCAAAGGAAACATTTGACTGTTGATGTTCCTATTTAAAAACTACACAAAAATAATATTAAGGACAAAGTAATAAGTCCTATGGAATTCTTTTAAGTTCCAACTGGATTTTATAAGTTCTGAAAGTTAAATATTGGCTTTCCATACATGTTTTCCTAGTCCTCATTACTCTAATTCTTATTTGCTTTAATATTTTGGTTTGTGGTTTACTTTACTTATTACTGCCAACACCTTATGACTATTTTCCGAAGTGCTTTCTTATCAAGATATGAAAGGTTTCAAATCTAGAATTTCTAGAGAAAATATGCCAAAATGGATCAAGGTTGGTAAACACAGTTACCCATACAAATCATCAAAATGATTCTGAGGAAAGATATAGAATGTTAAATCTCAGAGAATATATCAACAGATATAGAATAACATGACTGAATTTAAAAATATTCTTCATGATCTTGTCTATAACTGCAATCTCTTCAGCTGTGACTGTATATCAGAAAATTGCAGCCTGGCTATGCTAAGTAAAATCACTTTTTTAAAAGATGCTGTGGGTTAAGTTCAAAATTTCTTAGATCCCCTATATATTTACAGAAGTCCAGATACTTTTGTTCTAAATTTAAAAAAAATGAACAATATTGGGATCAATTAGGCTTTCTGGTTTTCTGTGGGTTATCTGGAAAAAAAGAAACTCATTTAGTAGAAATGGAAGGGGGAACTTAGAAATGGATATTTTGAGAACTTCTTTCCAGAATGAATATAAATATGCTCTTATCCCAAATCTTTTCCTAAAGCTGGCTGGTTCCAACAATATAAAAGTTAATGCAGGGATGATTTTGCTTCCTGTCTCCATCTTTTAAGAGTTCCTGTGAAACATTTCCACATATTCCTGTATTTTTGAGCCAGTGTTCTGATGATAACTTGGTCAGATATCTATCATGTTTCGATCTTGGTTTTCTTCTCTGACTCAATGCATATTCTGCTCTATTTGAATCACTATAGAAAGAAATCTATGTAAACCAGAACAGAATCAGAACAAAGTGCTATATTCCCTTTCCATGCTGATGACTGGCCCTGACTGATGCCACAGAATTTGACTTCATGTATATTCGTTCTGTACACAAAGGAAGATCAGATTTGATTATATAAGAAACATTAAATGATCCTGAAAAAAGTTGAAATATCAGAATTCTGAACAAATTAACATAAGCACAGAAAAACAAATTCTTCAAAGAAAGTTTTGCAATGAAACTTGCAAAAAAATGTAATTTTTTGTGAGGAAAGCAGTTTATACTGGAAATTCTTTTTTCATTATTTTAATTTATAATCAAATAAAAAATGAGTTAGAAAAATATGCCTCATAAAATTCCTGGAATGAACAAAATCCTTTATTGTTCTTTAGTAAGGGGGTAAAGGCACACACCTCTAGTATTTTTACAGCTTTTTTTCTCACAGATCTCTTTGTGGGTCAATCCTAATACTTTCATGCAGCACAGGAAAATGCTAGTCAGCATACTCTGTATTGTAAATAACTTAAAATGAGAAGTGACTCAAATGGGATTATTTTTCACTAACTTCTATAAGCATTCAATTGGTCGTGAATGCTAGAAATCAGAGAGACCAAATGTATGTTTTCTGGTTCAGTGATTTCACTTTACAGAATTACTTTCCTATCAAAGGGGAAATGGTCAAGTTGACTCAGAAAATACTGTGGGAAAGAAAAAGGAGCAATTCTTCTGTCAGCTGGACCGAACAGCAGTAAAGACAGTCATTCTTATCTTATGTTTGTGTGCTAATCTTCATACAACTGACTTGAGATGAGCTCAGTTGGTTAGACTGAACCTACGCCAAGGCTCAGTCTTGTATGGGCCATTCACTCAAGAGCTGGACTTGATGATCCTTGTGGGGGCCTTCCATCTCAGAATATTTGGTGGTTCTGGATCAACTCAGAATCAGTAGTGACTTCTTCACTGTGAGATTTTTAATTATTTATGAGAGGTGACATGGGGATAGACTTAGCCTTTCTTCCCAGTCATAAAGCAGAGGGACTTGGGCCCACTGTAGAGGCAGTCTCAAGAAGAGTTTTGGAAATTAATCGTGTGAATCTACGTCTGAGTTTTCAGAAACAGTGGTTTGTAGCTGGGTTATACTGCCAATAAATTACTTTTTCTCTACCTTTTCCTTCTCTTGGTTGGATGATGTGGTCAAGGAGCATGGGAGTGGAACTACACCTCTCTCTGCTCACTCTTATCTTCCCTCCTCTCCCAGCATACTTAATGACTGTACTCCAAGAAGTTGTCACAAGAGTAGAAAGGAAAGTCTTCCATTTTATGATCCCCTTTAAAAAGATGCTTAATTAAATTCACAGCCCAGCCTCTGTGAGGCCTCTTTCAATTCTAATATTGGCAAGAGCATGAAATAATATCTTTTTTCCACATGTTTTAACCTTTTATTCCTTCCTGGTGCCAAAATGCAAAGTTTAAAATGGTGTGCAGTGGCATGCAGCTGTGAAAACAGAATGATTTCTGGACATGATTACATTGAAAACCAAATTTGTTATCTACTCTCAAAGGTGAATATTCAGTACATTTTTTTCCCTTACCCACTTAACCTCTGAAATGTAATACATTTACAGAAAAAAATTCCAATCATTTAGCATCTACTGCTTCTATTCCTTTGTGTGCTTTTCCACATCCCCAGTGATCAATGCTAAGCATTTTATCAGATTCAAGACTGTAATAAACAGTGGAAATAGAGCGGGTTCATCTTATCTTATCCTAGTCTCATTTACACTGAGTAGGACAAGTTAAGCTGTGCCTAATGTAATGAAACTATCCTCATAAAAATATTTAGACTCTAATTTTTGATTCACTACAAGGGTATTCTGTGCAGTTTTGAGATAAAAATCAACTTGGCAGGAGTTTTTTTATCATTATTTTCTGTCATAGTGTCTGGGTGGGAAATAAAATATACATCTGAGCTTTGTGGTCCAGCCCTATTCTGTAATTTTTTTTGTAGACATATTTTCATCAGAAGACCCTGAAGAAGTATGTTAATTTTTGTCATTTTTCCATGGTTTAGTAGAATTAGAAAAAATGAGAGCCACATACCTGAGAAAGACATTTAAATATCCCTAAGATAAACAAGTTCAATTTTAAACTCATAATTCAATGTTCAAAACAGATGATGACTAAACACTTTTACTAATTGCATAACTATGTATCATTTAAATAATCATATAAATACAGTTGATTAAGAATGACTGATCTTTAAGAGAGCAATCAAAGCAACACAACCAAAACAACACTGAAAGAAAGGAGGCAAAATGTTGCATTGCCACAAGGAGTTTCCAAATGTGCTTACATGCATGGATTTAAGCACTGCAAATCTAAATGTAAGAATAAGCACATAAATAATTCCTGCTGATTGCAGCAGAAGTGCCCATCTAGGGAAGGCAAATGGATTCTACCTTACGTCAGCTATTCAAATCAGTGGTGACAAGCTTTGCTTATACCAGTTCCAATAATAAACCACCTTTACACTGAGCTCAGCCCCCAGGAATTTCCTCCAAACAACACAATGGAAAGTTTTATATTTCCTTGATGTCCACGAAAGTCCCCTGATGTGTTCCCGAGGTAAAGGTGTAAATGTCCCTGAATAATTGAGTTTGTTCTGAGTAGAAAATAAAGTCAGCATATGGAAGAAGGCAGATGTGGACAGGACTGCTCAGTGCATCCCTCAGTCTGTGAACTCTTCCTGTTACTAAGATACTTACCCAGAGCATAAAGAAGGTACAGACCTGAGTCTACAATAAATAATTTCATGAAGATATTTCAGATCTTTGCAGCCTTTTCAATATAATTTTTAAAGTTTTTTGAAGTGTTATAATAATAATATATAAAACATCATAAATGTTCCACCAGAGTCATGGATGCATGCTGTCATTAGACAATGGCCTTTGAAAATATTCTGTGGTTTGCACCTCTCAGGAAATAATAAATATATAAATGGGTGAACACCAAACAGAAGCTGCATTAATTTTTAATTTTTTTTTGCATCAAACAGAGCTTCAGCACTAATGTTAAAGCAATAGGGGGGAGAAGGGAATGAATTATTTCCATCTTCCAGAAGCTCTGTAATTTCTTGGATTTCAGTCTGGGGACCCTGCATATTTTTATATAAAAAATATAGAGAACTTGAACATCCTCTCAAATTTGAGTCAAATTCCAGTATTATTAAAACATTACTACATTATCTGTCACTCCCTTATAAAGTCCAGCGTTTAGCCTAAGTGTTTTAGTCTTAAACCACCTTAAGATACTGGTTTTTTTTTTTTTAGACCTAATGTTGTAAAAATAACAATGTGTAATCAAAGCTGCCTAATTTTAGATGACTTTACTTTTCCTATCAATATATCTGAATTTTCAAAGCATGTATGGGAGGGAGGAGTTCATGGAAGTTATTAAAAAAATTATGCCAATGTTCAGCAGCAAAACCCTGCTACTAAAATGAGGAATCCTCTCTATATGTCAATACTGAAAGTCTCTTTCAGGTTTTGCCATATCCTGACTGCCTACAGCAGCTCATGAATATTGTGGCAGAGCTTCCTCTCAGGTCCTTTTCAGTAGCTGAACCTTAGGACTGTGACTTTTGCCAGAAGTGACGTGTGGGGCACCAAGTTCCTGCTCAGGTGCCACATGCCCTTTCCCCAGTGTACCAGAACTTTTACTGCTGTCAGCTGTGGCCCTTCAGATTTGGAGAGATGTGCTGAGTGCCTAGACACAGATGTGGCTAAACAAACAATATGACATGGATGGTTCTATGGGTCTTTCACAAGCAGATAAGATTTTTTTTAAGTGAAAATATATATGTATGCATATATGCATACATATATGTATTTTGAAAATTTGAGTTTAATAATTTTAGAAGCCTTTTTTCTTAATACATCATCCTTTCAAAAGCAAATAGTACCAAACACTACAGAGCAGAATTAAAAAATCATACTGGCAGTAATGAGGTAGTATATGAGTAAATATAGTAATAACACAAATACTTTCTTTTTGTGTGGACTATACTCAGATAAATTACTGGTTTTGTTCTCAGAAACACATATCTTCTAAATAATTTCTTTATCCAAATTCTTCATAATTACATTTAATGACTCTATTCTTTTATCAGAGTGCAAGATTTAAATAATAAAAGAATACTAATAGACTGTAATTATTGTAATCTATCAGTAGATATTAAAAATATTTTTGAGAGGAAAGCATGTTTTAGTTACTGGTAATACAGTGTTACTGCTCAGCTCCATTCATATTCCTCCTCCCTAATTAGGATTACAGTGTTCAAGAGTTTCTTCTTAACTTCAGCAGCTAAAGATTTAGGATGAGAGTAACGTGCATACAAAGTGCAGTACAAGCTTTAGTGTTGCTACAATCCCCATGCCTGATCTTGGGCTCTGTTTAGCTAACTTTGAGATTCTGAGGCACAGAACTAAAGAACAAAAGATTTAAAACACTCCAGAAAGCAAATCCTTACTTGGCTTGTCAAACTATACATACTTGTTTTACAATTTATCACAGCTGGTATTCCTGACCTGACTTCAGGCATTAGAAATCAAGAGCAGCCGTCTTCTTACCTTAGCATGCTAGCCCATTGAGGTATTTTGATGTTTCCTTTGAAATCATATCTTATCCAAAAATAATAAGTACCTATGTGTCCTGTCTTTTACCTTAACATTTTAAAGGCTGAATGTTTCTTGGGTTTGTTTTTTTTTTTCATCTCAGGTAACTTATTTTCTATCCACACTAAATCTATCCTGTAAAGTCTAGTGATTTTAAAAATATTAAAATTTTTAAAATACAAATTTTATGTTATTGATATAAATGTTAACCTGAGAAAAATGTGTTAGAGCACATTTCAAAACAAAACTTTGTAAGACATTGAATCAATGACTTTTCAAACATTTTCAGCCTTGTGAATAGTTTCTTCTATTGGTTGAAGGCTTAAAAGAAACAAGTGATAATTTGAACTGTCAGGGGCAATCCAGCTAATTATTTTACTTGGGAATGTCTGTGGGAAAATCAACTGCCAGAGTAGCAAAAGGGGCTGCTGGTAATTAGTGGTGGAGGTTTGTTTGCATCAGAATCAGTCCTCAAAGGTGGCTACTGACACATGACCTATAAACACTAGACAGGCATTAAGAACCTATTCTTGAACTAACACCCAGTAAGATTTTTCATTAAAAATTAAGATAACATAAAAATACTGACAGACTCTCTCCCCAAAGGAACCTCAGTATGATGCCTGAATCTATAATTCAAATGCTAGAGTGTAATCACAAAAATGTATATTTTATATGTATTATATATGTAGATTATAGTACATTTTTGATGTATAAAATATAGAGAGAAGGTAAATAATACATCATAATATGGTACAATCACACCTTTCAGAAATTATGGGCACCTTGGCTTGATATTTGTATCAGTCCTCAGAGCTGATATTTTCTTGAAATTCACTGTTGCTATTTACTGCTCACGCTAATCCATCCATTTATTATTTGGGAAGCAAATGCAAAGTGTTTTTTTTTATTTAATATTTAGGCCATATTCCTTAAGATCTGTTAATTACCTATTACAGTATTACTTTAAGGTCAAGTATTTTAGGACTTGGTTATCTGAGATAAAAGTCAAAAAACCTGTTAAAATCTGAGACATAGTCAAAAAAATCACATCCCATAAATAGGAATGTTTCACTTCTAGAAATTCAAAGCATAATGACAACAAAGCAGAATATTGTTTGGTACAGTCGTATTTTAGAGTCAGTGGTATTATGATAATAGAAGTGGCAATAAAATTAATAGCACATATATACAATCAGTATTAATTTATGGCCAGAATTTTCACTGTTCCAGACCTGTATAAATGAAGTATTGCAATTCTCTTTAGTGATTTTTTTAAAAAATAAGTTAGTTCAATTTAATTTGCATAAATAAGGAATAAAAACTTAATCTATGCTATAGAAAATTTCATTCTAATAGACATAATAAGGATAAATGTGATTCAATTAGGTTATATCACTTTAACTATGTACCAGTAGCTACAAACTCTTCACAATTAGTAACTTAGAAATGGAGTTCAATGACTCCATCCCTTCAATTTCCCACTGATATCTACTGTAAGTAGATATCATCTGTAACACAAATGAGAGGGGGTAAAGAAAGTCTTCTTCCTTAGTAAACTTGATTTTTCAACGCCCCCCCCATTCACAGTTCTGTGGTCTGAAGCTGAGACATCAAATTGATGTTCCAGAAATACTCTACAGACAAAACCATCTTAAATTTTACTAGCTTCCCTTAAAGAAGAAAAAAAGACATCTTCTAACTTAATTGTTGTCATGATGTGTTTCCTCCTTCATGCAAACCCTTCATTCAGTACCCTAAGATTCAGTAGCCTGCTGTTACTCCAGCAATTACTGACCTCAGTGCTGTTCATTTCCAGACAGGAAAGCTGCTGAGAAAAAATTTCCTAAAATGGGTGGCATGGGGATTAAAATAAATTATCATGATGGAATCTGTACTCTGCTGTAGATTATCAGTATTCCTAAATGAGCATTAGCATAAAGAGTTGATGCGAAGCCTTTCCACAAAATAATTTAGGCCTGTAATAAATATTCAACATACTGGGCTTTAAAATGGTTCCATCTCAGGGGAACAAGCTGGCTCTTACTTTAGCATCAATACCAGTTGGCAGCCATAAAGTGAAAATGATACTTCACTTCAAAAGTTGTTTCTTCCTTAGAGAAAAACTGAGCTCCTGAGGAGAGAAGAGTTGAGAAGAGAGATGTTACAATGAATCCTACATAGAAGTAACAAGTTTATTAGTGCTCTATTTTCATTCTTGCTATACTACTGTTTTCCAGTTTTCTTAATTCCTTTCATCTTAAGCTACAACTTTTTCAAAGTTCCAGAAAAAAAAAAAAAAGAAAAAATAAATACTGGTAGTTTAATGTTGCCCTCCAAAATCTTCCAGTGTTTCTTGCAACCAAACTTCCATTCCAAGCAACATTAGTATGCATTAAACAGGAAAGAATGGGAATGTGTTCACAGGAATGTTCATCATTATCTGAAAATTAACTAGGAAGTCAAATGGCAATAAATGTGTTTTTATCCATTACATGCTTTCCTCCTGCAAAGATCTCCTTTTGTAGAAATCATTCTTGAAGAAATTTTATAGCAAATATATTTTTGATCAATAATATACTTGTTAAGAAATAATTGAAAAAACATTACAGAGGATTAGATGATGTGCAGCCAGGTCATCACATAAGTCAGTCTGCTTTAAAATCCTATGATATTTTAGATGTGTCTTACATGAGTCCATTTTTTTTTCTCATAAGTATTGGTATACCTATACCTGTGACTTCCTGTATGAAGAGAATTTCAAAAGCAAACTAAAATTTTCACATTTATTAAAGATCCTCATGAATTGTTTCAAAGTAGCTCAAAGTACTTCTTTTAAAAATAAATGGTCACAGTTTAGAAAATAACAGTTTGAACTCAAAGGGATGATCAGGAGCCTTAGTGCTTGGAGAGAAACTCTTCTTTTATAAGGAAGGAAAAATAAGAAGTTAAAGATGCCCATCATTTTACAGTTTGGGATTTGGGGAAAAATGTAGCTAAGCATCAGTTGTTGGCAGCAGCTACCACTAGACATGAAAAAGACAGGAATGAAGACTACGCATCTTTGATTTTGATTTTGTAGCAGAAACTCATATTAATTAAAATTAAAAACACAAACAGAAAAGCTGCTATAACATTCCATAGTTGAGGTATAGCAAATAATCATAAATCATCTGAAGATGGTCCTCAAGCCAAATTAGTATCATTGGTCAAACAAGTTCCGTGTGGCAAGTTTGAGTGTTACATTTGTCTGAGCCATAAGAAGTCAGTGGTGAAATGGAAAGCCTTTTATAACCTCAATTATTATCACTCATCATCTTCTTACTCATGTTCATGAAAACAAAACTGCTTAATACACTTAATTATTTAAGATACATAAATAAAACTTGGAGTTACTCTGATTGAATATGTTCTGAAATGGTATTTCCTCTTTAGGATAAGTAATATCTCCACCAACCATATTTTCATTCTGTTTGCTTTCAATCTTATGGTTCAAGGATTTAGGGCTCTTTGCTCTGTAAGTAGGGCAATCTTCAGTCTGTCATAGTGGCAATGGCAGACAATTATTTAATTCCAAAGAAATGGAAGTCAAGACTTAGATTATGACCTATAATTCATGCAGTTTGGAAAAAGACCTTTATAATGAGGAGTAGAGGAAAATGCAGAAAAAAGTATTGACTTTATAAGATATTACACACTGGGTTATGTGCAATTGGACTTGCTGATATTAATTTCTTTTTCTTAAAATTAAATTTAAGGCATTCACAAACCCAGAGTTATATTTCTCTACATAATCTTTTCATAAATGTGCTTCAAGAAAAAATAATTAAATGTATGCTATAAGTCTACAGATCCCCATCTATAAATCTAGACTGCATTATTTTGATGGGAGACATGAGGTTTCCATACCTTCTTAAACTGTAAAGTTTAAGAATAATTCTTTTCATTACCATATTCTTCTTAAAGAAGATTTCCATTTATCATTTCTCTGGTTTAGCAATAGGCATGTCTGATGGAAAATAAAATAGCTGTTAAATGTCTTTTTATATGACTTTCCCTATTTTTTATTCTTAACATTAATTAGTGTTATAATGTAAATTTTTTATTGATCATTGCTGTCATGTCCCCTATTTTAGATGCCTAAAAAACTGTATATCCAATTTAGAAGGCTAATATCAATCCTAGGTTATTGTAGAAAGGCATTAAATGTACTATGCAAATATAAAAAGTAAATTTTTTAATTAGAAAATATAAATTATAAATTATAAATTTAAAATTTACATGGAGTTTTTCTTAAAGTAGAAGTATTTCACTAACATTAAACAAAACTCTTCATTTGGCAGAGGAGATGAAGATGTTTATTTCTGGGAATAGCAATTCTGCTGCTATGTATGCAAATCACCAAGAATAGATTTTCTTAACTTTAGCTGATTATTGGCATAAAATATCTCTCTTTAAGCTAAAAAAAAAAACCAAACATAATGAAAAAAAATTCACCACTTTGTTGATGAGAGAAATGCCATGTTTCTTGTCTCATTGTTTCTTGTCCTCCTCAAATGTGATAACACAGGTACGGACGATGAATAAATGCATTATGGTTAAGTTTTCCTGTTACATATTGGGGTCTTCTAGATGAAAAAGAAACATGATAAAAAATTCACACCACTTTAATGAGAAAATAGGTAACGCCATTAATTTTTTAATAATCTGATTGTCATTGTCTCCAAATAGAAAATAAATCCTCTAACACAGCCTAATGGGATATATCCCTTTCTAATAATTATAGCAATAGTAAAAATATTCCCATATTTTAAACTGCTTTCTTTAATAAAAGGCGCTGACAAATATTTCATTACTTATCTGCAGATATTGAAAGACCAGATTTTTTTTTTTACTTGACATTTGTTGTTGTAGATCCTTTACAATTGTTTAAATCAACAATAAGCAAGATCTTCTTCACTGGGTTATATCTTTCCAACTATCCAAAGTCACCATTAAATCAGGGCAGTATAACTTCAGACTTACATGTAGAATTGTGATCTGGGATGTTCATTTTCAAAGAGTTTTCAGCATATGGATTACCCAGTAAATAAAGTGCCATAACATCCATACTGATTTGCAGTTTTTGACAATAACAAAAGTGACACATTAAGGAAATTAGTTTGTTTTTTTTTTTTAATTTCTCCATTTGATCAGTTTTATGAAGATAATAGGTTGTAAAGGCCTGAGCTAAATTTTATGAATGTTAACAAAAGTCTGAGACAATGCCAAAGGACTTTTTATCTCAGTCCTCATATTTTAATAAAATATCTAGTGGTTGTCAAACTGGTTATGAAAACTTAATTTTAACTTTTACCCTTTCAAAACTTCTTCATACTTAGGATTGAAGTGAAATTGATAATACATAGGTCATGTTGATTTTAAGGTTCTAAGACCCCCTGAAAATTAGAAATTTAAGCATGTGCTAAATAAATCCATGTGGATATGTGTGATACCATTAAAATGCTATGTTCATTATCTAAATGTCATGCTGGACATGGAGACTGTTCAGATAATTGAGTAAGAGATAACTAAGGGATTTTTAGTATAATTAATAAGTAGGAGGTTCTGACCCTGTTATGGATAAAGAACTGTTCAAAGATAACTGAATATGTACTTTTAGCTAAGAGTATTGCAAGAATTCAAAAAATACACTGTTGTCTTTTGTCATTGCTGTTTCACCATTATATTAATATTTTTTAAAAAAATATATTATATACATTATTATTACATTATTTTTTTCTTTTTTAGAAAACATAAGTTTTCTAAAAGTTATTTTCAATTTAGTCAAGAAACTTCTGAAGTAATTAATTGTGAATTTTGTTCTTAGGCATTTAGTGCTCCTCTAGTAAAATACTGAGGCACATTAAGTTTAAAATTCACCAACCCTCTACTGTAGTCACTTTCCTCAGTGTCATAGAAATTAACCTCTGAATTGCAGTCAGAATATTAATGCTTAAAGGCAAAAAATTTTTCCATGTCATTGGTACTGTTATAGCAGGCAAGTCCATAGTTAAGATTACTTAAATTATTTACATATTATTTGGGGTTATGTTTTTTGTAAAAATACTATCATCTTAATAAAGAGACTTCATAAATATATCCCCAGTTGAATATTTCCAAACAGATAGTGATTGGTACTTCTTGACCCCAGGAGCCATCCAGCTCCCATTCAGCAATGTATCTCTAGGCAGTGGATTTGGAAGGAATTTAGAAAACTGAAGATCCAAATAAGCAGAACGAAATCAGCAGGTTCTGTCCATACATCCTTTATTCCTACTGCCACCATTGTTACCAGGAGTGGACCATGCCCACACCCCGACTGCAGCTGCTCCTGCAGATGTTCTGAGCAGCCTGCAGGGCTCCTGACACCTCACCGGCCTTCGAAAAATAGGCATGGATTTGTTGAAAAGGACACACTTAAAGATAGAATCAAAACTTGCAGTATATTTGGAGTTCTACGAGATTATTTTGAGTAGAAAAGTCATGCGATATTGGTAGGTACTTTAACGTGACAAGAAATTGTATTAAAGTAGCAAGTAAAGATGTTACCAGGATAAATTAGTGATGTTTTCTTTTATTATTTTTCTAAGTTCAGGCTGTTATCAAAGTAAATACATTAAACAGAAACCCATTAAAATTAAAAATGGAAAGCATCAAAAACAATTTCATACATAAGTCTGTTGGCTGACACTATACTGACCTCTACTTTTAAAGCAATAAAATAGCTTTTTCTGTACCTAAAGTAATTTAAAGTCAGCTAACTGAAAAGTGTATGAAGAACAACTCTGGCAGCCCTCATATGCAGCTGCTTGGCTCGAACACAGATTCAATACTGAATAAGAAAAATGACTTTTATAACTGGAAATTTGACGAACACTAAAATTTAAATCTTGAAATTAAGCCATATTTGGTTCAGTGTAATTAAATTAAAATAAACATAATTAGGAATTTGGGTTTGAAAATAGCTGGTTAAAATATTTAGATTAAAACTACATTTAAATATTATCATAGCAGACGCTTGTGCTCATGAAATTTGTTATATTTAAAATACAGGTTAATCTGAATGAAATATACTATTTGGGTATAGACCATTCATACTTAAACACACACATTGATTCTTTCAATGGCAGCCAACACCCTCAGTTCTTTGGCTTTTTATGTGTTTTGATGATATGTTTTTATAAAATTTTGTTCTATTAATTTTGTGTTTCTTTTTGTCTAATATTTATTATTTTAACAACAAATATGTAAAACAGATACTATTTATGCTTCTTTATGCACTAGTGGGCATTCTCAGATACGGCTCTAAAAATATTACATACAAACAAAAGTAGAATAGCAAATAATTAAAGCATTCACCAAGGTTCAAAGCAAAATAATTCAGTGGGACAGTAATTCACTTTGAGGATCAAGCTTATAAATTAAAGAAATCAATAAGCAGCTTATTGGTAGAGAGACACCGCCGGTCAAAACAGAGAGAAAATAGAATATCAATTGATTAGGTATGTCACTGGTTAATTTTTTAAAAAATTTATATAAAAATAATATACTTTTTTACTATTCTGTACATTTTTTACAGTTCACAGCACCTCGATTCTGTTAATAAATATAATAATTAAGTAGGTTCAGTTTCTAGATTATTGAACACACATTTTTTTACTCTTTTAAATGTGCCCTTATTAAGCATGGAAAAAATAAAGCACAGTGTCTTAATGATTTCAAGAATATTCATTTCTTTTTAAAAAAGTAAATTGCTAGTGAAATTTAATGTTCATACCCAAAATATAAAATCCTTAATGTTGCAAACTAGTTAGATTCTATCTCAACTAACCTACTGCTTTAGGGAGACTATTTCTAAATTTTATACTGATGTCATGAGACATTAGTTCTGGAGGAAAACAAACAATAAATATTTTCCTACTAAAAGCCACAGGCTTGGGAGTTTTTTTCTTTCTTTGACTTTGGGTTTTTTATAGTTGTTTTTTGGCTTTGTTTTTTCTTTTCTAATGGGAACAGATGGATTTTTCTTTTAATTGAGAAAACATTGGGAGATATATATTCTTGTTTAGGCATATCTGAATAAGATCTAATTTTGTATTACACATGCAAAATCATATTTTTACTTCAGATTCTTGCTAGCCAAAGGGGCTTCAGGCAAGAATTCAGAATCTTAGGAGTTAAGAGCTTTATTCTAAGCACTCTGGGGAATGAGGTTATTTTATAGGTTTCATACTCTATCATTTTTGGAAGGCAACAGTTGATTACCTTCTGTTAACATTAAAGCTGTAAGCTAAAGTGGTACCCTTAAAAATCCCAATTTATTTTTTTTTTTTATTTTTAATTTTGAGGTAGGGTTGTGCATCTATGAATATATTCTTATCATGTAAAAATGGTATTTTTGCTGATGCAGGTTTTCTAATCTCAGATTGCTGGACAAGATATTCTTTGGTGAGATTTATTTGGACACAAAATTGTGTGGGGAAAATGAAAGAACTGAGAAACCATTCCATTAGCCCTCCACACGTCGCCACTGAAGGCAGCCAGCATTGTCACAGACACTTTGCAGGCTGTAAAGTGAGGATAACCCTTGACCAAGACCAGGAATACAACAGAAGTACAGACAGCCAAACATTGCCTGGGGTACAGGAGAGAGCCACGGGGTGCTGTCCTGGCTGTCCCCTGGGAGCAGGAAGAGCTTTGCAGCAGCCCTGGGCTCCTGCCAGGGCTCTCCAGAAGGGCTGGAGCAAACCTGGCTGATCTGTGTCTGCAGAAAAGCTTCCCAGCTCCAGCATGGAGATACAGGCAGAGGGGAGGAAACTGCACAAAGCTATTTAGCTGATTAGCAATGAGAGCTCAGCAGTTTTTGACAGCTAGCATGTGTCTTATCTGGCTAAAACATGTTGTTCTGTAAATCCTCAAACCTAGTTTCTATTATTGTTTTAAAAGAGCTCTTACTGACTATAGTAAGAGCACCAGAGCTGGTGGTGACATATTATATGTGACAAATGTTGTAAGGAAGAGTTCAGAAGGCCAGAAACATTGTCTTGTCACAATAACAAAAGGACAATCTTGTGTCTTGAATCAAGAACATCTCCTTTGAGGGGAAACTTATTTTGTGGTACACACAGCTCTAAACCATTATGTAATTGGCATCATTTACTCTATATTTATAGCATTATGAGTTTACTGTATTTGGGTTTGTTCAAGTAATTTTACATATCTTGGAGAAATTGTATTTTATATGAAGATTTAATCTAACCACAGCTGCAGCAATATAAATTACACTTAAGACTATGCTGATTGATTATAATCAGTTGTAATCACATCTTATAATTACATTGCATTCTGGAAGCAAAGGACTTTTAAGCCTACTCAGCACCCTGCTACATAAAGAAGATTAGCTGTTACTTCTGACAATCTCAGCCAACACTGAAATATGCATATAAACGCCAAGTTTTATAAATTTATTGTTCAAGAACCAAATGAATTTATTTTTGTGTCGATAAAAGGCAAAATGGAAATAAAAAATCTAAAATTTATTGAAAGCCACACTTCTATAAAATATCCTCATTAAAATATTTATAGTCTATTTAGTTTCAGTATACTAATAAATATAAGGAAAAATCAATTTTCTTGATATCCATCTGATAATTATTTACAGGTATACCACTGTTCAATCATCAACAGAGTGGTGCAGGATGCATTGAAGGTATAACATGTAAAACTGGCATCCAAGTACTGTGTATAAATCAGTGTTTCAGTACAACAGTAAATTCAAAAGACTTTATAGGTGTATGTAATATTCCAGTTTCACTCTGGCAGCTTAATTGGTCTCCTTTTCAAAGAAATCAGCTCTCTTATTTCACCCAAGCACAAGGCAGCCAAACACTTGTACTCATACACCCAGTGCAGGGGACACCCACTTGCCAGAGATGCAGTTGCTAGTTCCTCTAGGACCACTTGGAAAAAAGCAAGTCCTCTGTGTTTGCTTAATTTTGGGCCTAATGTTCTGGTTGTCTGTAAGTTTCCTGCTCCAGCCTCAGAATTTGTGTTGTTCCATAATACTAGTCCTTCTCTCCTGTGTACGCTCTGACAGGTAGAGGTAACAAGTTTACTTCAGCCTTCAGGGCTTGTCTGTTCCTGCCTTCCCAGAAATCCTGGGAGCTATTCCATTTTGTACCTGTTATGTGGCAATGGCCAGGCCATGAGCAAAACCATAAACACCTGAGTAGTATTTCACTCGTTTTCCAGAATAGTTTCATTAGCTGCTATTTCATTTCCACTTTGCCTTCAATCATTTAACCTGTTTCTAAATTGTGCTACAGGTATCCATTCCATAGGACTACAGTCAGTAACCTAATCTCTGCTCCTGTTGCCCCTGACAGTAATTTTAGAAGATTAGTAATCTTAGAATCTTTTTAATAAGGGAAGGAGTGAGGTCATGTGATAAGAATGAAGACAATTTCATCACACTTTCAATATTTTCTTCCAGCAAATATAAGTGTTCATAGCCACACAATCTTGTAGATTGCCCCTTCTACAAAGTTATATATTTTTCTCTGAATTCAAGACACTGTTTTGACAATAACTAGATATTAATTCTATATAAATGAGCAAACACGAGGGCACTGCTACCTCAGTATTCTTGAGGTAGAGGATTGTCCCACAAAGTTATGTGCTTTCAGCACTAAGCAGACTCTTGATATTTAATACAGTATCCATGCTAAATAGTTCAGAGAATCTCAGTAAATATATTTTGTATGGACATTTTATGAGAATATTTCATAATATGTCTCATGAGCTTTTTGTTGGAAAACTTTCATTCCAGTTAATAGAGTAGTGTGTTAGGAATTGAAAAACATTAACAGAAACAGAATAATATGGACAAAATTATATCCACCCAGCATTATGTGAATTGATAGATGGGTGCCCAAAAGGTTCCTCCATTGCCTGAAATGTTGTCCAAGCAGAATTCCCACTGCAGATGCTTTCTGGCCTGATGTGCTGGGTCCAAATATTTTGTTCCCAGTAAAATCTGAACATGAAGGTGTTCTATTTTATTATCAAAATATGGACCTGAAATCTTAGAAATTCCCTTTTTAATCAATTATCCAAAACCTCAGTAAATTGCAGTAGTATCTCCCTTTTTTTATTAACTCTTCTATTATTTATATCCTTGTCTTTTACTTATGCATTACATCTTGGCACCTTTTAGGCAACAAAAATATGAAGTAAATACTGTAATTTCTACATACTTTTGTTTTACTGGTATGTTCATCTTATGTCATTTAGATATCATTTTAATGAAGTCTATCCTTTTAAAATTATGACTACTATTTCCAAGATCCACGTTGTGTGCAATCTAAGTTAAACAGTTCAAGCAGAACCAGCACATCAGCACCTGTAAATGTCATATTCTTACACCTGTGCTGTACTTAAGTTTGTTTCACTTGTCTGGATATATTTTTACAAGTTTTACAAGTTTTACTTGAGGCATATTTTTACAATTTCAGTGTAATTGTCCTTCTTAGCAAATGTCTCTGCAAAGTTTGCTAATGTATCTTGGCCCACGATGTGAAATTCTCCTTGACATTATAGAGAATGTCTTAATCGTTAATTTTTGTAAAGAATATTTGAATATGCATTTCACATTTAATCAACTATCTTTGTTATTCAAATTACTTATGCAAATTATCTGTTTGACAGACTCTGTGATCTAAGTTGCTTAAATTGTACAGCATGTATGTAGTGGGTTAACAGTTTCAGGAGCTGCCAGTACACTGCTTGACATGCTGAGAACAGCAGTAATTGCTGTCCCTGGTGCTTTGCTTTCCTAAATCATGGCTGTGCAGGGTGCTCTTCAGTTGGATCTGATGGGGACAAGTCATGATGATGAAAACGAGAGTCAAGAATTAGAAAACAGTATTTACAGGACACGGCCTAGAAAAGACAAAGCCCTGGAGGAAGAGGGAAAATCTATATAAATGAGAAATAATTGAAGATCATATGAGACGTGGGACCAACTAGGTTTTCAGAGCCAAAAGAGACAATTAAGCACAGAAGGTCAAAATTTATATTAAGTTTTACCTTTATTTAGAGTTGATATCTGTGCAGCTAAGAGATAGAGATTTTTCTTCTTTTTTTTTTTATTTTTAATTGATAAGGATCAGGTAGAAGGAAAGGCTCAAGCAGCATTCTGATAGAAGAATTTCAGATTATGCATCAGAAAATGAAAGATAAGTTTACAGAGAACATCCTCTACCCAGGTTCACACAGCGGAATAAACTTTCTAAATACTGCAAAGCACACTGCTCAGAGTATGAATACTGAAAATACTGAATATGTGACTGTGTGTATGGGTAGGTTCACATTAGCAGTGGTTTCGGTTATTGTATTTTTAAGATGAATGATGACACATTTAGAAGCTGCTTCAACATGCTCAATGTCATAAATTATTATGTCTAAAGAAGAGGTGGCATTTCTAACTATATGAGCCATAAACTGCTATAAAACTAGTTGAGCAGCATGATACCAGAATGGGCCCAAATCCAGCTGGATGAGACCCAGCATTATGAAAACAAACTGATCAAGCAGTAAGAAGTTCCAAAGGAAATGAAATGAGACTATGCTCTTCATTAAGCTAATAACAACAACAACAAGAAGAAAGTCTGTCTGCCTGGAAGAAATGTGGATTCCAGTTGGAGCAATCCATAAATTAGGTTTTGTAATTCTTTTTGTGACTTCAAACCACATTGTTCTCCTTAATACAGAAATAAATAGCATCTAATAAGGCCATCTTGCAAACATCAGTACTATCTGGCTCCATTCTAGAATGATTCAGGGAAGATGATTTAAATTAATGTATTTGTTATAGAGATTTTGTGTCACCAGCAGTCCGAGAGACTGAGAGCTCTGGGCACACTGTGGGTCAGCAGTGCTGTGACACAAAGTGCTGGTTCCAGGGCAGATGCACGAGTCAAGACCTGAGTGTAGGAAGGTGGCTGTCCACAATGTGCCCTGGTCCCTGGCTGCCCCAGCAGGGAGCACACAGACCAGCATCCTTCCAAGGAGTGGCTGCAGCCTGGAACCAGCCGGATGGGCTGAGGGCCAAGGTGTAGACAAATATCACAATGTGTGGCATGCTGAGCACAGCAGATGGGCTGAGCTGAAAGCTTCACTGGAAAGCAAACACAGCAGCACACATTTCAAACATCTGTACAGATCTCCTGTACTTCTCTTGTGTTTACCATCCCCTGAGCTTCTCCCTTCTCTTGGAAACGTAGCTAACTAACAGCTAGATTTTTATTAAGTCTAGTTAACATTTGCATTTTATCTGGTGTTTAAAGTTTAGACTAATTTTTCTGCAAACTTCAGATCTGAGGGTAACAGTGCAAACAGTATTATGAGAAAATTCTGCCTTCTACAATCTAATTAAGCACATCAATTGTATGTGTTTGATTCTCCAGAGACCCTAGATATCCAAATTAGCCTTGCTGCACAAGCATTGCTTCACTTTTAGAATGACTGGGGTCTTCACTACTGTATTATTCATCTGTTTAGCCAAATGTTACAAAATTAGGTCATTTGTCCTCGCAGTGATAGGGAGATAAAAGGTCATTAGCTGAAGTCCTGCTGTAGTGAGCAGTAGTCTTCTCTGGGAGAGGTGTTCTGATAGGCAGCAATTTTGATCTGTATAAATCATTACATCAACATACTATAGCACTGGGTGATCATTGTAACAGTTATTGTAAAATCTCTTCTGAATAGGGATAGCGGATAGCACTGTAGCAGGGAAAAGACAGAGAAGCTTAGAAAACAGGTGAAGGCCTTATCAGAGAGCTCCTTGGTTAAGTTTTCAATAAGCAATAACACAAAAATAATAAAATGAAAGAAAGTTATGAATTAGTACCGCATATTTTTCAAGTGACATATCTAAATATAAATAGTTGCATGTTGAAAGGTCAACAGTACTTGTTTATGACAGGTGGTATCTGATCTGATCAGGAGGTTGCAGTATGCCAATACAAGAAATCTCACCTGAAAATTAGGCCTGATGATCACAGTGTTTCCAAATGAGAATAGATGCAACACAGACAGACATTAACAGCTGGGAAAGTGAACTACTTCATATGTGGGACAATGGAGAAAAGGAGAAAAGGATAAGTAAATGCTTGTGTAAATAAAGTAAAAGTCTTCTGGTTGATGATGAATTGTCAGGGTTGCATTCATCAACACTTAAAAATGCTGCAGCAGTAAAACATTAAACAGTGACAGACTGGCAGATTGGTTTTTTTCTAGGGGATAAGGAAAACCATATTTTAGCAATGTAATGCTTTATCCACTAGGCTATGAACCTCTTTTGAACTCACATTATGAAGTGATTGAGAAATGGATTGTGGTCAGAAGTGTAGCAAAAAAAAACAGGAAAGCAGACTCAGAAACACAGAAAAAGGAAAGAAAAAACCCACTCTCCTTCTTCCCTCTGCATCCCACCACCAGATATTCTTTCAAGTGAGACATCCAAGTCATGAATAGGGTTACAAACCACTGAGCAAAAAACAGTGTTTTATTAATATGTAATGATTGCTTTCTACTTAATGTTCATCTATTCTTCTGCTGATGATTGTAATAATTCACTGTGTATTATGAGATGTAAATTTACATCCTTCTCTATGTTCTCTTTAATCATCCTTCTCTTTATTCAAGGCTTGTATTTTGAATTAGACTGATACCTTTCCTTTGGTTTCCCTACCTGATATATGATGGTGCTTCCACCATCACTGAAAGTGAGAAATACATGACTGAAATTGTAATGCTGCACTAAAAACTTTTATACATTTCCAACTCTAACTCCTTCTATATGTATGTTATAATGTTTCCAAATCTATATAAAAAGGTTTGAGAAAGTGAATCTCTCAATAAAAAATTCACAGCTTTATTTAAATATTCTTACACGGACCTAATGTCCTGTTAACCACATTTGTTTTCTGAAAAGCGTAGCCACAAGTCCATGTTTTGAAACTGAAATTCGAAGTCTCAAAAGAAGAGTCTTCTTCAATATTTTTTAAAGTATTTTATTTAAAGATGCTCTTGGGAAGCACTTTCTTGGAATGCAAATACCTTAGAAACACAGGAAACATGAAATATTGTAATAAAGTAGTACAACCATTTGGTTTAGATAAGATGGAAAGAATGTTCTTTTAAAAAAAAATCTTCATGCAATTCTCCTCTTCAGTTGTCTTTACACTTGTAAATAAAACTGTTCTTCCCATTTAGAGAAAGGAGTAGAAAATTGCATAAAAAAATTCCACAGCACAACAAGGAAACTCTCCCTAGTCTCACACAGTTGTCCTGATGTCCTATAAAGTGTGTGCTATGCTAAAAATCTAGTGCATTACCTGATATATTTATTTATTTGAATTAACAATTATTCCCTTTTTAAATTATTGTGAACTGTCAACTGAATAATGCATCATTCACAAGGAATTACAAAGCACTTTTAAAAGATACATATATATATTGTTTATATACATGCATATTACTGACTGGTTGCCTATCATTTAAAACAATGAAGAAGGCAAATATTTTTTAATAAATACCTAGATTACAAAGTTTGCAGAAAAGCTGGTGGTCAGTTCATTTAAAAACCTACAGAAATTAAGATGTTTAGTCATCAAATTAATTGCTTCATTTTAACTAACTAAACTTGAAGACATCAGCCTTCACTTCTGCTTCACTTTCTAGTTCTGCAAAATAAATTCGTTTTCTACAGTGTAGCAAATGGTAATACTTAAAGTTGTTTATGTTACCTAGAGCTTGAAGCATTCAAAATGATGGTGCTGGTTGATTATTGTACCCATAGGATAAAGACATTTTTTTACAAGTCTATATTTATTGTAATTGTTGAGTAAATCTTTTGAGTAAAAGTCCAGATTATATTATTTTGCTTTACAGTGGCTACAGTGCTTCTAAGCCTTTCATAGGACAATATTGAGGCACCATTAATATTGTTGTATGCTACAAAATAAACCTGTTCTATCACCTTAAATTTGTCTGCTAACGATTGTTCAGTCATATTTCCTGTTGTAACCTCCATATCTTTGATTTGTACTCACTCTGTAACAGGTCAAAGTGATTTCTACTGGAGATATATTCCCTGGGACTTGCTGTATCTCAGCTGAATTCAGTGTATCACTTTGGAAGTTTTCCATATGTACATGCATATATGTATGTATAATGTATATTACAGACATAGATGTGTGTGTGTGCCTACGGGCACACGTTGGCAGAGGTGAATTTCAGTTCCTGTTGTCCTGCATGAGACACATTTAACAAAGTAATAAGGTAACAACAGCAAACCAGGCAATTAGTACACAGCTAATTATGGAAAGTTCTCTACATCCTAAAACTCACATAACATTTTTTGTAAGAACACCACAATGCTAAGAATCACATTAATAAATAAACTTTTGCACTAAAAGGCCAGCCTGGTAGCAGAACAGGATGTTTTTAACTGGATTTTCATTTCTTGACTAGTGAATTGCCTTCTACAAATCTGTATATGAAAAGGTAGAAATGGGGCTTCCAGCTGAGTCTTGTTAGCAGAAAAGGCTTGTATTTTTCTTCTATAATTTCTTTCAGAAAACCAGCCAGCTGATTTTCTTTTCAATTAAAAACGAATACTTATACTAGACAGGATTCAAAATCATAAAACTATTGACATGATTTTTTTTGTTAACATAATGTTGAGTAGTGTCCATCATCTGTAGAGGCTGGAATGCTTTATGAACTCAGTTTTTGCAAAGACACTGAAAAAAAATATTGCCAAATTTCCAAGTTAATTTTTACAAAGGCTTCAAGGACCATTCTCTTCACAAATAAGGTTCAGGGTACCAGTGAAAAGCTGAAATGTGTGTCTTCCTTCTAGGGCATTGCCATGTTGGAGATGGAAGTGTTCCTGTTAGAACATGAATATTAAATTTACATGTTATGAATCAAGGAGGATGTCTATACTCCAGGCAGCAGCAGAAGAAAAGTTGTGTAACCAAAGTGACACAATTAAGAAAAGTTATGGTATCTGCATAGTCAGCTCACAAGTTCTCACATTTTAGTACATACAACTCAAAGCTGTCAAAAAATACAAGGATTCCATTTCCAGATTTTTCTTAAAACATATTCTATGAACTCCTGATTTCTAATGGTGCAATGCTTCTGTGACAAGACTTTCAAAGGGATACTGTAGTATATATACTTTGAGATTAGTTTTCCTATTCAGATTAATTTCTCTAAATATATAGCACAGAAGAGCTCAAACCTTCACAGATAATATCATAAAATATTTCAGTAGTTAAGTTTTTGAATAGGATTGATTTTCTTCCAGCCATAATCATTGGCAGAAGAGGAATTTTTGTTTCTGTGTCAAGTCTATAAGATGGATACAGGGTCTGGTTATCAGCTGATGGCACATGCAGAACATAACTTGTTTGTAGGCTTCAAAGTCAGCAGTGTGTCACCTTCACACTTCCAGTCCTGCTCCAGATACAGATTCTTGGCATTAGCCAGAGATGTCTGAATGCTTCTCTAAATTACTCTGGCTGCTAATTGTGCCAAACATTCATTATGGTATCCAGTGATCTCAGGGCAGAGTGCAGGTTTGGCCACATTTCCTATGCAAGTCCCAGGCAAGCAGATGGTTGGAGAATTATGCTGGCATTTGCCCCTTTAGTAAGTCTATATGCTCTGGGTGATGCTTCCACAAGTAAATGCAGGCATTAGTGACACTTGGCACAGACAGCACAAGACAAAGCAGCCTGGAAAAGAGACACATTCTGTTCTAACAGGCAAAATGATTAATAGTTATGTTACATATACCATGCACAGTCTGAAAGGGTTTCTAATCTTTTGGATTATTAAAGAGTATATTCTTGAAGCATTTTCCATTTCAGTCAACTTGTTTAAAAATATAGTTAGGATTAAATGACAGACTTTCTTGTTTATAATTGTATTTCTTTCACCAAGTTCCCTGGTGAGGTGACAGCATCTGTGACCTTGCAGTGGATGCCTGACAACTTTCACTGGCTACAGAAGACAAGTTTTTATTTGCTGCAAGGGTCATGTAACCTATAGTTCATTTTAGGTCTGCTCTTTTTCTGCATATACACCACTGATCAGTTACCATTGCTCTGGCACAATAAAATATTATCCTTGAGAGGAGCTCTTACGAGTATGAACTTGTGCTGGAAGATAGGGCACACTGATGTTAGTGAATATCAAACAATGCCTTGATTTTGCAAAGACAAAACTGCAATTTTCATGTTAATGAACAAACTCCCGTTGTCATTAAATCCTTCAAAAAGTTAGAAAAGAATGTATTCAGTTAGCAGGCAGATCAAATGTATCAAACCAGGCTCAGGTAACCCTAGCCTACAATTAAATGTCATTTCCTCTTGGGAACAATTCTTCAAAAGGAGAGCAGCAAGAGTGCCAAGAACGTGTCAGCAGCTGCAACTGCAACTGGAAAACAGCAGGTTATATTTCAGTGATTTAATTTGTTGTCTTAAACACAGCCCTGAGAACTTCAGCTCTACAAAGGTGGCAAAGACATGACATTGGGTATGCTGGTGATCTGAGGCAGACATTAAAGAACTGGAAGCTGTTTTCTGGCAGTGCAGCCACAAAATCTACTCCTTAACTCACTGCCTCGGCTTTGACAGAAAATAAAACTATTTAAAGTTCAATATCTGTCAAATAGAAATCAAATGTCAGTCTTCCATTCTAAGATGCAAAATTCGGAAGGCAGAAGAAATTGCTCTCTTACAATCTGGTTTTAAGAGAAGTCAAGATCAATATTATTGATTTAACAAGAAACTTAATTATTCATTTTATATCTAGTTTATTACAAAAGTTTGCCACATGTTGACTAATTATTTTGCTAGGAAATTGTGTCTGTCTAAATTAATAATGGAAGGGTGCAGAGTTTACCCTGAGGCTGTAAAGATTGGGAACAAACGGGAAAAAAACCTACTTTAAGGCAGCTAGGAATGTACATGTGATTACAAGTTTCAACCTTGCACCAAGATAAAGCAAAAGGAAAACTGCAGTTATTATTTCCCACTGGGGGATAATTAAATACAAATAATAAAGCCTGCACGATCTGTGAGGTTATAATCTCTCTTTGTCAGGAAGTGTATTCCTGAGTGACAGCTGTCACAGGCCTTGGCTACATGTGACACAGACTATTTGAAGCTCTAATTGTGCAGAGAAATGTGCAATTCTCAGAAGACATGTCACTGCAGACTGTGAGAGGAGTCCTTTGGCTGTGGCTGGGAGATCATATGAACACAACACAGCTGACTGCAAATGGGAGGTGGAAAAATAGAGTTAAATAAATATGTCCTTAACATGAAGGTCAAAATCAGAACAAACCCACTTTTCACAAAGAGGAAATCTACAAAAGTGACTTTCAGCACCACTGGGGCAAAATCAGCCCAAAACCAAAACAAACTCTTGGAAAATTAGCCAAGGGGTGGCATGTCATATAATGAAAATCAGTCAAAAAAATACTCTGACAGGAACCTTCATCAGTTAACTATTCTATAATATGTCACTGACACTTAAGAATGTAAACCTACCTCTTGAGCTATTAGGCAAGGCCTTCTCCTTTCCATTTTGAGTCAAAATTTGAATATAATTTAGAACATGTACAAAAGCAACAGAAAAGTTATTACTTCTGAAGCATAACCATCATTAAAATTGCACACCTTAGGTTTCCTTTTGAAAGATCAGACGTTATTAGAGCACTTTTCTCTGAGAGAAAACCAAATTGCATATTTTTCTTTCAAAGAAACTAACTTCAGTAATTTTAGATTGAAGCTTAGAAATTAAGGAGTAAGCTACAGGAAATCTGAAGCACAGGTGAAGTTATTGGAGCCCTCACACTAGCTTTAGGATTGGGATGCACAGAACAAGCCCTTAAACAACTCCTTTACACACACACACACACACACAGAGTAAGTGAAAGAAACCTGGAAATCTCTGCTGACCCAATTCCTGCAAACTGTGAAGAGCTTATTTGTGAAGAGAAAGGTCCTTGAAGCCTTTGTAAAAATTAACTTGGAAATTAGGCAATATTTTTTTTCAGTGTATAACAATTAATCTCATAGGACAACTGTTCCTGTGATGGTTTTGTTGGTTTGTTTAGCACGGAATACTATAAATACCATCAAAGCAACACTGAGCATGGTGAAGGCTCACATAGACCAGAAAAAGAATCTTCTGAGAAGTGTTAACAACCTCTCTTTTTCCAATCCTGCAATATTTATGGGTGTTTAGAATGTAGTTAATATAGTGTTCACACTCTGGAATGCTACAGGCATTTTTTTTTCCTGCTGCATATAAATGAGTAAATATTAATGCTTGTAAAACCTTTGCCAAAGAAAATTTTAGGTCAGACAAGGAAACCTTTGTAATTCCAGAAGTTCTTGTAAAGTCAAGGAATATAACTAAAGATTTTTTTCTATGTTCACCTGTGTGCATTTAAAACATTTTTACTATTGGTCTAATGTAAATACCTTAATTTTAGGACTTGAAGAAAAGATGCTAAAGCTTTTTTTTTAGAAATTCCACTTTCCCCAAGACTGTGCTCACATTATTCATTTATTTTTGTTTTACTTGGTTTTTGTTCATAAGAATAGAAACTTCACAGCTTGATAAATTACATGTCAGAACCTGTTCCTGTTTATTGTTTGGGGGCTTAAGGGATTATCCAAAAGGTTTGGGCTTTCTGTTCTCAGGTTTTTTATAGCCACTTGAATCACAGAAGTAGACACATAACTGTTCACAAAGTACTTTAGACAGTTGATGGCTGTATTTTTTATTATTATTGCTATTTGTAATACATTTAGCCATTTCTCCATGATTTTCTGAGGATGCTTTAGGCACATCTGTTTATCTTACCTTTTCCAGAAAGCACAATTTTACCTGCAGAAATAATTGTTCCTTTGTATTATAAATCACAGAGATGCAGGCCCCTAAAGCTCTATTGTGTGTGATTTAAAAACTGAAATAAGCTAAAAGGCTCAACAGAGGATGAATAAAAAACCTGAAATTGCTTTGACAGTAAGGATGCAATAATTTATTTCTACTCACTGTTAGAAGTTCATTGAATCTAATTCCATTAAATATTTCTGTAAATGCCTGAAATATTCAAATATGGTTATGTATTAATTGAATCATCTTTTTAAAATATCTTTGGTGATGTAGTGCCTAGAATATCATTTTTACAGTGTAAGACATTGTTCTAGGTATTTTAAAAAATTATTAAAAATTTAAAAATTGATCCAAGTCTTTTTGGGGAATGACGTGGTTTTGATTTTTGAATAATTAAAAGAACCGTATCTTTGTGACAAATGCAATCATTTAGATAAATCATCAGATTTAGTTAATTACTATAAATGAAGAAAATCAGAATATGACTGTATCATTAAGAAGATCATCTTAGCTAAGCTGGTATGCACTTAATGCCATTTTGATAACTTGATATTGAATTATATTTCAGTAATAAAAAGTAGAAATATTCTTGTTAAGGTAATTGATAAATACACGAAACCTCTGACATACAAACTTCTCCTACCCTGTGTTAAACCCTACAAGGGTGGATCTTTGAGGTGTTTCCATTCTCCTCATTTCTATTACAAGACTTTCATACAAGAGGATGAACTGTAGCAGCTCATGAGTTCTCAATCCATCAGTGGAGTTTTGTGGCTTTGAGAAATTGTCACAAGCTCGATGGGATGTGTTGGCTACTCAGTGTTTCACAAAAGTGAGGCAGAGATCTCTTCGAGCATTTGCTCCACATAAAGATTCAATCAGCAACCAATCCAGCTTTAGACAACGTAGTGCAGACCTCAGCCCAAAATTCTACCCCAGCTTCCAACCTGTAACTTCAAATGTTTCAAGGTTTTCTGATTCAGCCTTCCATTGACCAATTGTCAGATATGGCTTCAAGATTTGGTTTAATTATACTGTAATTGAAATATGCTGCTGTGTAGTGAAATTATTATCCTTTGACTCACAGAGCTGCCTTAAGGCCTGTTCCAGAAGTTCTGTGACAAAGCAAACTCTCAATGGCTCTGTTTAAACAGACTAATTGCAGTGAAATCTTTGCCAGGGGTAAGACTGGAGGCCCTTAATGAGAATAGCACTGATTGAGACCACTGAAACATAATATCTCTGTTATACAATGAGCTTTACAGATTTTAGTAGAAAAAACATTTTTCCTGTCATGAAATCATGTTTTCCTTGCAAGAAATGTTATCTCTGGTTTGGCTACCGGTTCCTACCTTTGAGATAGAATCAGGCACTGCTGAAACTAGAAGCCCCTTCAGCATGCTACTTTGGCACCATCACCCTTTCCAAGATCTATACATCTAACCTGTTCTGCTATTTCCCTCCAAGTTATGCTCTCTATGTCCCTATTTTCAAACACCATTGTTTAGAGTAACACTATAGTGAGCCAGCTATACTGAGACAAGTCTTAAAACAGCCCAACAGGGACAGAGCAGCATGACTGCCTATGAGACAAGTAGGAAACATGAAAGTGGACAGAATACAGCATTGATTAACATCACAATGAGTGAGGTTATCTGCTATTTAGAAGGTGCTTAAATTATTCTGGAGACCTAGCTATGGCACACAAAAATATAAAATCAAAACCTGGAAATTTAATTGGCAAAAAGCAAAAGAAAACAAAAGACTCAAGGCTATGCCAGTTAATATTCTACTATTATAAGCAAAAACTGACTGAACTGAGAAAAAATTCTATCTGAAGCTTTTGAATTAAGGTTTTGCAAACCCAAGATGTTTTCAAATGCTTTCAGCTATGAGCAGGCTTCAAAAATGCAAGAATCAACAATTTATTTATATAGCTTCTACATGAGATATTTAATTTTTCAAATTCAAGTATTATTGAAAAAATACTTTCATTGTGTCCATTTTAATGTTTATTTTCTGGTTAAATTTTACGTTGAAATGCTCATCTATTCATACTGTTTTTAAACTTGCTTCACTGAAAATTAAAAGGAATAGATATTTTCATTTAAAAGAAGCAACCTATTTTGCAGAACAGAAATTGTTTCTGCAGCATAATACTGAATCACTGTGAATGAAAAGTCTGATATTCCATAGGCGTACAGGATTATGTCCCATGCAATAATTTCAGTGATTGAATGAGTAAATAGAACATCTGTACCTGTTCCTCGGCTCTCTTTCTTTTTTTCTATGACTCTATGGTTAAACATGAATTTTGCATCTGGAATTTTGAGCAAATTACCTATAACAAAAGATTCAAACAGGAAAAATACAAAACCTTTCCAAAATTCACGGCTTCTGAATCTTCTCTTTTTTTCAAGCTAGCAAGGATGAGATCTAAAAATACACAGCTATTGAAACACAAACAGAAAAACCTAAACCTGCATCCCTCTCTCCAGGCTGTAAGATCTGCATTAGAGCTGGGACATGAGCTGCTGCAGCTGCTGGAGCCACAGGCTCAGCCTGCGTGGGGCATCCTGCCTGTGTGTGGCCCTGGCCTTCAGATTATTTTTCTGTAATATTAATGAAGGACAGAAGGTGATAGTGGCCAGGAGTGGTAAATCCAGCATTTGTGCTGCTCCCAGCCCGGCAGCAGCATCTCCCAGGGATGCCTGTGGTGACACAACCCCAGCAGCCCTGGAGACTGGCGGGTGGCTGGGACAGGAGCTGGGAGCTCGGCATCCCTGCAGCAGCAAAGGGCTGGGCACAGCTGCAGGAAATGCAGCGGTGTCACTGCAACTTTGCGGATTGGCTGAATGCGTGTGGAAAAAATGATCCTGTTGTGTTTGCCAGGCCATGGTCACAGACCATCTCTGCTGCCTGCCCTAGGCACAGGGGAGGGTCCATGCTCATACATATATCAGCAGTGCACTCTTCCAGTTTTACCTGAAAAGATTATGCTCATTTCAAATTATTGCATGCGGTGCCAGTCAATCAACATTTTTCATTCTTCAGATCACGCTGCGCTGGTTTCAAAGGGGGCTCAGGTCTTCTTTTATTGCAGTGGGAAGAAAGGGATAAAAGAGCTTAGTTGATTTCACTTAATGAAAGCAAAACCTTGTCTTTGTTTTTGATTTTGAGACTAGTTTTTGTGGTGCATATTTTTTATTTTTGTCATTTTAAATATTAAATATAGGGAAATTATGATTATATACTGAAATTAACAACGGCAGCTTTCTCTAAATTTAAAATATAATTATGAGGTAATGATCAAGTGAAGTGGGCATTTTTGCCTGATAAAAGTGCTGACCAGATATATGCCAACCTGCTTTAGCTTTCTTGGTAGCTAACCTCCAGGTAGTACATTAATCTGCAGCTATTATTACAATTGCTATATATATTCCAGTGCAGACGTCATTGTTATAGATGGTATTATAAATTCTTTATCCTTTTGAGAAATGCAAAGTCTTTGAAGATACTTATAATCCAGTCATTTGGGGAGTATCCACAGTAAATTGGACCAGTTTAAATTTGTTTTAATCAATGTATTGTCAGTTCTTAATGGAGAATTGCACTGCTATAGCAGGCACAGGTGTTCGGGTTGAGGCTTCTAAAAGTAAGGAGTGCATTTATATCTGTGTCTGTTCAGTGACACCGAGCAGAGTGCAGATAAACACAGTGCACTAAAAGAACATTTGGATCCACAGCAGTGGAAAACTACAGGCAGTGATAGATGTTTTTCCCTGAACCATTCAATAATGATGCTGGTTTCAATACCAGCTGCCCAGTTGCTTCTTCATACATGTACCAGAACAAAGATACTTGTGACTGGTTCTACTAACCTCAGTTGATGTAAGTATTGCTACTCATTTGCATGTCCACATTATTTTCAGGCTCAGACACTTATTTCTAGTATTTCTAGCATTTCTAGCAATGTATTCATGTGTAACTGTTTGGTGCTTAGAAGAATATGCAAAGGAAATAATTGATCACTTTTAAAACACTGAGTGTTTTAAGTCTGAGTAATTTATTACTGTGCGGTGAATTCTATTTTAAACACTTCATTCTGTATTTATTAATCACTCGTCTTCAAAGGTAGGTAAAACAACAATTAAGGACTGAATTAAAAATAATTAGCCTTTCCACTACCATTATTCTTCCAAAAGAATCTATTCCAATATTGTAATATTTTTGAAATTTTAGTGAGAAAATACTGAGAAATCTACCTATTTAATTTCCACTTCTTTGGCTTAATGCAATCTATTCTCATGGGCTGCAAATCTTTTTTTAATATGTGAAATCCATTTTAGGTGTCCAAAATGGAATATCTTTCAGAAATCCTTTAAATGGCATGTAGCTTTTAGAGGGTTTTCTTTGGCCAGTTATTGATGAACCTGTGAAAACTCTCTTCTGAATTGGCATGGGCCATTCAGGATCTGCAGCCTTTGACTCCAGCCCATTGTCCCTTGTCCAGCACACTGTGGCTGCTGAGCAGGTGCTTTGCTGCTTGTCCTCCACCTCATGGTTTGAATAACAAAGAAGCCTTCCAGACTGTTTAGCAAAATCTGTTAGATGTCAGAGTCTCACATCTTCTGGTCATGGGCATCTGCATGATTCACAGGACTGAATGATAACTGCAGAAGGGAAATACAACTGCAGAAGGGAAATACAATTGGCAGCTGAAGGACCCCTCACAAAAGATTTCTTCACGGCTTTGTCAGACCTGAAAGAATTTCTTAGTTCTTGCCTCATCCTGACCTGCCCCTGTTATTCAGTAATGTGCAACTTGAGGACCCACAGTGCACATAACATCGTGTTTGCAGGCAAGTAAAAATAAAAAGCAAGTTAAGAAAGACAACAATTATGCAGAAAAATGTGGAATAGAGATATGTAATGGATTCTATAATTCTAAGTAGGCTGAAACACTTGGAGCAGTGAGAAGACAAGAGCTACAGTGAAGGAAATAATGCTGGACGCATGACATGATGGAGGTAGAAAACTATCAATAATTTTCAGGCAGTAGAAGAATTGAGAAAAGCAAATTTCAGGAATAATAATAATAATTTCAATCTATGGCATCACTGAATTAATCTCAGGCTTAGGGGGCAAAGCTCAGATGTTGGAAGTTATCACTGTAGTGCTGATATCAAAAGAGCCATGACAATTTATGCAAGCTGAAGATCTACCCCTCAGCAGCTCAGATGTAGCTTCTGTGCACTGCTGAGCCAGTACACTAGCAAGCTGTTCCTGGCTCTCATTGCCACAGTATCTGTGCTCACCAGCCTCGTTTACCAAGCAAATAAACAAACAAACAGCGTTCTTCAAAAGAGATTCTGCAATTGAAGAGCTTAAAAAAATCCAAACCAAACATGAAGATCAATGAAATTAATAAAAGGAGTCTGCTTAGGGCAAAAACATGCTGAAATTGGAGAATTTTTTTTTAAAAAAAAGGAGCAAAGAGATAATATCCACAGAAAATGGTGGTTGTGTTATCATCATGAAAAAAAATATTGATTTGTGTGCCTACCAGCTAAACTAAACAGTTGGAGGGTTACAAAAAATATGCAAGAAAAAAACCCAAAAACAACAGTTTCCTCTTCTCATTTAATAGAAGGTATAAGCTGAGAAGGTTCAGAGCTCGACTGCCTCTTCTGTGATTCTGAAATATGTCAAATAATGCTTGAAATGGATCGAGTATTCCCTTCAGCTCTGTGCAGAAAAATGTCCTGGTCTCAGCTGCAGCAGTTGATGCACTGCTCTGATGAAGGCTTGGCCTCAAGGACAGATCATTAGAGGATGTGCTGGTGTAATTCAGCATTTGTATTGGGACTGAATTGCGCTTTAACTAAAAGAAATTTTTAATACTGCAGTGATCCAAGAGCTGCAAAATGTCCTTCTTTGGCTATTAACATAAACTTGGATTCAGTATCAAAATGTAACTTGTATATGTTTACATTATATGTCTCTAAAAAATACTTATCTGCTACAGGTATATATATTTTATCAGATGCTAGATCACTGTGTATAGGCCTGATCTACACTATTATGGTATCTGTCTATCTTTAAAAAATATTTCTGTAAAACTAAATCCGTTTAAATAACTGTTACTATTTTTTGTCCCTTCTTTTTCATTGACACATGGATTTTGTTTTCAAATATACAGGTTGAGCATTTGTTTCACTAAAATAAAAGACTACACTTTTTCTGAGATTAAAGCTGAATTTTTGTACTTCCAAAATTATATTTCTTAGACTACAGTCTCAAGACCAACCATAATTAAGTTCCACAGAGATGGGAAACAACAAAATATATCATATAAACCCTGCTACATACTTTGAAGTGTAATATTTTGGATTGTTTCTTCAAATTATAAAATAAAATCATAAGCCTCACTTGAGTTTGCCAAGAAACAATGTTGAATTACCTCTACTGATACTTATTGTATGTAGATCTAGTGATGAAACATCTCTTTAAAGCTATAAATATATTAGATTTTTTCTTTCTCTACCCTCTGTAATATCTCCTCTGATGGTATTACATCAACAAGCTTCAGGAAACTCTACTTTGTGGAGCTCAACATTTCCACAGCAGCCATTGAATTAGAACCTGGGGAGACATAATCTGAACACTGGGCTCTGAAGCAGTACTGAGGTCCAAGAAAAGTCATCTTTAATGTGAAAAAGTACAGAGCAAGACTTAAAGAATGATCAGTGGACTGTGGAGACTGTTTTGCAAGATTTTTAGAGTCAGAACAGTTTAACTGAGCAAAACTGAAGTCTGCAAGCACATATGATGGCTGTCTAAAAAAAAAACATTGTAAGAGTAAATATTGAGCAGTGATACTGTAAGCTAAAGGACAGTGCTGTCACGAGGAAAAAAAAATGTGATAATTGTTAATGTATTTAACTGTAAATAAATGTTCTAAACCATTAGAATAATGTGTTTCTGGAACTGCCTTCCAAAAGAAGGAGCACAGAAGCTAGAACTTGGGAATGAGTTGCCATAATAGTTATGAACTTAAATATTTATCCTTTTAGTATTTTCAAATGTCAGTATCAGTACTTTACCATCCTTAATGAAAGTTCATTTTCAGGAAGTTATTTCTCTTGTCAAGGAATCCTGGAAAAGGGAACAGGGTTCTCAAAACTCAAAACTTCAATATGGGCCATAACAAGATGTACTCTGCATTTTTGTGCCTGCTGTATTAATAGCATTTCAGCAGCCTGGTCTAGAGAAAGGTTTCCCTGTCCGTGGCAAGGATTGGAACTGGATGATCTTCAAGGTCCTTTTGAACCCAAGCCATTCTATGATTCTGTGATTTTTGACAGACCCAGTAGCTTGCTTTCACATTTAAAATTGGTTGAAGATTGTCTGAAAATGTTGGGCCCCTCAGCATTTTAGCCTCCAGTGGACAACACCTTGCTTGTTTTTTTCATCCTTTCATATCTTTTGACAAAATTATATGCAAGTTCTAAATTAGAATTATCTATTTTAAAAGGAGGCTTAATAAAACAGCTCAGGATGAGGACAGTGATGTAAGTGTATTTCCATGATTAGCAGTATTAAATTGTTACATCTGATTTTTAATGATATTTTATTTTCACCATTATTTCTAAACAGCCTTCAGAAAATATCAACAAAAATATATATTCTTACATCAACTCTTCAAAACAGCAATGTGTCTGTCCCTGGGCCTATTGACTATTTATTAATAAAATACAAATGTTTGGGACATAATTATCAGCTGTAACTGGCCAAGAAAATTCCCTAGAAATCAGTATTTAGAACTTTCTTTTTCTAATTTGTTGCTGAAAGTAGTCAGCCATCACCCATGTGCTTTTCCATTCCTTAGTGCTCAGTCTATGTGTAAATATACTCCATTTCCCCTCCTAAAGGAATTAGAACTTTACAGATTTCTTTTATCTTTTCCAACTGGTTAGAGAAGACTATGTCCCTTCAGGAATACAAAGGTGTATTTTAATTTTATGCACGTCTTTAAGCATCAGTCATCGGCTTCTGTTCTGTGAGACTCTCAGATTTATAAACAGAAAATAGTTGCAGGTGAGCTGCACATTTCAAAGTGCAATTCCAATAGAGTCTTTGAGCAGGCAGCTATATGCTAGATATTGCCTTTTAAATCCTGACTAGACAGAGAACTTAAATCATTACACTTATTTAATCCTTTCCTTATTTAGCAAAGATTTTAAGCACATCCTTTGCTCAAGAAAGGCTCAGGCTTTGATAGAAATTCAGCAGAAAACAGATCACAAATGAAAATACATTAAAATATAATAACTTGAAAGAATTAGAGCATTGCATTTGAAAGACATCCATTCAGATAGGATTAATGCAAGAAATATAAACTTTAAGAATTTTGCAGAGGTTTTCAAAGATATAATCTCTGGAGTTTTAAAAAGTTCCATAATTCTGGGTCTATATTCTATTATCCCCAGCTGTAAATAAACTTTAATAAAAAGTAAGTGTCAATAATGTGAAACCCATTTTTTAACCTGTCTCCTACACTACCCTGACATCTGCAGTAATGATCTTCCTCAGATGGAGCACAGCTGATCAGGGTCATTCACTGATAAACGTATTTCAGAGGATTTTTCCCCCTCTATCTCAGTTTGAAATTCTTATCCTATAATGGTGTGTCCTTGCAGAAAATGCTTCTGAGTCCCAACTTTTTATTTCTTTGTGTCTGGTTGTTCAGTTAATGGAAACTTTATATTTCAGGTATATATGACTAACTTTCATTTACACATCTACAGCTGTACAGGGATTAGTGTAAAAATTAGGATTTATTCAGGATAGAAAAGACTTTAAAGATCACTTAATAAAGAATTTTGGATTGTTTTGAAACAGAGTTTGCCTCAAAGTTTTTTTTAATCAAGTTTCATTTCAGTGTCAGAAAAAATGTTCTACTATCACTGCCATCTTTTCCCAAAGAAAGATACATCTGTGATCATGTTGTTAATACATCTTCCTCTCATTCCCTCTGTAAGTGAATTTTGTGTTTAACTGGTTGTTTCTTCATTAAGTAAGACTTGATAAAGATGAAAAAAAAAAAAGTAGATTGACATTACTGCTTTAAGTTGATTTTGAAGACTAACAATCTGTACCAAAGGGACAAGAGAATGATGTCACACTGTCAAAGTTCCCAGTGGAATCTGGATTATCTCAGAAGGTGACACATTGAGAAATAGTGAAAGTTTCTAATTTCTACAGTTTTCAAGTGTTTTAATAATTACTCAAAAATCCCAAGAAGCTTGCAAATCCAAAACTTGCAAGATTCCTTTTCCTTTAGTTATTCACAAATGATGTTTAAGATAGAAATTAAGAATAAAAATGCATGATCTGGCAATACTTGGCTATCTCTGTCCAGCAACCAGACACAGCTGTAAGATCTGAAAGGTTTTATCTGCATCCATGTCCACTTCTAGTCCGTGCCTGCTCAGGCACCTGCCAGTTGTGCAGTGCCCGTCCTCAGCTCTTCACCCAGCTCTGGGCACAGGCGTTGCATCCTCAGTGTCACTGTCAGAGTGCCCCAAGCTGAAACAGATTTCTTCCTCTTTTCACTTGCTTTGCATGCTCAACATTACTGGTTCTTTTACTGTTTTCTTTTGCCTTCAAAAGCTCTGGTGTTCCAGTTGGAATACACTTCTCTCAAATAGTTTGGATTTTTTGTTTTCATGGCAAGGATTTTGATTTGTTAAAGTTGCAGTGATCCTCTAGAAAGGCATGGTCCACCTTTCTGAAGTGTAACAAGAGCAGCTCTGAATGTTGCTGCTTCCTCTTAGACTATCAGTAATACAGGAGTTGTCGCAGACAGCATCTTGGATCTCCTGCAACTGCATTTTAAAGCTTTTAGAGTTTCATTTTCTCTTTAAAATGCTTCTTTGAACATTACCTATGCCCAGAGGAACAGTTTAAAAATAAAAAACAGGATTTTAGAGCTACAATTGCAGCCACAGGGGATTGTATAGTATTCCATTGTTGCTTTGCTCTAGTATTATGCCTCTATTAGCTCAAAATATAAGACCTGATAATGTAGGCTCAATTGGAATACCTAAGATGAACGCTGAGAGTTTCATCTTGGAGGACCTGCAGTATTACTTATTTGACATCATATTACATCAGTTTTACAAAATTTCTCTTTTGCTACAAAAAAAAAAAATCCTAATCAAGACTATTAATGTTGTTTTTATTTAATTTAGAAAATAAAAAAGATAAAAAATAAAAAAAAAAAAAATTAAAATTTTTTAGCTATTTCCTCCTAATCAGGGATGCATATTATTAACCATCCTTTTCTTAGTTGAATCTTATCCAGTTTTCACTCTGTCTCTTTTGAGTTTTACAGGAGATGAAAGAGGCCCCCAGCAACTATTTCCAGATCAGTCCCCTGTCAAATAATTCAGGTTACATGGACTTAATCATTGCAGGAAAAAAAAAAAAAAAAAACGAAACCCAGCCTGTTTAATAACTTTTTTCCATATGTCAAACACATTGAGGTACATTATAACAATACTACTCATGTTAGTGTTGGGTAATGCTCTACCATAAGAGGTTAATGTTTTAGGGCTTAAAACACACTGCAATGTGCAATGGATGTTGAAAGCATGCCAGCCTACATGAAAGGTGTATATGAGATGAATTCACACCCCTTATTACAGACAGATAATGGTCAGTAAAAAGACAGTTAGTATATCAAAGAGAATCCTAACATAGCAATCTATATATTGAATTCCACATTTTCTGAGGAAATTCATAAACTTATTTCAAGACCTGGAGAATGCCTATCAAGCATAGAAAATATTCTGGTCTTTCAGTACAGATATCAATGCTCAAATACTCAACAGAATTTGGTGTGGAATTTTATTTAGATTTTCAAAACAGGCTTGTCACACTCTGTTTTAAAACAGAAATATGTTCACTGCTTCTGTTACATACATTTTTCTGCACTGGGTATTTCATTCATCATCCAAAGTATTGTCTGCTTCTCAAGGTCTCAAGGGGAAAAAAAAAAGCTAATTTAGGATACCCCTAAAGCTCAAGTATTTGTTGGTAGAAATACAGGCTTGTCATTGTTGATGCATAATAACCTTGCTGGTAATTACAGCTGACTGTGCCAGTGGCTCAGAGTTAGGGAGAATATCTGTAATAGTAGCTTCTAGAAAGTCTCTGACCTCAGATCTACCCATTTGATATGTTATTTTCCTTTAGATTAAAAGATAGAAAGACAGCTCCAATTCAGACATGTTCAAAAGCTTTCTTTAACTTTCCCTTTTTCCTGGACAATCCATAGGGGATCACTTTGAAGAAGCAAGTGCTCAGTTGGAACATGTGTGTCATATACATTATGATGTTAAAGAAGGACTTGGGGATCACAGATTCATTTTCTCTAAAGCCAGAAGAACCCCTCTGATCACATAATCTGATTCCTTGTTTAAAGGAAAACAGAGCATTTCCCTGAACTATTGCCCATTTGAGCCACAGGTTATCTTTAGGAAAAAAAAATCTATTATTTATTTAAAGATTTATATTAATGAAGTTCTCCACCACAGTGTTTTTCTAGTTGTTAATTATCTGTGCAATTAGAAATTTGTATGTTTTATGTAGACCAAATATTTAGCTCAACCTTCCAAAGAGTGGATCTTTCCTCAGATCCAGTATGTTCAATTTCCAACATTTTCTTCTTCTGTAATATTTATATATTGTGGCCATTCTGAGATACACAGCTTAATAGAGTCAGTCCTTTGAAAATCTGTAATGTCTGATTCCCAGTGCTGGAAAAATTTCATAGTGTAACTTAAAATGCAAATGATCTCTGAATGTTTTCTGGCCTGATCTCACAGCTCAGAGAAAATCTGTATCAGGTTGCCCCAGATAAGATGTGAAGATCTCAAGGGATGGAGATTCCACAGTCACTGAACTCCTGTTTCAGGTTTTGGCAGCCCCTTTCCAAATTCTTTTTCCTAGCATCTTCTCAACATTTCTCATGTTGCAGTGTGTGCCCATCCTTCTCATCCTAGCACTGTGCACTTCTGAGAAGAATCTGGCTTCATCCTCTATATGTCCTTCTAAGTGCCAGCAGACAGTGCTAAGACCCTCCTGTAGCCATCTCAGCTAGGGAATGGCCTCTCAAACTTCCTTCCACACAATATGTGCTCCATCTTTGTGCCACTCTGCTGGAGTTGGACACAATACCTCAGATAAGTCTTGCAAGTGCTGAGAAGAGCTTGTTTCCCTTCACCTGCTGGCAACTAAATTTTCCTAATGTGGTGGAATTTCTTTGCCACAAGGACAAAATACAGATTCATGTTCATCTTGTTGTCCACTGGGATCTTCCATCTCCTTTTGTCCAATGCTGCTTTCTATCCAGTTGTTATCCAGCATGTATTGTTGCATGACTTGTGCTATATCCTGGTGCAGGACTTTGCATTTACCTTTAAGAGGCTTTTGTCAGGCCATTTCTTGAGTCTGCTGAGCCTTTCCCTCCAGGGTATTGCCAGCTCTTCACACTTTGTGCTTGCTGAGGGCACATTTTGTCTCATCTTTATTAAAGGCATTAAACAGTATCTATCTAATTTATTTATCACAGTAAAACAGCATTTACATGTGTTTTCTCTGCACTATTTCCAAATTGTATCATCCTTCTTTAATGGAGGATGCTGATACTAAAATGAAAAGTGCTAATGAAGAGGTAAGACCAGTGCAAAATAATTGCATGTGCTGACCAAGTATCTTGTTTACATATGTACTGCATTTGCCTTTTGTTATATGAAATAAAGTAAATATGCTTATCTCTCATAATGCCACTCCTTTTTCATTGTTACTACTTCTTTCTTACTAGTACTTTCATTCTTTCTACTATATCTCTCATAATGCCACTCCTTTTTCATTGTTACTACTTCTTTCTTACTAGTACTTTCATTCTTTCTACTACTCTTTCTATGAAATATCCTTCTTTGTTAACATTTGCAGTTATTAAAAGGTGCATTATCTTTTTACACTCCATTTCAAAAACAAAGAGAATCATGCCGCAAGAGCAACCACTCTTTTTCATTATTTAAAATGTCTCTCTGCCTTTGGATTATTTGTAAAAGTTTTTATATCTTTTTTTCTATTTCATTGATCAAGTGTTTTAATAGCAGTGCTAAGGATATTATTAGAAGTATTTGATGATGCTTGTAGTCTTACAGACACATTTAAATGTGTTTGTTCTGCACCTCTTAATCAAAGTGACAGATAGAACCAAGGCTTATAAATGACCCCATGTATTACCTCATCAGTACTTTATTTCAAACATTTCTCATTTCATCAGAGACTTCTGCCTTTCTTCACTCTCAAGAGTGTATCTTAGAAGATACTTTCCAACCATATTATTGATTGGCCTCCCAAGAAAAGGAAGTTATCAATTAGGTTAGGAAAATAAAATTAGCCATTTTACAGACACATCCAGTCAGTAACATTCCTAACATGGAAAGAACACACATTAACCAAGCTTTTGTGACATGGAAAGTAGCATCCCTTTCCTTCTGATTCTCTCACTGAACACATTTTACACCTTCATTGTATTATTATGAGTAAATTGTCAAGTGGTGACAATGTGAGGAAAAGCTAAGCATAGTTTCTAAGGAACTATCAGAGTTTTGTTAGAATATTCTTGTGGTTACCAGTGTGCATTCTCCCACAGTCTTAGATGCTCTTTTTGAAAGTGAGGACTTGATGCCTATGAAGGATTTTGTATGGATCCAGCAAAACTTGTTCATGCTGAAATAAAAAATCCCTTATTTGTGAACAGGATGTTACAAAAGGTTATGCTAAGTCATTGGTCACTGAATTAGCAACAAAAATGAAATGCAGCTAATAATGCAGTGCACATTTCACACGATAGGAATAGTGTCCTTTGCAGGACATTTCAGAAGGCAGGTCAATGTTTTTATTATTAAGGAGCACTCTTTAAATACCCAGAGTCACATGCAGCACCCAGCAATTGTCAAGCTAGCAAGCAGGATGTGGCTATTTACCAACTGCTGCTTATGCTCATTTCCAGTGAGCTACATATCATGCTTTTATGCTTTAGCAGAAAGTGTGTTAGGTGCCATCATGAATGATTTCTTTAATTCATCATAACAAATACCTGTCTAATCATGTAAATTTTTTCCTCCTGGAGGCAAATTATTCTGTTTTTATGAAAGAAAAACTTCCTAAATTTTATCAATATGAGTCATAGAATGAGTCTAAAAGTTTTCCACACACTGCCCATTTCAGCAGCATACAGCATACATATGTAACATTAAGAATCATCTAAGAATAGCAGAACTAGGAATCAGGAGAAAAGTGTTATGTAGCTCTTTCTTTATTGACATTTGTTCTGCATCTACTGTGGCTTTCTCAAACAACAATACAATTTGTTCACTGAGGCATGTTTAATTCCATGAGGAGCACTCTGAGCAACTACAAATATGGGTATTTGTGTAATATTTTGGTGATTAAAAAAACCCTCTTTTCTTGACATGCAAAATCATAAAAAATTACTTTGTATTTGAGGTATTCTAAAATAGTTTTAATTAGACAATTATTATACAGATTCAGAGTGTATTGCCCTATTTCAGTTTCATAATTAACTTGGATACAGGAGTCCATATGGCAGATGAGCAATATTAAATAAAAATAGCTGGTTTGACAGAGAGAAAACTGGTGTTATTGTGAAGAGATTTGTGCATTACATAATTCATGATTTTTATAGAAGACTTAGAGTTATGCCTAGAAACTGTTTTTTGTTTAGATTCCAACCAAGGTATGCCACTGTTGAGTAATGAATAATGCAGATATCATGGTGCCCTCAGTGAACTATACAGCAGAAAAAGCAGCTGACTATCAGAAATAGCTCATTAGGAAAAAAAAAATAAATGTGAGCAAAGCACATTACCTTGATGGAGAAACAGAAAAGACAGATTCTACTTCACAACTAATTTGTATAAACAAGCCTGAAAAATTTCTGGTTCCTAAAGCCTTTGGGCAAACTCAGAACTAATTAAATAAAAAATGATCTCTGTTTCATACTTTTCAGATGAAATTGTAAGATATTTCATCATGAAAGTATATGTAATGCAAATGTGGGCCAACAGCAGTCTAGGACTTCTAAAAATGAAACCATGGATGAGAAAGACACAATGAAGTCTGACTCATTATAGCATCACTGTTTGCAACTTCAGGATGTAGTTAAGATGGTGTCAGCATTTTTATTATATAACCTATTTTCAGTTGTTTATTACTTAGCTATAAAAATTTACTTCAGGCTAAATCTGAGTGCACAAGCTTTCAGATATTGTGTTGGTTTTTTGTTGTTGTTATTGTTTTGGCGGATTTTTTTAATAAGTTTAAATAAATTCTAAACTTTGACTAATGCATTTACAATTGGACAAATCTCTTTTCTGTGAATGGTGCTGAACTTACACACTTCTTTTACTGAATTTATAAACATCTTTTAATTTCCAGAGCATATAAAGCATTATTGGAAAACTCATTCTGCACCATTAAAATTTTTCAGCTTTTATATTTCCAAATACTTTAAAATCAATCATCAAACCTATTTAAGGCCTGTCAAAAAGGAGAGGTATGATGGCTGAAATTAATATACAAATGATGGAACAAAAAACCTTACTCCAAAAGTATAGTGTAGCACAGAGCTACAACTTAAAACCAAGTAGCAAATTCAGTGAATAAATTTACACCTAAATATATTGTGTTGTATATATTACCACTATATTACTGCTACATATATAACAAGTTCAGTGTCTGTTTCCTAATCTTCTGTATCTTCTACTGGACAGTCTTAATTTTTCTGTATGTCTACAGAGTACAAAAATCTGTAAAACATTTCATCTGTGCATCATCTGAGTAAACCTCAAAAAGACTGTAAAAATGCAATTAAGAAATAGTAGATCATCTTCCATCTAGTCCAACAACAGGGAAAACCTTCACGTTAGATACCAAAAATGCTTGCATTGGAGGCACATGTTTGGTGCTCTCAGAGATGGGCTTTAAGCAGGCGCTTTTCCTTTCTCAGTGCCCCAGCCTGTGGGGCTCCCCAGGGCTGCTGTGTGGGGTGAAGAAGGCAAAGGCACCACTGCCAGAAAGCAGCAGGAATGCACTGCTGGAAATGGGGTCCTGTGCCAGTTCTGGCATATTCATCAGACACTGCTGACTTAGCTTCTGGCACACTCTGTTTGCACTCTGAAGGGAAAACATGTGCAGACAACTTCTGGGGACCACTTGAAACACCTGTACTAATTTAAAAGTGGGGTCCCAGGCATGCTTCTGTAAAGACCAAAGGCTGTCTTGTCAATTCTACGAACATCATTTGGGTGTGTATCATCTGAAATTGAAGGACAGATATTTATCTTATGCTTGGTTTCCACTTACTTTGCAAAAAATTGATTTAAAGGTTGATTCATAATCCGCACAGAACAGAAATGATAGCCATTATATATGCAGTAATAGGTCACATACACAATATTCAGCACTACAATCAGTTTAGCTAGGTGAATGAATGATGAGTAAGATATCACATCCTTCTCAAAAAAAGTATATTTAGGTCACTGACTTATCTCATATAGCATTAGTTAATGTGTGCTTTGAAATCTTTCTTAAGAGTGAGCACAGAGAAATCACTGGGGTTTTGTACTGGTTAAACACAGTCTTAACTTTAGATTTTGCTCCCAATTAATATATAATATATTAATATATAGATACATATATATAACATATATAATATTAATATAGATATTTTAAAATTGGCTACAATATCTCCCCATCTATACATGTACAGTAATTAATTGGTCAATTCAAATATTACCCAATTCATACATATTGTAAGTCAAAACTAAAGAAAATGCAATGGAATACTTTATTTACTGTTTTAAGGCACATTCATTAATTTCACTTTCATTTATAAATCCTTTCCCTTCCCTTTCCTTATGATTGAAAAGAAGAAAAAACAAACAGAGCCTCAGACCAAAAAATTATTACCAGGATCCATTATTCTTGTGAGTCACTTTCCTGCTTTAGCTGACTCTGAGTATTTTGGTCATCTGACTGAAGACTGAAGCTTCCCAACATTATTTTCAGTTGCTCCCTGTCTTTGAGGACTAATTTCATAGTTCTTTTATTTTATTTTTTGGGCATATATGTTGCTTTTCTTTAATTTTCTTGTAGTTACTTTCCCTTCTTTCACCCTTTTCCCAGATTTATTATGTTCCTAAACAATTGCACTTAAATATTTTCTCTATCTTAGCTTCTGAACTACAAGTGCATAATCTTAAAAGCAGTTAATGTGTTTGAGTGAAGAGATGGCTATGTATACATCTGTTTCTTGAAATAGGACTGCTCCTCTTGAGCTGGGACTACGAGGTACTGCAGGAAGGATCAGTTTCTCATGCAGAAATCAGGGCACTCTCTTCCAGTGTCAGCTCTCAACACTCCAACAGAACCTCAAAGACTTGAGGGTCTCATTTCTGGACCTTCCTATTACTAAATCTGCTGTCAGATGGAAGGATGCAGGAAGCAGAGGAATTCTGGAAGGGTTGTTGACTTGTTTAAGCAACGAGGATCTCCATGTATCATTTTCTTATACCATTCTTCTAATAATTTTTAATCTTCTCTTTGGAGAAGCAATCTTCCATCTCCTTTTCAGAAAAAGATAAATATTTTTAGAAACTTCTTTGTGTCATTAGACTAAATAGACTGCTACCTTTTTATTTACACAATGACTATTATACTGAGGATCGTCCCACCAAAGACAAAATTTTATTAATTTTTTACTTCTGCAACATTTTAATTGAATGTTGATTTTATTATTTTATTTTAGTTGTAATCAAAGCCTAGCTCTTTGCCTGCAGTCTACACATTTAGCAAAGAAATTCAACTGCACATAGAACAACCGATTAACAGATTAAAGATTGAATTGTCCTGAAGGAGAACCAGCCCTCCTTACAATAGTTTGATGTTACTGCAATACCAGGGAGCTCAAAAAATTAGATGATTAATGATTCTGAGAGTCATGTTACAAAAGAAGACACATAATTGGAATTTAGTCCCAGGACTTTGATGTCTGTATCTTGGCTATATCTTGCCTGTGATGCATCTTTGAAATTTCTATCTTTTGTCACTGTAATACTTTGGATCACAACGTAATAGAGAAGGTTTCTTCTTTTTGTTGTAATTGTTTTTGTTCATACTATGTAATTGACCCATTTCCATGTAATTTACTCAGGGAAACTTGACATGCCTTTTTTTCTGCATTACAAATATTTCTGATTTGCAATTCATTAAATATTTTCCTTAGCAGATATATCCTTAAAGGGTGGGAAAATTCCAGGGAAGGTTGAGCAAAAAAAACTCAAATTCAGCATATTTATAATCTTTGTAAAAGGAGTTGAAAAAAGATTGGTAGGTGTTCTTAATCAATATATTATGTGACATTGAAAATGTTCTAAAATTCTTGAAAGAGCCAAACAATAAGACAGTGTAAGAACAAATTTATACATATAGAACCAAGCCTGAAATACCTTTATTTCTCTCATTCTGGATACTCCCTTATACCTATAATTTTCATAATTTTTAAGCCTTGTAAGATAATTAAGATGCTTCTTTGACTAATTCTAAATGCAAAAGAAGTATTCTTGCCTATACTATTTTCCTATTCTCATTAACTTTCCAAACTGTACAGTAAGTACAAAAGTGCTCTCTAATGTACCTATATAAATGAAAACATACAGAAAGTGTACATATTTCACATGGATGTTAGAAGAAATATAACCAGAAATAAGAGATCATCTCCCTGTACTCGGCCCCAAATCCTGGGTCCATTTTGGGGCCAATGACAAAGATAAACACTGAGGTGTTGGGGCATGTCCAGAGAGGAGCAGAGGAACCGGGAGAGGTCTGGAGCACACCAGGAAAGTCCTGGGAGAGCATCTGAGGGAGCTGGGGGTGCTCAGCACAGGAGGCTCAGGGGGGACCTCATCACGCCCTAAAACTGCCTGAAAGGAGCCAGGTGGGGTCGGGCTCTTCTCCCAGGAGGAAAGAGGAGATGGCTACAAGCTGTACCTGGGGGGGTTCTGACTGGATATTAGGTAAAATTTCTGCACCAAAAGGATTGTGGAGCACTGGAAGGGGGTGCCTGGAGAAGTGGTTGCAAAGCCTAAAATCATACAACGAATGTGAGAGGTGTGGAAATGTTTAAATGCAGTATTCTCTGAAATTTATTTCAAAGCATAACTCTTGACATCATAATGCCTTCTGTAAGTAAACTTTGTTCCAGTAGAACTGCACATTTAAATCACATTGCACACATGACTTGTTCTTGTAACTGTAATTGTTGCACTTATTCCAAATGTTAATGGATTGAGGTAAGCCTGATTTCTCAAGCAAAATAGAGATTGTAAGTACAATCCAGCACCAAAGCTTTTACAGCGAATAACAAATAACATTTTTACCATGCTGACAGTCACAGAAATAGCATGGGATAAAAAAGCTGTTAAAACCTTTTCTCCTTCCTTAGAGAGCTATGTAAGTCACCTATAGCCTAGGATTCATAATATTTTTTATCTTTACCAGGCAAGGAGTAAGATAATTGGTCTGTCTGACTGTGTATCTGTTTCAAAAGCATCAAAACAATATATGCAATAGAATCTGAGGGGGGAGGAAAATCGTATTGTAAAATGATAGATGATAATATGCCCAACAGGTAAACCTTTTATAGGACAGGGTTAGGGATCAAGGTTACAGCTAATAATGTATTGCAGAATACTGTAATTGTCTGGAATATTTTCTGATTATGTTCTTATTTCTAAATTAGTGTTTTGATGTAGTGCACCTCTTCTTAGGTTCTGAGAGTTATTAATAGATACATGTCCTTTAGTATAAGTAATCTGTTCCACATATGAAGAATATATTGTTCAAAATAAGAAGGCATGTTTCATTTTATAATTGGTTAAAAACTCTTGAGAAATAGTTGTTCATTCTGAAAAGTACTGTAGAGAATAAATTGCCTCTTCTGCTTCAAAAATCTGTGAAGTCTTATCTTTTTGATTCAAGGTTTTCCTCAAAACATAAATTTAGATACTGGGAGAGCAGAAAATTCTGCTATCTTTTATGTAGAAAGTAAAATATTAAAGGAAATTACATCAAAGATCTAATACTGTGGATTTTGTTTTGGTTTATTTTGGCAGTGAACCTATTAAAATCTATTCTTTTAGACTCACACTTTTTTCTTTTTTTTTTTCCCTTTTCTAAAGTTTAATAAAAATAAATTCCCTCTGAACTAAATCCTAGCAAATCTAATCAAAGGCAGTCACTTCACTAAGGGGAAGCAGGGGGTGGGGAGGAACTAAATTACAACTTTCTACAAGAGCCTAAAAAGCAAAATGGAAAAAAGCCATAGTCAATATAATAAATCATAACATCATAGAGAGCTTATTTGGAGGGAGTTAAGGAGTGTTGATTAAGGAGGTGTTGGTGTTAAGGTTGTAATCAGGCAGCCATTTCAAGCCTCGCTTTCACAGCCTGCTGACATGAAGGAATAACATTTATTTTGTGAACAGTTATGTGACTGAAGTCAGAGACAGATGAGAAAGGGATTCCCGCCCCCCACTCCCCACCCCGCCTCTTATTTCAGCTGTAGAATAAAAACATGTAAAGGCTTTATGAGTTACAAAATGAGATGTGTTATTTTTCTCCCCACTTCTCCAGGATGAAAGCTACCTTTTCCAAATATGCAAATTAACATCTGTATGAGCAGAACCTGGAAAAAGTAAAATGGACTCTTCGCATGCTTATATCAATATCTACGTGTGTACATATTCATGTGAATATGAGAGCCTAAGAAACTGCTGGATGGGAAATGTGCAAGTAAAGGCCTTGGTCTTCCCTCACATTGTGCAAATTGAAAATAATTCTGCTGAATTCAGTTGACACAGTTTTGCTGTCAAAGTGGTTTCTCAGAGAAAATAACTAAAAGGCACTGATTCTTCAGACAGTTGAGTATCTGGTGTTTTGCACTGTTGAAAAAGATCAGATTTTCATCTGATTTTACTACTTCGCATAGTTTGAATAGTGTGTATTAAAAGCTATAGGAAAAACAGAATGACATCTATGTTTGGATAAGAACATCATGGTGGAACAAAGTCTTATTTTTCCTCTAGGAAACTTGTATAATTTATATATGTGAAATTTCAATGTATTTCAGATCATTGCTTGAATTATGTGTATGCCAAATATGCTCTGTCAATGGAGCCAACTCTAATTTCTAAATTTTTTTGGAGCTACTGAGAATATACAAGTAGGAGCACCACTGGTGCTATCTTAAAAGTCTAAGGATATGTGAAATAATTCACAGGGGAAAGGTAGTAGCTTTCATTAGCTCAACAAATACAGCTATGAAAAAAAGGATACATTTTCAGGCAGAAAAATTATATAAGATGTATAAAATGACCAAACATCATGATATGATATTGATAACATTAACCTCATTGTATACTAACACACTTTGCACTGAATGAAATATTGAATTAGAAATGTTTCAACTCATGTAGCCTTCAGCTAAGCTGCCTTTTTGGAGAAGATGGCTATTTGCTCTATCTTGCCTTTAAAGTAGTTGCTTTATCAATATGAGCTGGTATTTAAAAAATCCAAAAATTATTCATTGTCATAGTTAAATTTTGCTCTAAATAAAACACACAAGAAAGTTCTAGGATAAAAATAATACTCCAAATATGACCGAAGAAGAGTAACCAGATTTAGGAAAGAGGCTGAAGGAATATCTGAAGGTGTCCTTGGCAGTACCCATGCAGTCTTTTCTTCTTGTTCTTTTTGTATGGCTCGACTTTAGGATCTCCTATTGGAAGATGAAAATGGAGAGCTAGAGACTGAAAAATAGAAAGAAGGAAATTCACTTTCCAGTCTAACCTTATTCCAACTAGGCCTACTATAGATTTTTGCTTAATAAAATATTAGATTAAAAAGAACAATTCTTCAATAGCACACATCCATTCCAAATTGGGGAAGTAAAAAATTAAAATAATCATGATCAACAGTTATGTAAAAAGAGGAAATGTAAACAAACACACAATGAGAAATCAGATACTCTTCAACTTCATAACAAAGAAATAGTGAATTCAGAAGGAATCCTAGTATATATTAAATCTTTGATAAAAAATATTGATTTAAAAACCACTTTAAAAGGCATTACCTTACTTCCAAAGAACAATTAGAATAAGAGAAACCTTAGATATATCTAGCTGTGATTATGACATAGCCTAATGAAGATTTGGCATTATTTACTAAAGGAAAAACCTGACAGATGATGCAAAGGGTCTATGTGCTCACACACATGGCAAACATTTAAGAAAAAAGGATAACAGATCTTTTTCCTATTTTGTGGGTTTGTTTTTGTTTCAGGTAATAAAGGGGTACCAGTAGATTGGAGAAGCACAAGAATATAAAGAGATATTTGCTGTTTGTCTCTGAAAATACTTTTCAATTCATGGATACCTGTAAACTGGCTCTATAAATTGAACAGAATTTTTTTTAAAAAGTTTGTGTGTGTGAAACTTAAATTTGAATGCCTACAGATTCAAGAGGATCATTTTTGTTTAGGAAGGAAAAAAAAGGTCTTATCTTCTAAATCCTCCCATACTTATTTCATAAAAGGACATTTATAAATAATTCCTAGGGAATGGAATTACTGCAAAGCACAAAAAAACCCTTTTCTGTTCAGAGATTCTTTCCAAATTGGCTCAGATCACCAAGACAATTGATACAGCATGATCAGAACAGAAAATCTGGTTACACTATTACTGTAACTCCCCAAGTCAAGGCCACTTCTTAGCAAATTACTTTCTGCATAACCATACAATGATTTCAAATTTCCTCATTCCTTAAACCAAATTGCAGCAATGTTTACCTAACACACACTAATGAATCTTGGCATCTTTATATATAGTCCATTTAGGAAAAAAGTACTTTGATCTCCTCAGGGGAAGTTCATGCCTAAGTGGAAAACTTCTTGAGGACTTCACAAAGCACAGCAGTTTTATAGGCCTACTATGGAAAAGTGTAAGTAGATCTCAGTTCATGAAAATGAGAGTTCAGGTTGTGCAGGTCCATTGTTGAAAGCATGATTGTCTTGCCTACAAACACCCAGGCTAGAACTTCCCTGCAGGACCTGCACTGAGGAGATAATTCAATCATGAGGACTAACATGGTGATGAAATAATGTGTATTAAAATTGGATTACACATTCACTGCCTTTTTGCACAGCAGATGTTGAAACATTCTGACAGTTCTGAAAGTATGAAGACTACAGTAGAGCTGATCAGAATAATATAACTCTTCTTCTTCTAAATCTATCATATAGAGTAGGAGAGTAGAGACTAGAATTTCTAGACTCTAGGACACTGCCCCAGCAGTTTTAAAGATGGTTTTTGTTGCACTATTGAGCAGCAGGGTAATATTAACTGCAATGAGCAGAGGTGGTATTAACTGCAATGACTTGACTGAAGGTCTATTAGCTATTACCTTTCTGAGTGTTAAAAAGCATGAATTCGTACCTACATAATTCCTGAAGTTGAGTAATCAATAACGAATTTAATAATACTTACTTTCTTTTCATTTGTTTTCCATTCATCATTCAAATTTTCAACTTTTATTCCCCAGAATGATAAAGGTTAGAACTTTTTCCTTGATATAATTGATGACACTACAATCAAAGTGCTGATAATTGTATATAATTGCATGTTGGAGGCAAACTGCGAAGAGAAGGTTAAGCACTTCAAGAGGAGACGAAGGAATGTGAGACTGGCAATTTCTCTACAAGCACCCTGGAGAAGGGTCATCCCACTCTTTGTGCTGTTGCATGGCCAGAAAATGCCCTTTTGGTTTTTTTCCAAAACCAGGAGAGAAGGTTGTTCCAAAAAATTGGACATAAAGATTCCAAATCATGGCCTTATCCTTTCTTCCAACTGCTCTGTGAAGACAGATACATTTAAGAGAAAGCTTCCAGTGTGAGATAGAGATTTTGTGCTACTGTTTAAATCAGAGTATTTAATATGTGGACATGTGTTCAGCACTGCTCAATTACAGTAGCTCCACATATTTTCATGGTTTGATGCCTCAGAATAGAGTATCTTTTAAAGGAGTTCCTGAGCATGGCTAATTCCTTGCTGAATTGCTTGGAATGGTGGAGACTCAATTTTTACAGCTGTCTCAGCCTTTCATTATAGAAAAGCTTCAAAATACTTAGCAGTGAATCAAACTCTATGGTAACTTATTGGTAGGATTTTGCTGAAATGATAGAGTCACTACAGCAGTAATTCCCATTTCCATAGCAAAATTGTAGTTTACTTATCCAGCTATTTCAAAAATGTTATTGGAGAAGATTCATTTTTCAATTTATATTTTTATCCATTATACCTTCTATTTTTTTAAAACCCAACATATTTTAAAAGACAATAACAATTTTAAAATGCATAGTTTTTATTTTTAAGCAATATCAATTTAACCAAACAATAATAATGTCTTCATTTTTTCTGCTTGAAACTGTAATTTATTTTTGGCTTTTGTTTTTTCCTTACTTCAGCCCTAAGCACTGGCTAAAAATTCCACATGACAGTTTGAAGGTATAGAGCTGTACAATTAAGAAAGAAAACAATCAGTGATTTGCTGTGTAATGGGAAGTTCAGATTTGTACTTCCACATACCATGCTTCTTAGTAGAAGGGCCAATTTCTGAGCTGCTCGTACTGTACAGCTCTCATTCACAGGATCTCTTCATGGGCATAATTGCATAAATAAGTACATATGGTCTTTATACCTTTCATTCTGAGAAAGCATTTCAAAAGCAGAAGCAAAGCAAATGCTCCTGTCTGAAGTGTGTGGCTAAATTCTCAGCCACATTATTTAGTTAATTTAAAAAAATATTCAGAACAATCAACCCAAGAAATAATGGACTTCTGAAGGTATTTGAAACCTGAAATTTCTATTCATAGATTTTCATCTTAAGCCTCCAGAAAGAGGTTGTTGTTATTCATTATTTTGGGCCAAATTTTTGAATAGGTAAACTTGGTCATTTCATTTGATTATAGAAAAGCATTTGATTATATGATCACTTTTCTATCTCTTCTAATGTATCTTCTTTATCATAATATTTACTTTTATTTATACTGTGGTAATAGTAATTAGATATATAGCAAAATGGGACATTATCTCCCAGCTTCTTATCTTTATCTGTGTGTTGTTATCCCAAAGCATTCTCTCAGGAAAACACAAAAGTAAACTGAAACCTTTAATCTTTTAAGCTCCAGGATGACTGTGATGCTCTTCTGTGATGTGAATTTACTCTGTCAGTTACTAAGAGTTGTGTACATGAAGTATCATGTAGAAATTGGGCTGAGCATGTGAGGATACAGATTAATAGTAGGAAGAATTTCCTGAATTATGAAAAAATTTAATTTTTTTGGAATATATACTTTGGGAAACAATATTGAAAACCCAAGCTTCCATTTCCATTCTTGTAATTTCCACACTCTTTTGGTAGCTATTACCTCTAATTATCAGGGAACTCCCATTAGTCATGCACTTAGTTATCAGAGTGACTCCAGTGGCAGCAGCTCAAACCCAATTAGGAACTTGACTAAAAGTACTATAAACCTGACTGGTTTTTTACTGGTAGATGAAAGTCAAGGATATAAATGAGAGCAACCCCCAAAATGCTTTAAATAGTAATCTTGTATCACTGTGCATGTTGCTGTTTACTTCCTAAAATATAATTTTTTATTGTGAGAATATGTATTTATTATTAAGGCAATGGTTTTGTAAGTTTCTGTTACTCTTTGCCTGCTTTCCCAGGACTCTGTAAACTCATGTGCATGGCTCTGAACAATTAACAATTTGATATTATATCCCAGGTTTATCTTCTGTCACTATTTCTAGAAAGTGCATTAGATAATTTTTGTTACCAGCCCTGTAAAGATCCTCAGCTGTTTCCAGTCTCTCTTAGGATGTTAATATTTCATTTGCAATCACACTCTGTGAGCTGTAAAAATGTTTACATATGTGTATAAGGCAACAGAATATTTTTCACATTTGAATCTATAGTGACAACCCTAAACTCAAACACACAATCTTTCTTCTACCTTCCAGATTCTTGACTCAGAGCCCAAAAGCTTAAATCAGGAGTGTCTTCCAGCACGTAAGTGCTCTCATGTCCATCCACTTCAGGTGCCTTTGCAGCACATCTATGTTTTTTGTTTATTAGTTTCCTATGTTGATGACCACTTATGTTATTATGTATGTTATTGAACTGGGACTGCTGAGATCAAAGTTAGAAGTAAATGAGTACAGCTGAATATGGGTAAGTGCACGTATCTACTCAATTGTTTAAATAATTTAGATTAATCTTTCAAAAAGCAGGAATCACATGTGGGAAAGACACCTGTGGATTTTAGAAATCAGGTCTGGTGGCTGATTACAGTATTTTAAAGAATAGCTTCTTCAAGAGCTTTATGCCTAGGAGGTGTGCAAAGCAGCAAATTATTTCTACTGAATGGGATAGTAAGAGCTTTATTGTGTGTAAGTTAAATATCTCTCAGAAACAAAAGTATTCATAACTTCCCTTTTAGCCTGCTGTAGAATAGCTCTTGAAACTGAAAGATCAGCAAGAACTTTCAGATAATTTTGTCTGTTTTTATTTTCTTGCTATGATCTTGCTTAATGCAAGACCATTAAAATATTCTTTTATCTAAAGTATAATTAGGAGACAACTACACTGTGAACAGCTAAATCGTTAAACTGCTTCAGAAGAAAAAAGGTAATCTTGAATTTCATTCAGAAAGCAGAATGAAGAAATGGAGGGCTACAATTTTATTCTTAAAAGAAAGCTTTTCATTCTAGGATGAGCTACTGAAAACTAGTTTGACTCACACAATTGTGTTGCACAAAAAATGTATTCAATAAGGAGTAGATCAATATTGTACATAGACATTTTCACATTTAAATTTTCATTTTTCTCTCTGCACACTTTGGGCCAGCTTTCTTCCTTTCATAATTATTTTCTCTGATACCTTTAAGTTTCAATTAGTGATATTCTTAGTGTTTCTGCATCTGGCTCACAAAATAAATACCTTCCTACAAAAGCATTCAACTTATTACTTCACAAATAAACTCTGAAATTCTAAATTATTTAGACTCATAAGTAGATCAATAAAGAGAAATGAATAAATTCATATTCATTATGTCATAAGAACACATGCTGACTTATGGAGGCAGAAAAAAATGAAGTGAACTGGTATTGAGTTTAAAGAAATTCTGATCAAATTCATTAATTTTACAGAAAAATCTGTTTAATATGTGATTATTTTGACAATCAGAATGCAATGATCTGAATTCTGTCTTTCCTGTTGAATTTCTAATACTGCTTTTACATTCTTAATTGATAACTTTATTTATTCTGAGGATTAAACTAGACTTAAAAACAGTGAGAAATAATCATGATGTACCTGTTTTATCAGTTTATAGATAGGCATATCTAAGGTAAAAATATATTTTGTTCATGAGCATATCAAAAAATAAGATAACTCTTAATTGTTTCTTCTTGTTTAGTACCATGTCATTGTTTATCTCCTTTGACCTTTGTAAAAATGTCCAATGTGCTGGAAAGTGTAGATGTGGCTACATGTGAGCTCACACACCTAATTACAAACTCGAAAAAATAATCTTGCTTTCTCTTCCCCTTCAAATCTAAGACCATTTCTAATTATTAACTTTTTATCTCAAATATTTAGAAATATGTCTGTTCTCTAGACTTTCTGAGCACATGGAAAAATTGTTAATCAGTCCTGTTTTTTCTTTTTCAATGAGATCTTTAAGAACTGTGTCTAACAAGCACACATTCTGTTTTACAGCGCTTTTCAAGCGACATGATTAAGCCTCTGACATGTACGTAATTGCCAGGTGATTCAGTACCTTCTCCCTGCAGGTGTGGGGCTCGGGGCAATCACTGCTCTGACAACAGTCAGGCAACCCAAACTCTTAGTGATTCATATTTCTCTTAGCCAAAATATGTCCCATGAATTTGGATATTCTGAATCAGGATTTAGGTTGACTCTAGCTGGGAACTCTCACAAGTTTTAAAGTAAAAAATGTAATGACCTTAATTCTTTTTTAAAGACAAAATACAAGTACTAGTTACATGATTTGCATATAATGGGAATATTCAGTGCCCAGCATAAGTCCTCTGACTCAGGGACAATTTTGGTCCAATGGTTTGAAAGAGACTGGCCATTGCTCTGATAGAATCTACCCCTCCTTCTAGAGGTAGATTAGTGTAAAGCATACTTGTAACTCAAATACATGTCACTGACTTTAATGTATCTGGGAAGCATTTATGTTTTATTAGCAGATATTAATATTAGTGTTTTTTCTGTGATATTAATAGAATCTGAAAAAAAGTTACTTAAAAGCTGCTATAAAACACAGTCAATCTTGAGTAAACTAATAATGTGAGATGTGGTTCCTTGTCACCTTCTGTTCTTCACCTCTGTTTGGAAGAAGGTTTTTGTTGCTCTCTTCATTGTTGGACTTGTTCATATAAGTCCCTTGTAGGACAAGGATTTTCTATTGAAATTTTTTATTTATCCTTTTTTTTTCCAGAGATGATCTAGAGGAGATAAGGAAACAAGATGTGCCCCAACATCTTCTACATGGAATATATATTCTCCCAATAAAGACAGAGAAACAGAATAAATAAATAAGAACAATCTATATTCTTTCTGGTTTCATCACATCTTACAATGAGTATACAGCCACATTTGCCTTAGAAAGCAGAGATAAGTGCCATGATATGTTTCTTAATTCTAAAGAAAATTCTCCTTTGTGTCTGAATGGTGTGCATGATCACATGACAGAACATTCGATGTTTCTTCACGTGCTCGATCCAAGAAAACTCTAATTAGCTGAATATTTACCAACCACATTTTTTGAATCCCTCTTTTTCTAGTAACACATTTGATTAATCTGAAATTCTATATAGCTGGAGTTTTCTTACATCTGTATCCTCAAGTACTGAGATAATCTAATAATTGTCTTTTCAATACTTCAATTAAAATTCTGCTAGATACATGATTCTACCAGCAACAAATGAACCATAGGATGTTGGTATGAGAATAATGCAAGAAATACACACACCAATTTCATGTTTTTTTAAATTTATTTATGGATTCAAAATATACAATTGTGTGAGGAATATTTTATCACAGCAGTTTTTTGGATGAGATAAATTATTGCAGGAAATATTTGTTGTTTTATGGCTCCAATATATTCCCATTAAGTAAATGAAAATTCACATGAACTCATAAAAAATTAATTGAACTTTTGAGTCAAAATCTGTTATTTAAAAACACATATAGAGATCATTAAGATTAATAATGTCTGCATGAACTGAAAACAAAACAAAAGGAAGAATTTTCTCCAGAAACAAAGTTCCATGTATCTTCTTTCTTTTTTTTTTTTTTTTTCCGTTTTTACTACAGATCTTAAAAAATTTGTTTGGAACTTCTATAGCTCACTCTTAAAAAAAGATGTGTGATTATAGCAAATTTATAGGCACCGCTTACCATGGCTGTATCCATCACAAGAAAGCATCTGATAACAAAGCCAGGGTATCTCTCTCATTTCAGATGCCTGACCATTGGGAACTGTACAAAGAGCTGCTGAGGGGTGGCGTTTGGGGGTTATTTCTTTAATAATTTCAGCATTGTGGGGAACTATCAAATACCTCTCCTTTCGGCACTGCAAACTGTAATCTTGATGGTGGTAATTTAAGAAGTTCAGAATGCTTTTGAGCACGGAAGCTCTTAACATCTGTCAAAAGTGCTGTTAACCAAAAAAGCCCATTCAAGGAAACCCAAAATTGCTTCTACACAAAACAAAGTTGCTGTCTTCTACAAAGGTTTTCATCAGCTGTGTCCTATATTTTAACACCAGAATATAACTTGAAGATCCTTTCCTGGTTGGAACTTTTCCGGACACACTTTTATCAGGGATTAAACTCCGTTCTCAGGAAAACATCAGTCCTGGGTTACAATATAGTTCCACATAAACTGATTTTTTATGAATCCCTGAATATTCTTTAAAGTACACCCAAAGTTCAATCTAATCTAGATGGCATCATCAAATTTTTATACCATTACTGTAATTACATTTGCACACACAACTCAATTACCAAAGATATGGATTGTTACCTGCACAATTTGATTATGAAATTTAAATCAATATATTTGATATAATTACAGTTAAGGTTACAGTACATTTTGTCACAAACCACATTATACATTACTGTCTTGTTTTATGCATTTTAATAATTCACTTTAATCCGGTATACTTCAATAAAAAGGGATATTTTTCTTCTGGAGTAATTTCACTAAATGGGAGGAGATGGGAAAATATATTGTACATTAGCATCTAAGGCTAAGCAAATTATCTATCCTGCATTTTGTTTTAAGAATCTACAAGCATATTGTTGTATTTTGGAAACAGAGAAATATTATTGCCCTTCTGTATTGTTGTGTGTTCATGGAAGCTGATCCATAGGAGAAAATTTATAGAAGGAGACATATGCCAAGCTAAAGCCAAACTGGGTGCTAACACACCACATGTGCTTTGATATGCTTGTCCAGGTGCCAGTGAGTGTCAGATTTGACTCAAAGCTTGAATCTGGACAGTTCTGAACAAACAAATGTTTGATATGAGTAATTCATACGTGCACACTAATTCATGCATGCACACGAACTCTCTGAAATACATTCATCTGGGGGAGATGCAGCAGGGATCTGTTTAGAAAATACAAACACGCACTCCTAAAACAGAATAGAACCAGAAGCAATTTCATTATACTTATATTGCATAGTGATGAAAATTTTCAGTTAAGTTATTCCTACACAATTTTGTTAAAATTAGGTTGTGATTTGTCTCAAAGTGTTTCCATACCTTTGTTTGGATAAAGCTCACTATATAACAAGACTTTTGTATTTTTGCTTTTACTTTGAGGCCTGGCATAGTTTCACTTATAGTGAAATCATTATTCACTTGCTTCAAAAGAAAATATTAAATATTTGTTTAATCCTAAAATTCATCTTAAATACCAAAGGGATTTCTGTAGCAAAAGGGTTTTTTCTTCTTTATAAATCAAATTATTAACTGTAATTTACAGTAATTAACCTTAATTTAAACATTTTTAACAAAAACAATAGTAACATATATACAATGTTAGTAAATGTAATATATCTCTCTAAGATTAAAAATCCTGACAAATACTTTACTGCAACCTCTTGATATTTCCTGAAAACTGTCCTTTAAATATTCCCTTTTTGAGATGACCTGTGCTTTATTGTTACCAACACAGATAAGTGACAGTTTGATCCACAAAAGGTCAGATTTTTCTGCAAAAGCATCTACTAAAGCCTACTTGAAAAGCATTTTTAAATTTGAACATTAAAAATCAAGTGTGATTTCTGTTAAAAAAAATAGCAACATTCCAATATTGGTGGAAAAAAATTTAGATATTAACACTTAAACTCTGAACCCAGAATTACCTCTTTATTTAATGTTCTGATTTCCCTTACTTTCTGAGATCATAATAATCTGTTATTTTTTCCTTATGGTTTTGGGAGTTGAAGCTAAATAAAGGTAATAAATATGTGCATACATCCCAGTGATATTTGAGCAAAGAAACAGGTAGTGGCTGTCTGTACCAGAGAAACAATTCTTGCTTTGCTTCTTGGCCTCATTAGCTTGCTGTGTAAAAGGAAAAAGAGAGAGAATGGGTATCTTTTAGGTTTTTATCTTGGGCAGATACCAGGCTCTACAATTTTTTATTTAAATCACATTTCAGATTTCACAGTGAAAGTTAATAAGGTACTCTACAGGAAGAAAAAATACATTTTTCCTCAGATTAATTAACGTACTTTCAAATTGAGATTGTAAAAATGTTCTCTACATTTGTGACTGCAATATCTGATATCTAAGTAGGGATAAAATATAGTCTTATTCCTGGGAATGGATTTTCTTGTCTTCATTGAAAGATGAGTTCACAATAGAAATTAATTGAATTTTAAAAGTCTTGTCATAATTCCATTTCTTATATATCTTTTTAGTAAACATAAAATAAAAAGAATGACTGAAACCCCTCTGAAATCTTTTAAATGATAATGTCAGAGAAAGGAAAAAAAATTTTTTTCGAGCTTATCAGCTCATGTCCATATATTAATTCTTTGGGGTTTATGCTTTAATCTGTGATCTATTTCACATTAGCATCGGAGATCATGGTAGACAAAAGAATGTTTCTGTTTTTATCTCAGGTTGTATCTCAGCAATCTTAAGCTGTTCACTGCTGACTTAAACCCTCAAGGTCTTTTAATGAAAAAGCACACATTTCTGGAGTTACAGCTACCTGTGGCTCAGATTGGATTGCTCTGCTCTATCCAAGTCTACCTCCTATGTGAGCCATATAAATTGTGACAAGTATTTTTCTAGTTGGAAACTCACTGCCTTTATTGGGAGCACTGATGGTATGTGCTGCGTGAAAGGTATGAGGAGACTTCCATTGGGATGAAAATCATCTTGGTCACAGAGGTTAAGAGATAGTCTCATTTCTTTCTTTATCAATTTAAGATGTTATCTAACTTTTTACTTTGGTTAAAAAAAAAAAAAGGAATTTTCTCTTTTTTTCTCTTTTCCCTCTCTTTTCCCTAAGCAGTGGCCTTGAAACAGTTTTCTGAGCAGAATGAATAAGTTACTCACTACTCACTGTGACGTGAAGCAACAACAGAGGATGTGCCAGCTCTGTTCTGTCCAGGTTAGTAGTGCTGCCTTACTGTCCAGTCTAGGGGCCTCTAGAAATTAAGACTGTGAGAGAGGCTGTGTTGCCTTACTAAAATTCAGTTATCATCTTAAACACAAAACCAGATTCCACATATTACAATTTTGCATTTGTGCATCAGGAAAAGCAGGGAACAAGTGAAATAAATGAAGCAACAGAATGTAGAAGTAATTCTTCTGAAGAGATTCTGAAAGAAATCCACAGCATTTAGGAAAGCCCTTGAGCTGACATTCTTCCTGTCACTCCCCAATTAACCCTAAAAAAAAGCTGTCCGGGGCTTTTCTATACACACTTTCCAGATTTTTAACTAGATTAAAATAGTGTATCCATTGGTTTTAAAAAAGCCATATGAACAGGCTGGTTCTAATTACAGACATTTTAATGAGAAACAAAACCAGGAGACCAGGTTGTATTTTCAGTATTTCCTGCACAACCACCTCAGCATGAATAGTGCAAGTCTGTATTCTTGGGTATCTATCCTGGACAACTCAGAACAAAGTTGACTTTACATCTCTCTGTCCACTGAAAAAAAAAAAACCCAGTTTGTTAATTTGTTCAGGCAGCCCACAGGCCTCAGGTTCATGGCAGCCACTGAGCTCAGGAAAGGTTCAACTTCATTGAAAATTTCCTCTGCAAGGAGTAAATTATAATAATTCTATCATTCAAGGATATGTTTTTCTTATATTATGCTCTCTCCATATATTGATGAATACTAATCTATTTTTATTAAGATCAGTTTGAGCTCAGTTGATTAAAATAGTGGAGGTAAGAGCTATGCAATAAGACAGAAAGCCTGGTAGTGGTCCTTGTTTTATATCTTGGAATCAACTTTAATTAAAGTAAGGTCCTGAACCTCAGCTGGTGTCTAGTGACATTATTTTTAAGGGAACTTGGACAAATTTTGTCCATTTCATGTCTGAACTTTGCCTGTGCCTTGTTTGTTTTTCACTAGGTTTTTTTTTCTTTCACTGTTAATGAAAGGAACTATCTTTAACTATCCATTTATTAGCAACCAGATTGCCCCCAATGCCCATTGACATTGACTTCCATAGAGATTCATTACTTTAAAAAGCTTGAGAAGCTGGTCATGAGGCCTTCTAATTTGTGAGAGACTTTTAAATAAATACCTAAACAAAAAAACAACAACCACAAAAAAAAAAAACCAAAAAAAAAACAAAAAAAAAAAACCAAAAAAAAACCAAAAAAAAACCAGGGTTTAGCACTCTGCAAAACTGGCTTAAGGATTGTCTCAGTAAAACTAAATAAATGTAACTTTTCACGTTTTCCATGGATATATGCTCTATGTTTCAAAAGATACATGATTTATTGAAAGTTTGATTATAGGAAGGTATAAAATGCAAATGGTATTCCCTTTAGCTGTGAGCCAAATCATTATAAAAACTTCAGAATTCTGATATCAGAAAGTTGAGCAGTTATGGGAATCAAACTTTTACCAGATTTTATCTGTTTATCAAAGCTGATGATGGTTTCTGTAGAATGAACACTCTTAATGATATGCATTCCTTTCTGCATTCTCTGTGCATGTCTGGCTATTGAAGTAGCAGCTTTTCAAAGTGTATGAAGGATTAACTTCAATAAGAAACAGTGCATACTAAATTAAATATAAGTTCTGGTAGGATTATTTGATTATGGATCCGAGCAAGCAAGTACAGTCAAGTTTACGGTCATATAGTAATTAAATTCAAAATCTTTAACAATGATAGAATGATTGAATTCTGGAGAAAATAGAAGTTTTCAAATTAAATGTTTACCTCTAAAATGCAGATGGGAAAATTTCCAAGGGACTAAAACATCTCCATGGTCCAGCCTGCTGTTTTAGTGAAAACCCCATCTAAAAGAATTGTTCATATAATGTATTATCATGATCAATCCCACTGATTTCCCCTTTGAATTTGACAGGACAAGACTTTTATCTTTAATGTACTCAGTTTATTCTAAAACCACATAATAGAACCTTTTTGCTCCTCAAGGATGATTAACCTTATGATGTCTACATATCACAGATGTCTAGCTAGATATTTTCTAAACTACCCCTACAATTTTATTAAAAATACTTTCCTGACATCCAAGTGCACTTTGTCTACAAGATTACACCAGCCTTCTTCACAAAATTTGCTGCAATATACAGAAAAGTCCATTTTATTCCCCATTTCTATGTTGAGAGTAAAAGAACATATTTAAATAATGAGGAAAATATTTTCTTAAATGTCTAGAAGTACAAGTGAACCTTGGACTAAAAATTTATTTTTGTGAAAAACAGTAGATGTTCTGAGTTAAGAGCACTGATTTCCGTGTAAATAAATGTGGGAATATTCACTGAAACAACTCCATCACCACTCAGCTTAATTTCATTATCTGACTCTACTGACTTTACTGAAGCTTCAGAAACTAGCAAAGGCAAAATGGGGGTGTATATATACATATACATATGCATATATATATATATATATATGTGTGTGTGTGTGTGTGTATGTATTTGTTTACTTATTTTTAATTTTATTTTATTTTTAAAAGAAAACCAAAAAAGAAAGTCCCAAGATGTCTGTTTCAATTTAAGGTAAACACTATAACTCTCTTAGTTGTGGGAAGAATTTTACAATTGTTTCAGTAGAAGTGATTTCTCTAATCTGAACTTTTGTTGTCACACAAAGATACTCAGTTTAGCTGAACATTTTCTATTTCTATAAATTTGTTTTCACAAATTAATAGAAGGCTTTTCATTATTGTTATTACTATTACTGTTACTATTGATATTTAATTCAAGAAAAACTAGATCTGTAAAAATATATACTGAATGCAAAAATCATTAATTGATTGCAGTGATCTCATAGTAATATAATTTTTTTTAAATTCTAGATTAACTGAGGTTAAAATGGTTTTGTTGTTAGAGAATGCTTAGTTTTGAGGCTTCAGTATTCTTTAGACCTGTTGTTCACTCTGTGACAATGGATGTATATAATCTCTGGTCTGAAATGCATAATTTGTCATTCAGACTGTGATTCTACAGGTGAATTCACACAGGAAGATCCTCCACACCTGTCTCAAACCTCTGTACCTGTGTTAATGAGCTCCAGTGTAGAAACAGGTTGAGGATTTAACATGCTTTCAATAATTACTCTGAAGCATCTTTATTCTATATGTTTCAGCTTCAGGAATTTCCCAGTATAACATCTGCCTCAGCTCAAAATGCCTTCCTTCAAACAAAATAAGCATTTATTTTACTGTTTTTCAGGATTTCTAGTTCATTTTAGGAAATAAAAGATTTAGTCTATGGATCACATATCTGGATTTAAAAGCAGCATGTATTTATAACCTGTAACACAAAGCAGAGCTTTCCTATCTGATATTTTGACTGACTCACTCACAACAAATGCTACAAAATGGATTGAATTTCTTCCTTATGTCCTCTAAGATTATTATCTTAAATACAATAAGAAAAATAAGGTTTAAAAAAAATCACATCTAGAAGTGTATAATGTTGTCATGATGAGTACTCTGATAAACATTTCTCTTACAGTTCCAGCACATTTACAGTTTGCCTCCTTGTTTTAAGTATTATGGGGAAACATTAAACCTGTCATGAAATTGGTTCTATCAATTTTATACAGACTATGAAAATTAAGACAAAGAATGAAAATAAGATCTACCTGTGCAAAAGAGAAGACTGTGTTACAAGAAGCCTTGACCCTGAAAAATTATCCTTGTGGTCAGGCCCCCTGGTCTGTTTGACCCTGCTTACTCAGGCAAATCTTCAGACAAGTGACAGAAGCCACCTCCAAGCAGCACTTTCTTCGGAATAAAGTCTAGAATTGCATCTTCATTCTTCACTGTGTCATTTACACCCTGCAACTTTCCTGTATTTCTCCCTCGCATTGTATTTTTACAGTGCACATGATATTTGATATAATAGCTTGTTGAATGAACAAGTGCTGACAATTTGAAACATTTATTATATTTAAGCAAAAGGCTGTTGTTATAGGGTTTTTGTTTGTTTTAATACAGGCTGATTATCTCCCACTGATATGAATGATGAAACTTCTTTTCATTCCAATATGCTTTTCTAGTATCTTAGTTCCTTTTCTTACAGTATACATAGGCCTTGAAAATGTGGAACACATTCCTTTACATATTTGGGCTTCTTATACCACTTAATCTTATGTGCCAGGGGCTGGAAAAGTGAACCTAGATCTTTGTCTCCAGCATCCTGTGAAGATGGTATGAACTGCACCATCAATGGCTGGCTCTAAAAGAAAACTATAACTGAAAATTTGTTCCCTTTAGGAAAAGAAACCTCAAAAAGCACTTGGGACTGCACTGATGGACTACTTTAGAAAGTTTACCATAAATATATATTCATTCTTGTACACTGTTCTATGTAGTTGCTTCCTTTACCAGTTGTATAAGTTATGAAGGTAAAAAATTCCTTTCAAAAGTGACACAAAAATTGTAAATATGCTTTCAAAGTAAATCTTAGAAATATTTTTTCAGCAATTCTCATGGAAATATAGTTAAAAGCTACATTACTTCTGATAGGGGCATACTAAGACAAAAAGAAAGCAAAAAACTATTTAAAGAGCAAGTTATCTGAAACATAACCCTAAAAAATTATATATCAGGTATGGTCTATAATCTATGTACTGATTATATATCAGGGTTTTACTCTACCATCATTTTCTGGGGATCAAATAAGGAACTATGAAGTTAGGAACACAATTCAGAGAAAGCTAAAAACACAGAATAAGTGACTTCTATCTACTCTAAAGTACTCTAAAAAGGTTCAGTAATAGCATTAAATGAGAAGCATTTTGTCAGCTTCTTGAAAGTAACAATCTACACTTACTATATTGTGCTTAATTTTCCAAGTTATGAGTTCTAAATGCCACTACCCAATATTCTGTGATTGTTAGCAATATGGATATTCTATTCTGTACAGAATTATTTTGGGTCCTTATACAAAAGCAAATTAATAGTGTTCCCACACTTGGAGTTATATACTGTATTTCTTGAAACATTTTTGGGCGTGTAGTTTACCAATATGAGTAAAATAGTGATATGTTTGGAAATTCCTTAAAAGAATCTTTAGACTTCGATCTCTTTGCTACTCAACAAATCTTAACTAATCCCTGTCTTTTTTTTTTTTTTTTTGATCAGACCTTTTATATTCTGCTTAGTCTTCATTGCACAAAGGCAATTGACTCCTCTTCTGTTCTGGTGTAGCTTTGAAGATATCTAGGACATCTTACATCCTTTCAGAGTAATAAAAATTCCCACAAAATTTCAGTTTTATCCTATTTTATTTTCTGGAATAACAGGCACTTCTTCAAGATCTGTTGATCTTTTGTCCTGCTTCAACTACCACCTCAATGCCCCCTTTTAGCTCACAGAACTGAGGGTGAAAATAGCAAGGAGTTCAGCTCCTCATTCTTTCAGAGTTTTCATTGCCAAGGAAAAAAATGGGAAACAAGTATGACCAAGGATGCCTTCTTGGTTCTCTTTCCCCTTAAGGCTTTTTTGAATTTTTTTTCTTATTTCAATACCTGCCTGAAATCAAGCTTCTTCTGAAAACCTCACTGACAATTTTTCATAGATTTGTTTTTTTGTGTGTAAATAAAACAGTTCTTTGCTTTCCTGAGCATTTTTAGCATTTTCTCTGCCACTGAAGGAAACAGACCTGCTTGTATCACTATTCACACAAAGCACTCAGAGAGGGTCGAGCAAACAACAAAATGGATGGAGCCACTTGCAGAAGAGCACAGCAAATTGCTGATAGCCAGTGGGGGTGACTTTGGAAAGTGAGGACCATGGCACTTGCAGTTTGTGATGGTTAAACCAGAACTTGCACAGTTTACTGTCCACCCTTCATAGTGCATCAGTCCTCATTAGGGCAATTTGCTCATGTCAATTCCTGTTACAGAAATGGTAGGCACATGGATGGAGCACTACCACAATAATAGCAGCTGTCCCAGAGGCTGTGCTGAGCTGCTCTGAGATGTGCCTTGGATTTTATAAATAATTGAAAACAGTAAGTGGCAAGAGAGCTAGCAGCAGGAAGCACACAACTCACTGTAGTCTGTGTGCGAGCAGCTCCCCTGGACTAAATGAAATCAATAATCACCAACCAGCCTTTCTTGGGTACTGTAAAAGCTAAAGATCCCATATTGCCTTTTATAAATGAAAACCAAGTAATTGACAGCAGTGACAGCTGCTGAGAGCATACCACTCACTGCCAGTACTCAGTGCCTCTCTCCTCTCCCTCCACCAACAGAAACAACAAATATATTGCAAAAACGAACGACTGGCATTGCTGTCGTACACAAAGAAAGAACTCACTTGTTGCCTTATAATTGGAAATGAAAAAAAAGGAAGCACTGCCAGCAAAATGTTGTTAATGAGGCACTCTATGGGTTCTGATTTCAAAAGCTAAAATTTGCTTAAATCAAAATAATAAGGAAGAATTCTCTAGGATACTACTGAGAATTCAGACAGCTCTTGATGTATCCCCTCCATTCCCATCTAGTTCTATACATTTCGTAGCACCACCAACTGGGAATAATAATAGGAAGGAAATGTACTACCTGACTCAGGGTATTGCTGTGAGATTATTAATCAGTCAATGTTTGTGAAGTACAAGGAAAATGAAATGCTACCCACAAGTGTTAAATATTATCTTTCCACAGACTCATTCTCCTCCTCCAGCCTTTCAGCCTACTCTTATTCCCCTCTCTTGTAGTATTACTATATACTTTGGAGTGTATATTTTCAGCATACCAAAATAGCACACCAGGATTCCAAGCCTGCAGAGTGGGCTTGCTATCAGGAGGTAAGGTCTGTTCTGTGAAATGTGTGTCTGAAAAACTTTTTACAGTTATTTGCTGCAGAGAGCCCTGAATAAGCTATTCCTTTACCAAGTTTTCTTTCCCACTAGCCTAAAATTGCTCTATACAATATTTGTAACAGCTGCTAAACTACTTTAAACTGAAGCTTTGACTCTTGACTACCTAAGTGCCTGGCTTTGTATCTGCACGCATCCCGTGCTGGTGGACTGCTTTTCATTTACTGAATAAAGAAGACAAAAACTACATTCAGGGTGGAACCTTCCTGAGCCTTACTGGTGCCCTCGGGCACACAGAGGAAATCCTTGCTTTTTACAGGCCATTCACACTCCTTTCATGATGAGGACAGTCTGCAATCCCTTCTCTTGAAAAGAGACAGCCTAAGGTCTCCAGTGCTCTGATAGCAAGAGTAGCTTGAAATACCTATTTAAAAAGAGATTCTGAGGCACCATGTCTTCCTACTCCTAACTATCACCCCCATTTTCCTGTTCAGATCCTTCTTCTGTGAGTGGAAAATGAAGAGGACTGCAAGACTGAGAACAGCATCCCCAGCTACCTCCCAGAGCAGACAGGTGAGCACAGTCCTGCAGAGCACCCTGCAGGAGAGAGCACCATGCAGTGCGGAGCTGGAGCAGGGCACAGGTGACAAAGGGGACCTTGGCGAGCAGGTGGCCAGTGCAGAGACAGAAAGGAAGGTTTGAGGGTTTATGCAGTCTCCAACCAGCAAATTCAAGGGTCAAGTTAAGTCTAGGTAAAAGAGCATTGATTTGGATCATGTATGTTGATAGTTCTGAGTTACAGGGGATGCTTTACATTAAAAATATATCATAAACATTGAAGTAAATTTGGAAGCAGTTCATTTCTCCCAGATGTCAGCTTCTAATTAAAAGTATAAGATTTCTCCTCAGAGGTTTTGCAAATAAGTGGTTCATTGCAATAAGATCCACAAGGTCCCTAAGAGAACTCCCGAAATGCAATAATTTCAGACAGTATAATTTTAATTTTAAAATTGTCACCTATTGGAAAATATGTTGATTTTGACAGGGGAGATGTGTGCTAATGTCTTTACAAACAATTTGATGGGTGAGGTGTGGGTGTTTAGGTCTTTGGAAGGGGTCTGAATGGCTCTGCTGACTTTGGGCAGCAGGTTTGCTCAGCAGGTTTGCTGCAGAGCCCAGGCAGGTTGGCTCCTGGAAAAGGGTCTGCACAAGCCTGAACCTCTGAACTTTGGGGCAAAATGACAGGTTCAAGGGGGAATATGTGGTAGGCAATTTGGGAAGGCTGTACCTTCCCAGTACCTCATCATGGGGGAAGGAAGAGAGCACCGTGGGCAGGGAGTTCGGGACAAGACCTCTGAATCCTCAAGAGAGAGAAAACCCCGAGTGTGTGCCCGGGTGGGCTCTCCCTTTACTCAAATAGAGGTGCAGGACTCCTCTGTCTCCTCCTACATGAGCACTGGCTTTTCATAGCTTGATTTTCCATAAAATTTTATATATCAATGTATTCTCTATCTAATTTTAAATGTATTAGTGATCTCATTTTGAAAGTCCGTTTCACCTCTTTTTCAAATTACGTAAGCCAAACAGTACAATCTGCTAATCAGAAATGTACGTGCTTTACTAGGTATTTGTAATAGCTAAACAAAACATTTTTAGGAAAGTGAAGTTTAATATGTAACAAATACTTCTCTTGCCATCATCTGTATTATTGATATGAGGACATGTTTTTACTTCAAATGAATAGACTTCACATTTTCACAGCCATCTGTGCAGCAAGTGACACAGGGCCTTATGTTAATTCCCTGTTAGAAAAATCAAATTTCCTACATAATTGAGGATAGATTAAAAGGAATTCATTGGTCATTGTCCAGTTTTTCCTTTGCCATTTCTCTAAGGCATTATGTTCTAAAGTATTCAGAACTTGTTGGGGTTTTTTCTTCCTTTTTTTTTCATTTTTTCCCTTAAGTCAGTCTCCAAATTCAACCCAAATCAGCATTTTATTTGATGGATCTTCTGTACTTTGGGAAGAGCAGGATATCTGGACTCTTACACTCTTGTGTGATGGACAACGCCAAGATCTGAAAATCTCTCAATGATTGACAAGGATTGAACTTTTAAAGTTCTCAAGAGTGAATTGAATGATGACCTTTTTTGTCAGACTTTTATCTCAGAATGGCAAGTTTGGTGTGTGAGGTGTTGAGTAAAAGAGCTGAGATAGTGCCCTTTCAAAGGTATCATGTCCAAAGACTAAGCACACTGATTCTACTTTAGCCAAACCTCCTAAATTTATTCCATGTCCAGATATTATTTCACCTTCAAATAAATATTTGTGTATATTTAAAGAAGAGAAAAAGTATACACATACCTGGGAAAAGTTATTTAGATACAACTGAACATTTCATTCTCCTTTTAGGATTTATGTTTTCCATTTTTCCATATATATAGCCTGCAGCAGGATTTCATAGTCATCACTGTAGTTCTATCTCATCACTGTAGTTTTATCCTGCCTGCCCCAAAACTGTGTAGATGTTACAGGGATAATGTATTGATTTGTTTACTCCAACTAAAGGAGAGTATTCTATATTTCCTAATAGAGAATCTTCATTCCCTATATATTAATATTGGGTGCAAATTTATTTGATTTTTTACATCTTTCTATTTTTTCTCATTCAAACTCTGAGGAGCCACTAATATAAAAGCAGTCTTGGAATGCAAAGAGCTTTGGCATGAACTCCCCTCAGATGGCACAAACACTCTCCTGGCTTTTATGAAATCTACATATAGGTGAGGATCAAGCCTTCTGTACTCATCAGTTTTCTGTATTCCTGCCTGAACATCTGCAATTGGTTCCTGCTTAGGATAGAATATTCAGTAAGGTGGAACCTTTGGTCTGACTCAGTGTGGCTCTTCCTACATTTTTATGTGCTTGATAACAGCATGCTCTGTAACTGTGGAGTTACATAAAACTCCTCTGTGGATTTATGTTCATTTAACAGAGAGCTGGGAGGGAAAATTGAGGAAAAATCTTTCACTCTCGCTTGCTCTCTTTTCAGAACATAAGCTCCTGCTATGAAACAGTGAGGCACCTTCTTCCTCAGAAGAGTTGTGTGCAGCCTCATTTCAGCACAGCTTCCAGCAGCTGCAAACTTGCTGGTTCCAAAAGCCAGCTTGGAGGGAGTAAAGCAGTGGCAGTGCTGCAGCCTGAGCGACAAAGATAAATTAACATTTACAGTGGTAACACTAGGAATTTACCCAGCAACGTGAAATCATCTGGGAGCATGGTCACCATAACAGGCAGCTGAATGGGGAGGTAATTAAATCATTGATCAAGGACACAGTTTAGTTAAGCTTAGCTGAATCATGTTAGCTTACTGAGCCCATGTGTTTTCTGCCTTACAACAATATCAAACCTGTCAGCAGAATGCCGAATTTTGAACATTTTCAGACATCTCCCCACACCACAATTATAGGCAGCCAATACCAGATGCATCTTCTACCTTAAAGTAATGCTAACTCTGAGAAAGAGTGAGTTGTGCTTTTAAAAATACTGTAATTCTTTAATAATTAAACCTGAATTTGAAAATAACTAATTTAGAAATTACTTACCTAAATACTTCTAATTTAATCTTTAATGTAAAGGCACTTTAGCCAGTTGCTTTATTGCTCAATTTAAAGGAAATACTGGGGAACATTTTATAAAAAGCAGATTATCAGTTCTGTAAATTAAAATACTCTGTTTTAGAATTACTACCAGAGAGCAGGAAAACACCATAAAGAACGTGTGTCCATCCTAATGAGCTCAGATTTCAAATGTGGGAATACTGACAATGAACTGCTTACAAACAATCTAAAGAATTATTTGCAGATATTATTTGGCAAATTCACTGAATAAATTATTCACCATGAATTATTCACCCAAGTCTATTACTTACCCTCATCAGACACTAAAGCCATCGAAACTTGAGCTTTATTGTTAACCATTATAATTGCGAATTATAATTAATTCTTAACAATGTTGTCAAGAGACTGCAACAAAACTGAAAAGTGCACAACATTCCAAAGGTATCAATGACATAAATAATTCCCTCAATGCAGAACATGGCACTAAAATAGCCTGAAAATAAATCACCACCAATGAGTAAGCAATATAATAATTTACTGCTAAGACAATTAACATTTCACATGTTAATTCTTCTATTCTCTGTAGCCCAGATAACAATGAGCCACTGAGCAGGAAAAAGCTGCAAGCAAATCTAACTGGACAACACAAGAGGGGAAGAATTCCTTTAGAGAATTATCTCCTATCTCTTTGTAGCAGTTGTTATGCAATTTTTAAAGTATTATTTGTCTCATAGCTTAGTGCTACTGAGACTCATGCTATGTAAATATTTGTCTGGGTCTTTTTTAAACAATAAAAAATAGGCAGAAAATGAAAGAGGTGATAGCCCGTACACCTTTTCACTGTGTTCATCCTACCTGCAAGACAAGCATGAATGGAATGTTCATTTGAAATGCACTCCACCGTCCTCTAAATATTCATAAATAAAACTGAATATCTGTATGTTATGTGTCTTTGCTTCTTTGAAACATATTTCCTCAGGAGTTGTACCCAGATTTTACTTTTCTCAGATTTTTTTTATTTCTTCTTTCAAATTGTAATATTAACAAATATTGTCATTTCCTAGCAGTAAGAGTGTTTGATCTAGAGTTTGGAGCCCATTAAAAACTTTTCTCTGTAGTGTGATGTCCTCACTACTATATTTTCAGTTGAGATAATCTTGTCATAGTAATTGCTGCTGTCATCATCAGTATCAAGGTTCATTTTGATTTCTTTTGCAGCCTACATGTTTGCTTAGCTCTTTTGGCAGCGTGACTAATCAGGATATGTGAGATAGGAGCTTCAAGATTTCCGGTATTTGTGTGGTCACTTGAAATGTGGAGGCCAGCAGACCCTTCATTCATTGTCTAAGGAATCCTCAGAAACACAACTGTCCTTGCATTTAATATTGCAACAAACTCCTGGTAATGGTTGCAGCCATGCACGTTTTCTGCATGTTGCCAGACATTTTGTCATAAGCACACACAGTGCATTTCATTCTAGCTGTTTGAACAGATGTGACACAGAGGTTTTTAAACCACACCACCATCACTAAGTATTCTGCAAGATCAAAAAAATTCATGAAAGATTTAATTTTTACCCTTTATTCCTACTAGTATAGAAAGACAAATCTGTGAAGGCAGTACTGCATTTGAACCTAATTACCTTAAAAAAACCTCACTGCATATCCAAATATTCTTAAATAATTGGAATACTCCAGATAGCTAAGACATGAATATCTAAGGGTATCAAAGTGGTTTTGAAGCTTTCTTATTTTTAATAGACAAGAAGGTATCAATAAGTATTACAGCTTCCATGAATACATAGCAAGATATTAATAAAATATCAGTCATGAAAATCTGACTTGTTCATAATTAATTAGAATATATCTGATACTTTTCTTAGCTAGAAACCATATTTAAAATAAATGACCTGTCAAGTAGCATTTTGAATACAAACTGAAGGTTAAAAAAATTCTAATATGGGCAAAACTTTTTTATTCCTATGAACTCGTATGACAATATGAATGTGAAAGATATCATCTGTCACTACCATAACATTGTTTTTTTGGGGGGGAAAGAAGGGAGGGCTGAGTAGATAACTGCATCTTAAAAGTTCATGGCTATGCATGTTGCTTGAATGCAGTGGCAAACTAATTTAGTTCCACTTGTGATCTTGCAATAATTTCTGTCAATCAGGATGGCATTAATAAAAAACCTCAATCTAAACAGAAGTGCTGTGCAGTGTGTATAATGTATACACTCATTGAAAGAGGCTGAAAAGATTGCAGTCACACAATTAGAGTAACATTTGACAGCTTTAATCACTTTGAATCTCTTCACATCACTTTTAAATGTCAAAACCACCTCCAGAGATCTCATCAGAACAAAGCATTACTTAAATTGCAAATGAAACTATCCAAATTCAGCACACTATTATTAAAAATATTAAAAATGCCCCACATTATTTTATGAAAAAACATTCAGAAAACAATCTATGATGCAACATTGAAATAAGCAAAACAGGAAAAAACTGTGGTTCCTTAAAAATGCTAAATTTACTCTCCATTAGTATGTCATGAAATGTTATTATTCACACTGTGTTGTGCTGTCTCCCCCAAGCAACTAGGATTACTTTCTTCATATTAAAAAAAAAAAATAGGACTATTTAAACTATGAGATCTTTGTAATTTGGTAAGGAAAGATATATAGATAGACATAGAAACTTGTAAACAGTTTTTGTACTGATATCATACAGCAACAGGCTGCTTATGCTGTTCATTTACAGGTTTTTTGGTCCTTTTTCCACAACAGAATACTGTCATGTATTGTGTGACTTATTTGTATACACAAATTATGTAGTGATCCTATTTACATATAGGATACATATATTTACATAAACACAGTTTTAAATGTATCCTATCCTTCAGTTGTTTTTTTTTTTCTCTGCATTCAGGGAACCATACTTTTGAAGAATTGAATGAATGTAGCAATATGAAAACTATTTCTAAACATTTTTTTTAGTCTACAATATCCCAGTTATCCAGTTATTTACTATGACATTAATATTCGAAATTTGTTAGGTTTTTTCCCATCAATGCCACCGTCCTAACTGAAAGGAAAATAAGTAGAAAAAATTCTCTTTGTGTCGATATTTTGTCTAGCTATTGCTCAGCAGATATTCCTGTAGTGAAGCTCACCGCACTTTACACACATCATTGTATTTTTGATAGCCTTTCAGACCAGTAAGAAAACCAGCCAGTAGAAAGTTGAGGTCCTAATAACAGATGGGCAGGACGATATTTCTTGCCTTCTTTGGAAAATCTCTTGAATGATCTCAGGGTGTGTACCCAAGTAAAGTACTAGCCCCAATTTTTTTTTTTAATTTTAAATCCAGAGGTTCATGATTTCTAGTTTTTTTTTATTATGTCAAGAAAATATAGTCCTACAGTATCTAACCTAATACAAGTGGAAATAATATTTTCACTTCATTTTCAAAAATCGTGGCTTCTAAAGAGATACAAAAGTATTGCATTGCTGAAAGATATTAGATACCAACATTTAAAAATAGTCTTTATGTGTTTTAACTTCATTATTCATAGTATTAGATTTAAAAGCCAGCTTTGCTAGAGTGCTGTATTTGATTTAATTAACAGGTAATCTATGTTCAGTTTGAAGAATGAGAAGAGGGAACTGAACAGGACGAAAGCTGCTTCTGTTGAGATGTAGAGGAGTCACTTGCTATTGAAAAACATTTATAAACTGTTCATCTCCCAAACCATTGCAACCATCAGTAAAATCTAAGCACTGTCTAGTTTGAAAAGGATACAGCTGGTCACTAATACAGGGACTCATAGCCAGGAGAGACACACACAGTATGCCTATTAACAGGTCACTGGGTTTCTTTCTCTTCTCAATATACCTCAGTGCACGGCCGCCAGTTTCCTCACTCAGCAACACACAGCGTGTGCAACTTTGAACAATTCTACACTGCAGGGAATATTTTGCAGAAGCTACATGATAAGATTACCAAATGGCTTACTCCTCACTCCCTTTGTCCTTGACTTTACTCCCTCCAATCACGGGGCAAATGTGGTGCATGGCACAAAGGAAAGGTCACTGCCTAAGTGTCACATTCCCCACTTTGTGCTCTGATAGAAGTAGCTGTAAGAGTTCATATTTCTAGGTTTAAGCACACTTTTTGCCTTTGCAGATATTGTGCAATCACATTACACAATTTTTGTAACAGGTTTCACACCTTAAGAATATTGCAAATGTTTTGTGACCTGCTGGCCTGCCCTGCAACCATGGAACGAAGTAAAATCTTTGTGTTGTTGACTTCCCTAGAATTTCACCTGTTATGTATGGGGTTAATTGTAGGTAATAATACAAAAAAAAAAGTTCTGTTTCTTGTTCTACTGTTTTCTTGTGTGACCTTGTATGAGTCATTTTACCTCAGAGGACCTCACTTTCTTAATGTGTAAAATGTTCAGAGAACATTAATAATCCTCATTTCATTGTTCTGCAAATCCCTTAAATCTAAAGAATTAATGTAATTGCAAGATACTTCTCCAATTATCAAATATATAGTGCTGACCAGAGAGGTTATTTATTCTGTTTGGGCATTTGTAGATCTGAGCTGCGGCACCCATTCCAACTACAATCTGGTTGTTTATTTACTTTATCTCATAGTGTCACATACAATAGCATGTTTGAAAAAAACACTGAGGTGACTGCAATGTCCTCCCACAGGGCTAAACACTCTAATGTGAGCATATATTATTCACTAGGTTGTATGCAAGGGAAGGCAATTACAGAAGAAAAAGAGAAATGCTGCAGCAGGGGCAGCATTCAGTGTGTTATAGAGAAAAACAGAGTACTGAAAGTCAGGAATTAGATAAATTTGTCATCTGGTACTATCACAGTATTGACCAAAGGCCAAACAAGTTTCAAGGCCTTATTAAAGTTGATCTGTACACACAGTTAGTAGAAAGCCAATACCTGACTTTAAGAGCTTGCAATCTAATCAAAGGCTTATTATGAGAAAGTCTTTCTGTGGGAAAATGAAAAACCACAAATGGATATGTAGGGGCAAATAGAGACAGCTTGTCTGCTCAATTAGATGTTGATTCAACATTCTCAAAACAGCCCTGAGTGATACAAACAGTGCTGGCATGGGGCCACTCTTGCTTGTGGCCTAGAAAAAGACCAGAATGGTGAAATACAGTTTCTGAAAATGAGGTCAGAAAAGGAATAGGTTTAGCAAAATTGTTGTAAGAGCTGAACAAGTGGTTGGTGGTTTTGGCCAGATGTTTTCAATGTGAAATATCACCCAGGATCCAGTAAGCAGCCTGCTTGCTGGTACAGTGGTGTTAGAGAGAGTGATGATTTCCTCTGTTGAGGACTACTGAGTCATTTAGCTAAATGACAGATTTAGATTAGTGTAAAAGAGACTCTGGCTTTCCTATTTTAGTACCTGTGCAGTTTAGTTTTACAAATGAACTACTTTGGCCTTGAGCAACAGCTTGTCAGATTTATTCCATGATAGCTATCTCTGATTTGCATTGTAGAAACTTCTGATCAGTACCTGAAGCAGTGGAAGCAATGCTATGAAAATAAAAACATTATAGATTTTTCTGTACTGTGATAGAATCTGTGGCACAATTAAAGTCAATATTCTCTTTTAAAATTCTTGGAAAATATAGCTGTTATCAGTTTATGAAGAATATCCCTTTCTTCTCTTTCTTACTAGTGAAAGACAACTCTTACTTTTCTTGCAATGAAAAAAGAATCTGATTTAAATTAATTCATTTTAATGTAAATTTGCAGGACGTTGACATAATGAAAGAAATCTGAAAATTCTGTTAGCTACTTAGTGAAATACCAAGAATTTCTAATTTTGCTATGTGAAATATATATTTTGCAACTCACTTTTTTAAAAGGTAAAAGTTTTTTCAAACGTATACTTGTCTACTGACATATTTGTCATGGTCAGTAAAACATGTCTTTCCCACTCTTTTGTGTGTACTAAATGCCTAATGCTCTATTTAATTGCAGCTGATGTTTTCTTCCTCTGTTAGAATAGTATTTTAAGAATTTGTGTGTATATATACAAAAATTAAGCTTTTTGCTAGTCAATTATAATTCAGAACTCATCTAAGGGTTGAAAAAGACAAAATTATTAGCAAAAGAACTGGGCATGCCCAAGGCTGATGTCCTGGTGAGGAGGGAATTATTTTAATAAGTGTGAGAAAGAGGTTTAAGAATCTTGCTTTCCCACTGGGAAAAGAACTGAGCACAGTATGAATCAAAATTCTAAAGTAAACTAAGCAAGATAGACTGTTACACCATTTAGCAGGCCAGCTCTTTAAGTTATATTATCCAAGCTTTCAGAATGTAAACGACCTTTCTTCAGGGATGAATTATGGATATCATGTTAAATTTATAACCCACTTCCATTACAAAGACCTATTTTAGCCTCTTGTCTAATTATGATTTAGAAAATTGGTTTGGCCTGAAAATTGTCTGATTTACTCTAAAGGCAAAAGAGAATGTTTCCACAGAGTGTAAAGATAATTTATGGCATAGTTTTTCAGGCAGAGGTCATTCAATTATTTCCCTGATTTAAAATTTTGTCTTTTGTCTAAAATTTCTTTGGCTCCACCTAGGTCAAGAATAGCTTATTGTTATCTTTTCAAATGCACTTTTTTTTTTTTTTTTGGTACAGGGGAGGTGGTGGCCTTTTTTTAAATTGAAAGCAATTGAACACTCATGAATTATAGTTCATAAGATGATAATAAATATTCATCATTGCTTTTTGTACACCTCCTGTGTTCTTTCACAGTTCCAATGATCAGGGATAAAAAAGCTCTGAGGAGAAGGGTTAGACCAAGGCTTTTGAAAAGGACACTGTATACATGTATGTTCTTCTGTTATCTTACTGAAAATCATGGGAACGTATGAGCCATAAATTATTTTAGTCCATATGCATAATGTAATTACAGACAGTTGCCTATTTATAGTTTCAGTAAATTTTACACTGCAGTAGATATTATTCTTCTGACAAATTGTGATAAATTAGTTATTTTAATGTAAGGAAACTAAGTTTAGTCCTGTCTGAGGGCACTGGAAATGTGTTCATCCAATCAGGAAGAAACCAGCAGAAGAATGAGAAGTCTTTCAGCAGAGGTGGGAATATTGAGACAGAGAAGGGAGACTAGGTTACATTTCCTACTCTAGTAAACTGTAAATAAAAAATAAATATATGCCATAAATCTAGAAACAATATACTTTTCTTTTAAGCTCGGTGGCTTAACAAGATTAAAATCTCATTAATTATATATAAATATTACATTACATTGAGACATGGAACAAATTCTGCAATTGCAATGGAAAGAAACATATTAGGATATAATTGAAAATAGATTATAAAAACATTTAAGATTTTTTTTTTGATTGTTCAGTGTTTTTCCCCAGTCATGTCCAGAATAAAATGGCAACATACACTTTGAAAATTTTGGAAGTAGCCAACTTCTTTTTGATTGACAACTTTCATATAATAAAATTAAATACCTTGTAAAGTGGGAGGAGCACACTAGTACTATACACTTAATACAAGAATTTGGAGCAAATTCTACCACATAAAGCTGACCTCCTTTCCTACACCAATCCCAGTGTCTTACTGCAAACATCCAGCATCAATTTCTTCCCTATTTCCAAGTATTCCAAATTTCAACCCCATCTTAATGATTTCACCAACCACAAGCAAAGTCTTTCTTTGTCTGGAACCTCAATACTCCACTGACCATGACGAGACAAATATTGTCAAGGAGGCTCCCACGGAGCAATCCAGACTCTCTTAAAAGGTAAATTATAAATTGAAGACAACCACAAACCAATCAAAATGTAATAGGAAAATAATTTCACTCTGGTCTGTGTTTGTCAATGCAGTTAATCCAAGCTTGATTCAATAACACTGCTTTCTGTTTCTTATGAACTGCCTTTGTCAACTTGCTCAAACTATTATTTGAAGATATTTCTTGGGTGAATGCTGTCAAAATTACAAGAAAAAATGGTTTTTAAAAAGCAAAAAGGAAAAAGGTCTCTACATCTCTGAAATGTACTCTACATAGCAACCTAAAGTGTGAGGTGAAGAAGCCACACCATTTAACACTTATTTGTACAAAGGTGTTCATGATGTTAGGTAGAAAGTAAATTTACAATATAATCTTTTAAAGCTACTACCATTAAAAATATCACATCAAATTTCTGCTTGCAACCTCTTAGTCTGTTCTGCCTTTGACTGATATATTAGAACATAAAGGCATAAAAATCTCTCATAAAAATTGCTCACTGTCTGCAGTAGGATGCAGTGAATAAAAGTTGAGGCCTGCATTTACATCTTTCCCATGTTTCCCCCTATAAGACTATCCTTTCAACATTCCCCAGTAAAGAAATTTCTTTTTCAGCAATCATTGTCATTATTCATACACCTGCTAAGTGTCAAATCATACATGTTGGACAAAAGTGAGTTTATTCAAGGTGTAAGTGAGGCTGAACTTGGGGAAGAGGGATCATAGATTGAATTAATACATTATAAATATTATAAAAAAATAATATTTATTGGAAAAATTGTCAAAATAAACTAGAATTAAGAACAAACTCAGCCATGTCCTGGAGAGCAAGAGTTTTTAATTATTATTTTTCCCTTGGTTTCCTTGACTGTGGTGTCTCTGTGACAGGTATGATAAAAGTTTCTTCTAAAATGTAAAGTGTGAATGCTAAACACTTTGTAGACTAAAAAGGACTGCTATAGTTCCATTTTGCAGCACAGCTGCCATCCCTTCTCTCTAGTTCTTTCTTCCTTTTCTCTTAACCCTGTGCAGCATTACTTAGTGCAGGGTCTGCCAAACAGGAGGTGAGAGATGATGGACCCCCTGAGGAATGAGAAAATGGAGAGGTTGACTGCACACATTGCACATGAATAGCAGGAGGAGATGCTATTCTACTCTGGTTACTTTCTGCCATCTAAAGGTATCCTCTAAAGTAACTTAGCATTACATAGTGCTTTGAGCAATGAACTGTGAGCCAGGAAACCTGGGTTCTATCCCTCACTGCATAATTTTGAATCAATCTGTTGCCTGGACTCAGTTTCTCAATCCGTAAAACACTCATTTTGATATCTTTGAAAACTGCTTTATGATGTGTTGCTGGAAAGCAGACCAGAAGTGCAAAATTTCTTTAAATCAACTCTTCACTAATGTAGCAATGAAAAGCCAAGATAACCAATGCAGTGGAAAAATACAAATATTTCTAATCCTTGAAGACTAGCACTGCTCCATGTGAAAATTACACTGGACATGTTTCTATCCACACATAATTGTGCACAACCTGTTTATCTCCTCATTATAATGGATGGTTGGGTATAAACTGCTACTACAAAATGGAGAAGGAAGATAAAAGATGAACAAGGATATTTGCATTTTCTATATCATGAGGAGAATAATGAAGAAAAGTTTTGCTTAAATTTTGTGTCTACCACATTGTTTCTGTACTTCCACTTCGGCAACACATACTGGACCTAATGCCTAAGTGTTTCCCATCCCTGTTTCCCTGGATCCAAAAAATTGATCAGCCTCTATCTACTGCCCTTATTGATAGTAAAATTCTGATACTTACAGGGTCATACAATTATAGGATAGTGTAAGGGAACACAGATCTTCCTACAAATAAACACATATGTTAATGAATAAAACTAGAAATGTGTACATAGACACAACACAAAATTTGGGTCTTGGGAAACAGCAATCATTGCAGAGATGACTAAACTGTTGACCCAATATCATGTTCATCAAGGCACAAAAAAAATGAGTGTAATTCTGAGTTTGTGGAAGGCATGTTCATCATGATGATATCTTTAATTTTATCTTGGATGTCTAGTTCATTATTGTTTCAAGTTAAATATGCTACCTACCTCCTTCTTCACATATTGCAATTAATCTCTCCAGCTACATCTGCTCCTGGATAAACCCACCGTACTGATCCCTTGGCCATGTGGGGGCCTGGTTCATGTCTATGCTACTCAAGTTTTCATGCAGAAAAAATGGTTAAGGTCGACTGTTTTATCTGCATATCAGCAGAAGCTGGTCATGCTGTTACAACTATGTCATAATCCTTTACCTGGCAATACAGGTCTCTCTCTATACACTGCTCCACGACAGAGCTGTCAGGAGGACAAAGTGTGTGAGAACATTGTTTAAGGAATGGAGCTGTGCCACAGCTCCAAGCCCAGCACAGCCCATTCTGTGTCGGTGTGCTGGGTGCCACAGCTGGCAGTGACCTCTGCAGCCTGGCTGGTGTCTCTGCTGGATGAACTGCTTGATCCAGCTGGACTGGAAGGGCACTGCAGCAAACCTGTGAGGGAAGACACATCCACAGGAGGCTTGGGATCCTGCTGAACCATGAACAACAAACAAACAATGCATGCTTTTGCAGGGACTCACTTTTCCATTTCATGGCAATACAACAGTGCCTTCCTTACTATTAAGGTTTCTGAGGGGTAAAGCCTTGAATGGCTGTGAAATACTCCAGGGTCAATAAATTTGATTAGTAGCTTTCTTTGGGTTTTGGCATGTCTGTAGATTTAAGGATCAACTGAAAACAGCTCAGAAAGGTCAGCCTATTGAGAATTTCTTCCCAGCTATTATGAAGGGATCTAGCCCAGACCAAGAAGATTCTTTTAAAAAAATACAGAAAAACAGTACATCAGTACCTTGATCTCAAACAAATATGCACATAAAAAGAATAACAGTTAATTTGAAGAAAGGTGGAAATTAATAATAATGATATTTAATTTTTAAAAAATAATAAGTAAAAAATAATAAGTAAAAAATCCCCCAAAAGGTAACCTAAACATTTTCTCACTTTTATTTTTAAAAAGAGATGCAGCAGAGGTGATTATCAGACAGGGTAAATTTATTATTAGACAGTGATAAGTTTAGTAAGAATATTCCAAAAAGACAAAGGAAGAAATTTAGCCTAATACATTTTTAAAACTGTAACATTACTTGTGTGCTTGCCATGCACATAAAAATATATGCACTAAGAAACAAACAAAACCACAAAAAATCCCAAAGGACCTTAAAAAATATAGAATACCAAAAAAAAAAAAAGATAAAACAGATTAATATGTATGGCCTCAAAATCAGAAAAAAAATCTAGTTATTTTTTCTTTAATTAATATAAATCTGAAACTCAAGGAAAATCTTGGGCTGAAAAATGGTAAAATCAAGTACACACAGACTTGTTCTTTTTCTTCCTACCTCAGATAAACCAAACAACATTTTTACTTGTAATGTATTCCAATACTAAAACTCCAGAGAAGATAAAGAAAAGAATTCATCATGCTAAATTAATTTCTTACAAATGTTTAGGTAAATGTAAACTTAATGGTGAATTCCTTTTAAAATTTTATTTTTCAGTCTCAGTTCCACTAATATTTTGGTCAGCAGGTTCATTCTATTTCAGGCTATAGTGAAAAATAATCAATGGTGATTATAGGAAAGGACTGCCACTGGTAGATTTTAATATGGTGGTGATGGCAAAGAGCAGATTATTGGATCAAGTAAGACTGTCTATAAAGTGGAAACTTCCTAATTTCTCTGAGGTAAAAAAGAAAAATTGAAACTCAATCAACCAATAGGTTGGTAGGGGATAAATAATCACTGTAAAGAAGGTAAATTAATCCTTAATCTCAAAAGTATTCTCTATATAGGTGTTGCCAGTATTATTATTGATACACCGTACTGATATTGATTATAACTGATTTTTGTGGTCAATACAGTTTTGCACAATGGTAAGTGCCAACTGCAGATGGAAGTCTTTCAGATACAAACCAAATTATAAAGTGTTTCATTCAGAACTAGCTTTCATTAACTTTAGGAAGTTCCACTGCCATTAGTATTACTACTAATTAAACTAAATAACCAGAAACTATGCATAAAACCAAAAAATCCTACATTTGTTTCCTGCTGAGCCATATAACTTTTTACATGACGCTTTGTTGTAATTCCAAACTTTTATGTGTATTTTTCTTGTGCATGCCAAAGTGGAGCTGACTGTCTCAAAGTTTATCAATGAGAAACAGCTTGTTTAGCAAATGGAGCATCCTCACCTAGATTATTTTAGTGTTGTACTGTGACTTGTGCCATGACATCCTTTAATTCTTATTTCATGCCTGAAATTTAAAATTAGATATGCTGAGGAAGTTGGCTAGAATTTTTCATTTTTAATGTTCTCTGGATTTCCTTCTGATAAGCATAGTAAAGTTGTAGTTGGGACTGCATCTCAATTGGTTGGAGGGCACACTTTCAACATTTGACTGAATTTGCAGCTAGGATAAGGAAAAGCCCAGCAGCAATAATGAAAGCCTATTTCAGTATTCCAGGGAAAATGAACACGTCTGGTCATCTCCATTTTTGTTACAAATAGTGAAAATGGAAATATTTTTCATCATCTGGCTTGTACAGAATAGATCTATCTTCTGTAACCATAATACATAATGCAGAGAACATCCAATAGATGTTTAAATCTTCATTTTTCTCCAAATAAGTAAAATATTTTTATAGTACCATCTCATGAAGTTCTTTTTGTGTATTTAGTCTCTACAAAAGACTCTCAATTAAATTAGTCAGTAAATGCCACAGAGGTACAAAGTGATGTTTAATTTAGAAGCACAAGTTTCTTTCTCATTGCATAGATACTTAAGTGTCACAATGGGTAAGCAAAACTTTAAAATTACCTTTTGTTCACTATTGTAAATTATGTCTAAAGAATAAAGGATTCATTAGTCCTGATTCTTGCAACAATGTTGGAATTGATTGAAACAGAGATGAAGCATTTTGCTAACTATAAGTACTGTTTTTTCAGTTTATGGCTATAGGAAAATAATTTTTCTTAAAATAAATTTTTTACTCTACAGATTTAAAACATTACATTTCCCTGAAAGATAAGTTTTATCTTTGGTGTGTTTTGAGAACTGAAGAAATATGAATACCTAGAAAACTACATAGCCACACTGACCTAATTATTAATAGTCTTATTCGTCTGTTATTGAAGTTTAATTTTTTAAGACTCATGACACAACATTTGTCCTGGAAATCAAACATCATTGCTGCCATGTGGGAACTGCCTGTGGTAGACAAGCCTTTGCTCACATCTCCTTGTATCCCTTCTCCACAGAAGTGCTCAATTCCCATCTGTGCTGCACAATGGGAGAGGTGCTGATGTTTCTGCCATTGCAGCACATCACTGCACCTGAGCTAATCAGCCCTTTTAAAAGACGAGTGGCTATACAGCCCTGAATTCTTTGCCACATTGATATAGGAAAATATTTTTTTTTGTTAAAAATAGGAGCTGAGTAGCTTTGAGGGCATCCATGCAGAGCTTTCACATCAGTGTGCTGCCTACAGAGATATTTGGGAAAAAAGGGGAAACTCCAAACACACAGCACATTGTTGGAGAGAACAAGTCATCTGGACAGGCACAGTCTAAGTCAATTCTCTCTGCTCCCATGTTAGAAACATTAGGAAAAATCATTTAATGCTGAGTGTGTATATAGGCTTGGCCTTTAGGAGTCAAGATTTAAGAAAAGCAGTGAAATTCTGTCTGTGCACAGAAGCAGAACTTTGGGCTCCAAAAACATATGATTTCACTCTCAGTGGCATGGACAGTTAATCAGCTACTGCCTGCAGCCTTTCTCCCACTCAAACATTGCCCTTTCTCCTGTGCCAGCAGAGCTGTGTGCACACCACATGGAAATGCAGAGTGGGGAAATTACATGAGTAAAAGAAATCCTCTATCCTTTTACTATTTCCTTTTTGGCTTTACCCATCACTTCTCCAGTGCAGTTCACTGTGCAGCCTCCTCCTCACCTCTGCTCACACAGACAGAGGGTGGGAACAAGACAGGGACAACAGCTTCCCAGGCTTTTTCTCCTCCTTGTGCAGGAGTAAAACAATAATTCTTTTCATTTGATTTGCAAACCTTTGTAGACTATCTTGCCAGAAATTAGTTAGGAGTCAGAAATAATTTTTAACTCTTGTGGAACTTGCTCCCAGAGTGCAGCAGAGACAGGAAGTGAATAAACTTGTTTTGGAACATAAATTTCCTTTCTGTGCTTCCCAGCTGCTCACAGCAGGGCTTTCTGCTCCGTGAAACTAGTTGGTAATGTCTAACTTCTGAGGCTAGTGTATCACATCACCTCTTTGTCTCATTGATATGAATACTTTGTGAGTAAAGAGAATTAATTTTATTTCAAAGCAACTGAAAATCCTGCAGATCCCTGGTGATCCACTATGCCCAGTACATCTGTCATTGACTATTTTTTTTTTAATGGACAAAGAGTCATGCTCATTATTTTTAATAAAATTATTAATTTTGTATTAAAGTAAATTTTTACAAATATATTATCCCAATTGTTACACTTTTAAACAAAATTGAAGTCATCACTACTTTGCTCTGATTTTTAATTTATCCTATTTAAATTGCGAACTTATAAATCAAATCTTATGTGGCAACACAATATTTTTTTTCTGTTTGCAAATCTACATCTATTTGCACTAGCAGGAGGTTGTTCTTGGTTTTGATTTTGGTTTTGTTTTTTTTTTTTTCATTTCTGTAAATAAAAAAATAAGCTAAAATCACACACAGATAACATAAGGAGAAGGACTTATAGAAAACTTCTTCTAAATACATTATTCTAGTAATATTTAGAGCCTTCCTTTCTCCTTCACTTGTGCAGTATGTCACCTCTTGAAACAATCTCCCCAGAGTATTGAATGAGCTTTAATGTTTTCATATGGCAATCAATAATTATCAATTATACACTTAGTCATATAGTGCCAAACCCTTTCATTTAATACTTGGTTCATCAATTGTTCATATATACGTTCTGTCAAGCAGCTTAATGGTATGATTGAATTGTGTGCTATTGATTTTCTATCTGTCAAGTTTATGCAGTGATTTGGAAATACTAGGCCTATACACTGATGTAATTTCCTTGCCTTCAACTGAGTCATTATTTTATTGGTGTAAGGGACCTGATAATCAGATTGCCAAACATCTGGAGTGAAAGACCTTTTTGGTGAGGGTATAACACTGCCCTCTACAGTCTTTTTGCCTAACAAGGTTAGGTTATAGTTCCTTTTAAAATGTAAGGGATTACTTAGTTTGGATATACTTGATTACATATACTCTTATTGTATCTGTAACTAACTTTAAACTAATCTATACGAGCCTTCATTGTTTAGAATATATAAGCCAATCATGAGGAGATGGACGTGTCAGAATTCTGTTTAAAAGATGCCATAATCTTTAAAAAAGTCAAAATAAATCAAGCTCTAAACAGGCAATTGAAAATGTGCAGAGCATTGTGCTTACACATAATATCTGTAGCGGACCTGGGATACACTGGAATAAACCCAGCCAGTTTTGATTTGCTTGATACCTATTACAATAAAATTACCTATGTCAGTTAGACATTAGCTAGACAGCAAACATAAGACTAATGAGAATTTTGACTAGTCAACATCTCTGATAGCAGAGTATTTCTTGTTGTATTTCCTTTTCTGAATGCATTGAAACAGTAGGTTTCCAGAATAATATGCTTCTTTCCTTGCTACAACATTAATTTTCTGAAGAAAAGACAAAGACTGGTAAAGTTAAACTCAAATAATTAAAAAAGTAATTTAAACACTAAAAAGAACAGATGAAAAATGCTTAGCATCACAGCTATTCAGTTATGTCTTGCACACATTCATATTCTGGGAAATCTGAAAATAATTTCTCTACTTTATTTCCTAATGTGCTAACCTTCCTGCTTCCTCCTGCCAGGAAGAAAACCACCAGAACAAAAAGAAAAAGAAAAACAAACCCTCATACAAAAATGAAAAGGACCCCTCAACCTTTATATAACTGACAACAACTTTGAATGACAGCATGTGGAGCAAAGGATATATATTCAAACACCTCAGTCTTATAATGGGTTGCTTTTCATATTCAAATAAATGCCTGCTAATAAATACCAGAATCATAACTACATCCCAAAAGGAAATCTCATTAAAACTTATTCTTTCCATCTTTCTATGTAGTCTCCAAATGTTAGAGATAAAATCCTTTTTAGAACTCCTGGAAGATTTACACATATAAAACTTTTTTTGAAGCAGTTGAACAAGTAAATCTTTGTAAAGAGACTTTTCTGACAAGATCTTCCTCATATTTAAATTATAGAAACCAGAACTTAACTAACAGTTTAAGTATTCCCATCTTCACAGTATGGTGTATTTAGAAATGAAATCACCCATCCTGCTAACAATCTATATAGGGTTACTATACAGTTTTCAGTTGATTATATTTTACAATGGAAAGACAGGGGGAAGTTATTCCTGACACTCAGTAGAAGAAGAAACTTTTAGAAGAATCCCAGTGGATTGTACATAGCAGGGAGACCAATTTAAAGATTAAGGGAAATATTCTGACCTTATAACCTTTTAAACAGCTGAAGGGGAAGCTTTAAGAAATAAATGCAGTTCCATTGACATCACAAATATAACATCAATCACTATGTTTCTGAAGGCAGAATTTCTCTGAGACAAAATTGTGGGAATTTTACCAGATTCTCTAAGCTCTCGGGTTTTTTTTCTCTTGACAGATTGGAAAGTAGCATCTAAACAGTTTTTAAAGGCTAGTACCAGTAACATTGCCTTTATTTTAATTTATCTTATATAATGTATGCCATATCTGCATGAGATAGAAATATCAGGGGGGAAGTAGGACTAGAGATGGACTCCAAAATGTCAGATGCTAAGTTCTCCTTGAGCTATCAGAACAAAGATAAGTTTCTAAAGACAGGCAGTTTAAACATATAGCATAACACAGCAGCACCAAGAAGTGTCAATAAGGATTGAAGGGATTTTAAAAGTGAAGATTTTCATTAACCTTTGGAAATGCATTACTAAATCAAAACTTTTTTTCTATAATCAGCAAATTTATTGTCACTGGTGTTTTACTTGTCACTGCCAAAAGTAACATGCACACCCAGGGAAAAAGGCATCCCTAAACTGCTGTCAGCATTGTAAACTAAGTTATATCATTTACTCTGAAATTCAGTAAACATAACTGTAATACGTAAATAAAATGGGTCTACATCCAACTGTCAGCTGAGCCCGCAGCTAATAAGGTTATTCTGAAACATCTGTGTCTCTTTGGGATTAGACTGCAAATCCCCAAACAAAGGTCTGTCCTATTGCTAGGAGTATCTCCTAATAGTAGCTGGATCAAAATAAAAACTTTCTTGCTATTTTTTACTCCTGGCTGTGTCCAAAATCAAGGGTTTTATTCATGGGAAAAAGTTAAAAAAAATCTGCTTTTCAGACTATCAGAATACCCGTTGTGAAAGACATTGATTTGACAGATCTAAAGATTGATAAGCCTTACCTTTGTAAAACAGATCACTGTGCCTTTTAAGATTCTAAATCAATTGCAAGAAGGTAACAGATCACTTTTTGAATTCAGGACTATGTGTATAGGAATTCATCCATGCAGTTTAGCAGTTTTTTGCCTTAATTCTGAATCAGAAAGGGCCACATCCAGAGCAAGTCTGCTTCACTGTGATAGGAATTCTGTAATAGAGACACACAGTACTGTAGCATCCCTGAGTTGATGCTACAATAAACAGCAGAATATTTTTCTCTCTAGCTGTTCAGTAACAATTTAATATCAAAGATCTTCTAATCCCATATCATCTCCATGCTATCACTTGACTCCTTGTTGTATAATTTAATTCCTTCTAGAAATGGCATGTCCTGTTGTGAGAAATACAGAAAAACTGCATCAATTCCAATCCTGGTCTTTCCCTAAACTTTCTGACACTTTCAATAAAGTTTTGCTTGGTTTCATCCTTTCTCCCTCACATCTAAAATCTCTTACTACAGAGTATCATCTAAATTGCAAATCTCTAAGGTCAGTCTAGTCAGTGCTTATTCATAATTAGGTGCCAACAGAACTTGTATCATCCTAGAATAAGTGAACAAACCATGTCAAAGCTACAGAACTCTAGGATCTTCAATTAAAATTTAATATTGTGTCATATTACTTGAAATATTTACAGCACACATCTCTATATGTCCACTGAAATGCATGTTAACATCTCTAATTTCTTCTATGATATTGCAAGCATGAAACAGGCTTCCAATCATGAATATATATAAAAGCTGAATGAGTAGATATAAAAGCTGATGACTGTTCTTGTGATAGACATCTCACTTTTTAATGTCTCCGAGAATTTAGAAGCGATGTTGAAATAGTATCAGAAGAATATGTGTGGAAATAAAAAAAAAACCCACCTAGATTGCCTACACTATAGGCAATTTGAATACATCTCATCATTACCATACACAAGATGCATATCCAGTAGTGCCCTCCTTTTATGTATCTGGAGAACATCTCACATATTAAAAACTCCAAAATCTGTAATTTGCTAGCTTAATAAAAACAGCTTATATCTTTCTCAAAGTAAAAATGTACATTTCAGCCAAATTTAGTGAGAGTGCTGAAATGCTTAAAAGCTTCAGTCTGTGAAGAACATAGCTCTGAGTAAATGAAAGTACTAGCTTTTGCTAATATACTCTCGATTAAAATATTTGAAGCAAGGATTTGAATACTTGAGAATGTTTTGTACTGAAAATTCTATTAGTATCCCTTTCAAAGTGATATATAAACAGTTAAATACAATGTAGGTACTTCTGTCAGTTCACTTACTGTCTGCGTTTTGTAGCTGCAATACAATATTTGTCTCTGGTACTACTGCACTTAATCCATCTATGAGTTTATAGGCTTATTTTATAATTATTCATTAAAGAACTTCTAGTAACATAGGCATGAGGTATATAAATTTGAGACAGTTTCCTGCAGACATGGGACTTGTACTTTGTTCCGAGTGCTCTGTAAGAACCGATGAAAACTACATGGAGTTCCTATTCATGAGAACAAGAAATTCAAAAATTACTAAAAATGTAAACAAAATAACTCCACATGGTTTAGGGATTTTTCAAAGCTTTTTTTATGTTATTCTAATGGCCTTGTACCTCAGTGTGTAGAAGGCAATTTGTAGAGTTCTGTTGTCTTCAAAGTACTTGGAGTAATGATGATGGTGAGAATTTAAACAAAAGGAGGAATTGATCTGTTGCGTTAAGGTTACATAATAGTACACACATAATAGCATTACAGTATTCCATCCATTTACTGCAGAACACCTTTAGAAGGGTTTGCCAAGCACTGAACCATGCATTGAGCTTTACCTGGAGCTGTGTAAATTCAGATCCAGTCCCAGAGCTTCTTTTTTGATCACGGCTATTGAAATGCAAATAGTATGGTAAGAGATGTCCTTGGAGTACTCACACACAGAAGAGGTTGTTCTTCATTTTGAAATAATAAGCAACATTTCCATGGACTGGGATATTTGGATCAGACAGTTACAATAATTAATGTTACAATAGTTAATAGTTAATGAAATAACTGCTCTCCACTTTGCCTTGACTTCACAGCTGCCTATAGAAGAAGTGGGAACTGGAGACATCTCTGCCTGATATTTTTTCCAGGTGTTACTCTGGTACTCTTTGATTTCTCTTATTTTAATTTGTGAATAGGACATCATTTTATCACAATTATATTTACTCACCTCATGCCTGTTACACTAGCTCTCAGGACATGTCTTTCTGCAGAAGTTGGTAGGTTATCCTATCAAGGCTGATCCCATTTCTGTTTCCATTCAGTACTAAACTTTGAAAATCGAATATTTCCTTTTGATAGGGAATTCATTGTATATAATTTGTGAATCAGAACAGAGAGAACAACAACAAAAAAAAAAAACCAAACCACAAACCTATTCTTTTTTCAGTTGTGGTTTTGATTTGCATATTTCTTTAGTCAATTGCAGCTTAATTACCAGCACCTAGGTACAATATCAATTGCAACTTGATAGTTGGAACTTTTTTTTCCCCCCTAGTACTGGCTCCATGATTCATCACAGAAGTAATAATTCTTATATGACAGAATGTTTTTTCTTTTCATTTCAGATCCCTCAGTGCCATTGAAGTGTCATGGTGAAAATAATTTTCCTGTTGTTGTTTTAAGACATAATTAAGCCATTTGATTTAATGTTTTAAGTTATTTTATTTTCTGTTATATTAAATAAAGGTTGCTTACATAACAGTATAACATAAAGGTTATTTACATAACAGTGAGAACCCTTGGTGATTTTTCTCTGGATTAATATCTGCTCAACCTAGAACTGTGAGTTGTAAATTAGGTTTTATCCAGATATTTCTCTAGTACCAGTGAATACCCTATATTTTCCTCAGATTTCAAGTTTTAAAAAATATAACCAAAGTACCAGAAAAGCCGTAAGCAAAATATAACATGATAATATAATTACAACAATTTTCAGTAAGTCAGCACTTCTTTTAGTTTTTGTTTCCCTTCTGAAAAGCAATGTAGGCAATTATTTTAAATTAGGTTACATGAGAATATTATTTGTGTAACAGAAATTGGTTTCTTATTTTAATTAAGTTTAATGGATCTTACTCTCAAGATGAACAGAATCAGCCTTGGAAATAGTGGGTATCTCCAACTGCAGTTATGTAGCACAACTCTCTAAAAATGTATTTCTTTACATACAATGTATACAAATATTTCAAAAGTTGGCTTTATTTTTCTCGAGTTTCTCGATTGCATTGAGTCACTTAGATTTTGGTTCTTTTTTTTGATATGAATATATGTTTCAGCATACTACCCGTTGCTGCATCAACGGATATTAACTGAAAAATTGCCACCCTGACAAGGAACAATGGGTTCTGTGTAATAATCAGATCAACAAAGAGTGGTGAGTCATGGGAAGCTGTAACAGTACCTGCATTGAAAATCTGCGTAAGAGGAAATGGGCATTTTTAAAATAATTGAGATGAACTGTGAAGGTCTACGACAAACTATAACCTGGACACAGGAAATACAATTCCCTTTATAGAAAGTGTCAGTAAAGTTAAGGGAGCAGGACTAAGACTTAAAAATAAGGTACTAGGGACCAGATTTGATAACTTATTATTTTACTGTGATGCTTCTGGTATCTGATACTCTTCTTTCAACTCAATCTTCTTTTACTGAGAAGCATTTAGCATGTTTCTTGACATTAGATAAAAAATAAATATAAATAACTAAAACAGAAAAAACACTTTTAACCCAAAAGATTAAACAATCCCAGATATATTGATTTTTTAAATTATCATATCCTCAAAAAACCTTATAACAGGAACACTTGTGACTTTTTAAGGTTTGCATTTGATAGTGTCAGTATAAGTAAAATAGAAAAAATTAAGCTTATGGTAAAAAAAATATTAAGACAAGGGAGGGGAATGGTGTACAAGCAAAAATAATGAAGTTGGAAAGGTTTTAGAAAGGGAGAAATCCATTCACAAAAGGAGTATGAGTTTTGGTATTAGTAAAAAACAGTTACGACTCTTAACAAAAGGAAGAAAGAGGTAGAGAAACTATAAAATTACATGCACAGGAAAGATAGATAATTTTAAGTAAATGTGGTTAGGGTTAAGAAAGACAGCAAAGAATTAAAGACCTTTTCTGGTAATGTTCTCTTTTCCCTTTGTAAAAGGTATTGTGGGATGAAAAACACACAAAAAAAAAAGAGCTTAAAATTTCAGCAGGCATTCAAGAGAGAAACCAGAACATTTCATACCAGATATAACCAGTATAACTGATTAATCTAAATAACATGTAAATTTGCTCCAGCCTGAGCACATAAAGAGGGCAAATTATATTGACATGAAGGTAACTTTAAAGTTATGCAGAAGTTATGAAGAATTGTGTTTAGAAAGTGCCTTTGGGAGTTACTGCTGAAAATGTCTTTCTTATTGCTAAGCATTATTTTGTTTCTGTGCACAGATATGCCCACGTCTCTTTCACCGAAGAGATTTAGGCTAAATCTTCAAGCTGACAATCAGCACTCGCAGCAGAGAAACGAACATACGCATAAGTGATCAGGTTCAAAAAGCAGAAGCAGAGGCACAGAAGATTTAGTCGCAGGGTGTTAGTCTGGAGGGAGCTGTGTTTTATTCCTGTAGCACAGCTAAGGCCACCCAGCGCTGCGCTGCCCTGCCCTGGCCGTGCGCATCTGCCTCACAACGCCCCTGCCAGGACCCTCCACCGCGGCTGCCATTCATCCCAGCTGGCACTGATTTCATGGATTTCATGTCAGTGATGAAGCATCTTGCAGGATACTTCAGCAACACTTGCAAGGGTCATAATTTTTCTCATTCTGACCGAACTTTATTGATCCTCTCCTGAGAGGAACAGCACCCATTGCAGCTTTATGGGACCATTCGAACAACCTAAGAATGATTTATATTGCCCTTAAGGAAAAAGACATCAAGACTTGTTACTCGCTTGCTGAGATTCCTCTGAGATCTCAAGTTATGAACATACTAAACACAAGTCAGAATATACTTGAGCAGTGGAAAGCACTGCAAAACTTTATAACATTATTAGGCTTCATGTTATAATTGGGTGATGCTTCCACTTAACACGCAATTTATTTTATTCAATATTGATAAGATTTAATGGATGATATATTTGATTCAAGGCTTTGATACAAATGTAGAGTCTTAATTAACAAGTGATATATTTGATGCAGTGAATAATGCATCTGATTTAATAGAGGATGCACTCTATCTGCAGCTGAAGGTGATTGGTCTTTTTAGTGAGAGATTAATTCATTTCAGAAGATGATGTATCACTTTCAATATGAACTAAATCAAATTTTTAATACACATTTTTTTCCAGTGTGCAAAGTAGCACAAGGAACAAGTTTGCCCTCAAGTGGACTTCAAAGGCAGATCATACCTCCAAGGCAGTAGGCAGGTTGAATCAGTGGTGATAAGATGAATTCATTCATCTTATCATATGGGTGGAACCAAGTTCTAAGAAGCTACTGTTTTCTCAGTCAACCTTTATTCCTAAGTAAAAAAAATTAAATTTATTTAATTAGAGATCCACAAAAGTGTAATAATCTATTAAAAAGGATTGAAAATAATAATTAAAATTTTCAAGTCGCAAAATATATTTGAGTTTGAGACATTGAAGAGGTAAAATGAAATGATCTGTTGTAGCATGCATTTTTCTTTGGTCACAAAAGCCCTGGTAAATTTGACAATAGGTACTTTAACTTTATAAATTCATCTCATCAATGCCAGTGCCATCTTTTAATTTTGAGAAATTGTCATTTATTTCTTAAATCATCAGGAAGAGTCAATGGAAGAGCTTCAGTTTATACCACTGGAGTTTTCAGCTCCCGTATATAGAAAACTAGCCAGGTTTATCACATTGAAAACACATGGACCCAATATTTCATTTACACTTTCTGTGATATGAAACCTCTGTGTTCGTTGTTTATTCTATCAAGCCTTTATTTTTTCTATTCAGAACTCCATCAATTCAATATGCTGTGCTTTAAATCTAATTTGTTGACAAGTGAAAAGGACCTAGGTTCAAGACAGCTCCAGCTATTTTTTTTTAATTACATATTTAGACATATAGGAGTATTAGGACATGCATATATAACCTAATGAGTATACAATGCTGTCATGTTAGCACATAATATTCCTAGGAATTTAATTATAAGCATCTGACTCTTTGGTATTTAAACAGAAAAATTACTGTTTAAGTACAAAGCAGTTAAAGAATAATAAACCTTCTGGCATATTCTTCATTCAGATGTTGCACTCAAAAATAGAATTAAAGGAGATTCACCAGGAATGAAAACTATTCTCACTTAAACTCATTTTATCTTTCTAAACATATGATGTATTTATCATTGTCTTGAACGCATATATTCAGTTTAGTGTGTACCAACATTACAAGCTAGAAGTAAACAAACAAACAAAATATTTTTAATCCTACTTTCCATTTTTCACCCCAAAATAAAGTCTTCTCATTTAACCACAGCACAGAGTAGTATTGGAAAAAGTTTATGATAACAATAAAAAAACCCACACATAATATAAAAACAAAAATTTGGATCATATAGAATTAAATATTTCACAACATAAAAAAAATAATATGCACATCTTAATGATGCTAGATAACAATGGATAGTGTATGGAGTAGGTTAAGATTTACAGGTCACAGTTTTTGACAGATCATGGCATCTATTTCTGCAACCTGGACACTTACTATTTGAGATTAATCATTGAGAAATAATTATACAATTTCATCTCTATGACCCATATTAACTCTTAATAGGTGATTTCAGTTCATAGTAAATTGTGAGCTGTCCATAATTTACTCGCCTATAACTAGAGAGTCAAGCTATTAGGTTTTTCAGTGATCAAAAAATTTAACCACAAAATTCTGATAAGAATATTGCACAAAGCCAAGTGTATATATTATTTATATCATATATGGCAAAGATTCAAGCTGCTAAAAAGTTAATCCTGCAACCTGGTCTAGTGGAAGATGTCCCTTTCAGGGCAGGGGATTTGGAACTAGAGAATGTTTAAGGTTCTTTCCAACCCAAAGCATTCTATGATCCCTACCTCAGGGAAGAAAAATACCACTGCAGGAGTAAAAACGAGAAAAGATGAAACATATTTATTTTCCACTTTCTGTTGAATGAGATACAGAATAGGAAAAAAGAATTAAAGGTAAGGATGTTTCCATTGAATGTAAATTGCTCTTTCAATTTTGCACTAAGAACTCTTGATGTGGCTATGGAGGCAAGGATAGACAAGTCTTCATAAGATTGCAGAGGATGTAGCCTAGTTTTGTTGATCTACATAGGCCACCTACATAACTGCTCTTCTTGTGGTTCTGAATTACAGTGTTTTACTTTGGCGTTGGATTCAAAAATGTTAAAAGAAAGGGGGAAATAAACAAAACTGAAAAAACCCAATCACAAAAATCAATCAACCAAAAAAAAGAAAATGTTGAAAAAAAAACCAAAACTTCACTAAAATGGTACAAAAGTCTATAAAACATGGTAAAATATATTTTTTCAGTGAGGATGAAATGTAAAGAAATGTGAAGAAATATGCATAACTATAAAGAATGAGGATGTTGATTTTAGCAAATTAGTTAGGAAGTTGGGATAAAGAAAACCACCAGTTGTGGAGACAGTAAAGAAAAAAACTCCGTATTTACCAGAAAGGAAATGGGCTGTGTCAAGGAAAGTTGGCAGTAAAAGACTACAAGTGCTTTTGTTGTTTTTACAGCCTTTACAGTTCTTGTTCTAAGAACTAAGCAGTGTTGGAATTTTTGAAGAGGACCTGATTTGTTTGACAGGTTTTTGGGGAGAAAAGTAAAAAAAAATGGCCTCAGGTCAGAGATTTAAAAGAGGTATGTTTAAGTTACTGAGGTATCTCAAGAAGTCACATTTGATGTTGAAGACATAGGGCAGCTGCAAATTGAGCTAGGTTCTACCCTCCTGAATGTGTGAAAAACTAAAAAAAAAAAAAAACTAGAAAACAAATTGTACCAGAGAAGATGCAGACAAAGGTCTTGGATGCCTCTCACTGACCTCCATCAAAACTTCCCAATTACAGGATTTGGTGTGCTGGATCTGCAGAAAACCAGCAGCCTCAAAAACACCCAGCAGTGGAAGTTCTACATAGGTTTGTGTGGTTTGTTTTTTTTTTTCCTTAAACTGCTAACTCAAACTATAAGTATTAAAACCAAACTGAAACAACCCCAAAACTAACCTTCACTTCATCTTCCCATAGATCTCCTTCTATTAAGATTTTTAATACCTAAAAAGTAGTCAAGGATTTTGTTATGTTCATAATCACCAGGGATGCATTTCTTCACAAAAATAATTTTTCAATTAATGTATTATCATTATCAAGTGCTATAATGAGGTAAAGAAAATTCATTAAATTGACACAGAAAAAAGGCTTAAAACATACAGAGGTGTAAAGGCATGTACACTCACTGCAGTATACATTAAATGCTTTTTCTGAATGCCTGGATATGTTCTATTTAGTAGAATTCTGTTATTTTGGAAAGGCAGATGAAGGCTCCCCTCACCTTTCCAACAGATGTTTCTCCATTATTTTACTCAACACCTCAAATATAATCTGGTGAGAGGCATGATTTGTAACATATACAAGATGATCATTTGAGGAAATTTCCAATGGTTTTATATAAGATTTAATACTCATTTAAAATGAATCAGATCTTATATTCATTACAAAACAATAAACAGTAATTTTATTAATAATTTAATAACATTTTCTGATTTTTGTTGAATTGAAGTAGAAACAGAAAAACCATACCACTGTGAGGAAAATACCAAAATAGTGCTATGTTCACTTTAGTGAAAATCAGATAAGAAAATTGCCTGTGCCATGGAAATCAGGAAAATGAGATAAAAAGAGATTTGTGAGTAATGGTACAAATTTTATGACTTTGTGTGCCTTCCATGGAGTCATTAGAGGAGGCTTGCAGACATATGAGAATACTGTTTCATAAAAGGGAGTTGAAGTTATGTTGGGCGAAGTGTTTTTAGAACAGGATTAATAATGGACATAAAGAGAGTGTAAGCTACCAGAAAATAGTAAAAATAATTGTTAAACCTTTCAACAACTAAACTTGAAGAGAATTAGAGTGGAAAAGACAGTCAGAATAACCTGATATTAAACAGGAAGGAAGAATAAGGTTTACTTTAATTAATGTCATGCCTTCTTTAAGAAAAAGGTCATACAGTGCCATTAACGACTAACCCATAATTGTTGAATAGAAATGTTAAGAAAACTGTTTTACTACAATTCTATGGAGTTCAGATGGTGTATTTTGTTCTGACCTCAGGTGTCCTCACTTAGCTCCAAAGTAAAATTACAAAAGCTGACATATTCTTCTAACTTAGATATTCTTCACCATTTAATTAGTGAAGTATTACATTTATTTCCCCATCCAAATGGGAGAAATTTGTTTCTGTACTTAGTCATGATTTCCTGGCAAACAGAAAAGCTGATCCCGTCTCTGCAAGTGGTTTTTTTTTTTATTTGCTGAATAAACATAAATAAGACTTTTTTTTAGTTTTGCTGGCAAAATTCATTAAAACTTGTCTCATCACAAAAGCTCTCTCTCCAGAAATTCCACTGTTTTCAGTATAACTTCTTCCATGTCCCAAGGATTGTGGGTCTAACATTCTTGAAATTCTAATCAAACAGAAAAAATGGAGTAATATTTTTTTTCCATAGGAACCATCATGGATATTATAATCTAGTCAGAATAAATATTAAATATGTGCCCTTTCTCCACATTTTCTAAAAAAGTCCAGTCCAGTCTATGGTAGATATTTTGATATTCTTTCCTTCATTGATGCTAGATAACTGCATGGTATGAAATACTCAATTCTAAGTGTTATTAGGGATAATTTAAGTATTGCACTTCAATCTTGAGAGAAAGACAAAACTTTCCTCTTTTGACATTGCAAGGACCTTTTCCCCTCTTCCACATATAATTGTAATATTTCATTTGGTGTACAGTTTATGGTATGAGAAGTGGTTCAATAAGTTAGGTTTTATCACTGTTTAATTATGCTAAAGTAGGCCAAAGATGCTTCAGGCTTCCAGGTTTTAGCATGTGATCAGTATTACAACAAATTTAATCTCACAAAAATGTATTCAATTATAAATTCTTTGGTAATATTATTTAAAATTCTAATGTTTATTATCCTCCTACTTACAGTTATCTTAATAAAATAGGATAATGAATTTTTTACTTAAAAATTGTACCAATGTTTTTCTTATTATAGAATTGAAAGATTTTATAAGGAATGACATTTCATTGTTAATGGTTTCATAGCTACAAAGGATAAAGATGTGTTCTTCTCCTATTAGCTTTTTTTATTCAATTTCCCCAAGCTTTGTGTCTACACTAGTGACCTGAACTAGGAGAGGTTATTTACAATAAAATTATCGATACTCTTGAAATTTAAAAAATTCAGATCTCAGTGAATGGTAGTCTTATGAGCTCATGATGTATTTTATATGGTTTTACTAGATGCTATAGAATTTCCAGACACAAAGATTTAAGCTAAAGTTAAGACTTTGACTTATATCAAGAATCAGAAGAAAAATGATAGAAATGCTACAGTTTGAAGACAGAAAAACAGCCTGTTAGTAGGGAGAGGACTACTGGGTTTCAGTTCCCAAATATCTCTCTGATTTCTTGCACAAACCAGATTGATCATCATTTCTTCTAAGGAGAATAATCAATATAGTAAGGCATTAGGCTAAGATTCTTGATTATCATGATTTGTTGTCATGGGTATTATCAGGGAATTATCATGGATATTATTTAGGAACTTTTGACTTTTCGTCTTTTATTTTAGGGGAAGAATTCTGACAGACAACTTATGTAATCAATTTTCATTTTAAAGGTAAATACACAGTTTAAATAATCAGACTTTGCAATTGTGTTTTGATTCTGTTTCCAAAGCCCTGGGCATCCTCTTCTTATGTGAAGTTATTTGTGGGTATTTGAAAAACTGCCAGGCTTTGACATCTTCCAGCCTGTCCAACATCTTGTTCTTGCATCTCCATGACAGCAATTTAACCAGGTCTTTGCATTTCTGGTCAGCTGGGATGGTGTTGTTAAGTAACCCAGTGACTTCCCAGCTGTGGGGAATGAGGATCTCCTGCTGGGAGTTTCCAAAGGTATAATCACCCAACAGGCTAATGCTGGACAAAGGCAGCAAACCATTAAAAATACTGGGGATTAAAAACCCAGATAATTCCAGAGTCAAACAGCCACCTATAGAAAGCCTTAATTTTCATTGGGTATAGATTGTCTCTACAGAGGAATCTTCAACTGTTTGTAAAGAACAAAGTGAGTTTCATGTTACAATAAGAGATATTTTTTTTTTTTTTTTTGCTCTTGGTCATGAATAAATCATTTTATACTGTCCTCTTTAGAAGATTCAATTGACTGACCAGGTCAGAGGCTGGAAGTTAGCAGAGATGCTTCATGACCCAGTATGTTTTGTTAGCACATCTAAGAGAATTTATTTCTTAGTGATCCACATAAAGTACATAAGATGATTTTCATGTTCTCAGTATAGAGAATAAAAGTCTCTCATTCATTTTAATTAATCTGTATTCTACAGAGAAAAAGAGAGAAAGAGTTAAATCAATTCAAGATCACATTTTATGAAGACAGCAGAAGAATCAATATGTTTTATGGCTCAGTTTGTCATCTATGACTTTGACTATTGCCTTCTTTGAAATTTAGGTTCATAGTGTAATAATAAATTATTAATTTCAGGCATGTCTAGATGAGCATGAAAGCTTCATACCATTGCTGAAAAACACCCAATGAGAGATGAGTAACAGTTTTTCCAGTTCTCAATACCTGTTCCTTGTCAGAATTTCCCAAAATAATCACTTGTTCGAAAATTAGTCCTTATTACAGATAATAGCAAGAAACAGAAACTGACAGTATAATATAGACGTCACCACTCATGTGATCATTGTAGTTTGGCAGGTGTCTTCAAATGCTGGGCCAAGCAATGCTTTGAAAGGGTTTGTAAATCCTGTACTCAGGATTTACACACCTTTGCACCAATTACAAACTACAGGAAGTAAAAATATCTTTAATTTACTCATGGTTAAGAGTAGCCTTGATGGTTTCAGTGACTGGGTAAATCACTGAAAATATTTTCATGCTATATTCAGATTGAAATATTAGAATGGTAATTTTTCCTTATCATAAGCTCATAAGGCATATATCCAAACATGCCTTCCAGAAAAAGACTGCTAGCCTGGTTTTGAGCTACGATTAATATTTTCTCCTCACTGTCTTCCAGCAATATCTCTATCTTGCCTTTATGTTCCTTCATACATAAAAAGACCCCAAAGTATTCCCCAGATATCTTATACTTTAAGACCTAGAAACTCCTGCTGAACAGAGGAAAGGATTCCTACTTGACTGGCAGCACTGGGTATTATTTCCCACTCTCTGAATTTTAATGCAACCATGTCCAGGTGGAATGAGAAGGTTCAGTGTTACAAAGTCTGATAATTGACAAGTGTGGATAACGTTTGCTCAATGTGATGAATAAAAAAGAAAAGGGCCTTTTTTATTAAATGAAAGGTCATTTTAGTGTAGCCATAATCACAACAATTATAAGCTTCCCTTGATGCTAACCAAGAGAAGCCAGTAACAAAACTCATATTTTACATAAATTTTATCACATTTGGGCAAACGTTATCAGAGCGCCCAAAAGCTACCACCATCCTCAAATCTCTGTGGGTGCTGGTGAAGTTTGGAACCCTGCTCTGGGCACCCAGAAATGAGATTGTGCTTTCCCTGGGTGTATCCAGGCGGAGCTGGCTGGGATGACTGCCTGGGCTGGGGTCTCGCAGCTCTGCCCGCGCCCTCCTCTCATCAGGGCGTCCGTGGCAGTGGGGAGCCCCTGCTGCGTTCAGTGGCTCTAACCCAACAATCCAAGGCAGCTTTTCCAAGGCTGTGACAATGCTTTGAGAGTTCCCTTTGAGTCACTCATCTCTGAGCTCAGGGATTTGCGGAGAGTAACTTCCCTTGAGTGACTTCAGTGACTCTAGTTATGAAAAGTGAGCAGTGCGGCTCTATCTAAATGTAGGCTTGGACTATCATGAAGCTCTACTTTAAGCAGCATTACTTTAATAAATCCTTTTTCTGCCTGCACTGTTCTTACAGAGACAGAATTTTGTATCCTTGCATGAAAGCATCATTTGTATCTATTAAATAGATCAAAGTCTTTACAAATGCTTTATTTCATTTATTAAGGCAGTAGAGTTTATTGCTATAAAATTATGTTTTTATGGCTACCAGACTGTGTGTTCTTCTGATGTGCCCTGCTGTGTAGTCAGAGGATAAGGTCAGTGTTCCTCCAGACATCTCTCATCACTCCAGGAGCTTAGTTAAAATCCTACAGAGTCATAAGATTGTGTTCTTCTTTGTATGCTTTTTAATGCTTAATAATTTCTTGGAAGATAATTTTCTGGGACTGTCACTATAGTGAATGTTATTTGTGAATACAGAGATCATATATTCATTCCTTCAAGTTTCGGTTTTATCTTCATGTTGTAAATTAAAGTAGCATGTTCCTGAAATCACTATCTGAGCAATGAGATCATTTTCTCTTTGTTTAGATGCTAAACATCTTATCTATATATTACTTCCATACTGGTGAACCTTTTTACTCTTGATCAGATTGGGGGCAGGGGGGCGGTTAGAGAGAGGGAGTTATTTTTCTAGGTTGCACAGTAATGATAATTTTATTGTAACTGTGATGCCACAGGTACCCACTATACACCCTACACTTTGTCAGTAGTCATAGTGATGATTTTGCTTTGCCTGATGCTTTGATGGTTTTTAAACAGTATTACCAGTTGGTATTAATGCAGATGTCCCAAGTTCTTAATTTGTATTTCTGCTGTAACTGAAGATTGATTACTTTAGTGAGACATTTGTGCTAAAGTCTTGCCCAGTATGGATGCACATAGGAGCAACAGAAATAATGAAGAGTAGAATTCTGTCATATAGAAAAAAACCATTTTGCTTTAGGAGTTAGACATTATTAATAATGACATAATAACTCTAGAAATGAACACAGAAAATTTACTCATATAAGCAAATGGCAAAATCTTACCCCATCTCTATGTACCACTGTCAAGTTATTAAATCCTTACATTTAGATAACACACTGCCAGAAGAGCTGTATATTCATTATGTATTTTCAATTCTATTACTATTGCTGAATATTTTACCTATCATGTGCTGTAGAGGGGTACCTAATAATTAAAACTGTAGTTATAATTCCAGAATGCTGAGTACTATATTTGAATAGCTTCAAAATATCTTCAAAGAAATAACTCTGTAAACATACTATTCCTTGTTATAATTGCACGGTGTCATTTGTAGTGATCAATTAAATGGCCATTCTTGATCAGTTTTTCCTATACTTCATCATTCAGCTATAAACTTGATTTAATTCCTTGCTATCATTTTTCTCCTAGATGTGTCTGTTCATGCTTCTGCCTGATCAGGTCTTTTTCTTCCACTATGTTATTCAATTTACTTTCATTTTTCTGAATATAGCCTTTTCCTTCTTTGCATGACCCTTCCTAAACTCAAATTCTAAAAATTTTGGGGTTTGGCTATTTCTTACATATTAGTAATTTCAAATATTTTTTCAAGGTCAGAAAAATTTATTAGCTCAAGCTAATCTTAACTTCCAGAAGTTCAACTCTTTCAGTTTTTGAAATGTGGACAGTTGAATAACATGTGGGGGAAAATAAAGAAAGATGTTTTATGAGAAATAGCAAATGAGAGGAAAGAAAAATTCAGAATTTACAATTAAAGCACTTTGAAAGCTTTACTGAATTTGGCTCATATGTTGTAACTGCCTTCTCCTAAGTGCTTTTGCTGCTTGAATTGATTCTGTACTTTGGATAAGGAACTTTCCTTTTGATATTAGAATATTGTTAGGCCATCACAAACACTTTAAAGTAAAGTAAGTACCTTCACTGATTTAGCTTGTCAACACTCATATATTTTTTCTTTTTTGTGTCTTCCCTACCTATACATATTGAACTCAAGAATTTTTGGTAAAAAAAAAAGTTTTAGAAAATTAGCAATTTTCATAGACTTGTAGAAGATATTCAAGGTGATCAAATTCTGAGCTTGTAAATGTAAATATTCATCCTGAAAACCTGATTTTTAAGGGCTCCAATCAGTGAACAAACATCCTGTGTAATTCATGTATCTAATCAAAGCTAACCAACACAGCCTGAATTTCAAATGTCAAATGTTTGCAGTAGGCAAACAACACACATATTTCTTCATCTGTGCATATTCAAAGAATCTCTGTGTGAATCAAACAGAAGTTACAAAAAGAAGTTGTATTTATCAAAGTATTTACTCAACCCTAGTGAGCAACACAGACAGCTGTAATATCAGGGTTTTTTAATGGGTTTTTTTGCAGTTGATCAATAGTATATTAATAATTTTTCTTAATATTTCTATTGTTTTCTCATAAAGAATACTGATCTTATGGCCTAGGTATATGAATAGGAAAATCTTTCTTGAAAAATTTTTTGTCAATTCTCCATGATTTATGTAATCACATTTTCCAGCCATCTTTTTAAACATACTTTGGTTTTCATCTGATAAATTAAAACTGGTATATTTCTGATGCTTTTAGGGTTTTTTTTTCACCTCATTAAATTTTAACTAACTTACTTTCCTGGTATTTCTACAATCTGCTTTTTATCCATTTATAGTCTAATTTTGATGCCAATCTATATCATTATTACACCACCCCATAAGTCTTTCTGTTGGCTCTTCTTAAAACATCCCATTGATTTAAAGATCTTGTTACCCACCAAGGTATGTTCTGATTCTCTGACCTCTTCAGACTCCTCATGGTGACTTCAGTTAATTGCAAGATTATCAGATGATAATGTGCTAACATTAAAATGAATTAGCATGTAATTAATGTTGCTCCCAAGGGAGATAGTGTACTTAAAATAAAATAGTGCATGTTATATCATGAAAAGTATGAAGCAATGCATTTCTCCTGTTGTACTCAGATATCCACAACATTTGCTTTATACAGCATGTTCATGGTACAAAATCCTAGGGGAGATCTGGAGACAGCTGATCAACTTCTTATTTTGCATCTTCAGTTATTCTTGTCAATTTCAAAGTCTTTAATTTATACAAGGACGTGACAAAGTGATTTGCTATGATCTCATTTGGGTTGTGTCATTTTACTAGCGTTTTTCTACAAATATTATCAAGATTACACAGTATACCCCACAATAATGAGTTGCCAGAAAATTGTCTTAACTAATTAAAATTAATTCAATTTAAATATGAAAAAAATATTTTAAAAATACTAATGTGTTTCAGAACTTGAGCTATGAATACAAAGCTTTTACAAGCAGAAAAAGTGCTTAGGTTATGGGATGCATTATTAATTACATCTAGTTTGTTAATCTGAAGAATTTGTCTTTTAGAAGTCCCAGTGTCAAGGTGTTCTTATGCAGGAGTAGATTAACAGAATTCATTCTGTCTCCAGAGCAGTGTATTTACCTCTGTTGCACTGGAGTGTCTGGACACCAAAGGAAACTAAATGGAAAAACAGTTTCTATTTTAGTATTGATTCATTTTCTAAATATGACATTTTACTGCTCTGACTGTATTCTCAGTAATATTTCTGTCTTTCAGTTGATGACAGCATTTAGGACTTTAAATGTACATAGACTGGAAAATTACACAATTGATAAAGCTATGCCTAACCCTCATTACCTTCTTTTTGAGATAAGATCCATAGAATCATAGCAGTAGGTTCTATAACAACTGGTAAAGTATAGAAAGAAAGTGAGAAACAAAGAAGTGTTCACTTGCACTATGCTGTTGCATAATGCTTCACTGGAAAAGCACTAAAGATTAATCTCCTAAATCTCATTACTTCAGTCCTGACAGTCTGCTTGAGGAGGGGAGGCTTACTTGTGATGGGACCTAATACTGACACACCTACGTCACATTCCTTGGAGCATAAAAAGCTAAATGTTTTCAGCACCTAATTTGAAATAGTTACTATCCAGAAAATCTGAGCCCTTAGATTTCTAAAGTACTTTGTGGATATTTTAGGAAGATATAAATTCTAAACTGTGAACACCATTGTGTGCTGTTACAGATAATGTATGTGAAATGTAGAGTGCTAAAATCTTAGTGATAATGGAACAATCTTCTATCTGACATGCTTTTAGTTACAGTGCAATTGTTTTTTTGCTATGTTAAAACATTTTTTTGAATTTGTACTAACATATCCAAATGGAAGGTTTCTTTGGGGGATTATTATGTGGTGTTTCAGGGTTTTTTTCCCCTGTACTTACACAAATATGGTCGAGGAGAGAGAATAATAAAAATAGCAGAATGCATTCCATTTCATTTCATAAAGCAAAATCCACTGAAAATGCTTATGCTACATGCTTAAAGGAGAAATTAAATTTAATCATAGAAAAAAAAAGTCCCTGACCAACCAACACTTGTTGACTGAAGAAAAACAAGAGGGAATAACAATTGTATATTATCTACATATGTTGCTTGCATTTTTAACTGAATTACAGATCAGATTGATTAAACTGCTTTGGCAGTGAATGCAGAAACAATTACATGGGCATCTGCACATACCTGTTCAGGATTTCATTGCCCAATATTTATATTAAAAATCCACAAATGCTTTTTGAAGAATTAAGAAGTATAATAATTTTCTATTCTTTTGTTTCTGTCTTTCCATAAAAAGATGGACTGATGATTTTTAGAGACTTGGTATTCCCAGATAACAGATTGCTTCTTCTAGAGTTCATGAATTCACCTGATGATGACTTTAACTATTTAGAATCTATGGTTTTAAAACAAAAGCCACAAGTCTGTTTCTGCTGAGGATCTGATTTTTTTTTCCAGTATCTCTTTTCCTGCTCTTTGAAATGATTTTTTCTAAGTTTTTCTGCTTTTATGCCACATCTTTTATTTCACAGTGTTCCTCATATTCATTTTCTTTCCTACCTTGACTGTGTTCATGAGTTATCTTCCTTTTTCTTTTATTTTGTATATGATTATAAACACACACTTGTGAAATATTACAGATTTTATGTTTTACAAAGTATATTATTGATTACTTAGTGTCCACAGCATAAGAGTATGCCTTTACCCTCTCCTAACAAATAGTGTGCAAGTTACATTTTACTTTAAAATGTACAGGATTTCTGAATGTCAGTGTTTGTTGCATATCAGAAGCAATGTTTATAAGGAAAAGATTAAGGGGGGAAGTTTATGTTTTTCCTTGTCTGTATCCAAAAGCAGAGAGAAGTAAAAAGACTACATTAGTAAACTTCCCCACTGGGTCCCAGGTCATGGCTCTCACCAGCACCATCTGTGTAGGTAATAGTACTCATCTGATTTTTCCTTAGTATTGGTTGCAGAGCTGGGTGACATTAGTTCTCCTTGATAATGGCCAGATATTTTAATTTAAAGCTTTTCAGAATGTTGTCCAGTATCTATTTCCCAAAACTCTGTACATTTTACAACCCCAAAATCATAACAATTTGCACTTCATTTAAATATTCAGTTTGTTTTATGTCTTGAAATTTAAAGAAACTGCCTTGTTTCAGTTTGATGCTCTTGTACATGTATGTATGTTATATGCATTCATGTTTGTACACCCTAGATGACTTCACCTGACCTTAAGAAGTTAAGTTTGTAGGAGTGTCATGCAATTTTCATAATTATCAGAGCAGTGAAGCTTGGGAGAATATGTTTCATGATAAACAGATTCCTTTTGGCTCTTATCACAAACAGTGCAGCTGATGCTGACATAGTGTATGTATGCCAAAGTGATGTATCATTTTTATCAGTCTAAATACATCAAGAGAAACAGTTTGAATGTATTTTAGGAGCAGCACAGATGGGAATTAGCAAACAAGTGTTTAGAGTAATATCGTACTGTTTTCTAGGTATAGATTCTTCTATCATGTCAGGCTCTCCGTGGTCTGGTTTTCTCTCCCCATAGCATAATGATCAGAACAGTCATGCAGACTGAAAGGGCTTTGAAACTCGAAAAGAACAGAGTGGTGTGTTCAGAAGTTGCATCTCTAGCCTCCAGATCTGTCACTGAACCCACCTGGGATGGACTGGATACCGAACACTGAGAGCTTTGTTAACTACACTCAATAGTTGTGCCGGTACCTTAAGGAAGCTACAAATGAGCTATCAAAGGACAATCCTAAGAGAATCAATGGAGAGTGTCCTACTTGCCAAGTGTTTATTTCTAGCAAACAAGATTGCTTTGATGACAGGGCTGTTTATGTAGCCACTTTAAAAAATTGTATATGTGATTTTGCCTTTATGTATTTACTGGACATTTAGATGCCCAAAATGAAATGTGAGCTGAGACATCACTTCTATTCTGAGTCCATTTGGGTCTGCAATAAATAAGTTTGCCAGTGAATTCTAAAACCCTAACAGAGGGAGTAAAGGGAGTTTTTTGTTAGGTCAAGTTCACATGCATTCAGCTGTTATATTGGTCATAAAGGAGGTCTGGATGATGTTTTCCTATGTTCACTTTTTCCTTCACCTTTTCTCCTTGCCATAGGAAAACATGCAAATCTCAATGTAGATTATAGTCTTAAAATCTCACAATAAAATATTACTCAAGCATATGGAAGGTGTGTGCTGTCAGGATGTTCCATGAGGAGCAGAGCTGTCCAGTTTAACAAAACTGATAATTTTCTAAAAATATTCAATACATCCTTCAGGGTCTGCAAGAAAGGTCACTGTTGCTATAAAGTTGTTTTAAGTCCACATACCAGGAACATAATTCTTGACTAAATATTTTGGCACAAACTTGAAAACAGATATCTAATTCCAGGAGCATTTAATAATTTTGGGTCAAAATTCATAAGCAAGTGAGTAAATATTTCATATGCTTAGTATTAGGTAAATGCAAGATTATGGAACTGTACAGGTGTGAATCTTTGAAACAGTGTGTCCAGAGACCATCTGCTAAATTCCCAGCTGGATATTTGCGTGAAGCCTTACTGAGTTTATACCCCAAATCTTCAGTGACTTTGCAGACACAGTTGTGAATGTTTCTCCTATCAGTTGAGACTTTCTTGTTAAAATCGATCCTCTGATTGTAGCTTGTTACCTAGCTGGGCTGGGTTGTGAAGAAGGGAAACTGTTATAAATTCAGTATCTGCAGTAAGAGGCGTATGAAGGCCAAGCAATGTGTGCTTTCTTCTCTGAGTGGTTACTTCTTATGCAGTCTGTTTTCCCAGTGTTGTATTCTGCTAGTTTAAAATGTCACAAACAAAGTAGATTTACAGTATAAAAGGGGAAAAACTTAATGCCAACAACATTGAGATGGAAATCCATGTGATCAAATATGCACAGAAAGAAATCAACTAAAAACCCAGTGCAGGCAAGCAGTAATGTAAAGTTCAAAAAATTTGTAGTTAATATACCTCCAGGTTGTAGACCACTTACAGATCTTAAAGTTTGGCAGGCCCAAATGCTGCTGCTCATAATAGTAACTACCAGAGAGAAAGTCATAGTTCTGCAACCGGCACTGAATAGGGGGAAAAAAACCCAGAAAGCACATAGAAGAAAGAGAAAATTGTTTTACAGTTTCAAAGGCTTCATACTATACTACAAAAATAAAATAATTTTTTACAATGGTACCTGTTTTGTGATGCTGTAATATAAAATTTCAATGACAGAATGATTAAAAGAAGATACATGTTTCAGATAGAGACACCAAAGTGTTAATCCTTCTTTTCATCGATTTTAATCAATTAATTGGTTTGATATGCTGCCCAGCAATCTGGTTATTTTATGACCTCTTTCGTTTAAGAAGGAGAAAGTAGGGGAAAACAGACAAAGATCAGAAAAAATTATATTTGGATAGCCAGGTCTGAAATTACCTTGTACTTAAAATTAGATAATGGGTTCAGCTTTCTGGTTATGGCACCCTTTGGCCATTAAAGGTCACTTAAGAGTCACTGTGCAGCAGTGTTTCTGTTTCTCTATTCAAAACAAGCTTACAGGAATTTTGTTAGATCTTTGGTTTCTTGAGGATGCCCAGACAGCAGTTTAGGCCAAGGTGACCTTTTTCATTTGTGCTTCCCTAGAAATTATTTTTCTATTTTTATTTATTTATCTTCTTTCTTCCCTAGATATACTAACAGTTAGATCGTTTTCTTTCTCGTTTTTTTTAAATCTTGTTTTATTATGTTAGACTACTACCAGCCATCCAATGCTGGTTTAAATTCACTGGAGGCTTTATAAGTAAAGAATGATTTGCATGTTCATTAGGTGGCATTTGATATTATGTTTTGCTAGCATCAAATGAGTTTCCTAAAGTTTGTGTCTCCTAACAGAGTGGCCAAGCCCACTTGGCTTAAAGTCCTGGTTTGTCTAACTGAGCACCATGCCTCGTGTGCCATCCTCTGAGCAGCAGGATGGGGATAACTGTGCAACTGGGACCTCTCTTTCAATCTTGGTCCAGAGCTGCACTTCAAGTAGGTTCAAATAAACCCTGGAATAGAATAGTGCACCTTGTACTAGTGCGCTATTAATCAAGAGTACTAAGCTTGAAAATCTCTGGCTAATTTTTGTTCTCTGAAATTCGAGAACCTGCTTTATCAAGTGTTTTGATTGTAAACTGGAGATTACTTGGAATCAAGAATTTTTTGTAAGCTTTCCTGATTTTTCAACTCCATCCTGGCATTTTACAGTACAAGCTTCTTGAATTTTAATTGTTCTACCATCTTTTGTCTTTCCTTCAGATAGTTGTTGAGTTCTTAAAAAGATACATCAAAATGTTTTCTGAAAAACTCATTTTATTCTGAGTTGTTTTTCTATGGGCCAAATACAGAGATATGAAAGGATTTTTAATGAGATTATAAAAACTTTCAGAATGCCTGGATCTACTTTGAACTTTACATAATGACAAAATTTACTTTTTTTATTTCCTTCTTTTTATTCCTTTTATCTGGTATAAGGATTACATTTTATACATCTGCTATTATATAAAAGAAGAATGTGAAGAAGATGCAAACAAGTGAAACTTTAATAAAAAAATCTGTATCAAATTGTTTTCCTTTGGTTTATATTAGATCTCAAACAGTACTTTTTAATTTTTCTAGGCTTGCACATGAATGAAACTGACACTTTCTTTGTCTGTGTACCCAGAAAAGACAGGGTTCAGTCCCCTGAGGCAAAGCCAGGATAAAGATGATTGCTAATATTGAAGTTCCAAATTTTTTTAAGCTTGCATTTCTCATTATGGTCTTCTAGCAGTTTCCTTATTCCAATCAGTAGTCAAGTTTAAAACCATCAGATTCCATGAGGTTTGTGCTGGGTTGAGTAACCATTGTTGGGGAAAAGCTGGTAATATCATTTAGGATTGAACCCACTGCTGTTTCTCAGCAAATGCTTAATGCTTCCTGAAGTATCTGCTTTATTATGACTTACTGGCAACAACTATTGCCATTTATGTAAGCCATGCTCAGTTATTAAAATAAATATATCCACGAGGAAAGATATGCATATAAGAGATACTAGAGAACCATGGAAGGATTTATAGCCATGAGAGATGTTTGTGTAGGACCAAGCTGTCAGAGCTTTACCTCAACTGTTGCTAAGAATTATAGGTGAGCTCTGTCACTCCCAACAGAAAGGATTTTATTTTTCTGCTAGGAATTCAAATACCTCACCAGCAGATCTAGAAAGAGGTAAACACTGTTACAGCCCTATTATCTGAGCCATTGAAAATAACTGTTTCTGCCATCATTAAAGGGGTTCCTCTTTGTTCAACAATTTGCTTTTTTTTACTACTCCTCTTGTCAGTAAGTCCTGAGAAGTGAAAATCATGTTGTAAGTATGAAATACGTAACAAAACTGTAATTTTAGCAGGAAAAGTGTTGATGTTGAATACAAATAAATTAGGTAAACCATTCAATTTAAACATATTTAATCTAATTAAAATAATTGCAGACAGAATTTGGGTAGTTTCGTGCTGTTTTCTTTCTCTTCCATTCTTTTAAAATAAAAAAGGCTGTTCAATGATTTTTGCTTCTAGTTAATTTATTATGAGAATCTGGTTTGCCACAGTATTCTGACTTTCATTCCTGGTATATCTCCATTATTAATACGCTGCAGTGAAATTTTACAAAAAATAGTAATATGTTTGCTTCCATAGCACCTGTCACTTGGACTATAATATAAATTCCACAGATTCTGATAGAAACTAAACAGAACAAAATTTTGCCAATGCATCAGGCATCTGTAATAATTTGTAGGTTTTGTAAATTTTCAATGTTACCAAAATGCCTTTCAGCCTTTTAACAGAGAAGAAACTTTCTGCAAAAAAATTCATAGAAGATTGAAAAATTTCCCTGGAATGTAGTCCCCCATAATAAAATACTTTAAGCCCTTATTCACCAAATAACCTTAATTTTTACCATTCATTCTAGTGCTAAATATCTTTAAAATTCAAGTTTCTTTTCATTTTATCAGTATGACTATTATTTAATTCATCCTTGACCACTGTGGCTCATAAATCATAAAGTAATCAACTGTGCCTCCTGTAAAAAGAATTGAGAAAAGTTTGCCATTTTATGAGCTCACCACATGTGCAAGACATCTCATTTAGAACACTTAGGAAACTCTTCTCTAATGAAATTTAGCATTTAAAGCCTGGACTGTCTATTAATGGTCCAAAAATAGACCCATCTGTTCTGGAGGATATTTGCCTACAAAATGCTATCTACTGAACTTTTCTTGAAGCAACTGCTTGACTTTGTCTATCAAGAATATCAGATGTCAGTTTGTGACGATTAATTATAAGAAAGCTTGCATTTAGTGTTAACCCTGTAAATTAACTGTCAATGTATGCAATCTAAACCTGTGTCAAATAAGCTTTAATAGGATATATGCAAATTCTCAGAATGCAAATCTAAAACTGTCAGACTGCTGATGTTATTTCAAACCTTCTTCCTTTTCTTTCATAATTTTGAGTCAAGAGGACACAGTTCTTTGCAAATTGAGGCAGTCTCAAGGGGCATACGGGGGATAAAACACAGCTGGCATTTACATGGTACCACAGTGAAGCATCTTTTCTCTGCCAGTGTATTACATAAGTGATGTCTAAAAATAATGAAGCAGAGAGAAGGTGACATTAAAGGGGAAACCATGTCCTGTAGGCTTATGAAATAAAGATAATACTGCAGAAAGAGAGCAGGGACTGCTTATACCCTAATATGGTAAACAAGTAGGATTCCAAAAATGCTGCTTGCTATGAAAGGTTTCTTAAGGTGTAAAACTTCCATAGAACTGAGGCAACTTTTATAGTAAAGCAATTCAGAGTTTTTTATTGCATATAAACATCTTCAACTCATCCTGAGACAGACCCATTCTTTTCTCTCCATGAATGGCTGAGATTTTAAATCTACTAGGCAAACTGGTAAACTGGTTGAAGCCACAGAATTCTGTCAGTTTTCAAAAAGTTGCAGTAGTTGGACAGTACAGCCAAAATAGTGCAGAGACTATATTTCTATTGCTCAGCAAACCTGAAGAATCAATGCTCCCTTGTGTAATGTATTTTGTAGTCTGTTTTAGGGAAAGGTGGGAGAATATTGAAATCATCATTGTCCTGACTTTGCTCTGACTTACCCAGTCAAAGTCATGCATTTGAGATGCTTTGTGTCTAAACAAAGAGGGCGAACCATAACGTTACTCTCAAAGTAACATATGTTGATTATATACACTATAAACTCCTCCGTTTCATTTCTAGAAGCCACGTACCCTGACTGTGAGGCTTTGCTGAATGTCTGTGTATGAAGTTGTCCCTGCCACAAATTACAGCCAAGAATGCTCTGTTTTAAGGGTACCATGCATTTGGACATTACCTGGACATTCAAGTCAGGAAGAGATATATCAGGTAGCAGCAATCCCACTGTTACTTATTTCTGATTACCCAGACATTTTACATATTACTTATTTATGCATAAATGAAAGCAAATAATACAAAGGCCTCTACCTCTAACTGGCTATGTGAAAGTATGTAGATCATTCTCAGAAAACAGTGTAGAAAACGAGAAAGTTTTGGAGCATGTTTCCAAAGATAAAACTAGAGTGGAAGGAAGGACTGTCAGTAATATAAAGCCTCAGAGTCAGTCCTAAACTGTGTGAATTAGAACAGAAATGATAATTTCAGAGTTCAATTCCTGGCACAGATAATATATCTAAAAAATGTCCCAGATATCTGGGATATTTAATCTGGCATAAAACCTTGACAGGATGTCTGTAAACTAGTTCTTCAATACAATGTTTTTTATGATCATCCATGTCTGTAAATTCTTGCTCTCAAGGGCCTGTTAAGTTACTAGAGCATACCAGGCTGGAGAATGTCTTCTTGGATTATTACTATGTAATATGTTTTAATCTTTTGAAATCTTATTGACGTGGAGAAGAATTCTTATTCTTGTCCTGGTACCTACATAACATCTCATCAGCTTTTACAGAGCAATACCAATACATGATTGAGTTAGTGCTGAATGGATACTAAATTTACCAAATTACTTAATAACAGTTATTAAAATAGAGACCAGACTGAACAGTCTTCAACTTTCCCTAAAAATATTGTTAAACTTTTCACTGTTAAACTCTCTCCACTATAAACTTCCTATAAGGTCAGGTTTTGAAGGAGCTATTCCATTACTAAAATGTCCAGTAAAAATTAAGCCTGAGAAAACTGACAGCAGCTTTTCTTGAAAACTCTAAGAATGTTTCTCATAATGGTCCTTCAGTCTAAATTAAAATAATAATAAAAAATTAAAATCTACCCTTTGAGATTTAAACTTGGATTTCAAGTTTCTTGAACAGCTCAGATTTGCTGGTATACCTTAAATATTCAAGGCAACCTCTAGTTCCATCTTTGCAGTGACCATTAGTGGAACTTTTATGTGTTGTTAAAGTGTTGGAGCTTTAAAACTCCTATCTAAAATTAACATGATTCATAAAATAAAAGTATGCAAAGCTCAAGGTGCAATCATGTATGTAGTCTATTGGTTTGCAAAAAGTAAAAGTGGGACCTGTGAGTCATTTGGTTATTTTCATAATAGAGGCATTCAATTGTTTTGAATATAAAAAGCAAGAAGGCTAACATATTGTATGTACTGGTATGAAAAGAGAGAAAGAAATGTATGCTCACTAAAGGCTTAACTCTCTTTTACTTGAAATGCAGGTCAGATTTGATCCTATACTTTTCTGATATATATTTCATAATAAGTTAAATATTTTTCATAGTTGTATTTGAAAAAACAATTTTGGAGAAAAATGAGTCTTTATCAATGCCAATTACACACCAATTAACATTTTTTGTCTCCAGATCAATCCGCATTTGAAGGTTCTTGGTACTCCTTATCTTTCTAAAAGCTGTTGTTTGTTAGAATGTTGGATTCTCCAATAAGCATTTGCATGTATAGATATTCCTAATTCCTGCTTTCAACAAGCAGTTAAATTCCTTTTATGTAAATATTACCATTTATTTTGCATGCAGTTGCCCATTTTTAGTGCTTTTAAAATATAGCTTCTATTTAAAGTTGTCTACCATAAGGAAAATTCCATGTTATAATTTAGAATGTTGAGTGAAAATCCTGAAATGCCCTTTATTTACAAAAACAGGATTATTACTTTTCTCTTGTGAAATCTTATTTGTTGACATTTAGATATGTTGGTAATGTATTCTCTTAACATTGCAGTTTCTGATATATTTGAAATGTAGGAGAATGAATCTCAGTGACTTTTAAATTACCATCAAGCCAATCCTATTTCTCTCTCAAAATGCTTTTCAAAATATGAATGTTCCAATATTTGGTTGGAAACACCTGGACTTTTCATATAGATTTAAATTAGCAGATCCCATTGTTTACCCTAGTCCTTACTGTATATTTTTTGTCTCCTTTTTCTTTGTTTCCAGTGCTCATCAAACTGCTGGAATTGCCCAGTTTCATTGAGGTTTAGACTTTACAAAGAGAAAAGTACCAAAATGTGCAAAAGAAAGCTAGACAGATAGAGGATTACAACAGGAAATGGGATTGAAAACGCCTATGATTTGAGGAAGATCATCACCTGCACAAGAGTGTGGTTAAAGAAAAGAACAATCAAAGCGACATCTGCATTTCATATCTTCCACATAACTCTTATATCCTTCTTCAAACATCTTTTAAATGATTTATGAAAACCAGTTGAGGTGTCTGTTGATTAAATAGTCATGTGGGGATCCTACATAACATCTCAACACGGCTGCAGTTGTGATTCATATGGATAAATTTACAGAGTGATCCCACTCTTGACCATCCTCGTTCTGGGATGAGAAGCAGACAGAAGCACAGCTTTTTATCTGCTATTTATGACTATACACAACCAGGCCAGAGGAGCACACAGCTAGGAAAATTCAAATTCTTAGCGTTGAACTGTACAGAATGATTATTTTATATAGGTGGAAATCCTAACTCTGAGACAAATATTTTATGTGCTATTCTTAAACTGCAACCTAATTTAACTGTAACTGCAATTGAACATTTTAAATGCAGCTGCATTTTTAACATTCTCTTGAAAATCTTAGACCAACTCAAAGCTGCTCAAGCTGATGAACATTTTATGCATGGGTTTGTACTTTGTAAGCCCTAAGAATCCTTGAAAGGACTATGTTTAAAGAGCAGTTAAGTGCCACTCACCACTTGTGGTTGTCTGCACCATTATGCACACTCTTAGCCACATAATAAAACTTTTTTCACATCAAACCTAAATTGTAAGCAATTGTGCTCTCTGTCTTATACATAAGAGGATATGGAACCCAGAAGACTATATGAGCTGCTGTAAATCTCACTGTTCTGCTGTTGCTGTAAACTGTTGTTCTTGGGAGAAATATAAACAATTTCATATCATTACATGGCATTCTTTATTTTAAACAGGTACTGTATTTGCATTGTCCACGAACTGACAATTACTGAAAGGTTCAAAGGTTCAAAACACATCAGTTTTTACTGTTGTTGCCAACCTTAGTTTGGACATATGCAAGAAATATGTACCATGAAAGATGTCAAAACAAAGTTTCTCACAAGATGGTTTGTCTAAACACGTGAAAATAAGTTTTAGCTTTCATATTTTCCAGATTCTGTATTGCATTAGTATATAACTCTGAACTTCATAGAGAGTGTTAGCAAGTTCTCTTCACAATTTGGTTGGACAAAACAATCCTTTTCCAGCCTGAGAACCAAGAACACCATTACAGCTTCATGTCCAAAAATTATAAACAGCAAATTGAGTAGAGAAATGTGGGAGAAGAATGGGACTTCATAACCTGAAGCTGTAATTGGACAATTAACCCCAAGATGTAAATGGACCAGAACTTGTAAAAGTGTGAAAATGTGTGACCCATCGTCCATCTTGGGTGTAGCCTTGATCAGGCTCTTGCACTGCCCAAGGTGTGTCCTTTGAAGGCCTTTTAATAAATACCTGCTTTATTCCTTTAACACTGTCTAGCCTCTGTTCTAGGTATCCTCTCAAGGCATCACTACAAGAATGGATATTTTCTTCAGTTCAGTCCTGTGTGCTGTGCAATACTACCTTATATATATCATTAATTCAGAATATGTAATCCATCTGTTTCCTGCAATTGTTCTAGGATGCTTGGTTTTGGAAAAGTGCCAACTATTCCGGCAGCTTAATAACATACAAATATAAGTGTATTCCCAGTCTGAAGATACTTCAGGTACTTGATTGTGATCAAATAACTTTAAAATTGTAAGTAATCAGTGGCAGAGACAGAAATAAAATTAGGGATTCTGTGATTCTAACTCCTGACTGCAACTTCTGAAATGTATTCTTGAAAATGAAGCCTTGCTGGCAGGATATTTTCTTACAAAAGTTCATAAAGTAAATTGTTTCACCATCTTTAAAAACACACAGTTTATATGTCAGGTATTTGCTGCTCATCTTTCCACATATCATTAAGATGTGAATTGAAAGAAGTCCACCTTTCCTCATATTTGTTTTTCTTTTCTCTATTCCAACTCCCCTTTTTGATGATTAATGTTTGAGATTGTCTCTGGAGGGATCATATGGAATATAGTTTTTGTGAAGTTCCTAGAAAATTAATGAAAGCATTCTGCAATCTGCAGAAATCTCAATATACTTTGAAGTGTTTTTATATCTTGTTTTTTCTTTTGAATACTCATGACTTTGATTGTTGGCACTGACATGTAGAAATACACTTTATAGGTCTCTAGATCCCATGTCTCTAAATTGCACTTTCTGAAAATCTGGCAATTTCTGTACACAACACAAAGATTGAATGCAGGGCTGTAATTCAGCTTTGGTTTTCTGCAGATGATATAAACCACAAAAGCTTGCTGGTTTATTGAACTTCAGCAACAACAAAATAGAGAGAGACTATTATTGCCTGTGTATTCAATTAGATATAAAGAGGTATTGCCCACAATGCAAAAATAATACGTATTTGCAATTTCCAATTTAATTGTAAATAGATAAATGGAGAGTACTTAAAGTGTAAGAAATGAATGAAAATGGCTGACTAGTCTGTGACATGCTGCTTAAAACAAATATGTGGCTAGTTTAGACAAAAAAAAACCCTTCAAATTATATTTAATCAATTTCTCCTGGCACCTTCTTTCCTTCTTTGTCTTCAGCTGGAAGAGACATTTCCATATCAGGGATTCCATTATAACAGACTAGCACTGTATACAGCTGGTACCAAAATATCCTTCCTCTAAATATCTTTGAGGCAATTGGTGACATCACAGCAGCACTAGCTAAAATTAGAGCCATCTCTGTAGCTGCATGAAGTAATATAATATAACACCTCCTTGGGAATATTCTTTTCTAAGTCCTTCATGCTCCTGCACAGATTTCTAAACCAGTGGGTAGGAAATAAGTGACATTTGCCAAATATGATCAAATTCTTAACCAAGTTTTCTTTTATACATCCTGGCAGCAGTGAGGGGGAAAATGCAGACCCTTTTTTGATTGAATCTTATTATCTTCTGCTTAGGTGAAAAGTCCACAATAAGCTTAGCAGAGTAGTCCTAGCAGAAAATCATCTTGTAGTAGAATTTCAGTGGGAAAAAAAAATTATGTGATTAATGCTGTTTCTTTATTAATTCTCTCAGTATGTGACTGCTACTATAGTCCCTATTTGGGCGTGACAGTCTCTTCTTCCATCATTATTTGTGTGACAGCACAGTAAAAAAACCCTTTAAATATTCTTTCATAACATGCAATTTATATCTTATATGTGACAGTGCCCATTTGCCACTAGTCCCTATGATAAAAAGTGATGGAATTTGTCTGAGAACCTTTCAGCACCTCATATATATATGATGAAGGAACTGAGCACCTCAGTCACCAGAACAGGTTCACCACATGCTTGATTAGTACTGCCAGGGGTTTATCTGCTTGTATTGCCAAATAAATACATGGAAATAATTTATAATATGCAGACTATACCATATCCTTTGAAAAATTTATGAAAGACAATTGAAGAAATAAAAAGCCTCAAACACACAAAATAAAGCATGCTGTTATAATTAATTTAAGTATATATCTGCAGCACTCTCTTTACTCCTTTTGTTAAGCTGACTTTTCTGCAGAATCCAAATACATGATTACATATTTTGTATTTCTTTCTGCCTACATTGCATTCTTTAGAGAAGGGTATCTGGAGAAACAGTTTGACTTTTATAACTAATTATCTTCTGGGACTCATCCAGGAAGTCTGGATTTCTTCCCTCTAAAGTTATTTATTGCTTTATTACTCAGGTAGTATTCTGGAAACTTAAATAAACATTCTTTTCACTGCTTGTGTGCTGCAAACGACATTTTGCCAGACAAGTTGTCATGTCATGAATCTGACCATTTATAATTTTCCCCAAAGTGCAGCAGTGCTCTCCCTGAATCCCCTGATGAGTCACAATAAAGCATTTAACTCACTTTTAAATTTGATATCTACTGTTACATTAGCAGACACAGCTGAAAGGAATATTTAAAAGTAATAATACATATAGTCCACTCTTCACTGAAACTAGACATGACAGTTTTCAACAACTTGAGGCAGCCACCAGCTTTAAGTGCTTTGCCCTCAGAGACCTTTCTTCAAGTCATTGTAACACCTATAAGCCACAGCCATGAGGAAGGTGGTGTGTGAGAAGCAAACACCAGAAAGAAGGACAGCAATCTAAATAGAAATTATTATCTTCTTGGATACTGACAGGAAGATATGCTCAATGAAACAGGGCTATAGCTCTTCAGGATTGGAAGCGCTACAGTTAATAAAAGCTACTGACAGTGTTTGATGTCTCAGAATCAGAGATTTAGAGATTACAATGAGGTGCTTTGGTTTAGTAGCTTTTTGGGGGTTTACAGAAAGCGAGGAACAGCAAAGTAGACAGGTAGCAAGGTAGAAGGTCTGAAAGGGAAATTAAAAAAAAAAAAACTGGTGATGGAGGCAAGTGTGTGTTGTAATGAGGGCAGGAAGGTAATCCGAGAATGGGAGGTAGTGGAAGTATGTAAAGAGAGCTGACATGGTCAGGTGGCAAAAACATTAAAATGATCTTTGTACTATATGAATGGGTCAAGATTGTATTTTTCGTGTCCAGGGAGAAGGATAATGCTGTAATTGAGATGAAAAGTGTTGAACATCTGAATGGAAGTATTGCTTGTTTAAATTGAAAGGCCATACCTTAAAAATATTATGCACAAAACGTAGCCTAGATATTCCATTGACAGACAGTATTGTGCTGTTATAATTGAAAAGGGAGGGAGTGGGGAAGGGAAGTGAGCTTGAGTGGCAGAGAGATGTACAGAGGGATTAAAATTTTTTTCATGCACAAGGATGCAGCCCAATGCAGGTGGGGAAAAATGTGTATTATTGTAACAGCACCACATAGCAGGGGAAAGCACTATGCTTGGGGAAGGGTCTTCAGTTCCAGGCTTCCTCTCCTTCATTAAATTTATATGGGAGACAAACAGGTGTGCTAAAGTGTGCTTTTTTGGCATTATATAAACTAATTGTGTGGACAGGTTTGTAGACCAACCAAAAACATTACATGAAAAAGATAACAGATAAATATGAATGTATCTATGTAAGAGAGAGGGGGACCTGCAGGCTGAATATGTTCCTTGGAGTAAAAAAAGCTGCTTCATTCTTTCTGAGACTTCAGGTAATAATCATGTAATGCTTATGTCAGATCACACTTGCCAAAACAATAAAATTTATTAAATTGGAGAAGATTTTCCCCTCTTTTCTTTTTCTATAATAGTTACATTATTTTAGTATATTTGGAACACCAGTCTCTACCCAGCAGGCAGTGAGATACTTTCTCCTTCTGTTAATGTCATACTGAAGAAATAGAAACCAGAATTTATGGATGTTTAGCAATATTGTGGTTGTCCACAAATTAAGTCACACTTTCCCCAACACTCATCATTGAATGCAACTTTCTGGAAGTGCCTCTTAAAATAAATACTCAAAAGAATTTTAAAAATTAAGAAAAAATTATCTGATTATGAGTGAACTACACCACTGTCTAACAAAAAACTGCAACACAGAAGAGATGTAACTTACAGAGAAGGAAAGATTAGAGACTCAGTGTCTGAAATCTGAGATAAACAGCATGCCTCATTTTTATTTGAAAATTTTTAATAGACTTTATCATCACACTCATACTAATTTTACTAAATGCAAAGTTTGGTAGCATTATATTGCTGATTTTTGAACAAATGGATGCATTCATATAGTTGTGAGACCAACATAGTTTTCCTAATATATTTCAATCAGTGTTAGCTCTCCCTCTCAGATTATTAGTTACACCAATTCACAGCTAATTAATAGTATTTCCACAATGTATAGAGATTCCAAAACCAGTTTTGTTTGGGTTTTTTGTTTGCTTGGTTTGTTTTCTTTTTAGTATGGAGCATTTTGAAAATGCTGGATTCATGTGAAACAGCTTTTGTTATTTGTTTTTAAGAAATCTGTAATTTTGGCATTGATCTCTTTAGTGTTTAACAGGGCAGCTTATTTACAGGGCCTGTAAATTGCATTATTTGGAAATGCCAAAATACACTTGCAAAGGAACCTGATTGTTTCCTGCTGGAAACAGTAAGAATAACCAAGAAACACTCAGATTTAACGTTTTGGTTTTTTTAAAGAAAATTGTTTGAATTCATTCTAAGAGAAAAGCTGTGATTTCCTGGTGCAGCACTCCGGCTTTGCAGAGTTTGCAAATGCTTAGCTTACCTTTTTATGTAAAGGCATTTTGGTGAGCATGCAGTTTTCCTTGAGATTCCTGTAAGCACTCAAGAGGCAGCTGCTCAGTCTTCTCATCCATCAAAAGCCAGTCATAGAAGAGTATTTTAGACATAAACACAAATAACAGAAAGGACAATATTAAATCTCAGTGGGTATTATTGGACTGTAATTCCTTCCAAGGCGCATGTAAAGTCATATGTTATAGGAAACAGCTTAAGAAGTTTGGTCATTTCTGACTTGAAATGATGAAATGACAGGCTCTATGATCTGAAAGGATTTACTTTTTGTATTGTAGGAATATAACATTTTATCCATTTCCTTCCTTCTATCCCACACCAGGAAATCTCAGTGCTATTAGAAAACTGAAAAACGTTATGCAAGTGTTTGGAAAATGAATGAAAAACAGTGAAGGAAAAAACATGATATTATACCAAAGCTATTATAGCATCAGCTAGGCAAGGTACTTTTGATCAAGTCTGGACTTCAAGCAAATGCTTTCATAATCTGAACCATGAGACAGCTTTTTGGAAGAGTGAATAAAAAGCTTCTAAAATATAGATTAGTAGAACGTAGTCATCATCCCCTTAAGTATGTGGTAGACCTTTCTAACAAGATGTATAAAATATATTTCTTGCATTAAATGTCACAGTAGCTAAACAAGCTAATGCAACTGAATAACAGAGAATAAAAGTAAATGTCAGGGGATACTGTAAAACTGCTATTTTTTTTTCCCAGAGCTTCTGTAATGTCATAATTGTAAAAGTAAACTTGAGAAGGTTAGTTGATAAAAACCCTAAGGACAAATAAGAGCTCTTACAATATTCTTTAGTGTGTATGAATTATATAACATGCTATTGTCCTTTAGCCTAAAATAACTTGAAATAACCAATTAATCATTAAAATATTGAAAACTACCACGGGATTTTGGTTTTATTTATCCTCCTAAAAATCTAACATCATATATTAATTGTACAGATTATATTGTTACACATTGACATTTATAGTAATATTCTGTATAAGGTGACTCGGGCTGGAAGACAAATGCAGTGGTCATTTTATAGATATTTAGAAGGGTAATCTTCACAATAGATTCCTAAAACAATTGTCAGATTAATATTTGCAAGAAATAGCATTTTTAAAAGTGACTTTCATCTTCCACTCTTTCTGTAAACATCAATTGATAAAGATGAAGATTTTATATATTCATATATTTATGATGAATGTTATTGATTCTGATTGACTGTTTCCTGACTACAGAAGAGATCTTTTATCCTTGGATATGCCATATTAATGACTTGCCACAGTTGAACAGAAATTCTCTTCAAAGGCAACCTAATTTGGCTCAAATATGTATTTATAGATATCAAGATTTTATCTTTTAGAAGTAGCAGTTGTTGGAAGCATCTTTCACCTAAAATTTTGATTAACTTTTATTCCATGTTTTTTAGTTTTCTTCAGTTAATTAATATTGACCCAATGACCACTAAATCCACTGGAGTGATGTTTAGAATCCATCTGTTTCAGTGCTATCAGAAAACTTGAATCTTTGTTTAACATCAAAAAGGCAGTGTACATAGTGCATCCTCAAATTGCTGAGTGCAAGACAGGTTTGTGGAACAGACAGATACATCTGTAATGAACATAGCTATGAAAGGAAGAAATTGGACAAAATGTTATTCTAGGTGTTAATACTGATTTTTCATTTTAAAAGACCCAAAGATTTTTTTTTTGGTGAGAAATGTGATGGATCATAGAAAAAACAGTTATTCTTCCTCCATTGATATTAGATTTAAGTACTTTCCCATGTGTTATATTGCTAAGCAATTTTTCATTGAAAGTTTTCTTTCAAATTTTTGAAATGCTGGCAATTGTTTTAATAAATCTGTTTTGAATAGTTTATTTAGGGTTTGACACAGTGCCATTATATCACTAATGCTATATGAAGTGTTCACTGCAAAAGGACAGAGCGATGTTTTTCTGTTAAAGATTTTAAAGTATTGAAGGTAATTAGCTGACAACATTATGATATACTGTAATGGAAACTCAGTTGCCCTTTCTGAGGCAGATCTATTATAAAGTTCATGCTGAACTAATGTTTCTGTTTGTCTTTTCTGGCCATTACTCACTGCACTGGCATTAGAAAATAGGTTGTAGATCTGCCAGTCATTGCTCCAAGAGTAAAAAACTAAAAATCTGCAGGTCAGCTACAGGATAATTATTATCCAAAAAATGTCCAGTAGGAAACTTCCTAAAGGACGACAAGCATATTTAAAATACAATTAAAAAGATATAATTGTCATAAAGATTTTAATTTACCCCATGCTAAAAAAAGAAGAGCATCTCAAGGCTGCTTAGAAAAAGGAATTACTTCATCTCTGCTTTTATTTTCACAGGAAATTTTTAACCAGAAATTAGTATTTTCACTGCAACTTCAAAAGGTATTACACAGACAGCAATTGGATTACTACTTGCCAGTTTGCTGTAAGGACTCCAGCAGTACAAATCAAAATCTGTTGGGCCAGAAATATAATACATGATCAGAGCATTTTTAAATCATTTGAGAGGACTGATCTGGTAATGAGGGGATAGAGTAAGGGATTTCTTTTTGTACAAGCTTTATATGAAATGCATCTGGTTCAATATTTTCAATCCAGCAAGTTACTTAAGCACATAAATAACTTCAGCTACAGTCATATTGGTTTAACAAATTAATATGCTTCCTTCAATTGGTTTATTTAGCTGACCACCTCCTATGAAATAAAAGTTTTGAAGGAAGTTGAAATGTTCTGGAAATGTACAACCTTCTCTTATACTTTTGAAAGTTCACACTGATTTATTAATTATGTGACACCAATACATCTAATTCATTTGGGATTTATTTCTTATTTTCTATAAATTATAGATTTAATATAGTAATTCTGGTTTTGTCTATTGGAAAATCTGGTTTCCTGTTGGTGTTAATTTCCAAACTGCCAATTTTCTGAGACTAGAAGAAAACAATAAGACAAATGCTAAAATGAAGGTGTTCATTGGCTTATACTGCAATACTAAAGATTTCATTTATTTATGGTTCATAAAGGTTTTGTCTTCTATGATATATAGAAGTTTGAGTAGCAGACAAACAAATAGTATGTAATACAAAATGCAGGGAAATTACAGGGAATAACTGTAATTTATTATAGTTAAGCATGGAAATATGCTTAAAAATGATATAAAGTGGAATACAAAAAATGAATAAGTAAAATTAAGGAAAATATATTTGCTTAGTAGGAAGAATTTTACTCAAATGATCAATTGAATGATGGCAAAGTTAAATTCTCTAAATTGCTACAGTGGTCACACATAACCTTAATTTATGAATCCTTTTCAAAGACAAAAATATATTCTTTTTTCTCCCTGAATAAGTGAGTGTTAGATGCTTTCATACTGGGAATAATACTTTCTTCATTGCATTCATTTTTGTCCTTGTATACCCTTCAGGTTCCAGACAGATTATTGCTTCCATCAGAAAAGGGATTTGATTAATCACCAGATCATATGTTTTATTCAAAACCAGTGCCCTCCATCCTTCATTCAGAGTAAATTAATGAAAAATTCACATAATTTGTGCAGAATATTTTATTAACTGCTGGGTTTGTTTTGGTTTTTTGGTTTTTTTTTGTTTTGTTTTGGTTTTTTTTTTTAGTTTTGTTTGCAGCTTAAGAATAAAATCTAAAAATTAAGAAAGAAGTGAACTACATTTAGGATCTTGATTTTAAAGAGTTGAAATTAAGTTATATTTCATCAGATTCTCTTAGATAATTAACTGACTACATAAATTATCCTTTACTAGCAAAGTCTTTGGGGATTTGAAACACTCCTTACTTGATTTTTCCATCCCATGCAAAACAATGTCTTTTACTGAACAATCTGTCTTTTGGGGTGTAAGGATTGCACACTTACAAGCTGGTGAAGCACAGCATTGAGATTTCAAGTCTCAGTGTTACGGATGTTCCTGTCTTATAGGTGGAAAAAAGAATGAATTTGGACTCTCTAGCAGGTTATATGTTGAACATTAGGACAAATATAGCAAAAGGCAAAAATATTCCTTTGTAGCTATGTGTTATTGCACAGTTTATGTACCATACTCACTTTTTAATTTAGAAATGAGAAGAGATGTCTCCTACCATAGAGAAAAAATAATGCTACTGCAAATATTTAAGATAAAAAAATTGCTCTTAAATAACAGCAATGCCTCTCATCTTAATTTCTCATAATTTTTCATTTTGATAAATTATTGAGACAGATATTTCGTCTGTCCATGTTCAATTTATCTGTATCCTGAAATGAAGGAATTCAACTGTATCTGAATCAGCCAGCAGCCTGTCTTTGCAGGAGTAAAAGGGTTTAATGTGTAATATGTCACTGCTCTTGATATCCACTCTAAAACTACATCTATCCAACACAATGAACAGTGAATATCTGTGTAGGAGAAACTTTAGGCTGTGCCTTATTGAGCGAAATTAATTTGATTTGCTCCTAGATAGTCAAATATACCATGGCTTTTAAGATCATGCACAATTGGCTAAGGTGTGTATATGCTAAATGCCCAGGATACAAGGCCAACAAAACAAGATGAACTGCCCAAAGTTACCAGTCTCTTCAAAAATCTGTTAGAGTTGGACATATACAGTTTACCAGAGAAAAAAGAAAGGTGATTCTTGCACTATGACTGAGACTGAATATTGTTTGACAAAAAGTATTAAATATTACTCATCACAGTTATTTTGAACAAAAGGGCTTCATTGGGCTCCATCACAGTTCTGTCTGTCATTGAATTAGAAAATAATTGTTCCTATATAAAATGTTGCCATTGATGAGTTACAAGAATTTATATGAAAAGTAGGTATTCTTTGTAAATTAATGGTTAGTATCTTGAATTTCTAAATACTGCCTCCCTAACCTCACTTTATTCAGTCTTTTGTCTTGAAATATATCTCTTGTGAATAGAATAATTGCTTAGTGTTGTAACTTAAGGTAATGAAGGAAATTTATGTCCAACTGACAGGAGAGGAACTGTGACCCTAGGAAGCAGTTTGTTTACATTTGCAACTGTTGGTCAGTTGCACCAAGTGTCATAGAATCCTGGAATACCCTGAGACAGAAGAGACCCACAGGGATCATCAAAATGTCACCATGCTTGGTCTTAAAAAGAGTATCACCTTGTGTCTACCTTTGAAATAATGATTTTTGGAAAGTGGAAAAATAGGAGCAAATCTTTTGACTATGATCAGCTAATACAGGTCACTAGTGGTACTGAATGTGTAATAAGAATATTTTTTGAATGTTTTATGAACGACTGTAAGTTATTTTCCAACCCCTATTGGACTGGAGCTACTTCCTTGACTGAAATATTGAATATTGAAACTAACAAAGTTTTTCTTCGCATTACACAACTGTCTTGAGACTGAGAAGGAAAAATGTCACTGAAACTAGTTATGGGTCTTCCCACCAAGAGCTATGGATTGAAAGGGGTGTTTGATATTATAAGCTAGAACAACTGGAAAGACACGTTGGTGGGGGAGTATGATATGACAGGCATATCAAAAGAACTGACTTCTGGTTTGGGCTTGAAAGACAGGGCCTAGGGGAAGGAGAAAAAGACAGAAAAGAGTCAGAAGAGAGAAGCCATCTCTGGTGTATTGACAAAGGAGGGTCAAAAATTGATTGATTTCAGAAAACAGATGTTTTCCATTACATTTTAATGTAACTAAATATTTTCTGTTATTGATTATATTGTTTGAATTGACAATTTTTACCTAAGTGGTTTTAAAGACTTTGATATGTACATTTTTGAAAAGTGTATACTAAAAGAAAGAAAAACACTTCCATGTCCTGAGAATACATGAAAAAAATGTTATGTTTTAATACAAAATCTCAACTTAAAAAGTTGAAGGGAATAAAAGAAGACTTATTTAAAAATAGGAGAGTAAAGGATGATGTCCAATCTGAGGACTATTAGGGCCCATTTTCCTCAAATATTTGTAGGCAAATAGTATAAAATAAAAATCTATTGAACTAAAATTCTGTTTAGGTGGCTATTATTCCTTGGTTAAGGTGTTTTTTAAAAATATCTTTTTGAAATAGCACAATAAGATGCAAACTAAACTGTATATAGTTTGCATCTTATTGTGTATAGTAACATACCTATGCTTAAAATGAAGTCCTGTTTGGAAATAATTTTAAAATGGATCTGTATCCAAATTTCTTAAAAATACAGATGAATATCTGAGGTCTCTACATTTGAGGGTAAAGATATATATGTAAAGATATGAAGATTTTTAAAAATCAAATTTAATGGTAATTTTAAAATTCAAATTAAAAATTAAATATATTTGGTAAGTGTCTGAAATCCATGTGTCAACATTTTCATTATATTTGAAATGAATACATCAGAAAATACACTATTTTTGCTGTGGAATTTCATTTAAATATAATTTAGTAATGTTACATATGGTGGCAATTTCACTTATAGCCATTTACTCACTCTAGTTGCGCTGATTTGAAGGTTCTTAAGCATTTCCAAAACTGATCTAAGAGAATCTCTGTGACAGTATTGCCTTAAGTAAATAGCAGCAAAAAGAAGGGAAGGTTTTAGTGAGCCAACACCAAGATGCAATTCAGGTTTATACCTGGATTCAGTGTCCTTCCTGGGAAAGGGACCAGGCGTGCAGAGCCGGCCTCACGGTACTTCCATGGAGGGATCTTGTGAATGTCATCCAGCAGTCACACTCCAGACTCTGAGCTGGCCTTTCCACCCTCTGGGGAAGTCACTCTTCTCTTCTGTCAGTCCATATTAATAAGGCAGAAACAAAAAGCAGTAATTGAAATGAACACAGCACTGACCAATTAGTAACTTAAGGATAAAATTATAATGTGACGCAAATTCCCTCCATCAGTTCTGACAAATCATTTCTATCCTGAGTGCTACAAATGATATGACCACAAGTCTCCTTTGATTACTAAGAGTCAGAAGTAGAAGCAGCCAGAGGCATGGTCTGTTTTGACTAGGTACAAGAGAAATATCTCTTGCTCTCTAAAGCATGATATAATTAGTACCCCAGTGATAGAGACCAATGAATTCAGTTATCAGAGCTGTCCTCCAGAATGTACAAAAGATGTTCTTCTGCAAGGATATCAACAATTTTCTCTAAAAACAACCCGAAAATTTAAAACTCTTTAATAAAATTAATAAATATTTAGTGATTACTCTTCATAAAGGAAAAAGTAAATTGTTCTGTTTCTTCAGTTCCTGGGGCTGTCAATTTTGCCTGGGGCTTTAGAACTCATCAGTAAAGTCTGTCCACCCATGGATTTGCATGTCTTTTCTCAAGGACTTAGAAACTACAGCTGCAAATGAGAAGTTAGAATTATTTTGTTGTTGTTGTTGTTGTTGTTGTGTTGTGGTTTTGTGGTAGTTGTATGTATATGTCTATAGTTTCTTGGTTTTCTTTGAAGAAAAGTCCTATTTATGTGAGGAAAAATAATTATCTACCAAATACATATACGTTTTACTGTTCATTAGTTATGTTTGCATCTTCAACCTTTAAAAAAGTCATTTAGCTAAGAAAATAAACTATTTCAGACAAGAAGAGATGCTGTTGTTCTCACCAAATTAGCAGTAATATTGTATTTGGCTTCATTAATGCCCAGGTAGAACCATGTTTATCCAGCTGATCAGCCAAAAACCTACCAGAACCCACACAGAAGATAAGTCAGATGGAGAGTAAAGATAAGTCAAGTGAGAGCAAGCCATAGAAAAGTTACATGGCAACATCTTAGCTCTCTATCCTGTGTACTTCTGTATTCATATATCTGAGCACAACCACCTATTCTGCCCTCCTGAGCCCTTCACACCAAATGACAAGTCACTCTGCTTGATAGTGAGAAATGAAGCAATACTATTGTTAGTCAAAAATTAAGCTAAAAAGCCCTTAGCAATTCACACTAGTAGAAGCTGTAAAAGTGTTTTCATCAGGAGTGCTTTTTCAACTCTTTAAATTCAAACAAGGTGTAGGAAATAAAAATTCAAATATTTCAAATTTAAAAATAGTAATAATAATACTCAAATCTATTATTTAGATTGCTAGAATTATTATTTCAATCAAAAAAGACACAAATGGTAGCACAACACACACAGGAATCATTTCAGTGCTGCCTAGTCTTGAGCAGTGTGTTGAAAACTTTGCCCTGCTGTATTCTGAGATCCCTTCAACAAATAATAGTCCCATATTCCCTTACTCTTACTATACTTTTACTCAAATTCTTACCACCTTTCACTTTGAATAGTTTTCCTAGACTGATCTTCATATTCTCACCCATTAATAAAAAGTTGGAAAAACTACATCTTTGAGAAGCTAAAAGACAGAAGTTTAGCATTTTCTACAGCTCCAAAATAAAAAAGATAAAATCTAGGGCTTAGTCTTTGTCTCCCTGCAAAGGAGCACAGAAACAGGGGTATGCAGGACACCCTTCTCCCTTTTGCATTCCTCCTCTCCCAGGGGAGACTTTGTGCAATTTATCCACACTGCACAGGCAGGAAAAAATACAAGACTCTTAGCAGCTGTCGATGACTTTGTCCTGAAGTACTTTTGATGAATTCTATCTGTACTCAACCAGAATGAATTCTAAATATGCCAGCTTGTTATTGTGGTTCTGCTGAGCACAACTCTGTGTCAGATAGAAAATATCATTTGGAGTTCAACAATATTTTATGTCTTATATTAATGTATAGAATATTACAGAGGTTTATCTTTTTTTAAGGGAAGGTTTCAGAATGCAGCCATAAAAGCTTTTCTTTATGGAGGTTAGGATGGGCTACTTTAATTTTCATTTTTAGTTCTTATCTAGTGCTTCACAGAACTTATCTCAATTAAATGATGTTTCTAAACTAGTAATTCAGTGATTTATGAGGAGTCTGTTCTGTCTGCACAGCAAGGTGCAGCAGATGAGCTGTACAGGATACTTCCCATGCAAATCCTTGCAGTTTGCCACCCTGGTGACACGATGGCTGCATGTCAGCCTCAATACCTGGTTAAACATGTGGCTCATGAATCCTCCTTTCCAGGAAGGAAAACTTGAGCACATTTCTGCACTTTTCCCCAGCATGCAAAAGCATTTTAGGCAACTTGCTCAAAAATTGGATGAATCATGACATAAAACATCCTCATGTAAATCTATTTTGATTATCCTGCTAGACCCCAGCTCTACATTCTCAAATTGAAGTTTTGGTATAATGATTTTTTTTTTACAAGTAAGGAAACCCATTTTTACTCCTAATCTACTCTTCCAGTTCCTTTGTTTCTCTGGTTTGGTTCTTTGTCTTGATTTTCACTGCTCGTTCTTCAAGCCTGCTATCTCCTTGTTTGGAACCATGCTGGTTTTTCTCATGGCAATACTCCTTTGATGTGTACAGTGGAAGTTAATGAGCTCTCCCAGTACATGCTGGTCTTCTGTGAAATCTTTGTAGAGTATGAGGAAGCTGATTTTACTTAAAAGTCCAGCCACATGTAGAGTGAGAATCTTCTGAAGACATGAAACAAACATTATGTATATGTCTTCCTTTTGCTATTCGTAACCTTGGAAACTGTTAATACAGCATTATCTTTTGAAAGTGACATTTCTACACAAGCAGTTCTGTGCAGTAGTTTCTTCTCTGTCACTATCTGAGGCTGGCAGAATACATACCTTTGGTCCATGCCAAGGAACTGACTTTTTTTTCTCACAGAATATGAATTTCCCTTTGATTTCATCATGATCTTCCTTATCTTCCTATAGCTGTTGTTTTTCCTGGCTTACTTTAGTATAAATGCTACTTTTCATTGTCTAAAATCTTTTACCAGTTAACTTCCCTCAGTTCCTGTTTCCCTGTCTTATTCTTGTTTTTTACTACTGTTTTACTGCTATGTTTCCTGCTGCTTAGCTTTCCTAGCAGATGCTTTTCTAGCTTATTCTTGTCTCAATGTTATTTGTGAATTTTCTTAAAAGACCCCTACTGTTTAACTTTAACAAGCAGTTTTTTCTAGGTTTGTTTTTCCACTTCTTGAATTTGTTTTAAAAGCCACCTGCTATTTTTCATTTTCTAAGTGCTGGTTCTGTAGAGCATTCTCTTCTTCCAAGTGTTCAGTACATTCTGTTTCCACACCAAATTCCGATGTGAAATCAGAGGGATTCTATATAGCCAGGTTGATCTGAGCATGAAGAAGAGAGAGATCATGTATAGTCCTTATGTGTTTTCTTGCAAGTATGTTTTTGAATGTAATACAAATAACTTCAGGTTAGGTCCCTGCACTAGAAAGTAGCCTGTCTTCAGCTGCAAGGTTAAGTCTACAAAATAATTTTCAATTGACAGGCTTTTCATCCTTAATAAAGTAGTATGCTTACTCTTTCTAAAATATCTTAGGAATGATTTTTCAAAATAGGAATCACAAGCTTTCCGAATCACAGCTGATGTTTTGTTTCTGAGATTTAATATGGTTCCAAATGTTCACTGATACTTAACAGAAGAATATTCATGCAGGGCCAAATGTGCCCTCATCACTTTTGCAGAGCACTGGAGAGAGACAGCGAGAGTGAGACTTTATCAACAACTCTTTCTGGTGCTCTTCCACCTTTAGTAACTTACTTGGTCAAAGACCACAGCAATATTCAAGAGACAGTATTCAAGGCACTCACTTGGAAAGAGGAAGTCAGTAGTTTGTGTCTTTGCTCCAATAAACTTTTAATTTTTGATATGAAGTGGAACAGTTCCAGGTGGAAATGCTGAGAAATATTCATCTCAGAATACCTTGTAACCTACCTGGAAATTCACACGGAGTTTCCGTATCTGAAGCAATTAACAACTTAGTTATTCTGAATAGGGCTACATTGTTGTCATTTATTTTGTAGAGTATTTCAAAAAGTCCTGATTAAATCTCACTGGGTAATAAGACATGAAAAATATCCAGATCTTCATAGAATATTTAATACTTATTCCTGTTGGCTTTATTACAGATTCTAGCCTCTTCCTCACCTAGCTGGCTTACAGTTTGTTATATGGCTTGTAAAAAGCTAATTTCTCAATGAGTAAGTGACTAGTTTGACACTCTACTTAATTAAAGACCTGTTGAAACATCTTCCAAAGATCTTTATGGATCTTTAAAAAAAGGAAGTGCTTTATGTCACAGATGGTATTTATTTCTTGCAACTTTCTAGTATGAATGACAATCTCTTGCCTTACACATTACAAAATCCTTATTCTAAGAAAGATTCTGAAAGTTATTTGGATTTCAGCCACAGACACCAAAAAATAGTTGCAGAAGTTGCTAAATACTTCTGGATATCAATGTAACTGCATCATTATAATATAAAAGTGAAAAAGATAATAAATGCTTCTGATAGTAATATAAGAAAATATAGCATTCTCCTTATATACACTTTACATTATTAAAACATTCTCTCTGCAGCCCTAAAATTATTTATTATCATTTGAACTTTACCAAAATCGTAAATTTCAAATTTTTTTGATTCTTACAATCTTACCATATTAATTCATACAGACCTTTTAGGTCATTCCAGTAATGTTTACTGTGGCCATCAGCAGAACACACTGAACTAAGTGAAATGGTTCCTCCTGCTTGCTTTCTGTGCAGTACCTGACACCATCTCAATTTTAAGCTGTGGTAGCTGAGCAAAACTATTTTCACCTCCATCCCTTTCCAGTTTATGCTCCTCTTGTTTGGCTTTGAGTGAAAACCTGGCCTCAGCAAAGAAACTGCTGCTTTTGAAAATGACCAATTTTTGGAGTCCTGAACCTTTAACCTTTCAGTCTCTCACAGCATCGTTTCTGAATTCCACTCAGTAGCTCCCTGCCTTCAAGTTTGTTAGTTTGCTTTTCTTACAAGGAAATTTATAGTTCATTAATGTTTTTTCTCTCTCACTTTTGTTGACAAAAGTTTCATTTGTTTTCCTAAGAAAGTATCTGTAGACCCTAGCATTTCTGGAAGACCAGTAATAAAGCAATAAAATTCCATAGCAGAAGCAACAGCTTAGACAGCATCATCATGAGAGTTGACAAGATTTGGCTTTTTCATGTCTTTTTGTTTATTTATTTTCCCCACATTCATCTCCAAATACTTTGACCTTTCTTTCTTTATCGAAATAGAAAACTGAGGTAGTGTTGGGGTAGAAAGGAGCAGAAAGAGAAGTCTTCAGGACGGCTACCTTTTTATTTTTAATTCAATCTTTTTCAACAGACAGTTTTGTTATGTTTTTGCTTGTTTCTTTTTAATTAAAACAAGTATTTTCTCCCATAGGGAAGCACAGTTTTTAAATTAAAAGATGCCGTTTCACAGTATGAGCACCGCTAACATGCCTCTCCTGTGAAGAAAATCTGTATTTAAGATATTTTGAGACAGTTGTGCCTTGTAGAAGGAGAAAGGGAACAGATTTCACACACTCAGAGTGTTATAGCATTATTTTGGTTAGAAGGGACCTTAAATATCATCTAGTTCCACCTCCCCTACCATGGGCAGGGACGCTTTCCAGCAGACCAGGTTGCTCAGAGCTCCCCAGCCTGGCCTGGAATCCACCACAGGGCAGCCACAGCTCTGGGGAACCCGATCCATTTTCTCACCATCCTCACAGTAAAGGATTCCTTCTTGATACCTCATCTAAACCTACCCTCTTTTAGTTTAAAGTCATTCTTTCTTGTTCTATCACTACACTAACTTATAAAAAGTTCCTCTTCAGTTTTCTTGTAGTCACTTTTAGGTACAGGAACCCTGTTATAAGGTCTCCTGAGAGACCTTTGTCAGTAGTTTATAATTTACTAATGCCAGAATATAAGAACAACTCATGGGTTTCAAAATTGTGGCCTGCCTTCCAAGATACTTGCCTTGCAATTCCAGCGATGTATGCCTGAGGCACTCACAAAGGCTATTTGCATAATCGATGTGGCACTGGATCCAGCCTGTAAAAGGGAGGCTTTTACTCACTTGCATCTAACGGCAGAAATGAATCTACACTTCCAAAGATGAATTCTTTAGCTGTCAAGATTTTAGACAGCATCACAAACAAAATGTGTATGTATTTTCTTGACAAAGGCAGAACCACACATCCTGATACAGTTATGGCTTGAAAGCATATTCTTAACTATTGAAAAGGTCTTTGAATGAGAAAATTGTGGAGCTTTCAGTTTTAATAATGCCCTGGTAAGAAATGAAGCAAGAAACTAAAATAACTCAAAAAACCTCATTTCTTATAGCCCTAAGTGTCAAGGGCATTCATTGTATTCTTGATAACCACAAACATTGACATCACTGGTATTCCAGAACAACAGCAGGATTTACTTGCTATACTATTTCTTCTCACATGAGTGAAAGCAGAGTGAAAAGGTCATATAATGGAAGCTGCAGCAGATATTGACTATTTTTTTTGGTTTCAGAAAACTAGAAAAAGTATCCTTATTATTCTGATTTCTTCAAGTGTTTTGTTTTTTTTTTTTTTCTATTTCTGTTTCTTTTTTTTAATATTTCAAGGAAAAAAAAATGTCCAAAGGAAATGAAGCTTAGAGTTATGGTAAGAGGGAAAGAAATGACATAAAAAAGGTCAAGGACCCACCTTCTACAGACTTTGAAAAGTAACTGGGTACTCAGTTGACCTTACTTCCCTTGAAATTCTCTCAGCTCACTTGCTGTAATACTTTTATGATTTTAATGAGTAAATAATAATGGGAATGTCCTCATCTTGACCAGAAGGATAAATTAGAAGTTTTAAAGGAAACTGAAGATGAATAGGGTGGGGCTTAAGTTGTCTTGGGGTGGGAAAGAAAGTACTGCAAGTGTCTCTATGTGCAGGGTCCAAAAATGTTATACAGACTATTTCTGGTAACTTTAGATTCCTTATTTCTAGTTATCTGCATTCATTTAGCATTTCTGCTCTGGTCCTGAATATTCCTGATACCTTTTAACTGCTTCAAGTAATTAGCAAGATAAAGGAGCAGGCTCAAATTTAAAGAAGCTTCATCTAAACACCAGTTGTAAGCCATGACCTCAAAACCTGAGACTTTCTGATGCACAGCAGACCACAACTCAAAACTAGAATAAATTTTTTTTAAAAAATCAAACCAAAAAGCTTCATCAACAGGAATAGTTTAAAAATACAGCTGAATTCTGCATTTTTAATTCTGCTTTGGTGAATTTAGCTGAGCAGCTACTGGGACACCTGGTTGCTTTTCCCCTTTCTGCAGCAACACCTTACTCACAGCATGGGATTGTCAAGTCTGGAGTTCCTGTCACTTTTTCCTGCTGGGTGGCAAGGCACAATTCCAGCTGCCACTGATCTTGTAAAGTCAGCTGCTTCCTCATTTCACTAGTCATTCTTTACTCTCCTTCATTAGAACACTTTTTAAAAAGCTTTGATTGTTTTAGCTTTTATGATTAGTTCATAGTGAAAACTAATATAGTTGTGAGATTCTTAAGCTCCTTCTTCATTCCTCTACATCATAGAATCCTCTTAAACTATTATTTCCATTCAGTTTCTAAGTCTTACCTTTGCAGGGTGATGCTGAGTCTCTTGGATAAAACAAGCATTCAGCCTAGGTATAGACTTACTACTACTTTTTTTCTTTCTGTTTTTGTCATGCCTCTTGCCTTCATTTGAAATACTTCCACAAAACAATCAGTTAATAATGTGGGTCTGTTTATCAGGAAAGTGATATAAATCATAAGTATTCCTATGTCAAGTTCCTCAGGGTATACAGTACCTGTATATCTTTAAAACTCTGGTCCATGTGTCTGCAAGATGTGCAGGGATCTTTTGGAATTAATACAGCATGTTAGACGAGCTGTTGGCCTATCTTGTTTTCTTTGTGTGATTATAAAAGCTTCCCTCACTGTGGACGCAGTGGTAGCTGAAGTTTTCTTTTAGAGAGGTAGCCGCATGGACCAATTTTGTAAGGAGTTTTGCTTGAGGCATATTGCTTCAACATGGTCTAAACATTTTGGTTTTTACTATATTGTGACTTGTATCACTTCAATCTATGGAGATGGTCTTCAGGGGCTTTATAAATCTACACATGTTACAATTAATCTTATGACCATGAAAAGTAAGAAATTATAGATAATTCTTACCACAGCAAAATTGCTATTCACCAGAGAGAATCTACAGCAATACCATCTAGAGTTTTGGATGTGCTCAGTTTAGCAGTAACTTTCAAACCTAAGGAGAACTTAAACTTTCCTAACCTGTCAGACACATAACACAGACTTGGAGTTTTCTTGACATATACTTGTTTTCCTTTTCTATAAGAATTAAGAGCAGTTATTAAAGAAGTATTTATTCTTTTGCAAAATTCTGTCCTGGTGAAAAAAATCAACCTCACTCTTTTCAATTTCTCTGGCTCAACTAATTCATAACAAGTGGAGTTAAGTCTTTTCTTTATTGTAAAGAAGGTCATTTGCTGGAGCTGAATTAATCACACTGTGATAATCTGTGGTTTTTGATATCAATATAAACTGATGCATATAAATCTTTTCCAAGTCATTTTTACCAATATTTTTCAAAAAAATAATACTTTAAGCAGCAGAACATTCAAATCAAATGGGCAAATAATCAAATAATAAAAATTAAATAAATATAAGTGGAATATCATTTCTATCTGGCAGATTATTAAATGGCATTAGTCTGTAACTGAAATAGATATATCTGAGATCTCTGCTTCTGTACAGCTCCTGTTGTTTTTTTCAGGTCATCATTTTTGCAACTAAACATTAAGTAGTTAAACAGCTTTACACGTCTTAAAAAGAAGACCTGCTTCATAAAATATATGTTATAGTGGAGATACAACCATAAGTTAAGGTTCATCAGGTAGGTAGTTTTTGTTAGTGCACAGAGAAAGAAACAGGGGCAGTGCTTGGTTTTGTTTAGTTTTTTTGTTGCATGTGGGTTTATTTAGTTGTTATTTTTTATTCAGTAGTTAAAAATGTATTTTTAAAGTGCTTGAGAAGACCTATGCTTGAGATAGATTTCCTTTTGGTTTTTACTATTACAGTGCTCCTATGAAGTTTAGTTGATGTATTTAAGCCATTCTTCTAGGAAAGGATCTGTGAAAAAATAATCACCTCTCAGGAGAAAAACCATCTGCACTTTGATTGGCATTTCTATTTTGTCTTAAAAGAGCTTGCAACTCTGCCCTTGAGGGTTATCCTTCACCTTGTCTTCTGAAAAAGATGCTACTCCAAAATGTGTTCACACTACACAATACACATAAGCTTCAAAATACTTTCTGCTTACATGTACCCAAAGTCAACTAACTTAGAACTGACTTTTTTTTTTTAATGAACTTAATTTCTTTTTTTTTTTTCTATTTTTTTTCCTAGGAATCTACTGAAGAATCTGGTTCTTAATCAGAAAATTATTTGCATAAGCCTGGATGTTATTTTAGTTTGATTAGTCCTTGCGTAGACAAATCTTATCATGGTCAGAGAACTCACTACGGCTGTTTTGGTTACAGTGTGTTACAAGTGAAGTAGTAAGAGCAACTTCCCATTATAGTCTAAATATCAGATGGTGTTGGCTACTGACCACTTAAACCCAGAAGATTTTCATGGATTATGTTTAAATCTGATCCTGAGAGGTGTAAGATTGTTAAAAGCCATACTAGTTCTCAGCTGAGTGGCTTTGGGAAGTAGCTCGGTTGCTTCTTGAATGAAGATGCAGGGACAGCACAAGAGCTTCAGGCAACCTCGTCTTTTGGCGGAGGCAGCGCCGATGAGGGAAGTTCCATAAAGCAAAGATGGGAGGGGGCCCAGCATTACTGGGGGCTGAGAGTCCAATTGCCCTCAATCCACCGCACAGACATTCTGTCTAAGGAATCTTGAGCCTTGTCCCCACGTATTAGCACGATAGGTCCTTAGGCCAAAGAGCATAAACTGTTTTATAAGGCAAGTCATTTTGTTGCATGGCCACAATAAGATGATTTTAGTTCTTTGAAAACTTTTTGAATCAATGAACATGACAATAAAAAAATCATCGCTTCCAGGTAAAATAAAAAGTTTAAAGTGAATTCAAAAAGGAAGCTTATATTCTTAGGTTTTATCAAAATAGACCTCAGAGCAAACTTCTTTACAAGTTTATTTGTAACACATGTATTAGGACAGTTGCATAAATATATCTAACAGACATTGAAGAAAACAAAATAAAATTGTCAGAATTTTCAAATTTCAGCATAGAAGTAACTTTTTTATTCTTATTTCTACTGTAAAGATAGGCACAATCAGCATAGCCTGTTCTGTGTGATTCCTCTAGCATGCCTTTTAAAAGACAATTGATTTGTGCATGTGCACATCCCTAATCTGATTAGTGAACAGCCTATCCAAATTAATGCAGATTGATTATCCATCAAAAGTGGTTTAATTGAATAATAGACATTGATATAAATGGCTAGTGGATGTTTTTCTACATGTATGTGTGAAGTTGACATATTTTGCTGTTAAATAAAATATAGTGAAAACAAGTATATTGATTCACAATAAAGTTGATTAATCTATTCATTATTGTAATTTAATTGTCTGTAAAATTAGTTGCTAAACAGTAGGGGAAAAGTCTATTATTATAATTGTCTGTGTTGCAGTAAAGGAATGATTGTATTGAGTGTTACACAAATAAATCCAAATTTCCCAACTATACCTATTAGAACAAAGGATGGTGTCATTTGCAATTACAGGAAATACTATGAAATTATAACAAACAATTATTCCCATTATCAGTTTAGTTACTTGTCAGACTCACTGTATTGAGTAGTTCATAGTATAGAGCAGCTTAAAGTGAAAGCCACATAAAAGAATTCATTATTTATAAGAAAAAAGAGGACCTAATTGAGAAATGTCAGCCACTCTTTGCATCCTCAATAGAAGAAAAATGGACTCCATCACAAAATGCCAACTGTGGTCATGTTCTCCAATTTTCTTTTCGAGGACATGAAGCAGTAGATTGGATTAAAAAGGAACTGCCAAAGCCATTATCTTTAACTTTCAATAAAAGTGCACTGTGTCCAAATGAAAAATGCCAGATATCATCCCTCCTTTCTTGGGCAAAATAGTAGAACCAATTAAAAAATTCTGGTCTATAAATCTTTTGCATTTTAAGCTTTCAAGGAAAGAGCAACAGAACACTAAGTCATTAAAAAACCGCAATAGCAAAATAAAATTCTCATGAACCGCAAATGAAAAATGAGATGGGAGAAGAGGACATCAAAACAAAATTAAAGATTGGAAATATGGCCACCCTAATGTCTGTTGTTTACATATTTGACGAGGTTTGTTATAATTGTCATACTTGTAAAATGCTATTATAATTCTGTAAGAGAGGACATTTAAGAAATATATGCATCAAAACCTAAAATAATGATTTTGTTTCATTGAATTCCAAAATATACCCATATCCTAGAAATATGGAATGCTGGGAATTTTAGGAATACCCATATCCTAAAATTTCAAAGAAAAATATTTAGTCCTAAAATGTGTGGATTATTGTACTCTCTCAACTTAAGGAAAAATGACATGTTAAGGATTTTATACCTTTATTCAGAAAAATCCAGAAGCCTTTGTTAAGCATACATTATAGATGTGATAGTACCCAAGTAGGCATGTTTTATCAACAGTGCTTATCACAGATACTTTCCTTTCAAAGAGATTCCTAAAACCAAGCCCTAATGTTCTGTTGTGAGGTTAAAAAATTTGTCTATTTTACTTCTGATTGTGATTCCTACTGGATAGAAGAAACTCCCAGTTCTGGACATCATTTGGGAGAAGAATGAGTAAACTACATATTTTGTTATCCATTGATTCAAGCAGTTTCATTTTGCATTGGGATTTCATGCAGGAAGAGGAATATCATGGTGTTTCAGGCCCTGTATAATCGTGCAGCTCCAGGACAGCTTCGCAGCGTTACCCAGCATCATTCACAGTCAGCTGATGACCTCAGTTAACAGGGTGGTGTGCTCTGCATGAATTTCATTTTCCACCTCAGGTTAGATATATCTATATGGAGACTTCTCTTTATCACTTTGCAATCTCACTTCTGAGGTGGAAGTTGTAAAAACAGAATTAATCTCTGAAAGAAATGCTGCAAGTTCATTGGTTACATGTCATAAAATAAAGGCCACACTCTTTTCTGTGCTGTTCCAAGATCAGCTGGGAAGCAGGCCATTTGCAGAAAATGTGAAAAGGTGAATGGAAAAACCTGAAAAGTTGAGGGGACTGTATCTGAGAAGTTATTCAGTAGATGCTGTGTTTAAAAAAAAACCCTTTTGTGATCTCAGCGGTCTGCAACTCTCTCTTTCTGTGAAAACAAAATCTAACTAAATATGCCTACAGCTATTCTCTGCCATTCTGTAGCACAGCAGACAAGGAGAGAATTAGAGATTACTTCTGACCACATTAGGTCTCACAATGACCTTGATTCCTTGTCTCTGTCCTTTTCTTAAGTAACTGTATGTGCACAAATACACAAAGAATCTGAGAAACAGTCACTGAAAGGGAAGGTTTGTGTTGCTATGAATTCCTCTAAAGTGATGCCATACCTTTGCTGAACAGTCACTTTCTCCTTTTCCAAGCCCTCAAAATAACAATTTGGTAAAGAAAGTTTTGAAGTACCAGCCCTGGGACATCCATTCATGCTACAGCTAACTTACATTATCTCTCCCCTGATATCAACAAGTCACAGTAAGAGCACAGGTCTTACTAGTGGCAGGTAGCCAAGCATTGCTTACACTCCAGCACTCATGACTCTCAGAACAGCTGCTCCTCACACTTAAAAGGATAAATAAATAAATAAATAAACACATAAATAAAGTCTTTCTGTCAGTGATAAATAACCAGAATACAAATTTTCTGTGCAACTGTTACAATATTTTCTTGATAGTGAGGGTTTTTTTTATGCTAATAATTCATTTGGCGATGCTCACGCATTTATCAGCTAGGCATCAAGCTTGTCACAGTTCAAGAGTATTTGGACAATGCTCTGACGAACATGGTGTGACTCTTGGGGATGTCCTGTGCAGGGCTGGGAGTTGGATTCAATGATTTTTGTTGGTGTCTTCCATCCTGGGATGTTCTATGATAATGATATTCCTCTTCAATCAGTTATTGTTGGTGTGGATATTGTGAAATGATAACTTTATGAAATAAACAAAGCAGAAAAAATGGTACTTTTCTGAATTGCTCAAACATTTCTCACACATACTATTATTCTCCTCTTAACATATTTATCTTAATACCTATTTTTAAAACTTAGATTCTCTACAGAAAAACTGCTGGATAGAAAGGTCTAATATCCTTCTATTAATCTTTTCATAGTTGTCTAATGTTGGGTGGGTGGCTTGTGTGTAAGAGAGAATTCATGCTGACTTACTCAAAGACTGCTTGTTCCCAGACAGTTCTTTTTTTGATCCACATATACAATAAACACAGAAGAAAGGAATTTTTGAAGTTCAAATTTCTCTCGGAACTGACAGATTCATAAGAAACCGTGGTTCTCAGTTACCTCCCAATTATAATTTATACAATACCAGTCTTTGAAATGAGGACTGAAAAGCACAGGTACTTTTCATTCTAAGAGGCTATCATCTTCATTTAATCAATACTACAAAGACAAAAGATGACAAAAATTGTATTCTGCAAATGCCCTTGTATAATGCTGTAACAACTTTCATCAGTGGAGGTCATTACACATGCATGTTTGTTTGGCTAACTGATAATAAGATGGGTTAGTATGTATTAGGGGAGAATTTCTTGTTGCTGGGGGAAGGTAGCAGTGTTTTGCTTTCCACAGAATTTCACTTGGTTACCCAATTAATAATTGATTCATTGACCATCTATTAAACTTCATTTTTGTACTTTACTTTTTAGCAAATTAAATAATCCTGTTCTTAGGTTGTTGCTAGTGGCAGTGATGGCTCAGTCTGTTTCAGAAACATTGTCATCTGAGGAGAGCTATAAATAGTGGCAGGTTATTTTTTATGAACCTTTACAATGAGTATCATAAATATCTGATGATTTTAATTGAATCTTATTAAGGTATTTAATCTCTCCTGATTGCATGGCAAATAATAAAATTGTATCTATTTAACACCTGTGAAAGTCAAAGTAGGTAATTTATTACATAGATTTTAACATTAAGTAAGTACATGCAGTAAAACCTCAGGAGTTCTGTATTTAAAACACAGTTGTTGCATTTTTTTTATGCTTTTCACCAGCTCAAAAACCTTAGAACAGATATTTCAAACAGCCACATGGTACAATATTGGTTAACAACCAACTGACTACCTAAAATATATTAAATGAGATTTTGAGCCCATCACATTGATATGTGTCTGCTATATAGCCACTTATCATCAATATGTAAATTATTTAAATATTGCTAATCACTAATTCAATCACTATCATCAATATGTAGTTTATTTAAATATTGCTAATCACTAATTCAATATAAGGGTGCCGTCTCAATGCAAAATTAAATTCTTTGAGAGACAGTATTCTGCACAAAGAATTACAACAACTTTCTTATAAGTTTATAAACATCTGTGTTAATATAAGGTATTGCAAGTAGCCAGTTAGCTTCATCTTGAGCCTTCCTAAATTCACACCAGGAAAATACTGATGATTTTAGATAATTATCCATAAAAATAAAAGTTCTGTAAATCTAAGTTTGCATAAGCCTCAGTCAAGCATAAATGTTGAATGCAATTTACTGGATAAAGCTCTGGTACTCATAGCACATGTTGAGAGTAAATATAGCAGACTGACCCCAGAATTTTTCAGGTGCATTCTCTGAGATGCTATTCTTTCTCATGCCATCTCTTCCCTATAACATGGGTATCCATTATTTTTTTCTGGAACACAAGGTCCATTTCTTTTTTTTAGGAAGGCTTAGTTTTCATTTACCAGTACTGAAAGACAAGTTCATTACTTCCCAGCTGGAGAGGAGTATTGACCTGTGTGTGACAGAGCACATTCCCTCAGCTCTCAAGGTGCTGTGCTTCAGGAGCCAGAGCAGACTTGGCCTCTCTCTTGGTAGCCCCAGAACTGATAATGAGGTCTCACACCTCAGGCCAAAGGCACAGGATGTGCAATCCTGCAGGATTAGGTGCTTACAGGGCTGGGGGCTAAGAATACAGTCTGCCTAGATTGAAGCTTGCTAGAGATTCAAAGTAACATTTTAATGGAGTGCTTCATGATACAGGGATTTAGGGAGTGCTTTCAGTTAACTAGCACTTATTTCTTATTCTCTTCTCTAAAATATTCTCTTAGCTCAAGGGGGACATCTCTCTTTGATCACCTGTGCTAGGTGGCTTATATATCAAGTACAGCATAGGTTAATAAATATGATTTCTGAAATGATTGCTAAGTTTCCTGGTGTTTGAAGCCAGAAGGAATCCTCAGATCATCTACACCAGGTCATTAAGGTTTACCAAGGCTTTATTCTACACATAAAGGTGTTCATTAGAACAAAGAATTTTAGACCTCATGAGATTTAACTATGCTATAGGCAAAGGCTGGAACTAATCCCCAATGCCCTTGCAATGGTAGGAATTAATTAGATGAAATATGCCTGGATGAGCCTAGAAAATAATCTTGATAATAGGTGTTGAAGAAGGCAAAACAAAAAATAGAGGTCCAGTATCAACCTCTAATCCTTGGATTTTGTTACATCTTGATCACTAAAGGTCGATAGCTCTCAATTACTGGAAATCTTCTCCTTCTGTTACTACATGTAAAAAGTAATCCCACTGCCTTTTTTTTTTTAATCAATTGAATATATCAAAATTGGTCTTGCATAGCAAAATTTATTTTCTGGTGTCAGGATCAATTTGGTAAGTCCTTTTTAAGTTCTTTCTAGGATTTTTACCTGCCTTGTGAACTAGATTTTTGTTGAGATCTTACAAGAGTCAGTTCCAGTACCTTACCTACAAAGGAAATAAAGCTTTGCTGCTTTTACCTTATATATGACTTTTGGCTCACATTTGTTATGTGACAACACTGCACCAATGGTATCATTATCTTGGAAGATTCCTAAATACACATTGAAGACACAAACAGGGATAAGCATTTATCTAGGGAAACTTCTCCAGTAATACCTTTAAGTTCTATAATGAAGGGAAAAATATAATCTTCATTGCCTGTACTAGTGACAAATGCAACAGCACTAAGGAGCTGACATTTGCAGATGCTTAAGAAATCTGCTTAGTTTAATACATTTTAGCTCCACATTTGTCGGTGGATTTCTTGTTTGATATTTTCTGTAATTGTTAATGTTTTTTGGGTTTGCATGAGAGTTTTTAGTGCAGGTAGCTTTTCTGGTGCCTGAATCATTGATGCCAGCCACATATTGATTGACTTCAATATTTGTTAAAATTTTTTCTTTTTTTTTTTATTTTCCTCATATTATTTGCAACTATAAATATTTCATAGGCTCTGCTATTTTTGTGAATTTAATTTTATTGTGGGCTTTCTCTCAATGTCATAAAGATTTTGTCCTTTAATGTGAGGTGTTTTGTTGCCCCTTTCTTTTAATGTTAATTGCGTGGTTCATTGTCACTGTTTAAATGGATGCACTCCTTTCTGTTTCCCACTAAAGGCTGGGGTCAGAATATATTTCAAAAGATTCAGTCTGTCTTTTGAGATCTTTGTGAAAGGGAAAAGTAGAGAGGAGCTGCTACTGAATTAAAAGTTCAGAAGAAATTCTGAAAATACCTGAAATGAAGCCAAGGCTGAAACACATTCTAAACACATTCATATGCATGTACCAGGCTCCAAGTATTCTGCAGCAGTCTCAGTCTAAGGTCTGGTGCCTTTGTTTTTTTTCCTTTGTTTAACACATGTTTACTTGGAGATATGACACAAGGAGGAGACTCTCATTTGATCCCCTAAGATAAGCAGGATCCAGCTAGATTGGTGTGTGAAAAGATGGTGTCCCTGGGAAATCTCAACAGTTTGTTGAAAGTGGCATATTTCAGTGTGTGCAATTCTTGCTGAAAACTGAACTTGGCATATATTTTAAAAAAAACTGATCTGAATTTGAATTGCTTGAAAGATTTGGGTTTTTTTTTTGTCCAGGTGAGTCTCATGGGAATGGAAATTTTGAGATGCTTAGTTCTGTGCTCAGTATGGCAACATCCTAGAGTTAGTTCAGGGAGTGTTAGTATCAGTCACACTCTGATTGACGCTGGCATTGGATAACTGCATGTGTACCAATTTTGATTAGCTTTGAAGCACAATTTGACGGCATATTGCATTTGATAATCCTTCTAATCCACTCAGACTTCGTGTGAGTGACAAGGCAGCTGTTAAGAGTGTGAGAAGCAAACCTTAAATGGTGATAGCAACTTTCTCCTGCCTTTGTTCATTCCAGTTTGGATTCTCACCACTGCGTCCTAATTGCATTCTTAGTATTTCTCAGTTGCAGCCCTTTGCAAATGCCTCTTGAAGGAGATATTTGGTCAATGAACTTGTCTGTACGAGCTGGAATTCTTCCCTATATGTACTTCAGCCTATTCATTTCCACAATCAATTAAATATTTCTTAAAATAAAAAGATTCAACTTCATCTATTTGATTTTCGGAAAAGACAGTATCTCTCTGTAAAGCAATACCTATATTTGGCCATAGGATGGTTCAGTGAGGGTCAGATTTCACAGCCTTCACACAAATTTTCATAAGGGCGTGTAAACTTTCTGCCACACAGGGTGGTTGTTTCAGTTAGTGAGAATCACTTACTGATTTTGGTTTTTTTGTTTTTTTATGCTTTATTAATATCTGTATGTTTTATTAAATCTTTCAGGCTAAGAACTATTGGAAAGAACACTCTTTGAAAAATATATAAGACTTTGGCACAGTAAAGGGAAATGAGAAACCTTGAGTCATTTTCACTGTTGTTAAATAGAGAATGCACTGGAGTACAAGACACCTGGTTTCATTTTCATCTACAAGAATTTCACCTGTATGCAATTTCAAACATGGATGTGTTGACTGTGCTAAAAAAAATCTGTTATAAAAATGATTAGGAAAAACAATAGACCTCTTTGTCCCAATTGGTAGGCATGTGATTTTTTTCATCCATGCTAAAACTGACCCCTTTGATCTTTGGATACTAGGCCTGTTCTGTCAAGGTGGCTTGCAAAAGGTCACAGATATGCCCTAAGTGCAAAAATCCATCCTGAATTGCCAAGGTAAACAGATTCTGCTTCCTTTTATCAGAAAAGTGTAAAGTTTGCCAAGTTTAAATTAAATTAAATTAAATTTTAAATTAAACATGTTTGATTAACATAGGGACCTATAGGGAGCTGCTCCAAAATAGGATTTTCATCTTGGTTTTTCATTTGTTCTTCACTTTTGCTAAGAGATAATGTGCTAGACAAGGTGTTACTCCTATTAATGAAACATCATTTAGGTATCAAAGGTAAAACAATTTTTACGCCTATAAGTGAAAAGGAAGAGGTTTACATCAGGTGCGATTTTGGTTGTTGAAAGCACGAATGAAAAAATAGTAGGTGAAAATCACTTAAGATTTATAGTGTTCACAAACCCATACAAACTTAATGTGACAATAAATAAGGACTAGAAATCTAGATCCAATTTTACACATCTTCACTATCTTCATAAGCCAGGTTTCTGAATCCCCACTTTCACATTCATGGCTGTAGGAATAAAGTTCAGTAAGAAAGTGGTTTTGTCTCAAGTGGGTGATTTTTCTATATCAATTTAAATAATATAGAATTTCAACCCATTGACAAGGAAATCGACTTAATTGTCGATGAAGAACAATTTTTAAATCATTATTAATGCTGAGGTAATGCTTTGAGTATATTGCTGGCCCTTAGAGTTTATAAAATAAAAGCTGTCTATTTAGAAGTTCAGAAAACAGTTAATTATTCTTACTTATTTACTTGTTGAGCAGGCTTCTAGATTACATGGTCCAGTTTGAAAAATTAAGCTATTAATATGTTGAATATCTTCTTTTTTTGCACAATTATTCCATATTTCATTCAAGTAATGGTAGAGATCTTTTCTCCATCATTAATTAATAAACTTGTTGGAGTTCCCTCTTCAGAGCCACTTCTCCCTTCATTACCTAACCATGATGGGAATATAGAAATATGTCTTGCATTGCACAGAGCCTTACAAACCCGCTCCCATTTTAAGGATTACAAGATGGAAATGAGCTATCCATAAATATTAAAAATTATCTGCTTCTCACAGATGTTCCCTCTGCCTATTATCTACAAAATTTCTGGATCAAGTGTTCAATATGAATATGTTAGTATCCACTAAAGATTGCTTTTGGCAGCATATGTGTTGATATCAGCAGGAAATAAATAGGAAAACATTAAAAGGTATAAAACTTTAAAACAATAGCTTAGAGGTGTTTTATAAACTACAGATGGCTTATATCGTTCAAGTGGATGTCTGGTGTAGAATTAGAAACAGAAAAGACTGGAAGAAAACTTGAAAATGACTGGAAATAATGGGTCCTATGCAATATGTTGTATTTAGAGATAAGCAAAATGAAAATTGCTGCTCTTTTCTTGTACAAGTAGTGAGGCCATGCTAGGATTTGTGAATATGAGTGGTCCCTCATTTTTTAACATAATGTTCTATAGAATGACATTTGTCACTCTGGATCCTCGCCAAAAAAGATGATGCTTTCAGTGTTATATTGATCATTTTTCTGTGCTCCCTCACAAGTCTGAGACATTGAATTTACATAAGGAAGTGTTTATCCCATGTAGAAGAACTGCCAATATCGATAAATGAAATGGGAGCTAGATTAAGCAAATTTCCTTTCGTCAAATTATTGGTACTCTCTGTATCACCAATGCTACTCTCTGTCTCTAAGCTAAACAAAATCAGTGAAGTCTCTTTGTGGAAGAACCATTTGAAAGTGTTCAGGTTCAACTTGGACTGAGCTTACAGGTTCCATTCCTCTCCTAAAACACCCCAGCACTGTGAAGTCATCACAGAGCAAGCAGTGACAATGAGGAGGGAATGGAGAGAAAAAGAATATCACTAAAAGAGCAAGGGCAAAGCAAACGGTGGTATTTTAGCAGGCTGGTGTGTGCAGGATGGGAGGACTGAGCAGGCACAGTGTGGATAAATGACAGCCAGAAACTACAAAACAAAACATACAGAGCAGGCACTGTTAATAAGACACTATATATATGAGAAAATATTGTGTGATAATGAGAAACTTCACTCTGACAAAACCTAACTGGTGCTCCAACATAAAAAAGAAAAAGTTCATTTTGGTTTGTTTTGGTTGGTTTTTTTTGTTGTTTTTTTTTATGATTAGAAAAAGATTCAGGTGTTTGTTCATTAAACCTCTGCCATTTATCTAGAAAAGAAAGAGCCTCTTTTTTATAAAATTGCAACAGTGACAATTAGTATCTTGTTACTTTTCCTTCTTTTATTTCCATTTCCTTTCTGTAAACTGCTGTGCTGCTTATGACAGGTGCTTTGTTTCGCTGTATTGTAAGTGACGTGCAGTGTGGGCAGTGTGTGGTCTGCAGTTTGTATACAATTAGGCTGATTAAAAGGCACTGCAGAGAGGTGCACTGACCGACTGCATGGATGTTGATCATCACTGAACTTCACGGAATCACAGAATAAGCTGAGTTGGAAGGGGTCCACAAGGATCACAGAGTCCAGCTCCTGGCCCTGCACAGGATCATTCCCAAGAGCTACACTATGTACCTGAAAATATTGTCCAAATTCTTCTTGAACTCTGTCAGGCAGTTTGTGCTAGGATTAAATGTGAATTCAGCACCCTAGAAATAGATTTTTTTCTGTATTTAGAAGGTCAAATACTGTTTCTATGGAAGGTCTATGAAGTCTGTACACAGAGTACAGCAGCAATTTTTTTCCCCACTGCCCTTAAGGACCTGGCACTTGTATAAACTTGCAGAGACCGTACTTGTCTGCTCAGTGCTACTCCAGTGCAAACAAAAGACTAGAATCTGAGCTGTGGATTTTGATATTTTATAACCACTTGCCTGAGACTTCTGAGCAAGGTTTTTCCATTTATTCAGCATTCTTTGAATCCAACCTTATGATCAGAGGCAGCTGAGGTGTCTCAGTGGTGGCTAGGTTAGCAGTACTGATTGCATTTACCTCAGTAGAAAATCCCCTAGCAGCTGCACTGAGGGAAAATTCCCTTTAATGGCTGACACAATAAGTCATTTCTCCTGATCACCAGCTCCTACAGAGAGACAAGAATTTACTTTCCTCTCTTTACCAAAATATTTTGCTCTAACTAAATATGGCATTTAGTCAGCCTTTTATATGTGCCAGGAAAGAGAGTTTTGATCCAGAGCATATTGTCAGTGTAAGAACATGGCCAGTGTCAGTCATTCATAAGCCACTGAAGTGTACCAAAAAATATCACTTACCTGGTGTCCAATAGTTACTGCCTGCCGGGAATCAGACTCACCATAAGACCTCTTTTCAAATGCTGTGCTATCTACCCACCTTCCTATATCAGTGGTTTCACCAGCTTGCAGGATCACTTGAAGAAAACCAAAAGGGAGTCTATACTAATTGCAAATATGATATAATATAGCGTCCTCACGCTGTTGGGACAGTGTTTTCAGACTGAATCCTCTTACTCTAAGGCTTCATCACAGAAATGCCAGAAGATAACCAGGCTGCACACACAAAACAAGAGCAACTGTTTCCAAGACGTTAACAACCACAAAAGCCCGGTTCCAATCTAAATGCTCAAATAAATGCCTCTAATTTAGGAATTGTGCTGTAGGTATTTAGGAGAGACACACTGAGATATACACAAGGGTACATAGGATACTAATCTGCTTCTAGAAGAAGATCAAAATTACAGCTTCAAAGAAACAAAATGGTCCAAGTCATTTTATCTTCAGTTATGCTTTGGACAGGTGATATAATTTCAAAGGTGAAGTTGTTACTTACAAGAACCTGTGTCCAAATGATAGGTTTGCTAAATTTCACAGGCAGAAACAGTGCAAGCACAAAAGTGTTTGTCAATTTAAGGCTTTTGAAAGTGTTCTCCAGAAAAAGGCTTTTGGGTCAGGTTAGTCAGACAAAGTAATCAGTGGATTTGATAGAAAAGTTCTAAATTCCATGTTTTATCATTGTGAAAAAACTCCTCTAACAATTCCATAGTATTTGTGCATAAGACAAAAGTGCAAATGGAAGATAAAGAAAAGGAGTTTAATTTTAAAATATTGTAAAAATATTGTTAGTACTGCCTTGAAAATTGCTTTAGGGGGAAATGCCCCACACTTTCTTTAAAAAAATCCTAGGTTATTTCACTGTAACAAAATACTGCATGTCAGGTGCTTGACTAGTAATTCCCTAATCAATTAGGGAAGAAATTGACTTCCCTAGTAATTCCCTATCCCAGTGTCCCAGCAGCCCAGACAAATAAACCTACTGAAGAGAGCTGTGATTACTTGATGATTTGTATTTCTGCATTCCCTGTTGAAGGAAAACCATGGTGTGGTAGATAGACAATGGTCTGTGTCTATGTCTCAGTCCCCTTTGCAGTTAAAACACAGCTGGAATGGGATGTCTGGACCCAGAAATTTATGAGCTCTCTCTGCACCACAGTTTAGGCTGAGTCAAACCACAAAACTCAAAATTATTTTTTCTATATTTGTAGGTTTTATATAATCCATGAGTGACAGAAGTCACATAATATTACACTTAAAGTTGTACAATATGTGTTGTCTTCTCATGCTACTCAAAAATCAGAATTCTCTACACGCAATTGAACTATAAGTATTTGGCAAATACACAGCATGGAAAATGCTCAGCTCCTTCTCAAAGGCAAAATAAGCAACAGGCTGGTTAAAACCTGTGATCTTTGGAACAACATTAATTTTATATCATTACTTACATTTTCAAAATTCTGAATAAAAAAGACAAGTTAACAAAAAATCATGTACAAGTTACCTCACATCATTTCATTCTCTTAGCAATGCAATGTTTTCAGCCAATTCAAAACATCAATAAATTCACAGAAAGGTTTACCATGGAATTAGTTCTAAAGGCTTATGGATGTACTGTTTTAATGGAAATTATTTCTGTATTATGTGTGGCTTTTCCCTTTTATCATCTGTGTTCTGTTTTCTAAATGCAATTTCTACAAGCACAGAACTGTGGCTCCTTAAACGTTACAAAACAATAAAAAAAAAAGAAGTAAAAGGCTTTCATTGAAGTAGAAAGACGGTTAGAGGGATCTATTTCTGTGACAAGAACAAGTGGAAGATGCAGACAATGTAGACTGACCTTGCTTATTCAGTATGTAGTTAAAGCATGGACATGCAGACAAAGAACTAGAGTGTCTTATGGTAAATGCCTCTGTTCTGGGATGGTTTTTTACTGTCAGTCATTACTTTTCTGTTATTAGCTTCAAGGCACCTTCTGCCTCTGGGCACTTAAGGGAAAATCTTGATGTCCCATAATCTGTGACCATCATTGACTTCACTATCCCACAAAGCAAAGCCTAAAATGTAACATTTATACTTTCTCATACAGCTTTTGATTCATACTTTAAAACAAAAATCCCTCTTATTTATTGATTGTTAGGACTTTTGGGGACAGATTATCAACTTTTTGCCTGCCTGCAGCACTGCTTTAGCAGAATAAAGGACAAGGAAATCTCTCCCTATTAAACTCTAGGGCAAAGACCCACCAGAGCTGTGTTTGGGCTCTGAACTGAGCCTGTTTTCAGCTCATTACCATCCTTGCAGTCAGTGAGAAGATATGGATGCCCCTACAGATCCAGAGAATGCAATCTGAAACCCTTGATAACATCTCCATCTACTCACTGTGATTTTAGTAGCACACTGGCAAATTGCTAGTATAAGAGCCTGAAGTTTAAGCTATACCTACCTAAGTTTAGTATGATGAGACATGAGGGAGAAATCATAATCCATTAATTGCAAAAGTCTTTTCACAGCAATTGTCGTCACTACCGTCTGAAACAGCCCAAGATGCTTCCTACACTAAAGTATTGCATCCCTCAGCCAGATTCAGGAGAACGTTTAAAAATTTTGATACCCTGGAGCACAAATGCAGAGTTTATCACATGATTGCAATTTGAACATATCTCAGCTGTGAAGAGGGCAGCATTACTTTTGAAAACATCACAAAACTTTCATGCAAAGTTTTCTTAAAGTTTCCAATTGAGTTAATTCACTTTTAGTCATATTAAAACCTTGCCAAAAATAGCTCAGTGCACATTGTAGTACCATGAAATCTGATAAATCTCATTGTCATGATATTTTAACAGTGTTATGAAGACAGAGTAGGAACACTTGTGATTATTAAATTGTGTTATTTTTGAAGGCGTTCTGGATAACATTTACGAATGTTACAGAACTGCACCAAATCAAAACACCCTCAAGCTGAAAAATTGATTTCCTTGGAGCTACTGCACTGAAACATGAGACTATAGCATATTAAATGTTGACTTTCATGTATTATACTGTTTTGTAGAACTTCAGAGGATTCTGATAATAGCTGATGTTTCCTTACAAATACATTCAGATTTTTTAAATGGAATATTTTAAATGCGATTTTTCATCTGTATTGTAACCAAAGATTTCTTGTGCTCTCCAAAAAAAAGGTACCCAAAGAGCATTTCACTGTGAAAATACAAATTATTATATAAATATAAACTTTTATATTAGGGGTTAGGAACTTTAAAAATGTGTTGCAATTTAAATTAAAGGAGTAAGTTCCTTCTCCCTAAAACAGTAGTGAGAAACTGTTATTATGTTTTATAGGGTTTTATTACATTTATTAAGTATGGTGTTAATTTCTCTCCTTCAGAAGAGGTACACACCAAAAAATGTCACTTAAAGACTCCATATTTCCAGAAAAAGTATAGCTTTTGTATTATTGATATCCTTATGATAAATTGTGACATGATTAATTTGATTACTACTGTCCCATTCTCTTTATTTAATACTTATACTCAGTTCAATGTTGTTCTCTGAACGAGAGCGCAGAAATGGGTGGTGGTTTAGTGGTATTTCATTATTTTCCACCACTCATTTTGGATATTTGAAGATTATGACAAGAAAGAAATACACAGTCCATTAAAAAGAAGTCGTTCAAATGGGGAGCGTAGATAGAGAACAAGATGAGGCTACCTGCATGCAGATCCTTAAGAAGCTGCTGATAACCAACATAAAGTTTATTATGGAAGGATTCTATGGCAGCACACCCCGAAGACAAAAAATGTTATCCCTACATTAGCTTTAAAAGCACAGAATCATTTCAGTTGGAAAAGATCCCTGTGATCACGAAGTCTAATCCTTAATCCAGGACAGCTGCTACCCTTTAAACACCTCCAGGGATGGTGACTCAATCACTTCCCTGGGCCTGTTGCAGAGCTTGCCAGCATTTTGGTGATGAAATTGTACCTAATATCCCATCCAAACCTCCCGTGGTGCAACTGCAGGCCACTTCCTCTTTCCTATCACTGGTTACCTGGAAGAGGCCAACACCCACCTGGCTGCAGCCTCCTTTCAAGCTGTTGCAGAGAAAGATAAGATCCCTCCTGAGCCTTCTTTTCTCCAGGCTGAGCACCCCCAGCTCTCCCAGCTGTTCCTCATGGGATTTGTGCTCCAAGCCCTTCACCAGCTCTGTTGCCCTTCTCTGGGCTTGCTCCAGCTCCTCAAAGTCTGTCTTGCAGTGAGGACCCAGAACTGAGCACAGGATTTGAGGTGTGCCCTCACCAGTGCCAAGTACAATCATTTCTGTTGAGAAATATCTGTCCCTTTGCAGAGGAGTTGGTACTTAATATAAGAACTGCTTAAACCATGATGTCTGATAGAATATCTGTGACTGGAGATATAAACATTCTTAGTATCAAGGTTTCTATATTAAATATGACATTTAAGAAAAAAATTCAATTCTGTGTTACAATGAAATGAAGATTAGGCAGGAGAAACAGAGAAGTAGGAGAGAGAAAATTATTAAGGACCACAAAATGGCAGTTACTCAAAATAGTTGGAAAATTCCCGTGGGACACAATGATTCAATGTCTTTATCTGTTTAAATAAGGAACTATACTTCAATTTCTCAGTCTCACATGAGTCATGTCATGGCTGTGTAGCATATATTCTGGTCCCAGTACAGGGCCAGAAAAAGAAAGTATTTTTTCTATTTATGGCTGATACATTGAAATTCATCTAACTTCACACTTTGTGTCAATGTAGGGGTGTTGCCTACTGAAGAATTTCAAGCAAGGTCTATGCAGGTCTTTCATAGACTCTCTTTACGCAATAAAGTATAACTCAGCAGTTTATCTTAAAAATTGGTGACCTGACCTTTGCATTGGTGGTCATATGTCTAAAATTGCACAACAACTTAATGACTTTAAAATCTGTAGCCAGTAGTGCAAAAAGCACAGAAGCAAAGTGCTTGTGGAATGCTATGATAGGACAATATCAGCTGACAGAGAAGGCTAAAAGTGAAAAGTAAAAGTAAGCTGAAAGCTTATTCACAAGCCCAATTATGAGAGGAGGGGAAAGATTTTTAGAAGGAAGTGAAAAAAAATTTTAAAAGGCAGATGGACTTATGGAGTTCAGTTGGCTAATTTTCTACCTGACTGCCTGGATGAAAAACAGAGATGTACTGACCTTGTCCATCTGTATTTCTGAGAAACTGAAATTGTCAGTATGCTTCAGTTAACCAAAAAGGCCTAGGTTGAATAGTTACTAACTGAACCCTAATCACTCATAAAATGTTTCGTGGCATTACAAAAAGTCAGAATTGTTCCTTGCAGGTGTGTTCTGCCATTCATCCTGAAAACATCACTTTCCAATATATCAGATGGCTGAATGGCTTTAGCTAAAATAAGGGTAGAATCCAAATTGCCACTAAAAGCTTACAGTAAATCTTTTTTTTTTCCTAATTTCCCCACAAATTTCAAAAGAGCTTTGTATCTCACTGGCTTGTTTTTCATTTTCCCACTTTGCTTCCTACTTCTGATCAGGGCCACAGTATAAATATGAACATCTTGACATCAAAGGTTGCTTTTTAGATTATAATAATTCAAATAAATGAAGCCCTCAGCTCCTCTCAACTATGACTTTCTAACCTAATTAGAAAAGAGAATTACGAAAAATATTAAGCTCTTAGAGGCAGCCAAAGGAAGGACTCAAGGATGGTGAAGGGTCTGGAAAGAGAAGCCATATGAGGAGCAGCTGAGGTCAGCCTGGAGAAGAGGAGACTGAGGGGAGACCTCACTGCAGCCACAACTTCCTCATGAGGTGAAGAGGAGGTACAAGCATCAGCCTCTTTCCTCCTGTGACACTGACAGGGCCTGCAGGAATGGCCTGAAGCTGTGTCAGGAGAAGTTTAGTTTAGCCATTAGAAGGTTCCTCACCCAGAGGGAGGCTGGGCACTGGTGCAGGCTCTCAGGGCAGCGGCCACAGCACCAACCTGACAGAGCTCAACAACCTTTGAACAATGCTCTTAGGCACATGGTGTGACTTGTGGCGTGTCCTGTGCATGGGAATTGGGCTCCTGATAGGTCTCTTCCAACTCAACATATTCTATTATTCTAGTATATTTGCAGTTCATCTTTTTCTATTTTACCACAATTAAATAAAACTTACTTGTTATCAATATATTAAATAATTTTATGTTCCTCCCTCCTTTAAAAGTGCTAATAATGGTTTATGTAATGTTAAGCTTAATAGTCTCTCTTCTTCCAATAAAAACAGTGTCTGAATTGAAGTGGGATTGACAGAATGATTACAGTAAATGAAAATTACTGTAGATGGATTTTGCACCTAACAGTCTACACAAAGTTATCTGATGCTTCTCCATTTCTCTTTTTCTAAGTATCATTACAGGCACCTGGAAATGTCCATTTCTGAGACTGAGCAAGTTCCCAAAAGTGATATATCCTAGAGTTGCTAGTCTATGAAGTAGTGATAGACAATGGACATATAGACTCCATTTCACACTGGACCCATATATTTCCAGGTTCATTTGTGGGCTTTTTCCATTTTACATATACTTGCATTAATAAATTCCCCATGTGAAGTAACTTCTTTCTAATGCTAAAATAAAGTTTACAAGCCCATTGTTAAGTATTTGCAAAGAGTTTTAATGTCATTTGTCAAGGAATCAAACATCTATCAAGAGATTACTGTTGCTTCAGTTGATACAGGTGACCCTAATTTTAGTCACAAGATCTGTAGTTTATAGACAGGTGCCAAAGAGGGTTTTCTGAATCTCAGGTGGGTTTGGGTCTGGCAGTGGGAGGAGTCAGATCTTCCTCATTGCTGCTTATTCCCAAGATCTATGGGAGTGGAGCCTCCTAATTTATGGTGAGGAAGGTACTGGATATGTGTTATGGCACCTCTGAAGGCAGCTCTTCACACCTTCATAAGAGCTTAAATAGTGAGTAATTTATGGTAAACATAAACACATTCTATTATCCTGTAGCAAATACCTACATCATGCAAAATTCTTAAACTCCAACAACTTTGGAAAGCAGACTTTTCTTTATTATTATTATTATTAATAATAAAATATAGCAGAGTTTTTTCTAATTTATTTGGGACAAATTAAAAAAAAAAAAGAAAAAATATCCATTAATATCAAGAGACACTCAACCCCAGTAAGTCTCCATGACTGCCAGTAAGGAAAAAGGAGTATTTCTCATCAATTGGCTGGTGTTTTCCTAGCAGTGTGAGTAGTCTTGGTGGTTTTAGCTTCCTCTGAAGCTCTCAGTCATTGCAGGAACACTAACAGTATCAGGATCATTCTTTTATCACATGTTCCTCAACTTTCCCCTGTTCTCAGTGTCCCAAACTGCCAATGCTTGCTTGCTCTGCCTTAAATTGTTATGTGGCACCTTGGTAATTCAAGTATTAATCATGTAATGATCACTTGTGCTTTAGAGATTTCTTTCTCTGAGCTATTTATAGCTTGGATTTTTTAAAGGGTTGGGAACAGCCTGATTCCAGCTGCTACTGCTCACGTTCACAAGTTGTTTATTTTCTACTATGTGTTCCTGTTTAGGATTCTTGGCCATTTGTTGGATTGAAGGACAGGTCTTTGTATCTTGGCCACCCATGAAGCTATTTCCTGTTTTTTCACTTGAATAGAATTGGTCTGACTAAAGTATTGTTGTTGGTTTCTATTTCTCCCAGAGGAAACTTATTTTTGGTTTTTGGGGTTTTTTTTTAATTAGATGCTTCCCAGACCTGATATATATATTTGAACTTCTCTTAACTTTCAACTGTAACCTTCTCTGTCTTTTTTATGTTTTGCATAAGTAATTTTTTATTAAATTTCACCACCTCTGTGCATGTTCTGTGGCATTTCAAAAGGAGCTAATGTACCAAAAGAGTAGAAATGTCACCTTCCTCCAAAAGTTCCTGTTGTTGCTACTCTATTTGACATTTTTGGCAGGGAGATTGTTAACATTACTGATAAAAAGGGATTTGGATGGTCATGGCTATGTTATACCTTATCATGTGTTCTTAATACAGAAGTGATGAGGTCCACACTGCCTAAACCTAGGAAATGGACTTCTGAGAAATGTAGTCTTGCATATAATGTTGTGCTCCCAACTGAGAAAATGTAACTGCTCTGTGCTGAAAAGTGGGCAACCTACTGTGTGTCTGAGACAGGCAGTGCAGCAGCAGTAAATTCCATCATGCTTAGTGTATGGCCACATTTATAGCTTCTCACAATTTCTCGTATATTATAAACCAATATTTGCCTTGTCTCTGAGGAAAGACTTCAAAGAAAAAAAAATCAAAAAATAGTCAGGATATTTGAGATTTAACAAGTTTTTCTTCCTTTATTTTTCCCCTTTTTTCCTTTTGGTCTATCTCTACTTGTGGCAAGCATGACTGATCTGTTTTAATAAACACATTTTGCTCAGTATAGGCAGATGATTTAAACTGAGACCATTTGGGAATTCTTAGTCCTAAAATGACTGTGGATCATCACAGCTTACTGTAATGTAGAAGGAAAGAGAGTCCTAATCAGCATTGCTCTTAATCCTTGTGATAGTGAACTGTGAGTTCTTTCAGCATCTTTTCCTACAGACTTGAAACTGGCTGATAGCTGTTGCTGCAAAAGAATTTGAATTGAACTTCCCAAGGAGGGGTTTTGTTTTGAAGAAATGCTCTGAATATGGAAAATACAAAATCACTGGAAAATGTAAGATGTCTGTAAGGAAAGGGACATTATTGGTCCTACTGCTTAATGAATAACTCTATCCCATCCTTTTTTACTTTATATTTGTCTCATTAGTGAAAACCATGTTTAAATAAGCCCACTTATGTTTTTGGCTTTAGCTAACTGCCAAATGGACTCAGTAAGTACACTTCAAACATTCTAGACAGCAACAATTTGTGACCCCCTTTAGATGTTCTTTAAAATCCATCTACTGAGTAGAAAAACTGATCAATAGTGATAGACAACATGATCAAGTAAAAGTTACTTTGGTGACCCATGGAAAGACTTCCTAATAACAGTGTCTGTTATGAGCCATGTGTGTCTAGGAGTGCAATAGGGACTTAGATATTATGTGTGGGGTTTGGAACTGTGTTAGATGATAGTTCTTACAGATTATAGCTAAATTTATGCACTGAAGCTTTTTAAGAAATTATGTAAAAATGAATTAAACTGTTGTCTAGCTCCCATGAAAGCAAATGTTAATTGAGAAACCAAACTCCCTGAGCAATTTTGAAAACATCAAAGCCATTCCTATTTATAAAAATACATACAATGATATCTACAAAGTAAAACTGTTTGAGTTCTAATAGCAGATGGGCCTAAACTGAGCAGAATTTGGTTAAGTACACGACAAATATGATTTTTTTTTTAATATAAAACAGAAGGAATTGTTATTTCATTCAAATGTCAGAGGAAAAATAGTTCTGAAGTATATTGATGTTGTCATAAATTAAGGCCAGGAACCAGGCAAGTAATTCACTATGTAGTTACATTTTCATCCTAATTCAAACTACAAGAATCATACATATAGTGACAAAAAAACCAACCAGAAGCAGTTGCTTTTTTCATTAAAAGCCTAGTCATGTTATCTGGCTTAATATAGATTTCCTGTAGCTATTTCTCACTGGTTTCACATACAGTTTTCCTTGAGTCATCTGCCAAGCTGCTGAGAGCTCTGGAGTCAGTTTTGCAGTAAATTCTAATCTGAACCATGTCAAGGACTAGATCTATTGCACTTACCTTCCCTTGCATTAATGGGGGGAAAAAGGTGGTTCATGGTTAGTCTGTGAAAGGTACAAGATTCCACAGGCTAATTTCGTGACAATCTGTATCAGCCTTGTGCCACATTTCCTTCAGAGTTTTCCTCTGACTACTAAATTTAAATATAGTAAAGATTACTTCTTTTTTCCTTTTCCTTTTCCTTATTTCAGCCTTCACTCTTCTCTCTCACAGGGGAGATGCTTATGAAATGAAGGAAAAGATATTTTCTTCTTTCATGTACAGAATGTCTGGCATCCAGAATTTTAGTTGATCCGGGACAGTGAAAGAAAACTAAAATTAGAGGTTAAAATTCCTAGATGTTTTAAGGTAAGCAGAAAAGGAGTGTGAAATGGGGAAATATGGCAGTGAAATATTAGAACTGAAAAATAGAAAATGAAAGGTGGATGGAAGACAAGAAAAGACGTGAAACAGAATTTGAATGCAAAAGAAAGGAATAAGAAGAAAAGGCAAAATCTGGAGGAAGAGACAAAGAGGTTTAATGGACCATGTTACTTAAAAAAAACAATCATTTCAAATATTCTTGGAAGCTGCTGCTTCCAAGCATTTATTTCATAATGATGCACAGGTCTGAGCCCCGATGAAATATCAGGTATTCAAGTGGCTGCAAGGGTTTAGATATGCAACAAGAAAATAAATAAGAGAAGGCATTATAACCATGTTGAACTGGTTTTGGTCAATCAGCATTCTGGAAGGAACAAGTAAAAGGTTTAAAGAATTTAGTTTCCACTTATTGGAAAATTCTTGTACATAGTTCCCCTCTCTCGGAAAACCCCAGATGAAACTGAGGCAAATATGTTCCATCTTATCAAAAGAAAAAAAAAAACTAACAGTGGGTTGAAGGATTTGAAGTAGAATTCAAGTATAATGAGAAAAATGGATTGTGGGGGGAAGTAAAGAAAAAATAAAATAATGCATTTTTAATAAGAAAAATGAAATATTAGAAAATTTCAGTCATTTATTTTACCACATAATATATATGAAAATGGATGGAGCCATTAAAGTATAGTGTCTTGAAGAACTAATTCAAAAAAGGCCTTGGAGAATTTGAAATTTTATAAACAGCTATTCAGCATTACTGGAAACTTAGAAAAATCTCTAAAAACCACAAATAGCTGAAAGGAGGAGCCATGCACAGGCTAGAGATTAGCACAAATATAACAGCAGAAATGAGGAAACAGTATAAGTTCATATTTGGCTTATTGCATGTAAGATTTGGTGCCAAATAGTTACAATAAAATGAAGAATGTTTAAATGCAGTATATAAATGAGAAGTTGAGAACGTGAGGCAACATTTATTATGTTCTTTTTTTTTATGTAGTAAATTACAATTCTGCAGTCCTAGCAGAGCACATGCAGTCACTTCTAAAAATACTTTAGTACTTTTATATGCTCAATATTTTGCATAATTGCCTCAGTGAAAAGAATTACACATATATTTGCTAAGCAAAGGCCACTTCTACTCCAAGACATATAAAAGAAATGTCACCAACCTAATGCCCATGTCACAGTCCCATCTAAGAGTTTGTAGCTGTCCCTGACAATGTACCAGCAATGATTTCTATTAAATTGGTGTGTTTTGCTCAGAATCTTATTTTGTACTTTGCACTTGGTCTGCAAGCAGCAGAGCAGGACAGAGCAATATGATTTTGCAGTTTTCTTTCAACTCCTCTCTGCTCTGAGCCTGCCTTGCCCCTGGCTCTGTGCTTACCTGTTTGAGAGGCACAGGCAAGGAGGAATCAGGATTTTGATGGTCACTGTTCTGCAAAAGGTCTTTCCTCCCAGTTCCTCTCCTTAAGAGCTTTCGGTAGGAATTTTGAAGAAGGTTGTTGTAAAGCAGTGTAGGACAGACAGAGAGGATCATCTAAAATTATCCTCAGTTGTGTTGCAATTATTTTGAAAACTCTACCAACAGTCATTCCACTCAACACTTTTATCAGAATTGTCAAGTGAAAAAGTAAAACCAAGCAATGTGAACTTACTCTGGTGACTTTAAAAGTGGATTCTTAGGTTTCTACTTATGCAGGGTGGCCTGCTAAGTACTGAAAATTCAAATACGTTGAAAACAAAGTAGAGCTCAGAAACAAAATGGGAAAGCTTGCATAATATTTATTTTCCTATATAGGAGCCAGCAGAAGAGCAAGCAAAAACATCTCAAATCTAATCAGTTTTGGTTTCTCTTATTTTTTTCCATTATTTTCTCCACATTTGTTAAAAAAAAAAAAAGGAACTTCACATCCATCCAGAAAAATACACAAAATTAGAGACATTAGAGTTTTCTAACAGCACTCAGGTTTTAGCTCAATTGATGACAATAACTCCTTTTGCTTGAGGAGTAAGAACACAATACTAAGAACATAATTCTGTAAGTAGCAGTACAATGACCCAGAAGCTGTAGGATGTTAAGTGTTTATAATGCCCTCCTACAAGGTATAAAGTACCAGAAATACAATGGTTGCAGTGAAGGGAAGGAGTTGGTACCATTTTAATGTTTTTCCATAAATAAAAAGATTAATTTGCACACTGATCAACCAGTTACTTGAATTTCATATGGTTGTTTCTGTTTTGACCAGATGGAATAGTCCTTTTAAAAATCTTTTATACATGAATATTCTAATTTTTCCCAGCCTTTCATGGAAAATCCATATTAAGAAATACCTGAAAATATTAGCTGAGATGCAAGAGAAAAATTTAGCCAGAGGGAAATAAATGCAAAGAGGATGTCTGGAGCATCACAAAGTTAATCAAACTTTCACCCTGAAGATTTCAAAGCTTTTAACTTTATCTACTGTGGCAACCACATTTGCCATGGCTTTTAGAGGTTTGACCTCACTTTCCTTTTTCTGTAGCTTTTCTAGGTTTTGGGTAACGGTGGGGTTTGTCTCCTTTGCAATACACTCCTAGGTCACTCTTGGAAATAATATTCCATATACCCAATGTGAAAAATTTCATCTGACAAAATCAATTCTCTGTAATTATTGCAGAAAACACTGCAGCTGTAACTTGCTGATTGTGCCTTCTGCTCTCACCTGCCAAGCCACATTACACTGGTGCCTGCTGCTACTCCAGCCAAAAGAACCCAAGGGAGAAGTGTTTGGAACCTTATAAACAAAGCTGTGTGAGTAAACACAGGTAAGGATTGAACATGGTGTTTAAATACTCAAGAGAAAATGCTGCTTTCATAACATTGGCTTGATCCCCATTGCAAGTAGGATTAAAAATTTGGGTTGACCTGTGGTTTTCATTACTTTTAAGGGTTTGTCTGAGGTTATTAACATAATTTTACAACTATGTAAATTACAAAAAAAACTATGTAATTATTTCTCCACATTCACAATAAAGCACATTTGAACATGTGGCTGACATGGTTAACTGTACTTTATGCTAATCTCTGCATACTATTTAGCTTACCTAATTAATTATACCTGGTATACTACACACTGCCTTGCAACAGAAAATCAGGAAGGAATCCTCTGGATGAAGTACTAGATGCCTAAAAGAAAGGGGAAATCAATATTATAATCTATTATAACTTCCCTTCCTTCCACCTAACTCTTTGTTTCTTTATTTTTAAATACCTATTCTTTCTTCAGTGGCTGAGACAAAGAAAATTTCAACTAGACCTGACCTTTTTTTAATCAGTAGAATATTGCCAACTCCTCTAATAAACATATCAATGGGGAATGCTTAGGAAAAAAAAATTTAAGTACTTAAACATTTTTATCAAAATGTTTACTTCTAGTAAGGGAACCACAGTCAATTCCAATTGACTTATATATGTAATCAGACCAAATAACTGATTTTTTTCTGATGATAATTCTGGTCTTGAACTAGATTCAAATCTTAACTTGTAAACTTATTGTAGGAAATCATCAAATTCAAAATATATGGTCATGGGAAATTTCTGCTTATTTAGCTGTCAGAGATTATTAAGAAGCAAAAATTTGGTGAAAGAATATACCATATTTATTTTAATTCAGATTAAGGTCAAATTTAAAAAATATATTCATTGTTGGAATTCTGGATTCATAGTTTAAAAATTCTTTGTATGATTATCAATATATAAATAGCAAGTAGTACTCATCTGTCCTTATAATGCAGGGTAAAATCTGTTGCAAGGAACACAGTAGACTCCATGGGTAACTATATATCTACTGACCAATTTCAAAAGAATTGCAGGAAAAATTTTCCAGCAATGTTGGACCAAGCTGAGGGAGAGATGTCCTGGCTAACAGAGGTGGAAAAATAGCTTCAGAAGTTGGGGGACCCAAGGCAGTGTGGCCTATTCCATGTACACAATTCCTCTTAGCCTGAGCTGCCCCCTCAATCAAGTTCTGTAGTGTGGGTAGGAGAAAAGCCCTCTTTTTGGTAGCCGCCTTCACATTATGGTGGTTTAAATTATTGACAGTAAGTTCAGAGACCACCTTGAACATGTTTGTGGTCCCCATCAAGTATATGTTACTTTTCTCATTAATTTTATTTTCTCAAGTCCCCAAGCTTAACCTTTACCTAGAGATTGTTGTAGGAGCACTATTTTGAAGTAGCAAGGATGTTCTTAGCCAGAGAGAGCAATCACAGACCTCTGTTTTGACAAAATATATATGTGGAATTGCTTGGTGCTGCTGTATGACCTTCCACTGTAACTCTCACAACCCTTAGGGCACTCTTGACAAGCCAATGATCAATATACCCATGCAATTAATGGAGTAAGTATTGCTTTTTCCATTTCCTCCAGCCAACCTCTATTGCTTTAATCTTGTCCAGGGGATGACTTTCCATCTCATACTAAAACACCACCAGTGCTAGACCCTTTGGCTGATTCACCAACACAATTTCTTTGAGAAATCTTAGATAAAATACCAAGCATTATAGAAACTAGACTGGAAGACATTCAGGGGAAAAAAAAAAAAAAGCCTATTTTTTTTCTTCTTCAGTTTTTTTGTTTGGGTTTGGGTTTGGTTTTTCTATTGGTAATGCTTGCAATTCCGATTTCTGCCATGGAGTTCCAAGCAGCCTTCACAACAGTCTGACTGGCTCCAGAAGCCCTCTGACTAACACAGGGTGTGTGTGCCTGCTGTACAACAGCAGCCTCATGGAAACCTCAGACTACCAAGATACAGCGTTGTTTGATTTAACAAACAGCTTTTCTTCTCTTTGTTGTCTGTGTGCTGAATGTGCTTGCTTCTTCATGTACTTTATGCTGCTGCTCTAGAGGGTTATGACATAATTAAATGTCTCTTCCTTTTTTGTAAATGTTTTATTTCAGGATTTTTAAAAGAAAAAAAATAAAATAAATAAAGGCAGTCAACTGCTTGCCTCTGATTCACTTTTATCCCTCTCATTTACAATCTGAGGAAAAATGAGCACACTGGATACCTCCTAGTGAGTGGCTGACAACTAAAGATGAGCAAAAACTAATACTTTGTTATTATCTAGCCTAGAGGAAAGTTTACAGGATAACCAGCTATTGACCTTTTCAAGTAAACATATTTAAGAATTCAGTGGTTGTGGGGAGCTTAGACAAGACACAGCATGAACCCTTCAGAAAAAATGTCCAGATGCTTGTACTTGAAGTTTAAGTGTATCACTGAAACAATTCTTCTTTTTTACAGTTTGTCTAACATTTCATACAAAAGCAAGGAAGCTGAGGTTCCATTTTCACATTATATATATTATAAACCAGGTGTACATTTTGAACATTTCTCAAATGCTAGAGTCACTTTAAACATTACCCTTCACTCCCTAAACTTGCAGAAATGCTGCTGCAGTGCTATCTGAAAGTATATACTAGTGAGGAAATTATGATCACTTTGAAGTATAAGACCAATAGATCTCGCCAGCCTCCTTCCTTCCATTCACTCTTTCTTTCTTTTCTTTCTTTCTCTCTCTTCTTATTTTTAAATTCTCCTTGTCATCTACTTTTCTTTTCCTTTATCTCCCTTTCTCTTATTCATTTTATCTCTTTTGTAAAGGGAAGAGCATTTCCAAATTAACTCATTTAAATTAAGTTTCCATTAAATTGACTATGGACGGGATTAAAGTAGGGTTGGTTTTTTTTGCCAAGTGGGGAAAAAATAGTGTATTTGTCAATTGCTATGGTGAGCTCTTTAGTGCATGTTGATTTAGAGAGAGCAAGGGATTGTTTTCTGCCATGTGTAATCAGAGCAGATGAGCTTTTCAAGGTTGAAGCTTCCCTTAACTCTTCAGGAAAAAAAAAATTGTTGCAAATTCACACAAATCTCATTAACTATGAGTAAACTAACATCAGTTGTTTGAAGGTTTTTCATACCTTTCTATTCAATTTGTAAATGTACAACCAAATTGAGGATGGGTACTTTTTTTTTTCTCTCTCTCTAGAATGTTGCACTTTAATTGTTCTCTTGACTTCCTGAGGACAGCAGCACAAAATGAGATATTTTATGTCTGATTGCATTACTTTACATGTTCTGGTACTCCTTATTTCTCCAGGTTGGGGTTTGGTTATTTGGGCATCTTTTGTTTTAAAAATAAACAAGGTACCTTGTTTATTTTTATGCTAGCTACCCTGTAGTGTATCATTCCTAGTTAATGTTTGCAAGCTGAAGCATACATGTGTCACAAATCCTGACAGTAAATAAAGTATTTAAATAAACGTGTTTGTATGGTAGTTTTGTAGTTGTACAAATTTGTAGAGCAAGATCTTATACTGATCTATAATTATAACTGCCACTGACTAGCATGATCCTTACTGAGTCAGATTAATTTGCACATTAAGCAGCCATCTGTAGAAATTTTCATAGTACCTTGCTTGCAATGCCAGGGCTCACATGGGGATTTAAAAACTAACTTGGCCTCTAGGGATTTTTTAGCACTGCTATTGGATGTATTTGCTGTGAACACATTTTTCTAGGCACTGACACCTTGTACCCTTTGTCACTGTTTTATATCAGCAGAGGCTTTTTAATATTTTGCATACATAATAACATAGAAAATGGTAATTTAAGAACAGTATTTTATATATACATATATGTATATTTATATATTTTTTAAATCCTTGACTCTGTGTTAAAAATCTTTGCAATACTTCTGAACCAGAACAGATTTGCCATCATCTGTAGTCATAAAAGATAAAAACACAACATATTTTGGCTACAGTAAAAAACATATTGCAAGCATGTTGATGGTAATTTTCTAAAAAAATGGATAATAACTGCAATGTACTGAGGAAAAGTCTTCCTTTGCATGGGTGTTTTGTAAGTAAGAGCTTGTGTGCTATACAGAGTATATAGCAAAACTTATTTTACTTGATACAAAAACAAATTGCATGAAGTATAAATAGAGTTTGTAAACCCAGTTTGCAAAGAGGATCACTGCATTCATTCTTCAATTATATTCAATCAAGTGGGTGAATGAAAAAGAGCTGCTGGAGTTAGAAAATCATAGAATCATAGAATATGCTGAGTTGGAGGGACTCATCAGGGTCATTGAGCCCAGCTCCCAGCCTCGCCCAGGACAGCCCCGGAGTCACGCCCTGTGCCTGAGCGCTGTCCGAACGCTGCTGCAGTCAGGCTGGGGCTGTGACCGCTGCCCTGGGGAGCTTTCAGTGCCCAAACAGCCTCTGGGGGAGGACTTCTCCTGGTATCCAACCTAAACCTGCCTGACTCAGCTTCAGGCCATGCCCTGGCTCCTGTCACTGTCCCTGAGCAGAGATCAGTGCCTGCTGCTCCTCCTCCCCTCACGAGGAAGTTGTGACTGCAGTGAGCTCTGCCCGCGGTCTCCTCAGCCTGAACAGACCCGGTGCCCTCAGCTGCCCTCACAGCTTCCCCTCAAGGCCCTTCACCGTCTTTGTTGCCCTCCTGGACACTCTCTAATAGTTTAATGTCTTTCTTACACTGTGGCACCCAAAGCTTCCCCCAGCACTGGAGGTGAGGCTGCCCCAGTGCAGAGCAGAGCGGGACAATCCCCTGCCTTGCCTGGCTGGCCATGCTGGGCCTGATGTCCCCAGGACAGGGTTGTCCCTGCTGGCTGCCAGGGCACTGCTGGCTCAACTTGCCATGAACCAGGACCCCCAGCTTCCTTTCCACAGCTGCTCACCAGCCCCTCATTCCCATGTCTATACAGGATTGTTCAGGTGCCGAATCTGGCACTTGCCCTTGTTAAAATTCATACACTTGGTGATTTCCCTCCTCTAATTTGTTGGGGTGCCTCTGCAGAGCCTCCCTTCCCTCCCTTCCTCCCTTTCCTCTTTCCAATTTAGTGTCATAGTCAAAATCACATATTCCTTTGAGTCCTGCATCCAAATCATTAATGAAGCTGTGTACAAGGTATGTTGTGCAGAAAGGTACTGTGAGAGATGTTATCCAGAGCTTTTCTGAAGTCCAAAATTATTACAACTACTGCAATTTCTATCATCAACGTGCCCTGTAATGGTGAGCAAGTCAATTCGTTGCTCTGCTATGCTTTTCCTTTCTCACTTCAGTCTGTTTTATCTGTTCGGACCACCAGTGTTTTCAGGCAGCAAATAGTCTTCCAGTTCTGCTAAAACATCTACTACCAAGGGGGTTCAGCCCACAGGGGGGCTCTGAGCATTATTGTAACACTAGTAAAAATAACTGTAATGAAACAGCAAAAGCAAAATCTTCTGGCAAATTCAGTCACAAAAATGGGCACCCTAATATACAGAGAGCATTCTACTACTATGCAATAAAATATTCATGATACTGAGACCAAGAAAGTCATGGATATTCATGGAATACATCCAACAATTATAGATTAAGTCATTTTCCATGACTTAGAACACAGCTTTTAAATAGAAGTAGAATGATTTAGAGTAAACCTATAATATTTAAGAGGTTCTACTCATGGCCAAACAGAATCCACTGTGCCCACTTTCTGACTCAACAGTATATGAAAAATGGTAGCAGGAGTCTATCCAAGCTAAATAAACCTGATTTACAAATAAACTGGAAGAGATCAAGGCAATTCGTACACACATGCACGTATAGAAGAGTTTAATGCCAGAAAATAAATGCCTAGCTCTTGTTAGTATTTCCAAAAAATACCAGCCAATCACAGGCCCAAGGATAATAACAGAGGTCCCAGTTGCAACAGTGAGTAGGAGGATCCAACCAAATCAACCAGAAAGTTTTTCCCAGCCACTGGTGGTTAGATGCAGATTTTTAGGAAAAAGAACAGGGCAAATGCACTACCGCTTCACTAAGGCTTTCTAGGCTGTAATTCGTTGGTTTTGGTCTTTCTGAGTCTCCCATCCAACATGCTTAAGGGAACCAGCAGGGATGATCTTTAAAATAATTCACATCCCTTTCTGAATTAATTTTAATCTTCTTGTCTCCAGCAGTCTGACTTAGTGAGATCCACAATTGCACGCCATGTGAAAATGTACTCACTTTCTTCATTTATTCTGTTCATTTAAAATCTATCATCTGATGGTTTAATTAAAATACTTGAAATCTTATTTAATTTGAAATTTTGAATAATACTATTTCCTACTTATATTCTCACCATCTGTGGTTGTAAGGGCATCTCATTCACATTTTACAGAGCAAATTCTAAAACTAATTTTTCTAATTTTCTCCTCATATTGAGACCAACCCAGGTCTTCAACAATTTTTTTTCTTTAGCCAAGTAAACTTCCATTCCACACATGTTCTTTATGCAGACAGACTGGCCTAAACGGGACACAGTATCTGGGAGGAATAAGACCCGTAAAATGCCATTACCATTTTTTCTGGTTTGTAGCCTTCCAATTCCTAACCTTACAATAATTCTGAACATAATGTTTTTCTTTCAGAGTGCTCGTGAGTACAGCTTTGAAATTTTTGAAGGACCATCCACAATGTTGTCCATTTCAGGTGCTTTTATTCTTACATGAATTCAATGTTTGCTGGTAGTCAGTTTTCAGTATATTTTCTGAATTATATTATCAGGAAAACATTTTGTGCATCACTATTCATGCATCTTTCCAGATCATGTAAAAATTCGTTGAATAACTCATGTTCCACTATCAGTCCCTAGAGGATCCACTTAGAAAAGTCTCTCTACTATCAAAAACTCTCCTGCACCTCACTTCTCCCATTTGAATCAGTATGTGAAAACATTCCTTTCTATTCCATAGCACCTTATTTTCTTTGGGAAGCTCTTGTGAGAGAACTGTTGTGAAGAGAATAAGCAGGCCATTCCTTTTCTTACTGATTCTCAATTAATTCTGCCTGGTTACATAAAACAGGACTTTTTCTATTGGTCTTCCTAGATCTACTAACTGTGTTATTTGCTTTGGCACAAAAAAATCAGATACAGCTAACAAATCTGTAGTTGTACAAGTCACACCTGGAAGCTGGAGGCTGACAAGAGCACTTATTTAAGCAGCAGGTTAGGCACCACAGTTTACTGAGCAGCTATTTTGTATGTGTAGCCCTTTAAAATTCAGAAAGAACATCTGGAAATGTGCTATCATTTGCTTCAATGGCTGGTTCTTAAAATCCTTCTTCACATACTTCCTTCTGAGGTTCTACTTCTCCTTACTGTTCTTTATTGCCCCATTTCATTGGGTTCCATTTTTATTTCAATTCTATATAAAGCCAAATACACATTCAATAATATTTTATTTTTATTAATATTAATCATGACAGTATTTAGCTTTTGTTACTTACTGCCTTCTTCATCTGGTAATTGCTTTCACTTTTGATTTCTAAGAATTTCTACTATGAAGAAATTGCTTTAGAATTTTAGCAGGCTAATTTAATCAAAATTTTTTCAAGATTTTTTTTTTCTTTTTAGTGATGTGTAATTTACTGTCAGCCCCTTTATGCTGAAAACTATGAAAAAAGTTGGTGAACAAAAGAGGCATCTTGCAATACAAATTATGTTGATAATTATGACCTGTTAATGTCATGAAACCTTCAGAACTCTGCTTGACAATTGTAAATTGATACCACAGAAGCATTTTACCAGGGAGCACAGTGATAGCTAATGCACTCTCATCTGTGTTTTGCATATTTCTTTTGGTTTGGTTTGGTTTGGGGGGGTTTTTTTTGTTGTTGTTGTTTTTGCTTGGACTAATCCCACTCACAAATCTCAGCTTTGTGGATGTTTGTGGAATTTTCTTCTCATCAAGACTGATATCAGGTCTTACAGTGGGTGTGCTAGGATCACATAAAACTTTTTTCAGTATTCAATTGATTCCAAGGCCATCTTACTCTTTTGTTGGATGAGGTGGTGACTGTGCATATTAAATATGGTGCTACTTTAGAAACAGGCTGCGTCTAAGCAAAGAAACTACATTTCATAAAGATCACATATAGTAGTTATTATAATAAAAATTGATTAGATTATTAGGAAATTAGTGTAGTAGTATAGTGTATTATAGTATAGTATAATATGTCTTCCCTGAATATTAGCTTATTAGAAAATATCTCCTTTGGAAATAAAAATCTAATATGACAATTTAACCTTGCCATTTGCAATGGTAAAGAGAAAAAAAATAAAAAATGCAGTGTGAAATTCTGACCAAGGGTAATGGCTGGCAAAAGAGAGCCTTATTTCAATTCAAAGAAATTTTGGACAAAAGCTGAAATCTTTTAGACAAAAGATGAAATAAAAATTCTAATTCAAATCTACTTTTCTGCCCAAGTCCATGAGTTAAGACAGAATAGAAGATTACCACTCCATTTCTTCCATTTCTTCAAGGAAAGAGCTGTGAAGAAGGACTACAATTGCCCTTTAAATAGGAAACATAGGAAACCTCAACACAGTGACCTGACAAGAACAATTTTTTCAACAGTCAGTGTGGTATCCCAGGATATGTAATTCTAAATAAACTGGAAAAGTGAAACCCTCTTATGATATGTGCATAAATAAGTTTAACACACAAAGCTCTACTTTGTCATTGCAAGACTGACAATTACCATCACACTTTGAACACAATTTCTAAAACTTCTACACAGGAATAACATCACTACAGGGTATTCTCACTGCATGGTCATTCTGCATTGCTGGTCTGCTATCTATTGATGATAATTTCAAAATACTTGTGTCCGTGCTTTAATAATGTATTTCTACACTTGAACAAGAGAATGTTAATGAAAATGTGCATAGCAACACGAAAACCTTAATAGTTGCCTGGAGAGTTAAGGAACACATTTCCAAATGTACACTACCCTTTGTTTAGGCTGCTTTCCTAAAATACAACTTGTCACAGAGGATTCAGAGGAGCCATAATTTCCAAAACCTTCTTCTAGCATAAGGAATAACTATCTACACAGTTCCCAGTCCAAAGATATCCTTGGTTTAGTCTAAGATTTCTCAAAAGAAATAGATTGTGGCGGGGTCAAGCAGTTGACCCAGGAACTAAAGAGGATTTAAGTTCATCTAAAATTACAGCCCCCAAGGCCTGTACTCCAGCTCACCTTATCTAAGAAATACCTAAAATGTGCTATGTGCTTGCTTAGGGCATTGCATCAAAGCCTGCCTTCCAGGTCTAACTGCTGTGCATCAGGAGTGACAGTCACTTTGGTGCCTGGCTGCAGAAGCAGGGGAGGCAGCACCTCTGCAGAGGCAGAGCTGCAGACAGCACAGGAACCTGCAGGGCAAAGCCATCATGTGAGCGAGTTCAAGTGCTGCTTGACATTTTTCCTGGCGTTTTGCATTTTGCAATTTTGCTATTTTGCACCCAACATCTTGGTTTTGCTGAGAGTACTCTTTCTTTCCATCTGATCTAAAACCAGTCTCTGCTCACTGAAATAGTGCAAAAGTCAGAATCAAGTGTGCACAGGTATGACCTCAAAAATTACTTAAATACAGAATAGCAGAATTTATAATGTTGCCTATATTAAGCATGGCCAAGAGCAAGGCAATATTGCAGATGTAGGTGAGTTATTCTCTATCTGGTGGAAAATTAGTAAGATAAGAAAGGTCACTTCTGGGCTTCTTTGCCTGGTAAATATCCTTCATGTGATAATATTTGAAATAATGACTTCAGGATTATTAACCAACTCATGTGCCAATAACAATTACTTTTACAGGAAAGTTAAAATATAGGGAATGTTTGAAGAGTAAGACTAGAAAAGGTGGTCCTAATCTCGGTCAATTGGGAAGACAAACTAAAATTTTAAAATCTATACAATCTGTAGACCAGATGGCTCAGAGGGGGATTTAATTGTAATATATAAAATCTAATATGCTACAGACACAGTCAAACCCAGTTACTGTTTTTCCCCTAAAACAAATATTGCAGTAAGAGGACATACTGTAAATTGAAATTATAGAAGAACTCTAAGACACGGGGAAGCAATTTTTCCTTAACTAAAAAATATTCTGCAAGACAAATAAACAAAAAAAAACTCAACTGCAGACTTCTAGAAATAATCAAATGTTATTATAAAGGAAAGCTGGGTTAGAAAAGTATGCCTAAATTTGTCAGCTGTTTTGCATTAAATCCAAGTTTTTGAGCCATTATATTTTTTCATACTGTGCATGCATATAAACAGGGAAGTTCAATTGTGTGACAGTTTGAAGATTCTATAAAGAATTGTAATAAAAAAGAAAAATATAAAAGGTTGTGTGAGAGAGATGATATTTATTTATTTTCTGCAATAAAATTTATTTGAGGAACCTAAGAATATGGTTACATGGAAATTTGCAGACAGCCACAACCTTACTCAGCCTGTTCTCTAAGCTAGCTGGGAATGTGCCAGATATGGTCCAGCACTATATAACCATCCAGTGTGCCTGAGGTAAAAAGTTCTGCTGCAAAATCTGTCTGCATCCATCTTCGAATATATGCATTAAGTGAAAAAATAAAAAAAAAATTTCCAGTTCACATATACTCTGAAAAATTCCTAGAGCTTGGCAGCTGAACTCTCCAAGGATTCTTCAGCACCAAACAAGTACTATTCTTGGGCTGAGCAGGATTCACTACAACTTTCTCTGCACCCATAGCAGTAAAACACACCTTTGGGGAGCCTGTGGTCTGCTGCCAGTGCTGGTGAGAGGACAGGTCAGCGGGAGCCAAGCCCAGCCCTGTGGGGCACTCAGAGCCCAGAGCTGTGCTGAACGTTCTCTGTGTGGAGGGTGGAAAAGCCACTGTGGATACCCCAGCAGGGAAGACACTTGGCCAGGCTGCCCAGATCCATGGGCCCCAGGAGTTCAGTCCAGACTCTTGAAAATGTCTCTGCCACCAGGAGGAGGCTCTGGAGCTTCCCACACCTGCAGGCTTTCTGCCCCTTGCCCCCCATGCCAGGCAGGTGTCCTGTCAAAGCTGTTCTCCTGCCTAGGAACGGGCACTGCTGCAGGGGATCCATAGACCTCACAGCACCTGCCTGGCCTCACTGGAGCTCCCATGGCCCAGGACCCACCTGAGACCCTTGGGGTCATCTGTCTGTGCCCCAGCTGTTCCACAGCAGTGCCCACCAGCCGTGGGCCCACATCCCAGGGAGATGCCTGCTGCCCAGGCTGCAGCTGTCCCATCCTGCCTGCTGCCTTGCTGGGCCACAGGACTGACCCAGGGGCCCCCTGTGAGCCCAGACCCCACAGCTGGTCTGTGCAGGGCAGGGCTGGAGTCCAAACCCCTGGCACAGGGACCTTGCCCGCAGAGGGACTGAGCAAGGCTTTGCAGTGTTGATGAAGGGAGCTGCAGCTTTTCAGCATCTTCTGCACCCTGCCATTGCAGGGTGCACCCAGGGGATACCTGCTTATGAATTGCCCTGTAAATCCTAAAGCCAGTCCTAAGAAGTGGGCTGGGCTCAGCGCAGAGCATTTGACAACACCAGCGCTAAGACCACAGGCACTACAGCCACAGGCTTTCACCCAGCCTACAGCCAGAATTGTAGTGAAGAAACACAGCCATTGCTGCAGAGTTTAACCTTCTTCCTGCTTACACTGTATAAAGAAACATCAATAGAAAATAAATATCTCACTTTCAAGTATTTATCTCTATTAATGTAATTTCTAAGAATCACAGTCATTACCAGAATGGAAAGAAAAAGAAGACCAAACATTAAAGATTGTAAATCCTTTGTAACATCATCTATCTGCTACTGTTTATGAAGATGAAGCTTCATTGAAATAATAAACTTATTTGAAGAAGAGATCAGACAGTTATTTCTTCTTCAAAACTTTATAGAAAGGAAATGTTTTTCCAACTATTTAGTTTATGTCAATTTATTGTTAACAAATGGTAAGTAGAAATTTAACAGACGTTTCGATTTAATTATTTGTCCTAAATGTCTCATGGACTGTTGCCTGAGAAACAACATGCATGGAAAAGCATTCAAGAAGAACCTGGAAGAAATGCACAAAACCCTAAGATTTTACTCGTGCTTCAGGCAGAAGGGATTGAGAAAGTGTTCTCAAGTCCATTTGTGGACACCAGCAAAAATTTAAAAATCCCATTCAAGAAATTATCTGCAATAATAATAGTGATACTTTCTCAGGAGTCACAAACTAAAACATGGACACACATGAGGTGTAAAGGGATTTAAATCGATCCTGTCAGACCTTTAGTGAAAGTACTTCTTTTCCCAGTCCCGCTGAAATTTTTTAGCAATGAAAAATGTCAAGCACTGTTTGCCATTAGCAGAAAGGGAATTTGAGTGAGTCCATATGCACAGGTGTTTAATTTTTTTTGTTTAGGTGACTACACGACTACCCTCCTGGCCATCAGTGGGATGACTCTATGGGTACAGGCCTTGGCTGTCCTACTTATGCAAGCACAGCTGTGATGTGCCACATGGATGTGCACAGCAACCTAAATTCATCTTGCCTGGATTCCTCTACCCGTGTTCCCTACTAGCTGCTTCAAGACCTTCAGGGACACCTAGCCAGTGGGAAATATCAGATTAAGGAGTTTATGTGGAATTGAAGCCATCCAAATCCAAACCAAAGTCTCATCATTACAACATCTGTAGAAGTGCAGCTCAGGAAATCCACTCTAGCTATTCATTTTATTCAGCTATTTTCATCATTTCTGTGCAGTGTTTCATTCTCCAAATTGCCAATAATGCGTATCAATCACAAAGGTAGCGTGGTAAATCACAGCATTGTAGGACAGTACAAGCCTTCAAATTCCAGCACAGTCATTAGAAATCTTGAGAGTATGTTATGCTGGTAAAGCCAGTATGATGGTGCTACTTGCAGCAATGTGGCTAATCAATGCACACACATCCTTTTCTGCAAGGTTGTTCAAAGTAATTAACAACAGTGATACAGGGAATTAAAAAGCAAAACTGAAAAATAGTGGGTATCAGCTACTAACCAGTCAAACACAAGGACAGCAGGGTACAGAAAATTCTTGGCTAGAAGGTGCTTTCTTCATGGGGGATTTTAGCTGCTCATAAATCTTTTGGGAAACAGATACATCCAAGCATGCTGTGTCAAAGAGACAATTTCATAATTTGCAAAAAAAAGACAAAACTTCCCAAGATCTAATTCTTACTGTGAGGATGGATTTGCCTGAGGATATGAAAATAAAGGAATGTGCTGGAGCCAAATTCCATAAGCTTTTTAAATTAAGTATGGCGAATGATGGATCCACTGTAGAATACAAAGACAAATGGGAAAATTTATATACAGACATCTAACTTATGTTCTTGCTAATTTCAAAGTTCATATCAATGTTGTCATTGACTCTGGGGGATCCAGAATTTAATTTCTGATTAATAAAATGCATTGAAGATGCAGATGAGGGATAATAAAATCTCCCTCTTTTCTACAGCTCTTAATCATAGACTCAACCATGATTCCTTACAAGAAAGAACCTGAAGTTTGGTGCAAAAATTTTACTGAAATTAAAATTTAACTAGATTAGATTACTCCATAACAACAGAGCAAAACTTGTAAAAGTAAAGAATAAAAAAGAAATGTTTAGGGGCTGTGAGAACAAAAAAGATTTAAAGTGTTCCTAAAAATTCTGATGAGAAAGAAAATCCTTTCAATACAAAAGGAAGATTATGTTAATAACAATTCAGAATTATAACAATGATGAACTATTATTTAAAAATATACCCTTAACAATAATAAAAATGAAAAAGAATGGAAGACGGTAAAGGTAAATGTGAACAATTAACAAAAAGGTCTTCAAATTAATTGACTTTTACAAAAGAAAAGATAAGAGCAGGTTTCACAGATTTGAACACAGCTGAGTCAGCCCTCCTTAATCTTATTGTCCTCTGATATTAAGAGATTCTACAAACATGTTTTGTATCATTGACAAATATTTGCTGAAAAGCTACTGGAAGAAAGGAGGAAGTTTGTCTACAAGAAAATTACAGGAAGCCGAGCAATTACCTTCTACTTAGATTAATCACTGAAGTTTTTGTCCTGGAAGTCATGGCTCAATTTAGTTATTCAGAGGAAGATATATGAGGTTCTGAGGGCCAAGCCTACCAAAAAAAAACCAGACCAAATCAAACCAATAAAAAAAAGAAAATTGAACAGTAAATAAAAAAATAAATAAACCTCTCATCCAGACACAAACATTTAAGAGAATGACTGAAAAGAATCAAACTTGCCAGAGTATTCGATGTATGTTAGAATTGCTATATATCTCAGTGTGTTAAATTTAGGCTCAAATAGATGTTCAGAAGGATTCAATTGTAAAAGAGAGCGAAATCAGGAAGGAAAGTAGCCAGTTAAACAGAGTTCAATTAAAAAAATTGTAATTTCACCATTTTCCCAACAATGATGCTGAAATCTCTCTTCTGTCTTTATGTGTGTAAAAAATTTTGGTCTCAGCCTTTTGGTCCCAGGAACTACAGCTCTCCTTGTTTTCTAACAGCCTCTCTTTTCTTATCACTTTAGACATTACCAGCCAGGAATCTATTAATCTACAGAGAAGTGATTTCACTTGATCAACATTAACAATGTCACTTCTTTACTGGTTGAGCTTCTGACAAGGGAAATTTAATGACTCCTCACCTGGCTTGTTATCCACCTTTTGTCTCAGTTTAAAATGCAATGAAAAGTGCACAGAATGTTCTTTCACTTTTACAAATGAGGAGGTTCCGCAGCTCAGCAGGATCAGATGTCCCTGTCACAAGAACAAAGTTGAACTGGATTGGCAGCAGCTCCCAGCCTTTAGGAAGCCATGACAGACTACAAAGGGAAGGTCCATGCTTTCTGTGCCCTGCTGAACCTTCTCCCCAAGACCATACCAGGAATATAAGTGTGTGACCTGGAAAGAGTATTCATGTATTTATTAATATATATTATGGACACCTACTCTCTTGCTCTTGTATTCCTCCAGCCCAGTCTCTTCCAATGGCACCACTAATCTTACAGTTGGGAGCACCTGCACTTGAATTTCACTGCAGACTGAGCAAAAAGAAACACCTTTTCAACTAGAACTTTTGAAATCCTGAGGTCTGCAAACACAGTAAGCAATTCTGACAAATTTGTAGTCCTCTTCAAAGTTCACACAATACAAATTTTAATTGCATGTAGCCTATACCCGTATTAACTTGGACTGATCTTGCAAAATAAGTGTCATAGAGACACAAGTGCTCAACATGTATGTTGATATGATGATGCACAGAAAGAATTCTGATAAATAGCCCTGGACACAAGTAGGACTTTTCCAGAAATAATCTACAATATGAAAAAATGAAGGCTACAGAGTTGTTGTGATAAAGACCTTTCTGATTTACTTACAGCATCCAGTATAAGGGATTTATTAGCAGTTCCTAACTTTATGGTAAATGATGCATAAATGATGGCAAAGGTGTACAAGAGAACTGTATGAGGACCCTTGCAGAGTGAGTAAATTGGTTGAGTGCCAGCTTTTCTAAGGGTGAATGGTTCCACTGACTTGTTTAGGGCATATCATGCAATGATGGATGTAAAATTACAACATTTTAGAATGGCAATGGTTCAAGGGAAGATTCCAAATTTATGAGGGACAACACTCTTACTCTAATAAAACAAACACGTGGTCTCAGCCTCTCCCTGAAAGCGAATAATTTTCTGTTCCATGGTAGCAGAGGTGGAACAAAGCACCTTGTACACACAAGAACTCAATTTTACTGCATAAAGATGAAGCTCATCTGAAGACCAGACAGACTTATTTTCTGGGGTTTTTTTTTTGGTTTTTTTTTTTTTCATAGCTATACCTGTGCACAATTAAGGCAATAATGTCCACATGTAATAATGGCTTTTTGAAATGAGACCAGCATTATACTAAGTCTTCTGCAAAACTTGGGTTTTTTTTGCACTATAGTCCATTGCCATTTCCACAGGGCACTTATAGTATACATAAGGAAAGTGTCAATTCAAATTCAAAGACAGAGAATACCTTTTTTGATGAAGCATCCTGTATATCACGTACTAGCTGGAGGTGTTCTCTGCTGCCTGACAGGGACAATGACATGACAAGTAGGGAGACAAGGAGCTTTTAACCAGTTTAATGTGCAGAGAGTCAGCACTCACTGAAAAGTCATTTGCCTGTTTGCTATTTTTTTAAGTATGTCTCTTTCCTTTGACTTGTCATTACTCCTGTAATACACAATTTTGTTTTCTGCATGTAGTTTTCTACTGCAGTGATTTCAAAGGCTCAAATTAATCTTTTTCTATCTTACTAGAAAAAAGATAAGGAAATATGTATCTTAATAGTTTGCTTATTTCAAAACTTGAATGAGGTCCCATTTAGTATACCTTTCATTGCTATACTTTTCTTACTGTAACTGGAGAGGCCTTGCAAAAGCATTACAGTACTTGTGCTCTAGGCTTTTCATACTTCCTGGAAGTTATTTCGGTAAAAGTCATTTTTCATAAAAGAAAATAGTCTAGATTTGTTCTAAATGGCATTCTGTTAAGCACTGTTCTGTGCACAATAAAAAAATAAAAGTCAGAAAGTCATTGCCCTTTTCTTCTGGGATAGAAAATTAGTCTATTAAATGTGAGGCAACACAGAATTCTACTTGCAGCTAAATAACATATTTTGAACTGTTATCAGGCACATTAAGCGGCTTTAAAGATAAAATTTAAGAATTGGTGAGTTTCTACCATGCATTTTGCTTTTCAAGTTAAGCTTTCAAATACTGAAAGTTCACATTCAGTGTCTTGATCAAAAACGATAAATGAACTACTGAATTAGAAGAAGATGCTGCTATTATTTTAACCAGTAAACTAACTCAGGGTTAATCTGGGTGCTATTTAGCCTATTGAAAGTGTTTTGAGCGAACATATGGTTTCTATTGTGAAATCAAGGCACAGTTTTAGCTATGAATATAGATAATTACCCTTTGGACTTTAAACATTTATATGTGTCACGTTATGTTGGAGCATTTTTCATGGTCAATAGGTTGAAAGGTTACAGAGTCGAAAATGTAAATTGAATGTGTTTGAGTAAAGCTATCCCATGTAATGATAGTACAATTCACTACTGCTCTCTCTTGGAAAGAAGCAGCAATAGCACTCAGTGGGCACGAGCAACGTAACAGGCTATTTAAAAGCAGATTGTTATGGTAAAAGATTTTAATATGAGAATTACAGGAATTCAACTGTAGTATATATGGCTAGAAAATCCCTGGTTACTGGAGCTTAATTTGATACATACACAGGGGATCTTCAGGGGCCTAATTACAATGCTAACAATAAAACTTTTAAATAAACTCTGCGTGCACATACAAACATGTGTGTGAGTACACACGCCTCAGAGCCAGGGGCATTGCTATAACCCCCTCTTGATTTAGTCTTGAAAATATGTTTAGTTTTACTCCCTGAGTGCAGCCCTTGGCAGCATCCCCTATAAGGAGCCAGATGTTATGTCTGCAGCGAGGCTGTTGGAAGCACCGAGGAGCCCAGGAGTGCAGTGTGTGCCGTGGCTGAACTGCAGCACCCCAGCTCCACCACGCACCCCTTCAGCCCAGGACACCAACCCACCAGGGCTCCAGCCCTCCTAGCAAATCCTTCACAGTGAGGGAAAGTCCAAGTGCTCCTGGTCTGGCCTGAGGGAGGTTCAGTTTCACCCTGCCTGAACAGCTGGAGGAATCTGGGGTCAGGGGAGCAGCTTCTTGCTTTGTGCTCGTGGGTCACCAAACTCCTGAGCACTACAGTGGCATTTCTCAGCAAGCCACTCCTGAACATGAGCTTTCTTCTTCAGGACTAGCATGTGCTTATCTGCATACTCCAGCATGGATGTACCTCACTTTTAACTGCCTGGATTACCTCCCTTCAACTTCCAGCATGGACAACATGAAAAATATGTCACTTAAACCAGATCAGTCAAAAACAGTTAATTTCTTACTAATAATTAAGATTTTTAGAGTGTTTAATGTGTATTATCAAACACAGAGCGAGGCATTAGATGACAAAAAGTTGCTATAAGGACTTCCAAAACACCCCACAAATAAAATATTTATTGTTGTGATTTCTCTCATATATATGTTATTTTTTTAAATATACATTTTAAAAATAAATTTCTCTGAACGGTATTAGATTTTAAAAGAGAATGCAGCCTTTCTCCAGACACACTAAAGAAAAATGAAATCCCCTTTTTCCCTGCCCTCATATGCTTTATGGAGCCATTTATTGAGCCATTTTAGTTACAGCACAGTTCTATTCCTGCTATTTACCATTTCCAGATACACACACACAAAGAAACATTTTTTAGTCATTTCTAAAATTATACATATTCAACATATCCTTTGCTTACTCTTTACACCATTGAACTGCACCAAAATATGTTTCACCCATTCCTTTCATTGGCAGTCTGTTTTGCAGTACTTTCCAACCCTGTTTTCTAACTTCTGAAGAATTACTTCTTTCCTTCCTTCCCTCCCATGGTAGGTGGTCACTCCTTGTCCCTTTCAGCGTGGGAACCACAAAATGAAGTTATTGCTACTATGTAATAATGGTTCCTCAGTAATGGCAATTAGTAAAAATTAATTTCTCTGTGAAAAAAATCATAATACTTACATTTGGGTTGTTATCTTGAAGTAAAATAAAATGTTCAAATTTTTTCATAGATTTTGAAAGGTAGGGAATTTTTCTCCATTGCAAATGATTGAGTATAAATCAGCTCAATCCTAAACTGTGTGGCCCTATAATAGTTGCTGTTTTGGTGTCTTACAGGCTAGCTGGACTTCAAAAAAGCCAAAGCTGTTGAGTGGCAAATGGATTATGCTATTTAGAAGATGAATTCCTGTGAATCCATGTGCAAGTTATGAAATGCAGTTTCTGAAGTCTTTTGGATCAGTTCAGGTAGCAAGGATTTTTATTTTGGATGAATTGGGATTTAACATGGTATTCTCTTCCAGTTTTTCTGACAGCAAAATTGAATATCATTGGCCTAGTTGAACTGTGTCAGTGTCACAGAGCTGCCATTTGCTGTTAAAATTGTAAGGTGAAAAATTATTGAGTGGCTTTCCCAACTATTACCATTACTGCTCTTCACTGTTTGTGCCTCAGTAATACAAAGAGGCACAAGCTGAGAGAAAGGCGCTATTTTGTCAGACATTGCAAAACTATATAATAGGAGATCTTTCCCAAGAGACTTGAGAGTATCTGTAAAGAAGGTAAGATTGAGGAGAGGGAGCAGAAGAAATTGAAAGGTGGAGCAGACAAGTGTCAGTGCAAGAAATGGAAACTTTTATTTTATTTTGCTTTATTTTTAAGCCTCAATTTGTTATGCCCTCAAAATCAGTCTTTTTGCTATACTAAAAATGCATTTTGTTTACTGCCTTTCTGTGTGGCACTTTGTCTTTTCTGTGTCAGTCTTTTTCAATTGCATAATTTAAAAATTATTTTCCTAAAACATTTAGTTCTATATTACATTTCATCTGTTTTCCTTAGCTTTTTGTATCAACTCTTGTATCAGTATATATACCTCCTCTCTAAGGAAGTCTTTGTTGTTCCAGTCATATATAAAGTTTTTAATTTTACCTGCTGTTTTTAATCTTTATTATTTTTGTGCTGATGGGACTTTAAGATTCCTTGAATAGAGATGTGCAAACTCTTTGGGAAAAAGAAAAAAAAAAAGGCCCCTGAAGATTTTATAACCTAATGATAGAGAAAACAAATTACTACACTTTTATTTTAATGGGGTGTGCTGGTCTTCCCCATCACATGAGGAAAAGAAAGAAAGGACCTGGCAGTGCTCTCCAGAAGTTGTGCCTTCCCACTAGCTGTCACTGGAGATGAGCCTGGAAAGAGATGACAATTGCATTTTGTCTCTGCACTTTGAATGGATTTCTGGTGAATACTGCAATTACACAGAAACAACTGCTGCATGGAAATATACTTTCAAATACATGGGAAACATTCTGGTTGTGAATTTTAAAGATGCTGAAATGACCAGTCTATTTTAGATAATATCAGAATAAAAAATCTCCCAGAAGTTGGTCCTGGCCTGTCTGTCACTGTTTGCATCTCTCTGTGACACCTTAAGCTGCAGCTGAAAAAATACTGAAAATGGGGCCACTACATGTTTTTAATCCTCCCCTTCTTCCTCCCCCTGGAAAGATCTATTTTTTTGCCATGCAAATACTCATTCCTATGTCTCTCCTAATAAGCTTATCTTCCTGATAGTTTGACTAAGCTCATGTTGTATTCAAAACTCAAAGTTTCCTAATTAAAGTCCAATTCCAGTATTCCTCCTTAGATATTCAGTGTGTCTGCATACTGTGAAGAAAGATATTTTTAGAAAATATGGGCCACTTAATTCCCGTTAAGTTTTCTGTAACAGATGGTATAGTTATTTGATTTATGCATTCACCTTCACGTGGCCCTGCTGACTGCCAGGTTTTTTTAAACCTCCAAAATTCTTTTTTGTTATGCACTGAAACTTCACCCTTTCCCCTGCATGAAATATTAGTTTTACTTAGAAAATCTAACTGCGTGCAATTTTCATGTTACTGAAATTGTGCACGGTCTGGTGATTAATTGTATTGTCTTGATCACAGCCTCAGCCTGATGTTCAGGGCTCATTACAGCAGGAGGAATTCAGCAGAACACGAATCTTAACCAGGTGTGGCTTATTAAAGTGGCAGTGCCCAATTTAAAGACCATAAAGGATTTGTATCAAAATTGATGCTTTTAGCTACATTCCCCTCTCAGGATCCTAGAGTTGTAATACAAAAAGGACACTGTATCTTGCTCATGAAAATCACTCACATCCATCATGTGAAAAGGCAGCTCAGATCTGTTCCTCCCTTGAGTGGGAAGAGTTGCACTATACTTTTAGTACAGCATACTCATACCAAACATCTTCAAAACTTTTCCTTAGTTAGATTAGAGTTCCAAAAGTACAGTTTGCATTAAATAGTTAATTGTGTATTTCTCATCTGTCAGGAAAATATTTTCCTTTCCTCTAAAGATGCCCTTAGCATCAAGACAAGCCTGAGGGGAGGGCAACCTTGTAGGAAGTGATCAACAGCATTTATTTGGAATTCAACCCACACTTCATTTCATTCTGTATTTTAGGCAATCTAATCTGAAGTGGGGAAAAACAGTGAGGGGAGAAGATGTAGCCAGGACCCCAGTTGACAACAAGAAAAGTCCATAATTATTCCAATATAGTCAGCATATAAATATGGGGGAAATAGGAGGAAGGGGCTGGCACATTCAGACTGGTGGCATTTTTGTGTTTTCAAGTAACCTTGCCTGATGAGGCCTTGCTTTCTTGGGTATGGCTGAACTCCTGTCTCCGTGGGAAGTGCTGAATGAATGTTTTTGTTGTTTTGCTGGTCCAAGTGGCTTTTACTTTCCCTATTAAATTGTTTTCATATCATCCCACCAATTTTCTCTTTTACCCTTCTGATTCGCCCCCCACCTCAGCAAGGGGCAGGGAATGGTGAGCAAGATGCTCCGTGGTGCTTAGTCACCAGCTGAGGTTAAACCATGACACAAGAAAAGAAGCAAAACATCTTTGAAATGTGATTGAGTCTTAATCCTCAACAAATCCAGAACTTTACACAAGGTGATGCATTCCTTTTATGTATTCTGTGTGCTTTAGCACTAGCCCTAAATGAGCTGCAGACAAGCAAAGAGGACTACTGTGTTCCACAGCCATGACAAGAGTGATCTGATATGCATTCATTAGTCGTGAAAGGGATGAAGATGATTATAAGAAGCACTAGTTATATAAAAGCTATTGGAAATGTAAGTTATCACCTCAATGCTTTTTTTACTTTCAGAAGGATTGCATTGAAATTCTCCTTAATACTTAAAAGTCATGGATGCAGTACATACATTTTTTGAAGGTGGTTCATTCCTCAGGTTGTGCATGTGACAAATGCTTTGATCCATTAATTACACATCTGACCAAGAATTTTGGCAACAGATACTGCTCCTCTGAAAAGGAGTAAGCTGTCGAGTGGAAAATCAGCTTGCCAATAGCTGTTGTCATGGGAAATTCAAATAAGGAAGAGGGAGAAGGACAACGCCTGTTGAGAACAGTGAGATCTGGCGTGGGCTGGTGAGAAAGGGAATTCCCAGACAGCAAACACCAAAACAAAGGGAAGGTGCATGTCCTGGCAGGCTTTAATCCAGGGGAGTACAATAGAAAGCTTACACAGCTTCAGTGGAAGCCGGGCCTAAGGAATTAGTCAGCCAGTCCAAAGCAGATCCCAGAGGAAAAGCAGCACAGTTTGAAAGCGTGAGAGCATTATCTCAGTGGGCAAGAAGGGAAATGCTGGCAAGATTGTATGGTGAGCTGTGCTAAGGTGCAGCAATGCACTGCACACATACATTACACACTGGGCTCCCATATGGGGTTGGTAACTGTACAGTAAGTTTACCCATCTTTCTCCCGAGCCTATAATTCCAAAATTTTGTATGGGCTGTTCTTTTTACTGCCTCTTAGTGAATGTGGAAATCTATGCTATCTATGGCTGGTGCTGTGGTATGTTTCTTTAAGGAGGTGCTCTATAGAGATATCTTAGAATTAGCACGTGTATTGTGAGACATAGAGGTTGCCATGGTAAGTACACATTTTTTAATTGAATAGCAGACTAATAGGCACATAAAACCTCCATAACTTCTTGGCACATAAATTACCTCTCCTGGGGCTGTAGGCAATTAAACATACCTCTTTGCTGAAATTCTTTCCAAGTCTTTTTCTCTGTTTTTGTTTAGATTGAAGCCTCTCATTTCTTTCTGTTTCCCTCAACAATATTTCTTGGTTTTCTTTTGTCCCTTTTAGATTACTCTATCTGTCTCTCTCCAGCCTTCTCTTGAATGTCATATGCTTCATGAAGCAGGGAAATAAAGAGGGTTTCAAGCTATAAAAGTGGGTTGGTTGGTTAGGGTTTTTAAGTTATTCTTATTTTTAAAAGCATAATTTGGTATATTTCATATTTGTGGAATTCTCAGAGTGCTTTGTAGTGTAAGGCTTAGACAATATTACTCATTTGGACAAATATCTAAAAGTATCCATTAAATCCCAAAAGGTATGTTCAAATCAAATATACACTTTAATACGCTACAATTTAAGTAGGTGTTTTAATAATCTTCTTTACACAGATTTTCTAAAGGCACATGCTCTCCTCAGAACACAAGTTTTGGGCATTTTCTAACTTTAGAAAACCATAAATCTTGTTGTTTCTTTTGTATTATTTAAACTATTCTGACTTAGACTTGCCGGCCCAGAGATCTTTTGATGTTATTCTCTTTCCTGACAATACTTTCCTCATTGGGCATGGCTCATGGCTTTATTTGGCTCTTGCAGTGATGTAATAAATACATCATTTGCCTACATGCATTGTTTCAAAAGTGGGCATTGTCTCTAATCTCTTCAGCAATACAATAAATCACAAGCTGAGGCACTGCCTTCTCACTCCAGTTTTTAAAGATTTTTTTTTTTCTTTTTTCTGGCTTCACAGTTGTTATAGAGAAGTAAAGTGAGAGCAGGTTATTTGTACTTGCTCATACCTCAGTTATTTTTAGAATCCATATTGACAAATTTTCAAGCAGCATTGTATTTCATAAAGAGCACTGCCCTGAAATCACTGTGGCTTGAACAATAAGAAAATCCAGGACTCCAGGAGGCCAACGCAACAGGATATCCATAAGCAACAACGCCTACTTATCAACCAGGGGTGAGCTTAACAGACTTGTTCCTGGCTGTGACAAACAGTGAGCAGAATTCCTAGTGAGCCAGAGAGCAGCAAATAAATGCACAAGATTACTCCCAAGAAAGATTAGGTGCAGCTGACTTGGTCCATTCCTTTGCACAAATCAAGAGCAATTTGAAACAATAATGACTGATGGTTTTCTACAAACATCCTGACTTTTATCCTATTGCAATACAGAGTTCATCCACCTTTTTTTTTTGCTTTCATTTCAGTGTTCATTTTTTATGATGTTCATTTTTTTATGATGAAAGTGGTCTTGTCTTGAAGGAATAGATGAGTAGTCTTTGTTTTTTGGTTGCTTTTTGTCTGTCTTACCCCTGAGTATTTCAAAGATACCACTAATGGCTTGGAACAAAAGGAAATTACTGTATGGATCAAGGGATTACTATGCAATGTTTTTACAGATTTAAAATAAAATATAAACAGATGTTGAGAGATGAATGGCACAGAGACAGTTGTTGCCAATTCATTAATAATACCAACACAAATCCACTGTTTATTATGTTTTTAACCCATATTTGTCAATAGGGAAAACAGTCATAGTATGAACTTGTAAAAATAATGAATGTATACCAGATAAGCTCAGTGTGAAGATTTGAGAATACCAGCATGACTAGGATTTGCCATCTGTGTATGTGTAATCAATATTTTCTTACACTGTAATGAGGAATAGCTCATTTATATCCTTGCCCCTTTGGCCCAAACAATTAGTCACTGTTTGTGGCCGTGTAGGTTTGCCTGCATTTGGAAGGGAGCAGGGACTATGTCAGTCACATGTACAAGTGCAGCCTGTCTCTAGCTGGAAGGAATTTCCACAACATCTGCTTCCTCAAATGTGACAGAAACAAAGACATTGCTGGCACTCCCAGGAGCTTTTGCGGCAGAGCTCAGACACTCTGCTCTCTGAACAATTCACTCAGCTTTTCTCCCTGCTACTTTCTCTTGCAGTTGTTTACATGGTGCCAAAGTGTCCCTCCCCACCACCATTTCAGCATGGAGCTCCCTGTCAGCAGCCCAGTGCCCCGTGCACCCTTTGGCTGCAGGAAGGCAGGGAAGTGCTCCTCTGGCAGTCTGAAGGAGGGAGTTGAACAATCTTGGGAGTGTCAAAGCTGTGCTGTTCAATGGGAAGTTGGGTAGCTTCTACTAAAACTTCACCACAGAATTTCTTTGATGTAGTCTCTCCACCACACTACAAATACTGGGTTTTTTTTAATGAAAGCATGGCAGTCTGGTCCTGCTTGAGTTCTTTGAGGCTTTAAGAGCAAAGAGAAGGGACCTAAGTCACAGAGGAACTGCTTCCTCATCTCTTCTTAAGGACATTATCATTGTGTAATAACTTGTAGATAAACAAGTTCCTGTACGACTCTGAATATAGAGCACAGATTTTGTAATGGAATGATAATTAACATCAGGCCCTAATCTCACAGCTCTGTAGCAGCTCTCTGACATAGAAAACAATTTCAGTGTATGTTGATAGCATTTTCCAGGATACAAACTGCAGGAATTAGGTTCTCAAATAATGAGAATTTGATTTTTTTGGCCATGAAGGTCCTTCTATCTCTCTGTATCTGTAAGGTATGCAACAAAAATATTAACTACAATCTCAGAGTGATAAGTACAGTAGACAACAGTCCACACTGCAGGGTTTTTTCTCTTTGAAAAATAGCTTTCTATAATTGAATAGACTTATATGAAGCTGCACACTATAGAATCATAGCTTTTAGTTTTGGAAAATCAATTCTGAAGATTTTTCCGATTTTATTAGATAAAGTTGAAATCAGGTCTTAAGTTTTTAGTAAGCAAACATTTGGGCTGATGCTAATTGTCTGCTTCTCTTTTCCTGGAATGCTATTAAATCAGTTCACATACTTTCTAAATACTCTCCCAAGTGTCAGTGTTCTTGTTTCTTGAAGTGACACTCACCAGACAAATGGTATTTAAGGATTCCAACAAAATGTGAAAGGTAGATAGAATGCATTGGGGTTCTTGCTTGTTTTGAACGTCTTGTTAATATTGAGACCATCTTCCTGAGGAAGCCTTACTGAGTTTTGAATACTTGTCACTGGCTATCAGAGCCCTCCTCTGTTGGCAGCAACCAGCATGAGGGTAGTACATGCTATTCATGCAGGTTTCCTTGGTGGAGAGTAGCAATGAAAATTGCATATACTCAGGTTATCTAGTCTGTTCAGAACTGCTGATAGGGTGTTGTACACTTGTACATACACAATACACATGTACAAACACAAGGCACTCAGTGCAGATGATCATCAAGGGAACATGTCCATGCTGAGCTTCCCAAAGGGCTGGAAAAAGGAACGTTAATGGCTTAAATATGAACAAAATATTGCTGCACCAATTAAGAATTAAGATATTTGCATCCACCAAAGGATACAATATCTAGAAACCAAAGTACAATGGTCATTCTCTGTTTAGAATACAGATGGGAAGTGTAGAAAGAGGTAGTTAATTCTGGATGATGCATTTATTTTATTTATTTACAGAGTATTCCAGATTTTATACTGCTACTACTCATGCTCTTAGCAGTTCCTTTTCTCTAAGTAATTCTGTTATCCCCAGTGCAAGAGAGGACAGTAAATAGAGCTTGAGCACTTCATCAAAATTCCCTTTCTATCATCACTCAGCACTTCACTTAAATAAGCCACATTAATGTGCCATGGGAGACTTAAAAAGCAGTTTTCTCCTCTTGCCCCCAGGTGTTTCTTCTGCTATAAAATAATTTAGCCATGTTTTATCAGCAACATTAATAGTAAATGCTTACTCAGTAATCTTTCCTGGGAGCATATATTTAGTATATCTACTAGCAAGCAATTATGACTCTGATGGAAAGTGATCTTACCCCTGATAAGGTATCTGAAAAGTGTTGTTCTTTCTCTTACAGTGGCCTAAAACTTTTTATATCTACTAAAATGGGTAAATTTACAGTAAATATGTTCTTGGAAATATGTATGTGTTATAACTTCTTCCATTTACAATACCCATATATAAAAGTGCTTTGGTTTTGCAATATTTACTTAAGACATATTAAATGGAGCTGATTAATGGAAATTTTAGAACATATACAGAAACATGCACTCTCTGTAAATGGTTTATCTTGGATACCAAAATAGACTCTTCAAACTTCTCTTTTGGAAGCCTAAACTGCTCAGAGTTTGATGAATGCTGCATAGACCAAAGTTGTGTGACTGTTTCTTCTGCTGTGCCAGTAGTGAAATTTGTAAGCAAGTACCTGAAGAACACATCTGAACAGCATGGATACCTCTAGTTTTCCATTGCAATGTAAGGAAAATGGTTTACAAAGACTCAGTTTTATTTGGCTGCTATCTATATGTTTTTCTGCCTTGTGTAGTGAACTTTTGCTTCAGATACTGAAGCATAAGCACTAAAACAACAACGAAAATTATATATATATGTGCTCTCAATTTTCTGTGTTTCTCATATTCAGTACTTAAATGTTGATTTGTATGCTGGATTTCCCTAGGCAATTTGTGGAAGTTTATCTCTTTAGAATAATTAATTGTGAAATGTCTCTGTTGCATAAGTACACCAAAGGACATGTTTGTGCCATCTCCTGCTCTTGCCACTGATTCGTTCTGAAGTGTGTGAAAAAAACTTGCTGCTCAGGAGTGCACAAGTTCCTAACACTGGATATAAGATGGTGTTAGTATGAACAAATTTGGGGGGATTTTTCCCTAATGACAGTACCCCACATGTGTTTTCTATGTAGCCTGATTTCTTCTGAACCCAGTCCTTCTCCTGTGCCAAAAGAAGCAGTTAGCATTTCTCCAACATGGAAAAGTGATGGTGATCATCCTATCCAAGTCTGGGGTGTGAATGGCTCTCAGGCAGCAGAGCAGTCCTGTTGGGCCTTGTGTATTGAGGTTGTGCTAGTCTGGCTTTTGAGCAGCTATTTACCAGTTGCCCAAATAGCTACAAACCTCTTATTTTCCTCATAGCTTGTATTTCCAGGTACTTTAAACCCCTTTAAACTCATTTCATTCCCACTATTTGTCAAATTATCTAGGGAAAGTCATGGAGGTGGATTTGGTTTCACTTTTCTGGCTTTCTTGATGCTTTGGGTTTTTAAGAAGTCTGAAAATATCTTATTCACCACCATCATAACTAGTGTCTTTATGTAATATGACTTCTAGTCTGTCAGTTTCTCATAAAGTGACAAATATGACAAATACTTGCTCAAAATATTTTAATATAATTAATTTAAGCACAGTAAGATAGTACAGTTTCATAACAGATTATGTTTATTGCTAGTGGAAAATTTGTAGCATTTAATGCAAAATGACAAGTCTTGTCACATAGTCACTGATTAATATTTTTAACAAGGTTTATTTTTTCTGAAATATTCACTGCTCAAATAGAATGCACAATCTTCTGATGCTGATAGTTGGTCTATTTTAAAGCAACTTTTATTCCAAACTAATAAACACATAGATTTTTTTTGTGTATTTTACGGAGCTGTGTTCTGCTCTCTAATGAGATCTTTGCCATCCTTTTAAGAGCTCAGTGCACTGAACTATGGCAGTGTAATGCAGTGGCCATATTCCTTCTCAGGGGCTTAAGTTTTGTGTTGCCCTTGTCCTTTCTTTGCATATATAGATATCTAATAAAGAAAAGTATTAGCACAGGGGGTTGTAAAGTGCAATATATATGTGAAGAGCAGATGTAAGGTTGCCCAGAGGAAGGTGTGGGTGGCAGCCACACATGTTGAGGCAGTCCCAGGCATCCACTCCAAAAATAGAAAGGGAGCCACCACCTTGTCTCCCCTGAAGCATTTCATTATATCTCTGCTACATTACAAGAGAAAGTAATTAACTACCAGTACCTGTGAGGGTAACTTCCTTGAGGCTACTTAACCAATTTGACTGTTCTGATTCTGTGTTATCCAAGCAAATGTAAAACCCACTATGCAACACCAAGCATGTGATATGTTCACACAGTGCCATGGTCTGAGAAGTGTGAGGCTGGGTACAAATTGCAACATGTAAGACAATTTAAATTTAAATTGCACAAATTAGTCAACAACTGCTCTAAGGAGTCTTGATTGTACACCTGGGTCTGTGCATTTCCATTTCTCCAAAACCTCCAGGATTAAGACAGATCTGCAATGACAGCTCTAATGGCATGGTTATAGGTGATGTCTCTGACTACGGTTCTTGTGCATTTAGTGCGTGGCCCTCTCAGGCTCCAATCCCGCTTAAGCACAAGATAATCTCTTTCCTTGTGACAGGTTTCTCATTTCAGTTGCTTTCAGCATAAAAACCCAGAGTTTCTTTCTTGCCATCTTCCTTGCCAATCAATAACTTTAAAATAATATTGCTGTTCCCATCTGAACACAGATCTGAAACTGCGATCCAATGCAAGATGAATATTGAGGAGAAAAAAGGGGTAAAGTGAGGTCTAATTTTCATCACATTAATTTACTGAAATTGTAACCCGGACTTCTCTTGCTTCATTTAAAAATGAAGCCAAATGTATGGTGTGACCTTTACTGTACAAGAGATATTAAAAAAAGTAAAGAAGGAAAACTTTTTCTCTGAAGACTTTTTCTCAACCTTCCCTTTTTTGGGTGATTTCTTCATTCTGGGATATTTTACAGATTCACTTAAAATAATTTTAGAAAGATAATCCAGAAAGATTGTCAAACCTCCTAGCCAGCTTTTACCACCATGCACACAAGATGCTGTGCACTTTAAAATGGCAAGTTGATGTCCTCACCCTCAGAAGCAGTTTCAGAGGTGACATTCTCATGGCAAAGTGCATCTGCTCTTTTGTAAAACAGGTTTGTACACTGGGAATCTTTTGTGAGATTGTAAAACAGAGCACATCAGCAAAGCTCTCTAAAACACATCAAGGAATATTAACTTTTCAGTCAAGCAAGAAGGATAACAGGTTTCCATGTTCTGGCACAGCTGATGAGAGTCAATGTCCATCAGCAGTGATGCTGTGCATAAACATTTGCCCTCACAGCAGAAAGCTTTCCCTAGGGAATATTCCCCAAAAGAGCACCATATTTCACAATTTGTTTGATTTCATGCTCTGTTCAAGAAAAAACATTTTATTGCAGTGAGTTATAACTTCAGTACCTAAATTTTTATCATGAACTAGGGATTTCTATTAGTAGGATCTGGAGAGTAATAGACTTAATGTGGGTCAAATGCACTTACCTATGATAATGCACCACTTGTGTTTATAATGTGTGTGTGTATATATATATATATATATATGCGCTGTTTTCTGTTGTCTACAGAAGAACCCTACTGGCTGGTTGTTCACCCTTAGCAATCAACTTCTTCCCAGTCAGGCAAAATTAAAGTGGGATGAGGAATGACAGACAGGAGCAGAGGAGCAGATTCTTTTACAATTATGGATAGTGCTACTAAGCACATTCTGTGTCTTTGTCTGAAAGACTAAATTCTGTAATAGTCTGCTTAATCTTTTTTCTTGCTCAAAAAGTGGATGTAAACCCACTTTTTTTTTAGAGTTTTACATGTCTCTATTATGATTTTTCTCTGTAGTGGTAATTTTAATTTTTCAACTAGTCTTTTTCCATTTTTTCAAATCATACAAATTTAGCTGTCAGACAAATGTCATCATAGGTTAATGCATGCCTCATGTCAGCATTGACCATGACTCTGGTATTTGGAAAGAAGTGGTAAGTAAGTACTGCCATATTGGAGAATGTTTGGGAGGAAGGAATGTTTTAATTAAAACAAAACTAGATTTCCTTTTTTAAAGGTTTTAGGACAGGCAAGAAAAATCTTTATTTTTCCATCTCAAAAATGCTTTAGTTTACTGAGCATTTTGTTACACGCTCTTGAGGTTTACCCTTCAAGTTTTATTTAGAAATTATTTTAAGCAATAAAAATAAGATTTTGAAATGAATATTTCCAGTAAACATACTTGTAGCAGTGTCCTCTTTAAAAATTGTCCAGTGTGTGGATTTAGGGTTTTTTGGATGGGGACAAGGAAAAAAAAACTAGAAAAAAAACAGATTCTTCTCTGAAATATGAGTGTCTTTCAACTAAAGTAATAGAATCATAGAATGGGCTGGAAAAGACACTAAATACCACCTAGTTCCAACCCTCTGCCATAGGCAGGGACACCTTTCACTAGACTGGGTTCCTCCAATCCCCATCTAGCCTGGCCTTGAACGCTTGCAAGGATGGAGCATCCACAGCCTCTTTGGGCAACCTGTTCCAGTTCCTCAGCACCCTCCTAGTGAAGAATTGCTTCCTATGACCTAATCTAAACCAACTCTCAGTTTGAAGCCATTCTCACTTGTCCTGGCACTACAGGCCCTTGAGAAAAGTCCCTCTCTGGCTTTCTTATAGGCCCAGTTTAGGTACAGAAAGGTTTCTATAAGATCTCCCCAAAGCCTTCTCAGGTTTGAACAATCCTAATTTTGTGGGAGGATGGATTGTGCTGAAGGTAATCTCACCCCTGAGGGGTTGCAGCTGTACTAATTACCAAAGAGTAGGAACAGCCTTGCCTTTAATAGGTCACAGCTGTGTCCAATAAGGATGGGCCAATAAGGATGGATGTTGTAAAAGAATGGGTTAGCTGGTTGAGGGGAGAGTTGGGGTTTGTTGGCTGTGCTGTGAGGGTTAAGAGTTGGGTGGCTGTGCAAGGGACAGGAAGGAGTCAGCTGGCTGTGCAGAAGAAAGAGAAAAGGAATCGGTGTTGTGAGGAGCTGCCTGTGGGAGTTCACAGAGAGAAGGTATGAGAGTCCTACAGTAGGATGATACACTGATGGTGACAGTCAGTTCCCATCCACCGTCGATTGGTGCCAAGCACTGATGCCAATAATTATCTCAGCCTTTCCTTGGAAGAATCCCACTAATCATCTGCATGGACTCCTCTGGGCTTGCTCCAACAGGTCCATGTCCTTCTTGCTCTGGGGACCCCAGAGCAGGATGTAGCACTCCTGGTGTGGCCTCACCAGAGGGGAGCAGAGGGAGTGGTTTGGTTACACTGACTGAGCTGTCAGCCCTCATCCTGTACCCACAAGGTTTAGCTGTGAGCTTTGTAGGGCTCTCAGCTCACGTATCTATTGATGAGAGAGATGGAGATGGACAGCGTGGTAAAAGCCTGTGTTATGTGGCTGTGGTTTTATTGAGACATCTGAGAGAAATTTGTCCAGAGATGAGCGATGGAGTTAGCCTCAGCAATGAATCAAAATGTGTTAAATCATGGTGTCTAACCCTCATTTCTTCAATGTCTGTGTCCTGCACTGCCCTACCTGACAGCTCTGCTCCTGTTACAGGGAGAGAGTGTAAAGCCAAATACCAAAAAAAAAAAAACACCCAACAAAAAACAAACCTCTGCAAGCGACTAGAATCCAGACAAAAATTCAGCCAGTGGTACTGCCATTCAGTGTGGAAAAAATGCCTAAATTATTTGTACAGTCCAATGAATCACAGAAAAACTATGACTCCTTCTGGTATGTTCCATATCTGTTTGACACACAGGCTAGGAAAAGCTGGTTCTGCTGGCAGTGCCAGGGGAGCAGGGCTGTACCCATTCCTGCTGTACCCATCACTGCTGTACTGCCTGTCCCTGAGGCTGCTCAGGGCTGGGTGCTTGGGAGGGTAGGTGAAAGCAGCCAAAATACAGGAATGTTTTAGATACATCTTTACTCCAGCAGTGACTCTGTGTAAGATGTACCTGCAGGCAGAAGCATGGCATGCAGCCAGGTATGTCAGCATTAATCCCATTAGGGATTTCTCTGTATCAAAGTTCCTCAGGTGTGACAGGTTTACAAGTACTCTGCATCACCAAAGAGATCAGTGTCTGTCCTAAAATGCACATTGCTGTTAGAAAAGCCAAATAAGTTACTGCAAAGTGATGTGGCATTAATTAAAAGAATATAATTGCCTGCTCCTAAAATGTATCTTTCAGTTTTAGCTTATTTTAGATTAACTAGTTTAGCTCAGTACTCCGCAGACCATTAGAGGAAAGAAGCAAATTACAGCAATAGAGTGTAACCAAATGTAATTCTCCAAATTACTCTTATTACATGCAGTTGGGCCACAGGTTAGTGGAGAGAGAGAAAAATGAGTTTACAATTGGCAAAGTCTATAGGAATGTGGAATCCCTCATCTGCACAAGGGGGGAAAAAAATGTGAAGCATATGGTTTTAATTACAAATCTGCAGATAGTAAATTACAGTAAGATGTGACATTCAGGGGAAAAATCTGACTGCTACTACAGCTGAAATGCAGGCCATGCCATTGCACCGCATCTTATTACAGGAGATATAAATTGATATATCCGTAGCCCAGAATCCTGTAACTGATTTTATTTGGTCTTGTTTTCTCATAAATGAAGGGGGTCAAGATTAGTGATGGTTGAACCTCCAATAGTTTAGAGGTTTGGATCAGAAAAGCTTAAGCCTAAAATTTCTTACTGCTTACTCGAGCCCTTTGATGTATTTTTCCCTCTTTCCATTTCTGTGCAGTGCCCTCTGCAAAGCTGAGGCTTTGTCCTTTCTTTCTACTCATCTAGCCTAATCCTCCCATCCACCAGTTTTATTGTTTCCAGGTTCTTATCGAAAGATGCCCACCTATGTTCCCAAATCAGTGTGTGAGTCCCATTTGCTTCTCCCACCTGTACTGCTTTTCTCTCTTTCTTTTTGTCTGTTGTATGGTGGTTTCAAACCCTCTGGTCTGGACTTCCCAGCTCTCTTCCTGTTAATTCCTGAGCAAAGAAAGGGCTACAGTTGATCAAGAGTATGGTGCGTGGAAAGGAGCTACCACTAGAACCCATTCTTTTGAAAGAAAAACATTGGCCAAGTGGATAAAGGTGGAAAACTGAAGAGGAAACTCACAGCAGAGGCAGAAAGTAATGGGAGTGAGAAGGAAAAATGTCTGAGGCACAGACAATGAAATGGCAGCCAAGAAAAGGGGATTTTATTATATGATCTAGAAAGTGGTTAGTTATCCTGTGTATCATAAAAGTCATGTTGAACAAACACCTTTGTGAGTTTGATTCAAAAATACTTTTGTTTAAAGAAATATAAATATTAGCAGCTCTGGTAAAAAAACAAGCACTTTGCATACCAGATGCTGCAGGAAAAATTGCATTTTGTCAGAGCATAGATGATAGATTTGAGGTTCTCAGACTACAAGATTCCTAATTTACACTGTGACCACAATTCTGTATGCAAAGTGCAGATGGTATATTATCAGTTTAATAGTATAAAGTTTACCTTAGCCACTGCCCTGGACAAAGGCAGTCTTTCTGTAATGCTGGCACATCTACACTGGATCCCCTGTACCACAATGTGGTACAACCACACTTATATTTTGGGAAGGGTTCACTTGAGCTTGGGAGTTTTGCTTGCTTGTTTGCCTTTTCTTTTGCTGTTATACCAGAGAAGCTGCAACTTTGACCAATGTGGTATGACAAGTATTTGTTATCACATTTCATTGCCCTTCAATGATATTTCAAATAAAACCCAGATTTTGCATGCTCAGCCCATCCAGGCTGAACATTTCCATCTGTGACATCTTTCCCCCACAGTCAGTGTGGTGCATTAAGAGAGTTTGTGTCCATATGAAGAGTTAGACTTTTGCAAGGGAATCTTATATTTTCAGTTAAGGGTGCCTGTCATTCCCCAAATGACTAACCTGAGTCCACAACGACACCACAGCAAGCCAGTGCTCAAAGCCTAACCCAAACACAAGCAAACTTCATTCAGTCCAAACATTTGAGATGAGCATCCAAGTTCTTTTGTTTTTATTTTTATTTCTCATCACAAACAAAGAATGATTGCTACATGACAGGTATTCTCAACAGCAGAAACACAATAAGAAATATTAAAGAAAAGTTTTGGTTGTCTGTCAGTATGTCCCCTTAGGAAAAACTGACACATAATAGCTGACACTGGTCCTGGCTCCACACACTTATGCCATTTGATTTGATGTGAAGGATGTGAAGCACAGCGAGTTGCAGCTGGCAGATATTATTGCAATATTGAAGTATTTCACAGAGTAAAGGCACATAGAGGGAGCATGGCATATTCCTAAGAGTTTCTGTGTACTTTCAATTCAGCTATATGGTTGTGAATACAGATAGTGAAGTGCTCTCTGCATTTAATTGACAAGACCTTTGCAGTGATACAGCATGTTATTTTTCTTAACACTGCTCAGATAAGCTGACAGTGGAAGTATAATAAGTATAAATTAGTTATAAGACCATATAAGCCATATCAAAAGCTGCAGAAGTACATGGAGCAAGCCTGAAATTTCATGATAGAATGCTTGTGTTTTTGGAGCAGGCTGTGGAAGTGTTCTGCATGCAGACAGTTGCTCAGTATTTCAGTTTTGGAAAAAAGCAGATAATATGAAGCCAAAAAATGAAGTTTAATAAATCCTGAGTTTATTTAACCCTTGGTTCTTAGCATACCTTACTTGAAATTAAATCACTTTTGTCACTGAGAGCCAGCTGCGTCATGTACCAGCAAAGAGGCCTAGCTACAGAGAGTTTTATCTCAAGATAAGTCAAGCATTGTGGCTTTCAAAGGTCAGACTTTTAATGGAGATTATTCTGTTTTGCTGTTTAAAAATAGAAATGAAATAGGATTACAATTAACATCCAGCATTTAATCAAATGCAGTTCTCTCAGCATTCATGCAGTGCTTGTTTTGGTAAGCTACTTGCCAAATCTGAAAGCCAGAAAACCTGTGAGAGAAAAGAGAGGAACAAAGAATCTAGAGAATTTGTCCTACAGAAAGGTCAATAATACTTTTTATTTTAAGAGACATGGGCACTATCACTGCTTGTGCATAAATATATGAGGAGGAATTAAAAGGCAGCTACCTATTTGCAACATTCTGAAGTCTCAAAGTTTTGACTTTTTCCCAAACTTGGAGGTATGTGGAGCAACAGAATATCTCAAGTGGGTTTTTCTGGCTTAGGCAAGATCAAAAAAATATCCAAACTTCAGAGTGTTTCACAGTGTGTGCACTCACATACACACACACACAGTGCCCGATTTGGTATAAAGTGAATAGTTGGAAGCACTGGAGAAGGGGTGAGAGCTGCTGAGGAAACTCTGTTGGCCTCCAGCAGATTGCAAGAGCACCAGGAGGCCTCCAGACAGGGGGAAATGGTCCTTCCACACGATGTGCTGATACAATAAAAAGTTGTCTTTCACCCTCAGAAAGAAGGAATGTTGAAATTTTAATGTTTAGGTTCCTTACAAAACTTCAAGAAATAAAAATTTGAAACTCTTGCTATCAACTCTTGTTACATTAAAACAAGTGGAAATACTAGCTCAGCAAGTTGTCTCAATCATGATCCATCTGGAATTTACAAGAAATCGATGTACAGCTGTGAATAGTTTCAAATGTATCAAATTATCATTTTCTGGTGGAAAAACTGTTTCACTGGAAAAACTTCTGCAAGCTTCAGTACAGAAATCCCTAGACAATTATACAGTCCAATAGCTCAGCAAGAGTATCAGTCCTGCCATTTTATATTCTTTTGATGAATGCTTCTACCTCCTATGGTTTTTGCAATGCACTCTTCTACTTTTCCAGTGTATCTAGTCAATAGAAGTGTTCTTTCCAAACACAAGAGAATACTCCAAAATAAGAAAGCTATGGGTATCTGTTTCAGTTGTGCATGAAGTCACTTTGGGCTAATGCCTTTCTTTGCGTTATCCCATGGGAAGGTAAGTTTTAAGGCCAAATATTTATGTATTGCATGGGAAGGTGCTCACAGGGAGAGTGCAGATTCATTCCCTGCCTCACTGCACACAACAGACTCCCCTCATACAGCTGAGTGACCACAAATAACCACTGCCATTGAGATTCAATATATATTATCATATTTTTGTGTCGTTTGCTATTAGACTGTAAAAAGGGGGAAAATAACTTGAATAAATCGAGGGAAACAGATTGTCTTAGAGTGTAGGAGGGGAGAAAAACCCACTAAATTGAATGGGTAAGTAAATCATTATGTACTACCTAACATTTGGAGTTAGGTGAAGTGTTTATTGATGTTTATACTTTATAGTGAATTAATAGCTAAATCACAATGTTACTTGTAGATGTTTGTCTATTGGTTTGCCAAGTGCCTGCTTACTACCTTTCTTTTTGACTTTTAGTAAGAAACAAAAGTAGTTTACTGTCTTAGTAGTTAATTGTTCCATTGATTTTTCTATATTTCTGTAGAGGAACAGTATGTATTTAAATACAGCAGTTTTTTTGAATTTTCTCCTCCAAATATTCATTAAATATACATTAATTTATATGACTTTTTTTCAGAAAAAGTGGCTATTCTACTGAGCATGAAAATTTATTTTAGAAATGGCTCCTTCCTTCTGAAAAATAAAAAAACAAAAACAAACAAAAAAAAATTGGCAGAAATAGAGAAAAGTTCAAATATCAGAAGCTCCTTCCATGGGCTGACAGAAAAAAAACACCATTAAAGAGGGTACATTTATCTTGTGGATGTCATGAGCTCTAGGTTTAGGTCTGCATAATTCTGGAGAGGGGCTTTAATTTCATTCTTTACCTCTGATTTTTTTTTTTTTTACACATCAATTTCTGTAGATAAGTAGCTGAAATTCAGGGGGAAAGGGCCTGTGCAGCCCCTCTGTGATGTGGAAGACCTTGCCCAAAGCAATTATGTGCAGGAGAGATTCATTCAGAGTAGAGCTTCCAGCAAGGAAGGAGGCTCAGTTGCACGGTCCAACTGCTTTAGGAGAGGTCAAGGGCCAGGCTCAAAAAAGCTGATCTGGAAAGCCAGGGTGCCTCAGGACTCTTATTCAGACCTGGTACCTTTTAATTGTCTCAGAGAACTGGGAGCAACTGGAAAGCACTGAGACCAGGGGGCAGTGTCCCATCTAAGTCTCACCAACTTAGATTGGTGAGAGGAGGAGGTTGAAAAGAAAAAACTTAAATCCCTACCAGTAAATACAGACCTGCTGGAGCGGGGATCAGTCTGGCTTTGGGTTATGGGGTGTACTGCAGGGAAATAGAGACAACATGGATTTCTCAGGGGCTTCCTCCTAGCTGTAATGTAGGATGGAAGAAGCGGTTCAGTGTATATCACTTGACAGTTTGTCAGGATAATTTTTCATGTAATAGTGCTATTTATCAAGAGGAAAGATGGCAAGTAGTCAGGGACTGGGGATGAATTCAGGGGGGTGATGTGTCTAAGATGCCAAGTCCTGTGAAGCTATGGATCAGCAGTTAGACCAGGACCAAAAACCTCAAGGCTGTTACTGCAAGTAGTGGAAAGCATAAGAAAATTGGCCTGAAGGATAAATACCAGTCCCAAATCAAGCTCCAGGACAAACTCTTTCAAATGATAGCTACAGCAGAGAAATACCTCCTGGAGGTCAGGCACTGTATGTGAGAACTGTCTGATGTCCCCAGGAGTAAGAAGTCTCAATGTGGTTGAAGAGGGAACTGTATTTTCTCAAATTAATTGTCTTTTCAAAGATGTGTGAGCTCCTAATTGTCTGCTAAGAAGGCATGAAATGGTTTCAATAGTTAGGAGAAACTTAAAATGTTGTCTTCATTCTTCACAAAAGCATGTACATTTGGTTCCCCAATACTCAGATGAGTAAAGCAGTTGATATGTAGACATATTATAATTTGCTATTTGGTCTGATAACTGTCACACTGAACACTTTTATGCCAGTCTTGATATGTTGCTAGACATCATAAAATCATAAAGACTATATAATCTTAATACACTTGAACTGAAAAATGTAATAAATAATGCAATATGTGGTATCTTACTTTTTCAGTGGAGAATTATAACAAAAACCCAATTTTTATGCTTGGATTCATGGCATGTTTACATATATGCACTGTTGGCTCCACTAATACTAACCTGGCTTGTGCTTCAAGATGGACTATAAAACAAGCCACAGTTTCATTGACAGTCACACAAGATACACTCTAGAATGAGTTAAAAGGCACTTGACCATCATAGATGATTCCACATATTCACTTTTCATCCCTCTGTCTTTCCCAGATGCCACCTAATTGGTTTTGAATTGTCACATTTAACCTGAACAAGATGCCAGTGTTGATTGTGCAGGTTCACTGCATTGCTCAGTGCTGCTCAGTTCAGGAGGCTGCAGAGAGGGTAGGAGGGGAGGCAGAGAAAAGATAAAGAAAAACAAATGTAAAACCCAAATTAAAAGACCTTTGCTATATAAAGTGAGGATTTGTGTTTCTTGTCAAGTGTTCTTTTGACAATAGTTGTAATAGACTCTGAGAGAAATAAATATTCGTGATGACTTCATGTTACATGTGTAATATGCTACTAGGAATTTATTGATATTTCCAATCATTTAATCTGGGTTATCCTGTAGGTTTTAGTTCAGTTTATTTTGGATGTACTCTTGCAATAGGAATCTGTGTTTGAAACCCCAGGGAGGCTCCGGCTGTGTCTCCTGTCTTGGAGCCTGTGTGCTTGGATAGGTTCCCCAAATGATCTGTGGGGAAGACATTTCTGTCAGCTTACCTCCTACATCTGTAAAAAGATCATGAGAAGAGAGAAATAATTTCAGACCTTATCATTTTCACACTAGTCTCTGGCCATTAATCTTAACCTCCAAATTGCTGATGGTATGCTATTACTCCACATGTGCTGACCTGTGGACAGAGGAAGCCAAATTCTATTTTAAAATCAGATAGTCAAAACCATATGCTTAATAGAGTATTAAGCAGAAGTCAGTATGAATCTGTCATTCCAACACCTTTATGTTTTCACTCCCACTGCATATCTCTCTCCTTGTTTATTGCATTGCAGGTATTTTGAGTGCTCTCTGGAAGGTCCTGGTTTTCCCTCCTCTCCTTTTCAAAACACCTTGTCAAACTACCTCATTTTTGCTACATCTGTGGCTGGAGAAATCCTCTCCAGAAGATATCATGTTTAATTTTCAGTTCTGGAATGATATCTCTGAGTTAGTTAACCAGACTCCACTTAAAACTAGAAAGAATAAATGAGTATTTCTAAGATAAAAATTAGCTTCTCTTGAGGGTAAGTTAGGTCAAATTTACGACAATTGTTGAACTGCTAATTTCTGTGCTTTGATTATAATGAGCTCTAGCTAAACATTTCAGGCATAGAAGGCTATGTTTTATAGCAAGATACCATTTAGCCACTGTACTAATTTTTATCTGTCAAGGAAGGACTCTCTTATTTATGCACTTTCAAGATGTTTATGAGCCTTATTTCAGATCCTTTGTATGGACAAAATTTGCAGTCTTACAATCCCTGAGAAAAGCTCAGCCTCTTCCCATCCAGTTTATCTCCTGCAGTTTTTCTGTTAACCACTTCTTTTTCACCTTTCTTATGCTTTTGAACATATTCATGTTTTATAAGTGTCAGCAAGGAAAAAAAAACATGAAAAATCCTGTGTGTGAAATAAAATAGTCTAGATGAAAGTCAAGAGGGAAATATTTGTAAATATTCAGTGGTCTGGCAACTCTGGGTTCAAGAGCTTCAGTCTGAAGGACAAGAAAGGGCAAGTCCATGAGTATAGAAAGTAGGGATCTGAAAGAGAAAAAAGGGGTGCTGTCATGACAGGAAATAAAAGAACCAAATGATAGTGCTACTTTAGTTTTTATTTTTCCCTCATACATTTACAAAGCTTGTCTTGAGCTAGGAAATGCAGTTTCTTTCTTAGCATTTCTGTCCTTCATTCAGCAAATATTTTGTCTGGCTGCCTTGTGTTTGCTACTCTCTTAAGCAATCAGAAACTCTGCCATCAGCTCTGGAAACAGTATCAGACACTTTCCTAACCCATCAGCTGAGATTTAGGTCACAAATTTTGAAGATCTTAGATTCAGAGGGTGGTTAACATTCAGCCCACTCTGACTTTGCCACTACTTTTGTAGGTAGTCATCTATAATTTTCCTTTGTGCAGAGAGAGGGGCTTTCATTATGAAAACACACTGGTGAAAATGTGTCCATTTAACCTGATCAATCTGACACTCACCTTTGCATGTCAGCTGGGCTCTGTTGAGGGTGTGATATTGATGTCTGTAGCAACACAGTAAGAAAAAATATCATCATAGTGACGTGCTGGATTTGGTTGTTGAAATAGATACACTTGATTTATTATATGGTTGTCTAAACCTCGTGTGAAGCTGCTGCCAAGCACAAATCCCTCTAGGAAACTCCTCTGCTATGAAAGTCAGTATATTCTGAGCAACCTGAGTGTCACACACCCAGGCTCACTCTGCAGGGCCTGCACACCCCTGCAGGAGCTGGTCCATCCCCTGTACAGGCAGCCAGCTGAGAAACCTTCCCTAGGAAAGAGATGCAAAATAGCATCAAATGTTTAAAGAAATACAGGAGTGATCCCAGGAGAAGCAGCATCTCAAATGTAAATCCAGTATGTAGATGTGAAACTAATCCAGGTATCACCTAACAGTTTTGCCTCCATCTTGTGCAGAATTGGGTCCAAACAACACAATTCTTGTGCTAGCATGCCAAGGCAAATACAGTCAGAGGCAGAAAGGAGAATTGGGACTGAAGTGCAGTGAATGCAAAGAAGTCACCAGGGATTTTTGTTAATATTAAACAAATATTTTCCTCTGTAATTCAAAGGAACTGTATTTCTCTCACTAAAATAGGATTCTACAGAATTTTTTGTTCATTAGTAGAAAAATTGATACATTGTTTCAAGCTAATTAGTCCAATAGATCACAACTGAGGAGGAAAAAAGCAAAAAAATCCACTAACATTTGGTTTTCATCAAGCTGACACAGCTGTCAGTTTGAGCTACCACAATGCATAAGCTAAATTACAATATTTTAATGCTACCATTTTTTGTACATTGGTTTTTGGTGTTTCATTCTGAAAAAGGAAAATGGAATATCAAACCTTTTGTGTGTTAATAATGTGTATATCACTTCCGTGATACATATTCATACTGAAACAATCCCATTTTGCTTAGCTTAATTGATTCTTAACATTTTGATGCTGGAATGTGATATTTGGTTTTTTGTAAAAAAAAAAAACAAAAAAACACATTATTTTTAACTTTCTGTTTTCCTTTTTAAGTACAAATATGCTTTAAGAAGGAAAACAACTTTTCATGATGATTCAGGGAGAAAAGTGATAAAATTTCCCATGAGCCTGAAATTCAGATCTTTATTAATATTTGTCTTTGAGCATCATGAGTCAAGATCCCCTTCTTGCCAGATAACACAGTGGATAAATATTGGCATTGCTTTTACTTAGTGGAGTCAGTGTTAAGTGACTGGAGTTTTTGCTCAGTTTGGTTTCTCTCAGTATTGTGTGTTGGGGAGGGTATTCTAGTATAAAATAAGGATATTTGACACTTCTAACCCTTTTAACTGTGAAGGACTGAATCAAATTTTAAAGGGTTATTACTTTGGAGGAGATAATATTGTAGTATGCCCTTTTTTTGGGCCACTCAGACTCTGTCCTATAGAGTGTACATTAAAGCATGTATTTCTTATCCCTATGCCTCTAAGCTAACTGTTACATCCAGCCTGAAACCTTTCATACTGTTCAAAAAAAAAATGCCAGTAAGTTTGAAGAAGAGGAGCTGATAATCATCTCAAATGTTGCTAAAAGTGAACATACATTAATACTTTAAATAATTTAATATATTTCAAGTTCTGAAGAATTAAAATTAGTTTTAAAGGTACTATAGATCAAATTAATTTCTTGACTAGAACTAGAAATGTCCCTTTCAGGATAAGAAGTCACTGGAAAATCTCCTTGATACTATTCTATTCTCCTCAGTACTTTTCTTATTCATCTCTTTTACTAAAAAAGATTTATCTCTTATTTAAATAGCACTAGATATATTTCATATAGAAAACCAACTTCAAAAGTGTGGAGCTTTCTTCTTACCAGCATTTATTAAAGCACTCCAAATGTTTAGTCTTCTACAAAATTACAGAGAACTACTTAGATTTTTGACAGATTCAGGGGTCTTATTTAACCAATAAATTCACCTTCAACCTCAAAAACACCTATTTGCTCAGGGCAAGGTGATTTTTGGTCTAACTGTTCTCCTTCCCTGAGGTTTATAATCCCTATATATTTGTGTATAAATTAGGAATCTTTTAAAGTTCTGTAAATATCTAAATGAGGACTATTGAGTGATTTTCCTGAAATTATGTCATGACATAAACCTCTTACAAATGGAAAATGTAAGGATTTTCCTAATGATCATTAAAGGGCAAAGGATGTAGGATTTGGTGCTCTCATTGCAGCCAACTCCGAGAACTGCTGGCACTCACTGCTCACCACAGACAGCCTGGACAAATGCTGGGGGGACAAATACAGGTGAGGGTTTGTAGCACTGCTGCAAACATGACACCTCTGAAAATCAATTCAGACTTGTGTTGTCTGCTGTTCTCTCTCTTTCTGAGATTTATTTCAGCTGAATGGCTGCCAGTGCTCTCAGTATTACTCAGTTTTGGAGACTGCAGTTGCTTTAGCAAACCAACTCCATCTGACTCTGTCTTCAGTATGGTTTGAAGTTGTTTTGGCTGAAGGAGGAACCGATGATGGCAGAAAAAGCCCCTTTTTCTCCAAGCCATTGCTGGGCTTTAAATTTTCTAATGCTGGAAAGAGAACAGAAAAGAGGAGGAGAGGCAAGCTCCCCAAAGCTTTTCTGTAAGACTGCTCTGCTCCCACCCTCAGGACAGGCTATCTGTGAAGATCAGCTCACATCTGAGATGCAGCAGCTTCTCAACATGTGCCAGCAGAATCTGCAGAGTCCTGGCAGAAGCATGCTAATATCTTTGGGGTGGTTACTTTATGTTCATTTAAAATGCAATTAAACAGAACAAATACTGTGAGGAAATGGACAAGATCTTACATTTACATACAAAAATTAGGGGGAAGATCTTTTCATCACATTATAAATTTTATATAAACATTTTGGAAGGGAAATAATATGTGGCAATGATATAGACGGATATAATGAAATAACTAGAATTATGGTATTGTCATCCATAGTGTCAAAAATTGTTCGTAGGAAAGAATTAATAATTTATGGAACTGTTTATCCCTGTAATTAAATGCTGGGATTGGGAGCCACATCCTGCCTGGTTGTTTTAAGTTCTGCAAAAATTAATCCTAAACTCTAGAAATAGAAAATGTATTAAAAAAAAAAAAAAAGCTCTTGAAGGTTATTGTATTTTTGTCTAAAAAGTCTCCTTTGCTCTGATTTATAATGGGATGAGCCTTATTTTCAGATAAGGCAGGATGCAGGCAAGGGGAATCATGGGATTTGTTTTGGAAAGGAAATTAGAAATGAGCAACCAATCTATGATTTTGTACATGTAGTCCAGATTTACTAAATGGTAACAAGATATTTCAACATATTTCTTAACAAGTTTATGGTCTGTAGTGCTAGACACTGTCAGCTGGAGCACCCCTGCCCACCCATTGATAAACATGACAAAGTTCCTGATTTGGTGTTCTTGAGCATGAACAAGGAATTTTCTGTATAATGTCACAGAACTAATATTGTAATAAAATAATTATGTCAAATGCTACTTTTCTACAAGCATCTTCTGAGCCAGTATGGCTTGTACAGCTCTTTGAATACACCAGGAGTTCAATTCTAATCCAGAGTAAAGGGATGAATTCCCATTTCAATGAACTTTACTTGAATGAATGCAAAAGTAAAGGCTTAGCTTTTGGCAGGCTACCTCCTGTATTTTTTTCTGACTAATGTTAATGAGTTTGATATTATCATAATGTAACAACTGCATTTCATTTTTATTCTGAATAATTTTTAAAAATTGAGTCAGGGGAAAATGGGGGCAGGGGAAATTACTTGAAATGCAATATGCTCTGGTTTCAACTCTTAGGTGTACTAATCTTTCTTGGCAAGGAGAATGCACTGAATTTATTTTTGCTGCTGAATGTAAGTGGGAGAGAGCACAGGTAAGTTAGAGAAAAACACGAATTCCAACTTGGCCTTGAACAACTGGCCAAGAAGTTCAGCCCTATCATTTCTTATGCCCACAAACATAGGTGATTTGGCACAGGGGAAGGCTCTTTCTCTAAATAGCCAAGAAATCTCTCTAGCAGGAAGGTTTGGAAACACTGTGTGCCTGTGGGAGCAATAGGAAATGCTAAAGGACCAAATCCCTCATGCTGCCTCTGGGTTTGGAAGGCCATGAGGTTGAATATGATAATGTGGTGCTCACACTACCCACATAATATCTGCCTAGACCCTGACATGCTTGAGCCCTCAATGAGCCTGGTAAAAGTCCCATCCTTCCTCATTACCACCACAGAAACACACAATTACAAGTGCCACAACTGGGCACTATTAAAAAATTCCTTTTTGTCCAGTGATCACTGACTGATACAGCAACGGGGTCATCGTACAAAAGCAATCCATTATTTTCATTAGTGTAACACTTAAAGGCCAGCTTGCACATTAACTATTTTAATTGTCAACTACAACAGCACTGTGGTGTAACATTAAAGGTGCTCTAAAGTTTGCTGCTTGCTGACAGTGCATGACAGTTCTGCAAACCATAACACTTTCCCAAATGCTCTGAGGCAGGCAATATATATTTTATTTTTTTGCCTGTGTAGTTTGAATTAACATGAGTTTGTCTGAGAGAAGTCCAGATGGCTGGATTGTTATTAGACACCCACACTGTTCTCTTGTAGAATGAAAATTAAAGTTCTGAAAATGTAAGGATGAGGTTGTTTTGTGTTCAAGTATTTTATTGATGTGTATTTAAAATAAAATTACATTAAATCTTTAATGAAAATATTATCTTTCTTTAATTTGAATAAAATATCAGGGAAGCTGCTCTAGATTTATTCAGTAGAGGACCAGCTCCCTTCCTCATAAATGGTCATATGTCTGCTCTCCTCGGCTGCCTTTAGATGTTTTTTGAATAAGTTCTATATTTTGATATTCCCTTAACCCTTAAAGGTTAGAGTGAATTTGCCAAGGAGCCTCTTGTTTGTTTTCCTGCCCTCAGGCAATGGTCTGCCTCTGACACCTTCATCATCTTCCTGCATCTCCGCCTGGGACAGCATGAAGTGGCCTTGTTTCCCTAAAGCGTGGAATAGATACCAATGAGGGATTTTCTTCCTGAATCCCACCAGTGTCCCTGAGGCCACCTTCTTCCCTCATGTCTATTTCATCCCTTTTTCAAGTCTTTTTCAAGTCTGTAGTCAGATAATTTTTTTTTTGTTTTGAACATCTTTTTGAGGTCAGTCAGTCCAGTCAGTATTTGCTGGAGCGGCTGGCTGCCCCTGCAGTCAAATCAAGTCTTCTGCCATCACATATCCTATAAATTCTTTTTTCTTTGATGCCAGTATTTGAATTCAGAGTTCATTTTGTAGTTTTTTAGTGTTGATGAGATTATGGAAGAGATTTTGAAAAGGCATAAACAAGACTTCCATGCCCAAGTCCTTTTGGCTTTCAGCAGGACTAGCTGGTGCTAGAAGCATTTTGTGCCCTTGACAATCTTGCCCTGTTTCTCAAACAAAGATAGTACAAATAAAAGGTTCTGTCATTTTAAAGGCATTTGTAGAGATCATAAATTGAGGCTTAGATAGATAAACAATTTAAATCCAGTATGGTTTGTAGTGCAGCTATGCCCCAGAGTGCCCTGTGTACAAGAACCCAGAGCATGTTGGCTGCAGCAGCAGTCGGGGCCTTTGCTGGGTGAATGCCAGAGGTGCCAAATGCAGGGATTGGGGTGAGAGAGGAGCTTACTGGGAACAGTGGGAACCAGTGAGGGACTGGGAGGAGAGAGGTGCCCAGTGTGAGGAAATGGAATATTTATGGAGAAACCAGATGGAGTAAGAATCTCTAGTCCTATCTTGTTTCTCTCTTAATTTGGGGAGGTCTCTCACTGCAATACCTCATGACATGAAATTTGGCATTTGTGGTGACTACTGAAGGAGGAAACTGCTAATAATATCAAGCTTCCAGCAGATGAAAAAGCAATTGGATATGAGCTGCTTTCTCCACCTCTCACCTCCACAGATCGAAGTACTTAACTGTATACTATTCATTAAGTGAAATCCCACTGCTGAATTCTGTTTACCTGGTAAAGAGACTTTTTTTTGTCACTGTTCCAATTAATCAGTGTTTCCTGTGCACATGGAAAGAATCTCTAAGATGTGCTTCATCTAGTGAGTTCCCTGCTGTTGCATATAATAGCAGGGTGTGGGTGGGCATGGCTGAATAATATGCCTTAAAATTACTTTTGGGTCATAAGCTCTTGAGGCATAAGGACTTTTTAGGTACTCTGTCATATGTCACAATGTCACATCATATAATGTAAATATGAGTCATGTAATCCAGTTTGATACATTGCCATTAGAATATGCTGAAGGGGTTTTTTTTTATGCAGTGAAATAATCCACACAAAGTGTTTTCCCCCTGCATTTTACTGTTTCAGATGGCAATGTTTGCAGGAATGCAACCAATCCTTCCCATTTACCGTAAGACAGAAGACTCTCAAGAGCCTTTTCAGAGTCTCTTGACACGGCAGAGCATGGCACAGTGAAAAAACCTACTGAAAACAGTGTAGAAGTGGCAAGTTTTGACCCTCAGTAAGAGAAAAGTATGGCTATTTTAAGAGACAGAAACTCTTAAATCCCTCTGGTAAACAGCAGGAGATGCAGTCTGTCAGTGTCTCAAAGTCTCTGAAATCTGCTGAACCATTTGGCACTGCCTTATAGTTGAAAATGTTTTTTTCTTCTTCTGATAGTAGGAAAAGGAGATATTTTATTTTGTTTCTTTGTTTTTGTTTTGTATCTGCTTTTATTTGTTTTGTATGTAGCATCAAGGAGACACCACAGAGTAAGAAAAAACTGTCCCAAACAGATATTTTTTTCTACATTTGCTTGCCAGGTAATCACAGCAGTGATTTGGCATTCTAGCTAACAAGAGGTAAACACAGAAATAAGGAAGAATTTCATCTAGCAGCTCACTGCTATCTCTTAAAAGAAGGGTCTAAATTAAAAAAAATAATAATAATAAAAAAATAGTTCTTCCATAAAACCCCAGAACAATAGATCATTCTTTTCTCTCCCGTTTCGGCGGGGGTGGAGCTGCTGAGATGGAGCTGATTACCCCAGCTGCAGGGCAGTGTGGCATTGCACAAACAGCAGAGCACAGGCTGTGCTTTCCAAGGAGAGCCTTTGGATTGTTTGGAGTCCACCAGGAAGTCAACTCTGCCCTGGTTTCCGATGCGATTCAATAGGTTATTTTCCAAAGATGTCTGGAGCCAGAATAAAGCCCATCTAACAGGGCCATCGAGAATATTCCCATGATTATAAAACCACAGGGGGACAACTTGTTTTGGGAGGTGTACTGACAACGAACAACAAAACAGTGTATGCATTATCAAGCAGATATTGTGTTCTTGAATAAAAGACTGATAATGCCTGGGCACACAGAGCTGCTTTCTGCTCACAGCTATAAACAGACTACTCCTACTGACTTCAGACAGCTGTGTCTATCTTGGAGGAGAAACTCAAAGTTTTTCCTCTGAGGTGTATTTTATTTATTATTAATTCTGTCTGGGTACTCCACATTTCAAAACTCGCTTCTGCAATGCACTCACTTCTTTGGTCTGGGCTGTAGCCTCATGCACCTCCAAGAAAGGGGGTACAGTATGAGGAGCTTTGGCTTCTGAGCTGTTAATTGATCTAGTCACAGGAGAGACACTGCTACTTGTCCTTTTGGCACCAGTTTTCCCCTTCCTACATACTTCCCCTAAAGTGGTGACACAACTTAGTGAGGCACCACGGCCCCCTGCCCCACCCCTTCTCACAGATGCCTTTGTCACACAGGGTGGTCACAGTCTCTCTTCTCACTTGCTGTCCTGCCCTGAAAATTCAAACTAACCTCAGAATATCCAGGGTGCTTGTGACCATGCTTTTCTTCTTTCCTCTGGTGTTTACTTCTTTTGCTTATGATGCTTCCTGCCAGGTACATGTTATTGCAGTCAAAGGGCTGTGCAGATATGACTATGTAGCCCTTGCCTGGAGTGAACTTTTGCTGCAGTCACTGCCACAGAGGCACACAGATCTATCTGGCTCGAGTGTAGCAGTCTCAGTCTCTTTTACTTTGCCTACTTACCACCACTGAGTGATGCTTGTTAAGGGCTCCTCCTTTGGGCTGAGGCTGAGTCCAAGTATGTAACACATTTCCCTTGTGGTGGTATTAATGCATCCTGAAATCCTGCTTCTTCCCCTTTGGGCACAAAAGAACTTAGCAACTGCAGATTCTTCTGTGCATGATGGCTGAGAGACACAATGATGCAGGAACACAGGAACAGTATTCAGTGTCACTTTGTAAAGGTGCTGAACACAAGGGTGTTCAGTTCACCTGGTAGTTTGGAGACAGACTTCTTTGCAGTGGGATGGACCAGGACTGCTTAAGTAGCTGGAATGCTAATTAGTGTCCATGAAATAATGGTAACAAGTGAAACTATTCTTAATTTCAAATCTTGTCAAGGACACATGCACAACTCCCACTCTGAATGGTGGTTATGGAAAAAAAAAAGGTTCTAGAGCACTCATGGACTTTATTGTATATGATGCTGAACACAAAGAAAAGTAAAAATCCTGCACCAGCTGAAGACAAATGATGCAATTTTGATAGACTTGCTGGAGATATTGTACTCACTGTTTAATATTTCCCCATCTAATATCCTTTTCTACCAAATACCTTCACAGCAAAATGTTATACTGTTTCACTCTGTCACTGTTAAATTGGGAGAATGTGATCTGTACTAGTATCAGTTGCAAGAAGCACAGATAGGAGTTTAAGAACTTGTCTGTTGCTTCTGCCAAGTACTTCTTTCAGAGAGGGGAGAGAAGATGTTTCGTCTCTCACTGAAAGCAGTGGGAATCAGAGCAGCTCTCCTGAAATCACCTTCCTGTCTGTTGCAATGATCAGCAGAAGAGCAAGAGTGGATTTTAAAAAGACTGCTGGCATACGGGCAACACAAAAGAAGCTGCACATTCTGACACTCCTAAAGAAAGAGGCAAGAGGTTCAATGGTTTCTTTATAAATCTCACAGCTGTATCACTAAGGTAGGAAACATAAGCAAGCTATCATGTCACTCTTGCAGGAGTGGAGAAAAGATGCTCCTCTCACTGCCTGGAGAAGCTGAGATGCTGCAGTACTTTTTCTAATCAATGCAGGTCATATACAGTATTTCTGAGCTTCAGCTCTAAAAAATGAAGCCACAAAAATGCAGTGTGCTGCAGCATGTGTGAGTTTGTGTTTGGATTACAAAAGAATTTTGGATGTTTTTTTCTGCTAGCACACAACCTTGCCGCTGTGCAGCTAGACTGATTTGGGAGTACTTAAAGGGGAAAAATAAAAAAAAACTGCTTAAGAGTTTAAAGATTAATAACCGTGGGAAAACTTTCCATAACTAGGCAACAGTTTCAGGCCTTGGTTCTCACATGTCTTTTCTGATTATTTTTTCTAACCCTATTTCACTGCAGATGGAAGTGGGGTGGAACAACAGTATATGATGTCTGACCAGAAATTATCAGTAGAAATTAGGTAAATTTCCAGTGTTCTCACAGAGCACCCTTTCCATTCTCTAACAGATGACTCCCTTGCTGTTTTTTCCCAAGGCAAGATAATGAGCATTACCAGCTGCACTGTTCTAAGTGATGGAGAAATACAAACTCTAGAAGAGAAATATCACTATATTTTTTTCAGGAGATTTCAGGCTAAGCAGTGTTTTCCAAGTAATATCTCTCACTAAAGCCTTTGGAATTTGTGTTACTTGAGAACAGAAAAGACTCCTCTTTCCCTTTATGACTACATTGTATGTATGGGTTTGCACACAAACACACTTTTCTCTTTTACCAACCAGTAATATACTCAACAATTAAAATGTTTCAGTCTCAAATTACTAGAGGACATTTCAATAGTCCTTCAGTATCTCTCTGTTGTCATTCAGAAGAGCAGTGATGCCTTAGAACTTTCAAAGAAACTAAGAAAAACCTTAGCATTTTTGATTTTTTTGTTATGAAGGAGAGAGTTTACTAAAATTCAGATGTGCTTTTGTTTTCCCCCCATGAAAATACAAAACTTGTAAAGTGAAAAAATTATTTTAAACATTGTCTTAAACTATTCCTCATGGCATGATTTTCAGAGTTTTGTATCTAAGAGCTTTGCTTTTATTAAAAAAGTACATTAATTCTGTTCAGGATTTAGCAAACATCCACCTTCAAAGAAATCAGTCTGTTTGAGCTCAGTTTAGACTACAGTAAATGCACAGGTCTAATGCATATGGAAAAAAAGGCTATGCTTCTCCACATCTAAAATTGTATAATATATAAAGCCCAGAGGCTTTTATGTTGGCCAACATTTTTCAAATATTCAATTGACAATCAAAAATGTCAAAGAAATCATGTCCTAAAGAGATGTAAGTCTTCGTGGTCAGTTAAACTCAAGATACTGAGTGGGAGGCAGAGTTTCTGGATCTGGTCAGAGTTGGGCATATATTCATGTTGGGAATATGTACACTGAAGTGCTCATACAGAGAAATAAGAGTAAATATACAGCTCGAACGTTAAATGAAAAGCAGTGGTGTTACTTCTCTGACTGACCTTAAAATTCTGCAAGAAATGTATATAAAATCTCCTAATGCAGGGAATTGTTGCACAGGGAGATGAGAAGGAGCTTAGTGATGATGTGGAAGGGTGAATGAGTTCAACAAATACCAAACAGTTAATTTTAAATGTATCTGTAATTCTACAGGACATGCTTTTTAGAATTTCTGAGGATTAATGAATTTGTAACATTGATGCAAACTGAGTCTGTTCAACCAAAATAATACTACTGAGGTAGTTGCTGTTGGGATTTTTCTTGTTCAGGGTATTTTATTCAGGGTGGTTAAGCGAGATCCTAAGACTGACTCACTCAGAGGTGTTCTGTGTGGATTGGTAGAAAAATGCATTGGAGTATATATTATGATGACATTTTTTGTGTTGGGCAACCTAAGTGGCATAGGCACTGAAAAGCTCCTGCAGGAAAGAGAAAATAGATATGATTTCCTGAGGAAGGTGGGATGAAAGTAATGTTTTCTGCAGAAGTTATAGAAACAAACCTTATGTGGGAATGGTGCCCAGGAGAAGGTGGGGTAGAGAGCAGGGCTGCAGGCAGGGGCAGGATGTTCTGCAGTCAGTGCAGAAACTTCCCAAAGACCCCATGGCGGTGCAAAGGGGATTCCAGAGCAGCCTGGGCAATTTTTGCAACCTCTTCCACAAGCTGCCCGTTTAACAAAAGATTGTTTTACATAGGGATTTTTACCAGCTCTTTTCATGCAATTTATATAGCTATTAGATTAGGTTCAAGTTTCACTTGCATTCGTGCTGTATCCAGACAACATGGATAAACTGTCCAGGCCTACGTGCTGCCCTGCACATTAATAAAGATCCATAGCAGCCTAACAGAGCATGCTGGTTGCCCGGCTCCCACTTCCTACCACTTTCCCAGATCACCATGCAGCCATAAAGGGGAATGAGTCTGTAAAAGTACCTTTTTCTAATTGATGGGAAGTGTCCTGGCCACAAAGGATGCTACTGTGCAGAGTCTCTGTCTCCAGAGCCAGATTATTCAGTAGAGCATTAGTCCCAGGATTGTTATTTTTCCTTTACTTTGAAATCCCGAACTCATTCAAGAGACTCAAGGTGTTAGGAACATTCTTCATGTTTCAGCAAATGTACAAGTGGTTCAGGGAACTGGCTACCACATTAAATAGTTACCCTCTGGCCTGCACTGTAAATGAAGAGGAATAACAGAGGTTATTGAAAGTTGCTCTACTTTGTCACAGAGTTACTGGAGCTGCCTGAGAAGCATTGCTTGCTTTTTGGAAACCCTAGAGGAGAATATGACCTAGGAACAATCACTCCTTTGTAGCCCAATTGTTCCCATGCTTGAAAAAAAAATGAAAGGAAAAAGTGATCAGAGTAGCAATATTGTACAATGTGGCTGTGTTTTAAAGTTACTCAGAAAGTCTATATATTGCTACATTTTTTTTTCAGACACAATAAAAGGCCATTTATTAACCCTGCAATTATCCAGCCTTATCACTGTTATCCACACAGGCTGACTGAGGCTGGACTTCTAGATGACATTGTTTTCATTACTGTGACCGAAGTAAAATTTAATTAGAGACCCATCTCTCAAATGGACAATTGAAAAATTTTAGGATTAGGAAATTACTCTTAATGCTTAATTACAATAAGCTATTTTGCCATTCTGGATGGGGGAGTTTTGACACTCTGGGTAGCTCTTCAATCAGTTCACTCTTTAGTGGCTGTAAAGCATGATTATAGGAATGGGGGAAATGGTGTTCATGACATTAAAAAGCATATCCTTCCTGTCAGGTCTGAGCATGGAACAGGAATATCTAATCAAAAGGGTTTGCACTGGATCATATCAGTTCCTGACTGCAAACTCTAAATCCACATTGTAGGAGCAAGACAAAATGATCTACAGGTAACAGAAATGGAAAAAATGAATTGATAGGGAGATCAGACTGTGACTAAATGGAAGTAGGGAGGCTGAAAGGCAGCATTTTAATAAGGAAGTCTTTTGTACGGTTTTCAGGTACAATTGGGTAGATTTGTATGAAACAAAATTTCATCCTGGAGACCATTTAAATTTCATTGATAAGAATGCATTTCATTGCTTCATTTAGAAACTTCCACTGTGGCTTTTCCCCCCTTATTTCTTTGTATAAAAATAAGAACCATCTGTAGGGAAAAAAAAAAAAAAAACCACACCACTTGTTTATATGAGTGCTTTGCTGTTGTTGTTTAGATTTCTAGGAAACAGATGCATGTTTCTCATTTGGGCAAAGCATACATCTGTTCTGCCAAATTCTCTCCAGAAATTCTTAATTTTCCAGTAAGAGCTCATTCAACTACATTTGAAAATAACAAACTTTCTCTCCATCATCTGTGTACATGCAGATATGTTACAAGGAAAGATGGTCATTTTGACACAGTAAGGAATTGTTTTCTCAGCAAATCCATAAGTGTTTGCAAAATGCTATATAATAATTTAGGTGAGAAGGTAGCAACAAATTTGCTTCTGTAATATGCTAAAGAATATTTGCACAGTTGGAGCTCTCACAGTCTCATATTGAAGAGTGGCAGACAATTTAACAAGGCTGAAAACAGTAAGGTTGTATAGAAATTCGTGTGTAAGTTTTAATATAAAATGTAATTCTGTCTACAAATTACTTAACACATTGAGTGAATTGTATAGTAGGAGTAATATTCTCTTTCATGGATTAAATATTTTGTAGGGAGGTTATCATTCTGGTACATTTACAGGTCTTCTCCAGAAGGGGAGCAGGGGAAATAACTTCACAAGTTCTAAATGTTAGTCTACTTTTGGATCTACTTCAAAACATTGCATTGTATATTTTTCCATTGCTTCTTGTTTTGAAAAGAAGCAAGAACTACAACGTAACTGGTAATAGCACACGACTCATGTTCATGTGCACCCATTTCAGGGTTTGGATTAAAGTATCAGGCATTAATGTATCTTCCTTTGCCTAGGGGATTTTTATCCTCAGCTTAGAAATAGAAGATGAAAAAATTCATAATCAGTAGTCAAATCCCAGTGCAGAAGGAATCTATGAGTACATCAAGTAGAGCAAACTTATTCACTTGTTCACCTTCAGGGAGAAGATCCTGCAGTAGCAATGCATTTTGGAAATAAATTTGAAGCAGGTGGACCGAGCAGCAGGAGGGCAGTATCAGGCTAATACAGCAGGAGGGCAACACCAGCCAGTTAGAAAAACGTGAATCCTATGGACTGTGGGGAGCTGCATATTAGAATTGCCAAACTGGCTATTTCCTACTGCAGGTCTTAAATAAATTAAACCTGCACAGAAATGTGGGCAATGATATCTCCCCACATGGCACAAATAACAATGGAAATGAAAGCTGCCAGTATGTGCTCCAGTAAATCTCTGAATGCTCAGGTGGGATGTTGCTTCAGTCCTATTTAAGCTTGTCACTGTAAGTGAAGCCTGTGGTCGATGTAAATGGGCCCACAGGTATTTCTTCATGTTGCTGATATTGTCTACATAGCAGAGAATTTCTTTCAACGCAACAAATACAGTTTCTTCTGCTTCATATTCCACTCTAAATCCAGCACTGATGCCATCAGGTGGTGGTGTGGGACTGGTAGGAGGTGAGAGCTCAGCAGGGAGGTCACAGCTTCCTGAAGGAATGACAGGAAGGGAGAGACATCCCTGAAAATACTAGAGAGTGCAAATTCTGTGCTAAGCTCCTGCTGCAGCCTGTCCAGTCGAGGCACCCTGCAGCCTCCAGACATCCTTTTCCAGGTCACAACAGGGACTCTGCTTTCCTTTGAGCAGCGGATATAAACAGCTGCCTTGAGTTAAAAGTGAGCACCAAGTGTCAATACATGGAGACTTCTGTGCAGTGCCAGCCTAACCACTAACACTTCAGAAAGGGGTGGAAGGGGTGGCTTTGTTCAGACGCTCTGCTAATGGACTTTAAATGGACCTTGAGTGAACTACCTGAGATGCTGCTCAAAGCAGGAGCAATCCACTCATCCTCAACCCTTATCTGTCCAGAAGAGTCCCTGAGTCCCTTGATTTGTCACGCTAGCTAATGTGTGGCTGCTTCACTGAGGTGCATCAGTTTGTTCATGTATCCACACCTCTGCTGCTCTGCTTCTGGAGGTCTGGCTGTTGGCTGGTGCTCCTTGGGCAGCCGTTGGCAGTGGCTCTGCCTGGATGTTGCCACCTGCTCATCTGTCCAGAGATGGCTGATATTCCGCCTGCTGTCACTCTGGCTGTATCTTTTATTTTTTTGTCTGTGGCAGCTGGCCTGGTTGTGGGTTGATTTGTTACATGCAGTGCCTTTTCTCCCCTGACTGCATACCTTAGGCTACAAATTGTACTCTGAATTTTCCATCCCACAAGGGTGCAATGGAAAGCCGGTTGAATGCAGAAGAAATCTCCCGCTGACTTCAATGGGACACTAATCATATTCCAAATCACTGATGCTAGAGGGTTCATCATGAAGTTTAGCTCTTTGCTCAAAATACTACATATCTGAGAACAGTTTCCAGTAAATTATATTCTTTTGGAAATGTCCCTGATCCCTTATTGAGGCTTCTTAGCATTTGTGCTTCTAGGCCTCACCTCTTCTCAAGAGCCACTCTTGAGAATATATCTTTAGTAATTTCAGTCTGAAGAAAATTCCTTCTCCTAAAGTGTTCCTCTGCATTTCATTCCATTTAACCGGTGAAAAAGGTTTCTCCCTGCTGAAGAAATTGTTCTTTCAAGGCAGACATCCTCCCTTTAGTATCCTGAGAATGGAGCTGAATTTTTGAAAGAGCAAATTCCTCTGCTGCACCTGTTGAGAGTTGCTGGAGTTTCCCTGGGGTTCCTCTCTGTCCTCCCAGTAGATTACATCTATTAGTGAGACACTCAGCATTTGTAACTCCATTCTCTTTATTTCACTACTTCACAGAGAAGCTGGAGATACTGGGAGAGTCTGCCCATGGCTGAGGCCCCAGCAAGCTGAGGTCCCTTAACAGTATTTCGTAGTTATAGGATTTAATTATGCAACGTTGTACCACGGGCACATTTGCAATGACCTTCTTGTGAAATTCTTCTCTAATTAGGGGAGCATCAATATTTGTCTTCTAACCATGGATTTAGTAAGGTTTAACACTCATAAATCATCATCTGAAAACTGACAGGTATTTTAGTACAGTTTGTTGTGATTAGGTTACAGGAGGATGGCAATAGAGAAATCAAACACATTTAGGTGGGGATTTTTTCTATTTTTATAAAGAATAGAACTTATGATCACAGTTAATTCATAGTGCTAAACTTGGATGTTTAAAAAGAAAGAAAAATATCTCCTTTGCAAATAATTGTAATGAGGTTTGAGACTTTCAGTTTTTACAAGTAAAAAGCATATAGCCATTTTACATAACAAAGGTGACCTATGCTAAATCAATTTTATTTTCATAAAAGCCATTCATGGCTGCTCATTGTTAATCTTTCAGCAAAAATATGGCATGGGCTTTTGACTTCTGCTCTGTGATCTGCTTTATTTCCTGGGGTACACACTGTGTCTCACCGGGCTTGTGCTGATTATTGTTCATGAGGTCTGGTTGCAAAAATGTACTGACAGTGTCAACATTAGTTTATTTGCTATCATGCTAAGGTTTAGTTTGGGGCTTTTTTGCTTGAGAGTTGGGGTTGCAGGTTTTTTGCACTGCAAGGTTTTGCTGATGCATTTACTAATTTTAAAAAAGTGTGGTAGTAACAATGATGTCAGGTAAAAGTCCCAACCTACATTCATTTTTCTTAAGGTAATAAGAAATTAAGTTTCTACAATTGGTCTACTCTGAAGCTGATCTGGAGAGTAAGGTTACCCATGGAATTGACCTACAGTTGCCAATAATTACTGGAGGCTCTGCAGTGTGTGACTTCTTTGGCAGTTAGACAGTTTGAATGTGTTACCTCAGGAGAAAAGGGTCAGCTCTGCCAGTTCTGTGACAGACATTGGCTGCAAATCCTGGGGACACAAACTCTAGTTCATCCATGCCAGTCAAGAGAAAAATGTGGTGGCACACTCCTCAGACTAGACTAAGGATATAGGATGAAGATGAAGAAATTAAAAACAGAATTTACTGAGTTGAAAAAACCAAAACCCCAAAAGAGTTTAAGTTGAACCTATTCGCTTTCATAGAGCTCTAAAATGTAATGGGTGACTGAAGGATAGAAAATCAAAGTCCCTTTCTTCAGCAATTTGTTGACTTTATCACTTGAAAAATATACAAAGTTCAGTGTAATCAGTCGGGTTTAAAATAGTTAGCGTCGGCATGCTAGTAGAAAATCAGGCTTTCTGAATTTGTTCTTTTTTAAAAGCAAACTCCAAAATATTAATTCAATACTTAAGGGAAAGTACAGAATTCTGAAAAGATTAACATGTTCAAAGGCTGTTTTAACCAATGGAGTTAGGTATTCCTCTTATTTTCTAGATATTCCCACAATGAAAAGAGTAGAAAACAGAGGTACATTACAATCATTGATGAATGAGAAAGAAAATCAAAAGCAGGGCAGGAAGTCTCATACACAATTGATAAAAAATTTACCTGCTTCACCCAACACTTCACTGTTGACTTTACGTAATGGGGAAAACAATCATAACAGAAATAGTATTATACACTAGCAGTAACAGAAAGCAGCACAAACTGGGTGCAAACAACATGAAAAAAGAAAGTCACCAGTCCAGTTAGTCAATAAAGATCACAATTTTCAAGAACCATGCTCAAATCCCTGTTATTAATCAGGGTCCCAATTTACAACAGATGATATTGTGCAGCTGGTGATTGATAATCCTTCCAGGCATAATGTCAGTTCTTCCTTGAACCATGAAGACACAGCTTGTGTGTGTTTGAGAACTCATAGATTGGTGAGCTCCACAGTTCACCAGCTGCCCAAATTACTTTCTATTGAAAAAAATGCTTTTTTTAGGGGGAGGGAGGGGATGAATTTATAATATTCCTCTGTTCTTTTCTTTTCTTTTTTTTTTTTGTAGATATAGAGGTAAATTTCCAACGCTTTGAACATTAAAATGAAAGCTATTAGAAGCAATAATGTTGCTAGAACACAAATATCTGTCACTCATGCAGACATCATCCTGTAAACCCATCTAACTATATCTAGTTTCCCTTCTGATTGTATTGGGGTAGCTTGTGGCAAGACAGTGATTTGAGTGACAGACATACAACCTGGAAGAGATCTATGCATATTTATATTTGTTTACAGGGCCTCATCACTTCTGAAAGATGTAAATTTTAAAATTTGCTTTTATTGAGAAAAGAAATTATGAGGAAAAGTTTGTTACCTTGGAACACTGAGTCAAAGTTATTGTAGGGCTCTGGCTTTCATAAAAATTTTACCAAGTTTTTAAATTGTCTAATGAAAAAAGAATATGAATAATTTAAATGGAGACTGCATTTTTTATATTAGAACCATACTATACCAATACAACAGAAGAGACAACACTTGAGACAGCTTAACTTAATCCTCTTCCTCCCAGACTTTGATTACAATCTTCAAAACTGCTACAGAACCTCTATATTAAAGGCAGATTCTCCCCTATCTTCCTATTAAATTATTGTTAGATTATGGGAATGCAACTTTAATAATTTTAATCAATGAGATTTTAGTTTTTGTATGTGGCCTCAGCAATATAATGAAAATTGGATCATTATTTAAAGTTTTAAACATAGACCACTGGAGACTTTCGCATTCCAAGATATTAAACCCTTTCTATGTAATATTTTTTTAAATTTTTTTCATCAATTATAACCAATTAAATCCCAATTCTGACAAGTCTGTTAAGAACCAGACAGCTTTGTTTGTGCTAGAGGCATGACAATCCAAATACTTAGACTTTTAGTCCTATTTGACCATATCTGTATTTTCTTTACAGTGTACCAGATGTGACAGGTCACATATCCCCTATAAACAAAGTTTTCTGCCCAGAGATCTGCAACGTAGGCAAAATAGAGTTCTCTGCCAATAAAACCATGCTCTCTCTTTAATGATACCAATCTGTAACTTGGCATTTTGCATTATGTGCTGATTTGTCAAGTAGTAAATTGATTTGTTCAAGAGAGAAAGAGAATAATGTGCAACCTAATAATCCTGAACTACTGCAGTATATGACAAAAAGGTTTAGGTGCTTATTTTCCAAAGGCCACGCTCTCATTTTAAATTGCTGCTCTTTGACCTGAAATAAAAAAGGTGAAGAAAGGTAATTTCTACCTGATCAGTGTTTCCCTGTCCTGGGAATGGACACCCCTAATCTGGTGTCCATCATGTTATCAGCCTGATCAGATAATTTCTTTCAAAACTTCATCCATTTTCTCTTTCTTACTTGTAGCCTGTAAAGAGCAGAGAGAAGAAGGTGAAGTGTGGGGGAATATCTTGGGAATGATCTCTGGATGGAATATTTTACAAGGCAGGAGAGAAAAAGGAAAAGAAATTAACTAAATGAAAGTAGTGCTTAATCAATTTTAATTAGTCTTAAGTTAGAGATGTAATCTTTATACAGTGAACCAAAATACATCATCTTGAGTATTTGTCCAGAATACTGGACCAACAAATATTCATAACTATAGCTGGCAATACTTTTTGTGATAACCACTGATTCTGTGATAACAATGCTTGTTTTCATAGAAATGAAAAGCTTCTGTCTTGAACAGTTTTTCATTTTGAAGCCTGTGTTACCTTAAATCAGGTACTAAATGACTAGTGTCTGATTTTCCCATAGTAATAATAAAGCAGCATCCCCCAGTGGCTTCCCTCTCCCCAGACCGCACTGATTTATAGCCAGTTCTGGAGCACCAGTTTCTGTCATGTCTATTGCTTATTTTAAATTATTGTTCCTGTTGTGATAGAGCCCAGAGTATCTTGTTGCAAACCCTATGGGCACTGGTTGAAAAAATAGAAGACTTCCCTTCCTTATCAAGTTTAAAATTACTCCATCTGAAGATAGAAACTGTGTGAGAAAAAACTAAAGCTATTGCAAGAAATAACAGCATAATAGTGAAATGATTATGCTTCCCATCAGAGAGGTGGCCCAAAATGTGAAAATGTCATCAAGTATCTTGGGAAAGACATTTTTTGAAATTACAGCCAGATCTACATTTCAGCCAACAGAACAGGCAAAATGAGATGTACTCTGACTCTTTATACAGAGAAAAATGCAGATGTCTTAAATATCCTCTAGTCTGAGGCAGAAATTTTGGAACTGCAATTTTGTGATTGAATTAAACTGTTCCCATTCCTAATTTTATTACAGGCTTTGTCGGAGGAATGGCTAAATGTCTGCTCATTAGTCCTGATCCTAATCTTTATCTCAGGAGACTTTTATCGTAATTAGTGTTAATTCTATTAAATTAATTGAGAGGTTATTATTTTCATGTATGAATGGTGTGTGTTTTTGATTGACTGGTCAATGACAAGTCTCTTTTCATTTTCCACTATAATAAGGCTATGAAAAAGAAAAGAAGTGGAATAGTTGGCCAATTAAGTTATACAATAATGACAAGGTCGGGGCAAAGTACATTGTGGTAGTTTACAAGTTACTAAGGCATTTGAGTTTTTCATGTTCCTTATAGAAATTGTAATGAAAATAAAAAGTGACACATGAATCCATTAACATGACAGCACAATAACAGGGAGGAGAAATAATTTTAAGCATACAAGTATACATCAAAATAGTTTGAAGGGATCAGAGACAAACCCACAAGAGAATTCTGACTCTTTCCAAAATAAGACAATACACCACAGAATATATACATTCCCCATTCCCTCCTAAACCCATGCCTTTCCCAGTTGGTTTCCTGTATTTCAGGAATGTTTTTCCTTGCTTTATCTCTTCGATCTGCCTACCTCTGAGTAAGACCTCTGAGTCATGCAAAGATGATTCTATTCATTGAAGTCTTGATGTTGGTGTAATGAACTTGTTGCTTTGCCAAGAAAAGAGCAGCTCTCATAAAAAATGTGTGAAGTTGTGCCAGTAAAAAGTGACACATTTATAAATATGGAACAATGTAGTCGTATTAAACCTATGCCTGCAAACATCCTGCATATTGCATCACTCTGGTTGAACTGCTTTACCCAATAGACTTATGGAATTCATTTGCTCAAAAAGAAAGAGCTGGGCTCCTGTCTTAAAGTTTAGCAGAGACTAAAAAGTTTGGAGGAGAGTTGTATCACTAGCTGTTTGCAGCATTTTTTGTGGCTAAGGTAGCAAGCACATTGTGTTACAAAACAATCATGAAGGATTTGTTCTCTTTTACCTTTATAAAATAAGACAAAAATATTACTTCATCTGAACATGTCATCAAATTATGATCTCTTCAAACACCTGGGATACTCTAGGCTTTCTAACAGAAAAAAAAATAGTATTGTCACCATTTATCTTGCACAGTACTTGCACAGGAAGCTCATGTGAATGGATGACAAAGATCTCTCCTTAATGTATTAAGAGCATGGTCAAAAAAGATAAAAGGTGAAATTCATGCTGACTTTCCCTGAAATTTTGCTTCGAATGAAGGTGATCCCTAAAATATATAGGGAAGCTAAGAACTCTTTTAAAGTCTGCTGAATGGGAAAGATCCTTCTGAGTCTTCTGTGCTCTACCAGCACAGCTCACTCTGCACCTGGCCAGAACCCTTCTTTTGGGCCCACCCTGCAAGGCTCCCAATGACTGTGGGTGGCACAGCACTGCCTGCATCAAAGGAATCTCCAGCTGTCCATTAAAACAGCTCTCCATTCTCTTGGAACTTATGGCAGAGTACAGAGGAGACAGTCAGGGTCAAACTTCAACACTTCATTGCAGAATATCCTCACAGTGAGGCTCAATTTGTGCAGGTACAGCAGATTCATCTGGGGACCTTAGATTATTTTGCAAATCCAGAGTGAAGCAAACTGTTCTATTTGCAGATCTTAACTCCATCTGATGCACACAGGTGCTGCTCCAGGTCCCAAAAAAAGGGATCCCAAAGGGATCTGTTGTCTGCCTTTGGCAGGGAGCCTGTATGTTCTTGCACAGAGCATGGTGACTGCTCCGAACAACCATTTTTTTTACCAATACTCTAGACTGATATAATCATTTCTCCAACATCATTACTCTCTTTGGGTGCTTTATGTAAATGTAACAAATTAGCCTTGCTGGTACTGTTACAGTGTTTTAATTTAACAGAACACACATCTTTCTGCCAGCTGAGTCTGTAACACATCCCATCCAAGCTGACACATTAGGGTGTCAGGTTTCAGACTGTTCAGTTATCTCCTGTTCTTGTGATGGCAAATTTTGTGGGATTTTGACACCTCGTCTTTCAGTCTCTCTCTCACTCATCCTTTCTTGCCTTTTGGGAATGAAGAAGAAACTTTCCATCCTGTGTCTCTTCGCAGATCAGAGCGGATCTCTGAGTGATTCCCTCAAGACAGCTCATGAGTTCTCTGACAAAGAAAGAATGAATTAATGTGGATTTTTTTTTTCCTGGCCTAATATTAAAAGGAAAAAATACATCTATTTATGTATCATCTGCAAAATTCATTGGCTTCATCCAGATTTTGTGTGCCTTTTCACGGAACACAGCTGCTATCTCCAAATAGCATTTGATAAGTTTGTTCTTTTAGTATATGGTATTATCTCTTAGAAAAGGATATTAATGTGCTGTCTTTGCCACTCATTATGAAGTTTAGACCCTGATAAGGGTAAAGATGATCAAATATCAGAGCTGCAATAAATAATTTTTTTTTTCCACCTAAGAAATTTCTGTGAGGGTTTTTAAAAATGCATTATAAGCTCTGGCCCCTTGATCACAGAATAGCTGAGGTGGGCAGAGATGCCCCTCTGGAGATTATCTACTGCAAATACCTGCCCAAAGCAGGGTCAGTGAGAGCGTGTTGCTCTGGGCATGGTCAGGTGGATTTTAAATATCTGCACAGATAGAGACTCTTAACTCTGTTTAACCTGTTCCTACTATTGATCATCTGCACAGGGAAAAATATTTTTTTCTTATATTTGAAAGGAATTTCCAGTATTTTAGTTCATTTGTCCTGTGGGCACAGGGAAGAAGACTGACTACATCTCCTTTAGTCCCTCCCATCAGGTGTTTTTACACATTGGTGAGATCCCCTTGAGCCATTTGTTCTCCAGGCTGAAGATTTCAAGTGTCTCTTTACATAGTGGATGCCCCAATTCATCTGTCATCTTCATGGCTCCTTGCTAATATTTTTTAAGGTTAGGGATCTATGTGTCACCAAATTAGACATCAGTGAAGATCACATCCCAGATAAGCTCATGTCTTCTCTGGAGAGAAAGGGGCATCCCTGGAGCTTTTTAGATTGTGGAGGATGGAATTTCTACATTGGAATAGATAATTTTTTTCTTCCAACAACTTCCATATAAATGCTGTTCTTAGAAAACTATGATCTATAGTCTGATAAATGAATTTACCTGTGTTTTTCTACGAGTCAGCCTGGGCTCATTAGGTAGTACTTGTACTAGTACATTTTTTGATTGTCCTGTAGAAGAGCATAAATAGATTTTCCTCCAAACACTGTAAGAAAAAGAGATGGATGGTAAAGTCAGATTGCTGGGTTAAAATATGATTCAGCTGACAAAAGAGCTGGTTTGCAGTGTTCCTATCTAAATCATATACTGATGGCAATAACGATCTGTCAAAACATATATCTACATAGTCATTTTCCCCCTACTCATTCAGATGTCAGGAAGCTAACACAGAAAGGGAAGGTATGAGTTGAACAGTAGGTGACAGAATCGCTTACACAGCCCAAGTTTTCTGACCCTTAGTGTTCCAGATGGACACTCTCCTCTTGTAAACATTCTTTGAGTTATTTTTTCATAAATAATGTTAGGTAGATGCTTACTGAATACTCAATTGTGTTTTCACAGCTACTGGACTGCAGAAAAGAATATTCTTTCTCCCAGGCATGGATGATAAAGAATGCAAAAAGGCAGCACATCTCAATTCTCTGTCACTGCTGGCTTCTTGAGCATGAGCTGACACACACCATGGACTTTGAAGATACAATGATTGAATCTGTGCAGAGTGGAGGGAAAAGAAATTTGAATTCTATAACCTAACATTCTCTTTAGCAGCGTCTAATATAGGACATTAAAATTCACCATAGATGACAATACATGGTTGAATATGTTGAAGCTTTTTTTCTCTAAAATAGCTTTTATAGGATTTTTTTCATAAATAATAACAGAATAGAGCATAAAACAATGTTGCAAGGCAATGTCACTGTATGGTGTGAAGTATAATTGATGCATTGTGACAGAGAAGGCAAAAAGTATGCCCAAGGATAAATTTCTCACTAAATTGACTAAAGGACAGCAAAAGCCAAGGGAAAAAGAAGCTGGAAACATTGTTTATGAGAAATATTTTATTTATATTCAAATATGCAGCCACTTTTGTACTCTCACTAAGCCTACCATGCACAATATTTGCAAAAACATCTGTTTCTCCCATACTTTAGCTCAATATTCTTTATTGCTATTTTCTTGTCCCCCATCCAATCAGTAATTTTAATTATTTCCATTATCATGTACTCAGCTAAGAGTTTAGTTTCAGTAGATTAGACTGAATCAGTTTGCTTTCATTATTTTCTATTTGTTCTACTTACTGCAAATTGTTCTCTTTGGCTGTTATTATTTTTCATTAAGTTCTTTGAATTCTTCAAATCCTTCTTAAAACACTCAGCAACACACATATTTAAACTAAATCTGTTTTCAAAAGTTATTTTATGCTTTTAGTTTTCACTGCAAAAAATCTAGAAACCAAATCCCAACATGGTCTAATTCCTCTATTCTAAAATCTAACATCCAGAATCCCCGGGGGCAAAGAGTCACTTGCCTTCCTCGTGGAACTATTCCACCATAATTGTTTTTTTCTTCTCCTCTGCTACAATGTGATTTCTTAGTATTGGAGGTTATGTCTTCCCTTTTAGCATCCTGATGCAAATTTTATGTATGTATTACCTATCTCCTTCTTACAATGTGGAGTGACCCTCAAGATATTTATTTGGTTTTCTCAGCAGGGAAAAGTACATGTGAGGTTCAGGCAAAGGCAGCAAAAAGGCAGCAGAGGACCCTCAAGCAAAGTAATACCCCTTCTGAGCACACCACATGTTCAACAAAAAATGTCAAAAAGCCATGTATATTCCACCTTTCCCCAGGTGTGTGAGATACACAAACCTCCGTGGCTGTTGTGACTGTGCTCCTCCTGCACGTGTCTGCCTTCTGAGCTCTGTCAGCCAAGTGGCTCTGCCTCTGCAGCCTCCAGCTGCTCCAGGAGTACTTAAACTCTCCTTAAATTCTTAAATTCTCCAGGAGAATTTAAACTACATAGGTTATTTGCTTTTAAAATACATTTGCAAAGATAGATCCAGTAAGGTTTTTGGAGATAAATACTGAATCATTGCTTATTCTCATTCTCCAAGCACTGAAATTTTCTGTAAAGTACAAACCTCATTGCCACAGTTGTCAAGGATTTCTGGTGTGCCATACAATAGTAATTTAATATCTATAACAAGAAACAAGAGGCAAAGATGCACTGAATGAACATGTAGTCAAAAACACCTCAGAAATAATTGATTTAAGTGATTAAAGAAGTCAGAAGTGTACAGTAGAAGGGCAGAGCTTTACCTGACTTTAGAGTAGAGGCAATATTGATTGGCTGGGCTTAGCACAGCACAAGTCTTCTCAGGTATATATATATAATGAATGTCACTGTTAAAAAATTATTTTCTGTGTGACAGTCAACAAAGTACAAAAGAAAAAGAGAAGAGAGCAGATTCAACAGCAGAGAGGCATTTCCATGCAGAAATTACTAATGTTTTGATGGGGGGTAATTTGAAGTAACAAGTCCTGGATGTGCTTGTAATGATTCAGCCCAGTCTTTTTCCTATCACACTGAACAAGTGTGACAAGGAATGAGCAAATGACAGAACTTCCCTGAAAATACCAGTGGATTTTGATTGTACCTTCATCTCATGGCACAGCTGAACCTGTGAATGTAGCAAGTCTTTGTAGCAGACACAAGCAGAACTGCCCAGGAATTTCTGTGAGGTGGATGGGGGGAAGGACTAAATTCTACACATCTTGGCATTCTATTAATGCACATGTAGAGCAAATGTAAAAATTTTTATACTTGTTTGAGATATTACATTGATATTCAGTACTTAATATTAAGAAGGATCTAAAATTTGGAAAAAAAGATGCTTTTTCAAACATAATACTTTTTTTTTTTCTCAAGCACATGGTTATCACTTTTTTCTGATCCTAGTCTTCCTACATGAAGGTCTGCTGATACTTTTTCACTACCTTTTTAATTGCCTTCATCTATTGAGTCAAAAGCTGAGCCTGTAAAACACTAGTCTTTAAGTAACTGAACAATACCTAAGAGGAAAATTCATAGTAATTGCAACAGAAAAATAATATAATCATAGCATAGCAAGAACTAGCAAATTTGCAACAATCTAATCAGATCAGTTCTGCATAGCTTTACATGATACTGTGTCACAAACTTGCATCTCTTCTCCCAAGAATTATTACTTTGTTTGCAGCAACTTGCATACAAGAAAACCTGATGGGCATGTGCTTTTTTTAGGCAGGTATGCCATCATGCTTCAACAGTGTGCTGATGAGGAGAATTGGATGGGTCAGTACTGTCTTGAAGGACCAGGCATAAAAATTAAGCCACACATTTCCTAAGTGAGAAAAAATAGCTTGTGATGTTCTAATTTACAAATGTGAGTTTTTGACAAGGTATTCAACTTCTGTCCCATAAGCTGCGCCATTAGGCAAGAGGAACAGATGAGAAAGGGGAGGAGGGAGTGTTTAAGTTTCCATGACTCCATAAAGGGGAGGAAAGGGCAATTTAACTTTGAGAGTGTGCTAAGAGGGTTAATTCAGGAGAAGTTCTGCAATTTATTCTCCTTCTCCATAACGTTGGACCTTAGGGCTCAATGTAATGGAATGTGATTTAGAGTTCTGAATGTGCTAATTTTGTAATTCAGGTGTCCTGTGGAGAGGCTGTGTTCATGCCAGCTGTCTGGGGAATTTAATGCAGCTGATTTGTGTTGGGGAAAATGTGAGGTTTGCTTCAGGCCAAAATTGTTGTAAAATTTAAACCAGTGTATTTTTCTCTCTGCTTAATTTAAAGTATGGGATACAAGTGGGCCTGAGGGGAATTACCAAGGGCTCCCACATACTTCCTGATGTTTAGTATAGAAAATTCTCATATTGTTAAATTACATTACTTGATAACCAACATAAACCAGTTTTATTTATAACACTGCTCTTCTGTTTCCCTTGTACCCTGTTTTGGGTGTTCCATCTTCATCAAGCACTAATTAAAGTAGGATTTTGAGTCTAATGATGTCTGCAAGGATGAGATGTCTATCTATGGCAAATTTCTTCAGAAGAAACTCTTGTGCTAAGTAGTAATTTGATGTTCCTCCATGACAGAGATCTGGGGTGGGAAAGTGGTTTCCATAATATTCTTGAGTCAAACTGGGTATTTGTGGATATTGCTGTGAAATTGTGAGTTAACAGTGCCTGTCAGCTGTAAGGGCTGTGCTTGAGTCTTGGCTCAGCACAGCAAGTCAAGCTTGCCAGGTGAATAACACAGCCCTGAATTATTTATTTATTTCAAAACATATCCTCAGGATATTACAAAATGTGGTTCTGGAAACACAGGACCATGCTTTTGGTTTATGTAAATCAGAGTCACTCCATTCGGTTCAGTGCAACAGAGCTGATTTATGCCAGCTCAAGAGCTGGGCCACTGTTCCTTGGGTTATGAAAATGCTTGTTGCTCTAGAAATGAATCTGCATCTAAATGGTATTATCCCACCATAACACCTGACCTGAGAGGTGAAACTGGTTACTTTTATTGAAATCAAAACAATTATATGTCTACTGCTTTCCTAAAGCTGCCTCAGGCAAACATTTTAGGAAAGCAGAATGATGAAGTTGTCTCTTTGTTTTTGCAAGAGAACTGCTTTTTGGAAATACAGCAAAGACCTCTCACATAGAAATGTTGGTGAACAGAAAATAAAAGGTGTCTGCTTTGGTTTTTTTCTCTACCTTCATCTTAATCCCTTTGCAACACCTTTGTGCAGATAAGCATGAGTACAATCTCTTAAAATTAAAAGCAAAATGCTTGGAAAATGGAAAACTCAAAGATGCTAATAACAAAGCACAGTGAATGAAAAGATCTACCCAAACTAGCAGCTGGCAGTATGGCAATTCAGACATTCAGCACGTGATACTTAAGTCCATCACACACATTTTATGATGTGCTTTTAAGCAGCAGTATTTTATATTTGTTGGTTTTGCTAGAGGGGAGATGGGGTTTGCAGAAAATACAAAGGAAGCAGTGTGCAGAAGTGATGTATGTGCTCCAAAGTAATGTTAAAATCAATTTCTGTTATACAGAGAATATATATGAGCTGATTCTATTTTGTTCTGTTTAAGCATGACTTAAAATATCTTCTTCACAAAATCACTTTAAGATGCCAGTGTGCGAGAATTCAGGCACATACTAATCTTCCACTAATACATGACAGATAAAATTTCATTTCTAAAAGGGCAAAGCCTGACACCATAGTACAAACACCTTATTTCAGAGTGGATAAAATAGAAGATGAAAGTTGCCCTTAACAGAAATCAAAATTGCTTAAAAGAGCAAAATCATTGCACTCTGACTTGACCATGTTTCAAAGTTTTGCACGTTGATACATTTAGTCCCTGCCTTTATATTTATTCAAAGTTCAAGAATTTTGTGATAATTCATCCACTTCCTCTTACATTGCCAATGACTGTTCAACTAAGTATTGGTTTTATGTAACCTGGATGTAATTCTCCTGTTGTCACTTCCTGGTTAAATTATCCAGTCAATAGCTAATACATTTGTTCCTGCATCAATTTTGTAATGAACACCTTTCCTGGTTTTTACATTGTCAATGAAACGGTTCCCCAGGAGTGAAAAGTCAGTCATTATTGAATAAAACCTTATCTGCATGACTACCAGAAAATTAATCTGAATTGGCCATTTGAATAGTAGAGCTAAACCAATTTAAGACCTTATTGTGGACACTTGTATTCAAAATTAAATTAGTGTTAATTTGATTTTATTTCCTTCACTTCACAATATGATAACACTTTGTTGCACCACTTTCTACTGTAAGTCTAACAGACTTTTTAATGGGCAGAAAAATAGGCTGTAGGAAGGGGCACTACTTATTCAATGCAAATCATTCCAGTTGTAATTAAATTAAAGATGAAGAAAAGTATATGGGGTAATCAGCTATTGAATGTGAAAATGCAAAATGTGAAATTGAGGTCTTGACCACTTTGCATAAAAGTATGTCCATACTACATCTCTGACGTACTGTTGTTGTTTCCAGTGGAGAATAGTCTTCCCACCTGATTAAACTTTTGTGGATTGTTTTTGAGTTTCACACCAGGGCACTTTCTTTTCAGCTTGTAATTATCCATTCTCCATTTTTTGCATAAGTGGTGATTGCAAGTCATTCTGGTTTCTTCAAAAAAGCAGCTACAGAAGTACAAACTCTTACTGGCCTCATCCAAGAGAGACACTGGTCATCATGACAAAATATTCTGGCCTGTTTCTGACATGTGAGTTTATCAGAATATAACTGTGTTAGATGCTTCTTCTGCAAATCATAAATTTAATCAAGCCCTTTTTTAGCCTTTTTTATTAGAGCTAACTTATTCCACCTTCAGTCAGAAATTTGGTGTTTCTACCACTGGTTATACCCAAGGATTATTAATATTTGTGTCAAGTTCAATTTTATTTGGTGACTGTAGCAGGGATCAACCTTGTTTGATCCCTTGCTTTTTCTTTGGGGAAACTAATTCCAAATGATGCAGCTGAATTGAAGAAGTGAAAATTTAAATTTCTCTTCTCTGCTGGGTGAACGAGAATGCATCTTTATAGCAGGAATAGCAAACACTACATCTTGGCTTCCCATATTTTATTACTTGTCACCAGTAGTAAAACTTCAATGCTCTCAGCAACAGCATTTCTAGTAGGTTCTTTGGGGGTTTTGTAAACTCTCATATCTAAGAATTAGTAGTTCCATCCCAGAATTTGATAAAGGAATATTCTTCTGCTTTTATTAATTGATTTAATCTTTGCCTTGAATTTTGTCATAGATGGGTGAAAAAGAAATGTGTCTTCTGTTCCCCATTATTTCTATCTGTTCTCCCTGCCTGGTTCTAAGTGTCCAGGTTCTTCAAGTGTAGTTCATGTACTGTTTCTTTGCTTTGTCTGTATGTCAGATATTAACACCGAATTCATTTGTAAATCCCTCTGAAGGCTACAAATGGAAAATTAGTTGACAGTATTAATATTGTCTTATTTGGCCTGAGATATAAAAATAATTTTGTTCAAGGCTTTTTACAACATCCCTCACCAAAGAACATTATCTTCTTGTGAGCTGCCCCAGTTAGCTTTGGGTTAGAGACTGAGAGGCTTTTCCACTCATCGCCTTCTTCAACCCGAGAGCCACCACTTTTTCTCTTGCCTGTCAGACTGAGTGATATAGGACAGAAATATGCTCTCAGCTTCCTCCATCAAGTTAACTGTTTTACTTGGTTTTTTGCATCTCCTTCATAACTTTTTCCCTTTGTCCTCTCATCCCTGGTAAGGCACACAGTAAACATCAAAAACATGTTTTACCTTCCTGTCACTTCTACAAACACAGCTTCTACAAAAATCCTGGAAATGTGTCTAGTGAGAAAAATGGGCCTAGACAGAAAATCCCTTCCTTCTAGCCTATCTAGACGTGTTTTCTTTCCCACAATGACTGCCATGTTGAAAGCAGGACTAGCTGTAGAGGTTAGAGGCAGATTTCTTGAGAACAGTAGGACAGGGGTGCCTTGAGCTTCTCCCAGGTATGATGGTTCTGCACAAATCCCCTGCCCACGGGTGGTCATAGGTGTAGCTGGTAGAGACAGTGCATAACCCCTACAAAAAAGTTCATCCATGCAAGAGGAAGAGGAGAGCCAGCACCCTGCTGTGTGCTACATGTTGGTGAAGGAATTTTGTTTAACACCAGCTCCCTTAGCACTCTCCTTTTCTTCATTCTAAATTCAGTAAATGCAAAAATCTGTCTTGTCCTGTCGCCATAATTAGCTGGGTCAGCAATGGATATCAGCAATGAATTTAGGGATTTAGTAAAGTTGTTACTAATTATTAGAATACTTTTTGCCACCTCCCCTCTCCTGGCAGCATCACAGGGAGGAAGGTATGGTTATTTCAAGGCCTTTTGACATGGGGCTTCTGTGAGACATTCAAGCAACTAACCTCTATCATGCTTGCTTTTTTTTTTTTTTTCCACTTATAGAGCCAGTTCTGGTCATATCTACAAAACATTTAAAATGCCTATAAAATTTATAGGACATTAAAATGACATATTTCCAAGGTGTCTTTTTATTATTGCTCTGTGTTGGCCATGGGCATGCCCACTATGTTATAGAACTATTCAGCAGATCTGCCCAGATGATGATCATGATGCTTTTTCAAAAAAGCACTTTGGATTTAGAATAATAACAACAATCTGCCACAAGACAAATGTTGATGAAAAGAGGATGCCAGAAACAGAAAATGTGACAGAGCTGGAATTTCTGTTAGCAGAGCTGTGTGTGCAGCAGTGTTATTCATACTTAGAAATGCAATCTCCTTCAGATAGCACTGCCTTCTGATATGCAGTGTGGGCCTCATCTAAAGCCTATTTAATTCAGTGGACTGATTCCCAACGACTTTAATGGGCTTTGGATTACACTCTAATTGCACTGATGTTCCTTTTAGTAAAGCTCTTAGTTATAATGAAACTCAACAATGCTGTTTGTTTTTCCCTCATTTCCAGGTGTTAATATTTTCACTCCTGCCATCTAAGCAAAGCCTTAATTATCAGGGAGGAGAAGGAAAAACCCACTTTTTTCACCAACTGCAGTGATCTGCTGTACATAGATCACTAATGCTCAGTGCTGAGTCACAGCAAGCAAGGTGTTGATTATCATGTAAAGGTGGTTAATAAAAGCAAAAGTGCAGTGGCATTTCAAGCCTGATTTGACAAGAAATGTCTCCATGCATGAATGCCCACTCTAGTGAGAGAACCCAGAGTACCTGTGAAATAGGAAATGACCGAATATGAAATGGGACCAGAGTTCAGAGGAAGGAAAGATCTTAAGAGAATCAACGAGGGAATTTCTCCTTTGTCTGTACAAACATAAAGAAAACAGTTCATAGTTCAGAGGGGCACTGACAGTTTCTAGAATTTTTCTCTAAAAAGTAAAAACCACAAAAATCTTTCCCTGGTATGCCTGTTTTGAACTGGTCCAGTAAATGCTGGGGTAAATTGCCCTTCCCTCCCTGGTGGGCAGCACCCATGAGGACAGGGCTGTATCCTTCCACTATAAACAAAAGGTAGATAAGATGTCCTGTGCCTATTCCTGTAAAGTAGGATTTCTGACAAAATACCAGCATTTATGTCATTAAATTCTCATCTGACAACTAAAATCATCTTCCCACTAGTGAGATGGTGTACTCCCGTGACAGCTACTTGCTAACTAAACATATTGACACAAGTTTCCTATAAATTAATTAACTGCTTAAGCAAATTAAACAGATGGAAAATGGGGAATCAGCTATGGGGGGGGAGGGAGGAATGGACAGTCAGGGACACACATAGGCACACTGCTGATGACAGCACTCTCTTTCTCTTCCTGTGGTCTTCTCCTCTGTAAACAGAGAATATAGAGTTTTGTTCATTCAATAAACACTGTGGCCCAGCTGAAGTCAAGTGGTAGAGACCAATGAAAGTGGATGAACCATAGAATTTGTTTTAGGTTCTGACTATAAGCAACAGATTTAAGCAAACTAAAAATTAGAGGGAAAGTCAAGGTCCATAAATACTGAAAACTGGGAAATGTTCCTTTTATGTGTTTTCTTCAAAATAAGGGCATTTTTTTCTTTTACCTTGAACAGAGTATTTTTCCTCATTTAAAGATTATTTAATTTCTTTGAGCCTGTTTCAAATGAAAAATTGATTTCAAAATAAAAATTCAGAAATGTTCTCTTAGAAAATGTCAAAGTGACAGATTTTGGTATTTCCATAAAGGAATATTTCAATTTCAAATTATGCCAAAACAAAATGTTTCATTTTTTGAATAAAAATATTTTCATAGATTTGATTATTAAAGTATGAGCAGAAAGCATCTTATATACTCTGGCAGGTAACAAACTTTTTGAAGAGTTTGAATTTCCACTCTGTACTTCAAAGTTTGTTCAGAAAAAGGATATGTATTCTGTACACTATTTCTAATCACAGACTGTAAAGCATGCAATAATTTCTGTAGACAGAAAAAAAAATAGAAATTCCAGAATCTGAAAAACCTTAAAAAATGAAAAAAATCTCCCTAAAGTACAAATAAATCAAATATCTCCAAGAGTTAAAAAGTTTAATGAAGACTTACATCTTCAACATCTTTATGGGATGAAAAATACCAGTAAAGGATGTTTCAGCAGCTAAGCATCTCTCTGCATCTCAACGATAACTGTTGTTATTGTTCTTATAGCAGGAAGACACAGTATCTTCTGATAAGACCTTTCTATGATTTTCTGTGTCCCAGTTACTTGGTTTTAGCTGTGTGCAATGCCTGCATTAAGCTGTAATTCTGATTCACCTAAGGAATTGTATAGTGTAGTAACTATTGTTTAATACAGTTTTTCAGCTTTTAGTATAGCAGTTGTTCTCATAAAACAAATAATTTATTTATCAGTAATATTGTATAAAACTACAATAAATTGTTTCTAAAAATTTGTTTAATTTTTAAGCAGTTTAGAAAAGACACTGACTTTCCCAGTTTTCATAGGAAATTTTCTATCTCCTGCTTTTTTGCTGTATATACTATGCAGTAGCTGTGTAAGCTATGCCCATCTCAGTGAAATGTACTTCAAACTTGAAATCCCACATATAACACCTTGATGTCTTAGATTTTTATTACTTACCTACTTGTGTATGCCATACCCTTCATGCACCTAATCCTTCAAATATTAAGACAACCATGCAATATTTACTCATTTTAGCTGTCTTTTTGGTATGTGATGCTGGGCAGGAACTAAATTGTCAACCCTAGCCTAAACAAATTAGGCTTCAAGAAAAACTTATAGTTCAATTTCTGTTTCAGCCATAATAATTTTCAAATGTTTCCACCAAAAAAAAAAATTAAATTAAGTTACCATGGAAATCTTTGTTTTCAGTCCTGTATGTAAATATTCATCACTTCAGTTGTCTCCTACTTTGCCTATACTGCATCACCAGGCTTTTTTCTGACAGTCACTTGCTTTCCCTCCCATGACCTGCAGCACTTTATTGTCATTTGCGCTCACTTAAAGTGCACCAGTGGTGTCTCTTTTGCAGCCAGCTAGGGCTTCTGAATAGATAATTTACACATTCCTTTGGTCTATGCTTGCCCTGGCAGCTTTTGTCTTTAAATGCTGCTCTGTCAGTGGAAGCTGCAAGAAATAATCAAAGGCTTTCTACGTAAGGGATAACTGAAATCTTAAAAGTTCCATCTGATTTTAAAAGCATGAAAATATTTAGTTTAGTTAACATTGATAAGCTATATTTCCAGTAACACTGAAATGAGTAAAGGTCCCATGGTGCATCAGACACTGTTAGTATGGGTTTTGTTTGATCTTGGTCACAGATGTATTTTCTTCTAAAGTCTGAGTGTAATTTACTTGTCAGGTTGAACGGTCAGAGAGAAAGTTGTTCATTGACCCAAAGAAATGTATCGTGTCTTCATGATGGTGAAGAACATAAAAGAGTCTCCTTCTTGGGAAATATTAGAGTTGATAGGGAGTGTTTGAAGAATAATGTGTCAAAGAGACTGACAGCAACATGGACAAAAGGAGGAAGGGAAATAGAAGATGAGAGGCTGAATTTGTTCTCTTTGGGATTTCACATTTAGGAATTTTAACAAAGAAAGGGTCATTATCTGGGCAGCATAACTTCCTGGACCCATCCTTTATCTCTTCTTGTCCTTTTATGTAATTGAAAAAAAAGGGGTCTTTCACACAGACACACAGTAGAGGAACTGGAGGAAACACGATGGACAGAGGAGAAAATCCCTGTGGCAGCTTTTCAGTGCTTCTCATGGGGCAGGATGTGGCAACCTCTCAGTTGCACCCAAGGTTCACTGCCCTTTAGAGTCTCGCTGCCCTTCTGAAGCTGGGAACTTTTTGTTGCACTCTTCTCTCTCTCTCTTTTTCTTTTTTGCTAGTTGATAGTCTTCTCAAGAACCGTGCTAATTCTTTCCACAAGCTGTTTGATCTGAGGCTACTCATTTCCTAATCCAGCACTACTTAATCAAAGAGAAATTCGACTCATTTTTCATAACCCAATTGTATTATACATTAAACCTGATATTTACTACACTGTATGAAGTCCACACAGGTTTGTTGTTTGCTTTCTTTTCTATGGATGGGGTCATTGGATTGTACATCCCCGTAATACCAGCTATGAAAGGCAAATAAGCTCTGAAGTTACCTGATATTCTGCTGGCATTTTATTTATTATTTCTCTCCTTGGCCTCTTCCTTAACCCTACCCACCTTAAACTTAGCCTAATTCAAATCCTCACCTCTTGTCTGTCTTCAGTCTGGTGCATTTCTTCTGGCTTAGTACAAAAGAAACATCTCATATCTGAATGGTGAAGCACCTTGGATTGAGGTTGTCCTGCAGAGGGGATTTTGGCCATTGGAATAAAAAATGTGAGGAAGTGAGGTAGTTATGGCGCTAAAAGCAGGTTTGCAATGAAAAGATTCAAAGCAGGAATTAAGAACTACATTATTCACTCAAATCCTATGCAATTTCACAACCCAATTTTCCAGTTCTTATGATTAGCTTTGGGTAAGTAGTCTAATTCTTGTTATGCATCTCTGTAACTAAACAGTAGTATTTCCCCATTACAGTTATGATTGTGTCCTTTTTATGGATCAAAGTATACAAAATCAAAAAAAAAAAATCCATGATTGTAACAAGCATTAATACAGTAATGATGATATGATGGGATATATGTGGTGAGCTGCCCAGCTCCACACAGGAAAAAGTGAACCCAAGGAACAAAAAATTTATTTCAAACACAACAAGAGCCTGGATGAAGAGTCTCCTCTACATACAGCTCCAGTAGGCTGGTTGGCTGGTTTGGCAAAACAGCAGTTTGTGCTTCATTCAGAATTTCCAGAGTGTCTATGTTGTCAGTAATTTACCAGGTAAAAATACCTGAAGGACTGTAAGGTGTACACATACACATGTATGCACTTAGGTATTTGTGAAGTTTGCTGGGCTTGAGGACTGTAAAATCCAATAAAATTAAACACAAAAGAAAGCCATTTCCTTTACAACTTTCATTTGCAAATATTTAATAACTGTGTAGTAAATATTTACTAAAGAAAGTGACTAGCAAAATTCTATTCTGAAGTTTACAGTGCCAAATTTAGAGACTACTCAACCATTAAAGTGTGAAATAAGGCTGTTTCAGCCTTGATTTAAATGCAAATCTCAACCCAATCTTAACTAGGGAGTCATTAGTAATACACCATTATAAAAGAAATCATTCAGTGTATTTACAGTGTTCAGTCTTCCTCCCTCCGGGTACCATTCACCAGGAAGGACAGCTTTCTACCTGATAAGGCATTGGATAAGAGATGTTACTGGCCAAAATTCAACCCTCCAGTTTATAAAGTTTTTACACCCAATTCTCCTGTTTCTTCCAGATATATTTGTAACTGCTATATATGACTGATAATACAATTTATGTTGAAAAGTATTATCATTTATACCTCCTGTGTACCTTTGGAATGACCAATATTCATGCACAAATTAATTCATTTTTTTGAGTGTGTGTGTGAAGTACACAACAGTTTTCCTACAACATGTTAATTCAGAAATGCTCATGACAGAAGATGAGCCCTTTGTTTTGTCTGAGATTTTGGCTACAGATCATTTAGGGCAGTATTTTGGTCTACTGAACCGTTAAATTCAGCTCCACAGTACTGAGGAATCCAGGCATTTTAGTTTCTGGTCCAGGTAAACGAGATGTGTTAGAACTCCCCTTATTTTTAGACATGCACTTACAGATCTTTTTTCTCATCTTACCTGACAAATGTAGTGCAAACCCTTCTGACTGACTGCAAGTTTCCATTTATACAATGGTCCATCATACCATTTCTCATGGTCTTGATTATTTGCTATTGTTCAGTCCAGTTGTGAAACCAGCTTGCATGAAGGCAAGGCTTTAAACATAGATTTTTAAGTTTAATGCCCAATCAGTTTCATATGACATCTTAATTGGCTCTAGTACAATTTTTTTTTAGTGGATATAGGAGCAGTTTTAAGGACTGTTCATGAAATAAAAAAGAAATACTTTGATGTTATAAGAGAAAGGGTCTTGATCAGCAATCTACAGATTCCAGCCCTGATCTGATGTACATGAATGCTCAAAGGTCTCCCATGAAAGTGGTTTTGGGGCTTAATTATCTCTTAGAAGGAGATAAAAATGGTATCAAAGCAGGAGGGTCCCAGGTAAGACAGGTGTAAGCATTTAACCTCTCTCTCAGTTAAATACCTGGGATTCAGCTCTTATGAGCACAGAAGTATCATTCATTGAAAGCTCTGGGATGATGTAATTCAATCTCCCAGGCTGCAGGGCTGAGGCCTTAATCCAAGCTAAGTTTATAGAAGAAATGCTAGTACAAGTATCTGTGTGTCATAACACACACACATATATTCATATATGCACATATGTAAGGGAAAAAGAATTAAATATGTGTTGTCATTATTTCAGTGTTACTGGGAATAGCTGACAGTAGAGTTAAATAGAAACTTAAGGTAAACATGTGATCCTCATACATTGCCTGCATTGGAATGTAGATTTTAGCTTATTTTATAGTCTTTCATTATTTGAACTTATTTATTCATTTTTAATCAGTGTGCTTCCTTTTAGAATAGCTTTGTACTTTTCCTCCATGCCAACACTTTATACTCTATTTTAAAGTTCCTGATAGAAGTGAATATCTGATTATGGAAACCCACTGCAAAACACTGTCTGCTTACTCATTGGAAAAACAAATCAAGCATCCAAACATGATTTTTAATACAAGCTTGAGATCAAAGGACAAAGTGGCTATGTTCTTCAGAATACAGCAAAGAATCCTTATTTTAATGTATTTGAATAGGGCAGGTGGCACCAGCAAATTACATTACAGTCCCTGGGTAATGCAACAAGGAAAATAAGCAATAAAATACACCTTGTTCAAGCTCACAGCTACAGCAAATAGTTGGTTTTGTTTTAAAAAGCTCTGTCTCTATCAGTGTACTGTCATTAAAGACAAATTTTTCTTGGGACTTGCTCACATCTTACAACCTTTTCAAGTAGGGGTCCTACAAAGCTGTATCTTAGCTAAATCTTATTTAAAGATTTATTAGCAAGGTTTTCAGGTAGCAAGTAGAACACAGGCAGTGGTTTCTTATGGCCCCCCAATTTGTTCTGGGTGTGAATTTTGACATGTAGGATTCCATGAGAGTTTGGAATCATTCCAATGGGATGTATGATCCACGACAGCAATGGTCAGAGATAGTGCACCACCTGCACTCCCAGGAATTTTGAGTCCATAAGAGTGACCGGATTTCAGAGAAGGAGATGGGAAGGTAAAGCATCTACCAGGTCAAAAATAGCCTGAGTTGTTGGTCTTGACACAGTAGGAAATCTGGGGAAAGGACAGAAGCTAGGGTAGTGTCTGCAGAGACATAAAATTACCATGGCTTAGGTTCATTATAGGAAAGGAAATTATGCTCAGTTCACTGTGGGAAGACTTCTGCTGGGAGACTGAAATAAAAGACTCCATTATATCTTATCATTGTTTTTGCCAGAATTCAAAATTCTTCATGCATTGGAGAGAAAATGGGTCCAAACAACTACCAGAAATTACTGTTGTTTGGGGAAGGGAGAAGTGGGGATGATAGGAAGGCATGTCAGAGTTTCATAACATTTCTACAGCTTTTACTGGAAATGTCAATGTATATTGCTTTATTCCTGATCTAAAACTCACCCACATATGCAAGATGTGCTATAAAAGACCGAGCCATTAAAATAGATAAATAAATAAATAAAAGGCATTGAAACTGCACTTTATAAAAGTGAACTAAATCCAGTAAAATTTAACTTGACTCAGAGCCAAAACATTTTTTTCTTTGGACTTGGCTCCTAATTGAAGACAAAAATAAAACAGATGCTAGAAATGTCAATTAAACACATATTTCAATCTTTTTTTAACAGCTTTTAGCTCTTTATATATCATTATCCATCAGACTTCTGCTTTCAAATCAATACTAGTCCTTTTTATTTTATTTTTATTTTTTAAGTAAAGGAATTTTGTTTCTCCCATGGAGCATGACTCAGTGTATACACAATTAGTATGCCCTCACAAGACTCTTTTGCATGTCATTTTCCAGCATTTAATAATTTATTTTTTTAATCATATGAGTCCATTAGACCCATCATTTGTAAGTATTTCCATGATGTCTAGTGCAAATTACTGCTACCTCTACTGCTCACCTGCTTGCTGCTTTATTATAAATATGAATTATAGAGTTAGACCCTGTAATAGCTGCTCAGAAGACTCCTTGTAAGATGAGAACCTGAAGAAATTATACATAAGAGACTTCAACATTTTCATTGACTTTTCACTTCTTGTTCTATTTGTTTCCAGTTTTCTTGAACTAAACACTATGACCTCAGAAGTCTGGCTTATGTCTACTTGTTGTTACATGTGTCTTGTGAGGAAGATTTAACACTTTTCTAAAGAATTAGTACAACAAAACCTTAGAAAATATATACAAATTGCTCTTTTGGTTTTTGGGACTTGTTTTGAAGAAGAACTCTTGCAAAGTGTCAGTCAGGGTCTGTATTTGATCTTTCTGTTTCTGAAAGCATGGTTTTCTTCTTTGATAGAGTGGTTTGAAAGGTTTGACATTCAAAATGTTTACATGTTACAGGGCGCTCAGGTTAAGCTTTCTCCCTTTCCAGGGACCCCTGTGACTGGGATCTGATAAGTTTGGTCCCCTCCTTCCTGCCCCGATGGGGCTGGCGGAGAGCCAGAAAGCCCTTCCTGTCCAGAGCCTAGATAAGGCCATGTCCCTTCCTGGTTCTCTCTCTTTTCCCCTTCATCTCATGGAATAAACAGCTGGACAACTGTTTGTTTGGGAATTGGAGCTTCTTTTGGATCTTTGCCCAACTCCTGACCTGCCTTCCCTCAAGGTGCCCTATATCTGGGCTAGCCTGGTGACTGGGGGGCTGCGAGGTATAGGGGCGTCATTTACAGTCTGGCAGCTGGTTGTGTAAAAACACAGCTGAATTTGGTGATGAATTTTGTGCATGGTCTGTAGTGCTTCAGGGAGGGGAGGAGAGGCCGCACCTCCTTCCTTCCACCACTCCTGTGGGCAAAAAGCACTGCAGTCACACAGCAATCCACCACACTGCCTTGTAGCTCTGGGGAAAATTGGCCTGGAACCTCAAACTCTTATTTGCAGCTTTCCTATTCACAGCTGGAATAGCTGTGGGTTTGTTATTTGTAAAACATCCATGAATTTCACCACAAGCCTTTCTAGCAACCTTGGAGCATCTGTGAGTCCAACAGTTCCCGGGGTTTGGTCGCACGCCCGCGGCCGCTCCGGCTCAGCCGCGGTTACGCCGGCGGTGGCAGCGCGCTCCCGGAGCGCTCCCGCGCACGGCTCCGCGCACGCCGCTCCTTCCCAACGGGAAGGACGCTTTTATTGCTTCCAGTAAAAACTCCCAGCCAATGGTTTGGCTCCTGGCCAGTGTTTGCTGGCAGCTATCGATGTTTCAGTGTCAGCCATCGTTTCAGTCTAGTCTTTGCAGGCCACTCTGAAGCATACAAGGTGATTTTCTACCTTAAAAGAAAAAGAAGAAAAAGAAAACAAAAAAACAGTGTTTCCATTAGGAAGAGGGGAATGAACAAAGGCTGTGGAGAATTGAATGAATATCCAAGAAATGTTGTTCGAAGCTTATCTTCAAATGAGCAAATCAGCTCCAAAGTCCTTAATAAATGGCCTTATCAATAAAACTCAGAAGTTACAATTTATTTTTACAATGTGGATATATTTTAGGTTTTATTTAAAAGCTTTTACTGATAACTAAATCGTCATAATCAGTTACTAATTTTTAAGAAACACATCACATGTACAGATTGGTAAAATCTGTTTGAAGCTTTATTTAGTTGGTTCATTGTTAGAAAAGGGCAATAGAAAAAGAAGATCAGGATGACTTCACAGTCAGAGAGAATTCCTTGACTTTTCAAGAGTATCTATTGTTGTTTAAAATTACTAGCACAGGATATCTGAAGACCGTCATGTTCAGATATTAATTCAGAGACTTAGGAGCTTTCCTAGGTTTCATTGGAGTTTGCCTAAGACGAAATCTGACCATGAACTTTTCAGGTTTCATCCTGCAAGACACCAGGATGTATTTCTGTTTAGAAAACTTAAACAAAATTAATTAGTCTGTACTGTTGATCAGAGAAATATGGGGTCTTCCTCTGTGTGATGGAAAAGTTGTTGTTTCTCCATGCATTGGAACATGGAGAACATTTTACAACCTTTTCTTTTCAAGGATCCTACAAAGCTGTATCCTAGCTAAATCTTATTTAAATATTTAAAGAAACTTGCAATTTTATGATGAGAACTGCCAGGCCTGAAGTGTAATGGGTTCTCACTGATTTTAAGAGATTTTGCATTTGATGATTATGGAGTCATCATTCTCTTTATTCCCAAAAGATCAGTAGATTTTTTCCAAGGGAGGAAGTCACATCCTAAATGTTAGTTCATTATTTAAGATGCCTTAAACTTCTCAGGTGGCAGTGAGAGTTTAAAAGCAATTATTAAATTAAAAGGGGGATTTGGTTTTCATTTTCTTTTAATCTCTTTTTGTTATGGGTTATTTTATCATGGGAGGTAGCAAAATTCTCTTGTTATTCTTCTGTCTCCCTGGGCAGGAGGGAAAAGAATAAGACATATAGATCTTGTCCATACAGCCTTTGAAAAGAGCCATAAAACACTGGTGACATGCACCCTCTGTGAGACATATATTCCTTGAAACTGAAGCAAAATGGGAATGATACTTGCCTAAACACTTAGCTAGGAAAGAGCTTTTTGTTCTGTTGGACAGAGAAACTGTGCTACTGAAGTGAAGAGTTAGAATTTCCTATCTTAACATGTGTGACTTCCCTTTCCATATGTGACCAAATGTATTATTTTTTATTACTAATAGTAGCAGAAGTATTATGTTTTTATTTGTGCAGGACAAGTTTTCAAAAATATTGTGCTGTTCATTTCATTCTGGGCAGTGATCATCAAGCCCTTGTTGAGGGAACCATCAGTCTTCACTGGTTACACTGAATGTATTGTCTCTTTACTTCTGAACATACATATCAAGTATCTTCTCTGTTAATATTTGATATCAGCAGGAAGCACCACTACTTAAAAAAAAAAATACACTGTGTCATGTTTTTGGTTTTGTTTCTGTTCCTCATGTATATTACCCAAGAAGAAGCTTCAGTACTTAAAGTTCAGAGAGATGAAAATGACCAGCTGAGCAAAACCTGCCATGGTTTCATTTGTTTTAAATTAACAAAAACACAAACAAACAAACAAACAAACAAACAAAAACACAGAAACCAGAAACCCTCAGTCAATGTTTACTGTTTTATTCTAGTTTTGGTGTAATTTATGTTTGATATTAGGATACCTAGATTGATTGGATCATCTCAGATCATCTAACAGGGAAGGGGATCTATTTATTTATTTTGAAGTAGTCATTTATTTCCTTTTCTTTTCTATTCTTCAGGTCTATGTTCTGACCTTCCTCAGCTAAAGGTGTTGGATGGCTTAGCTTAAGTCCTCTGAGGAATTTTATATATCAGTTTTTGTATCAAAGACAATGCCAGAGAATTTAAATCACTTTTATTTCCAAGAGTTTTAATCTAGCTAAAACATTACATTAGGCATATGAGAACACATCGCATTTGTGTGTTTCTTCTTCCCCTCCACCCTCCCCAGCTAATATTTCTGTTATGCTGATATAAATGACTATACACTGTAAACATATAAAGGTATATTTGTTGCACCATTATCTTGCAATGCACTTTAACACAGGTGTTTAGCAGAATAGCTGGGTGGTGCCCATGGTTTCTGCCATTAGCAGAGTCCTTCTGGGCAGGTCACACACTGCCTGGCGCCCAGCTGGGTGCTGCAGCCCCAGCCCAGGGCGCAGCCAACATTCATTAATGACTCTGCACAGCTGCAGCACTGCAGCTCTTAAGACAATATCTGGGAGAAGTTTTTCATTTTTCTCAATGAATTAGCGGGCATTTCCATTTAGAAGATGAGGATTAAGAGGAACATCATAGCACAGGTATTATTAGACAAAAAAAATGGATATTAAGCCATTATTTGTGCATTAGCAAGTTTTCCCCAGGTAGGCTTTATCATTTCCAGACATTCTGTTTTGTGTTGTTCTTCTTTTTTTGCCTAATCACCTCTAAAATTATGAACACTCCAAGAATAAAACATCCTGAATAGTAAAGCAGCTTGAAATATTCATAACTAAGAATGCAACTGGTAATGCTCATAAACAAAGTTGTTTGGAGACCCCTTTATTAATTTTTAATTTATTTTCAGTCAATTCCTTATTACTTCCAAATTCCTGTAGGGGATTCTCTTAATTAGTCATGTGTAAAATATTCATTAAAAACAGCTTCCTATTTTCTTCTTTTATTGCAAATTTACATTTCTAATCTTATAACCAAAATAAATGCCATTGGGTAGAGAGACCACATTAATTTTGATCAAACCCTTGAAACAGAAACCCAGAGAACAAAAGATATGGCAAAAAAATCATAGTTACATTGTGCTTTCAACTCACTAGAAACAAGTATACATATTTTAAACTGTTGTCTTCAGATAGAAACAACAGATATTTTAGATTATTTTAGGAATTCTTGTTAGGGAAGAAAAAAGAAAACAACAAGCATATGGGAAATCACAGTCTCCCACTGGCATTTTCTGTGGGCACTCACCCTTCTGAATTTGATAAAGGTACTGTTTTTGAAATCTGGTCCCAAAATGGAGGCAAAAATATTTCGAAACAAATTGAAGTTTTTCTTCAACCTCACTTTTTATCTAATGATTAAATAGAGGAAATGTGCTCTTGTGATTTAGTTGGATCTCAGAGGTCTGAATTCAATTTTTCTTCTGATATATAGTCACTTCCTGGCAACTGCATCCCTCTGGACCTCAATTCTCTCCGTGTAAACCCTGACTCATATTTCTGTCCCTGTGAGTGCTTAGGTCTTATACTCAACTTTAAATATGTGATGAGGCCAGTGGAAAGGTTTTATTACTATTAGTACTAAAAATTGAACCTGTGCACAAATGTTTATGGGTCAGAAGCTTTGTGCTTGATATTCCAATGGGAAGGAAAAGGAGAAGTTTTTCTTTAAACTGTATCAAGATATGTGAACACCACTGTGTTTAGACGACAATCTTGTAATATTGTGTTTATATTATTGCATTTATATTATGGTATGCTATTATATAAGTCCCTTCTCTGGAAGTAAGGTTAAACCAATATTTCTCCTTTTTCCCATCTGCTTTGCTCTCTGTCAGCATAAGCATACAGGAATAATTCCAACAAACCTGTAAGCATCAATAAATGTTGTGTGTGCAGACCAGAAGCCAAGCCCACAGCCTGGCATAGATCTCCATAAAATCAGGGGTGATTATTTCCTCCCAATGGGGCACATCTCCCACTGATATAAGGCATATGGTTAATTTGCTAAAATAAAGCCAACTTGGTTTCTTTGTCTTTTTTTGTCAGGATGGCTGACACCCCAAAAAAAAAGTTATTATTTTTCTTCATTTTCCCAGAGAATAAACACTAAAAATGCAGGGGAGATACTCTGGAAATAGTACCTACTGTTGAGAAGAAAATTCTGTGAAATAAATAATATTGTGACTTTGGCAAAATATTGTCCAAAGTCACCGCCTTGACTCTTATCTCTTTCTACATTAAATTCAGAGAGGCTGATCCAGTTTCCTGCCAGGAAGAGGAGCCAGGAAAAAGTAAAAACACATCCTGTTAGAGGTATGGGAATACAAAATTTTATATGCATAAAGGGAAAATCAAGAAAATATTGAACAACAAAGGCTGTTATTCCAATCCTAGCAGATCTTGACTGGAACTGGAATGACTGATTTCTGAATGAACATACTTAGGCAAATCAGCTCAGCTTTGCCACTGCCAGCATTTCTGGGTTTGAAGTCTTTCTTCCCCCGTCAAACCAATCCAGTTGTAAGAAAGTAGGGCTGGTACAGAGCATTCATAAGGTGATCCGTTCTCTTATGAACTGTTATCTGTCCTTCCACCAGTATCCTGAGCAGATATGGTGACCAGCGTGGGAAATAGTAAGACAAAGAGTCCCAAGGCTATTCACTACCTGAGGAGAAGCAGCTGAGATTCAGTGCAGAAGTAAAAATGGCAGGGCTATTGAATGTTCCCCCTCTCCAAGTGCAAATTAATTATTTCAATCTCCAAAGTAATGTACTTTGCTCTTCTCTAAATCCTAGCCTGGGCATTAAAGTGGAGGACAAAGAATAGGGCTATGTGGAATGGAGCTGCTGGCAGGGAAAGTAGAGCCTTTGTAAGACTCTTGTGGAGAAAGAGGCTCAATGGCATTTTGGCTAGAGAAATCTGCATTTCATGTTAAATTTCCATTTCAGGAACCACTTTTCCCTTTGTGATGTCATTTACAAAAAATTCACTGGACATAAAATGCGTATTTTGTGGTATTCTAAATGTAATTTAGGCCATTTAGAATTGCTTTGAAGCTTCTCTCCGAACTGGGAACGCTGCTGACCTGAATTCTCCACTCAGTACTGCACACAGCCTGTCACACTCCTGGAAGCGGTGAGAAACTGCTTCTGCTTGGTGGTCCCTTGTACTCAGACCAAGCTGAATACACATTACTATGCAATAAGCATAGCTTATGTCCCCCTGTATTCATTCCAGGAGAAACCTGGCTTTTCAATGGCCATTTTATGTGTATTCTTCCACTTCTTTACTCACTACTTTTCCCCTATCACTATATTTGTAATCATTTCCTAAGTAACACTTAAAAATTGTTTTCTAAATTGTGACTCACTATCTCTTCCATTCCTTGACATAAGAGCTCATAACTGCTGCTCCATCAATACCCAGAGTCCCCCTCAGATGATTTTAATGTATATAACAGTAACTCTAAGGAAATATTTATTGCTGCTCCCAATTCCAACAATAGATTTGGCCAAGACCAAATTAATCACTCTCTTAAAATCACTAGAGATTATGTAGTACAGTGCTGGCTGAGCTGAACCATGACTCAGCCTGATAATACTCTATCTGAAAACTAATCACCACCCACCATATCATCATCTTGAGCCAGCAATTCATCTCCATTATCTCAGTGGCTCCTCTGATTGCAACTAGATCAAAACATCTTGCTGCAGTCCAGATTAATTTTACCTCATCCTTTTTTGCCCAGTTCAGTATGTGGAAAAAGTCGATCGTTGATGTTAGCCTGAGTTCAGCAAACGCAAGCTGATTCCACTGAGATGCTTTCTGCTCCATCAGTTCCCATAAATTAATTCCTCTGTGATCTTTTCAGGTTCTTCACCTGGAACAAAAGCCAGGTTAAAAGTTTACATATCCTGGTCACTCATTCTTTCCTCTCTGTTTAAACTTGAGCAGTACATTTTGTTTAATATTTGGGTGGTGGAGCCTTACCTGCAAAATCAGTCAGATGCCCCTGCTATCATCTCTGCTAGTTCCGTCTCCCCAAGCAGCAAAACCCTTCAGATCCTGAAGTATTCTTTGGTTAACTTAGGTACATGTTTACATTCCCTTCACTGAAGATCAGTTTTACATTTTCCCTTTGTTTTTTGGGTTTTGTATGAAATACATTTTTGCTTCTGGTTAATTCCCATTATAAGTATGAAGAGAAGTGTTTACAAAGTAGTTTTGCCATGCCTCAGTCCTTGGTGATTGTTTCTCCTTCTCTGTTATTCAAAAATATTACTCACTCTTTTGTTTTTCTTTCCCCTGGACATTTTTGAAAATTCTATTCTTTTTTCTTTAATATCACTGCATAGGAGCTGATTATATTTTGAAGAATTTCATTTTCCTCCTTCAGTTCTTGACTGCTAGCAGGTATTTTAGATGTAGGGGCATTTTTAATCACACTCTCTCTCTTAAGAAGCCTTATGCAAATGTGTTCTGTACTTAATACGCTTCTGTTCTGAGGAAAGTTTTTAATGTTCCAGTTAAAATTCTTCAAATACAAAACTCACAATACAAAAATATTAAATAATAGAAAGTGTGACTTTGCATCACAGCAAAAGTTTTAATAAGGGACTTCCATAGGTCTCAATGAAATAATTAAGGAGCCATGGAATATATTATTCCTATGGCAAAGTGGCAAAGTACATCTCTTTGGAGACATTGTGTAGGTATTTACACAGAAACTGAGACAAGTTCCAATTAGGCTCACATTTTGATTCCTTTGCCCTTTTAATCTGGTCAGCCAGTACAGGGACAAGTAGGGTTGAGGGTAAGAATGTCTGCTTCAGCTCTCTGTTTGGGGTTTGGTGGAGATTTTCCAATTTTTCCATTTCTCAATGTTTTCTGTGTATTGCTAATTTCTTTTACCTACCTCTTTACTCCTGATTTCATACTAGTGTGCTAGGACGATAATTGTGCTGGGAATTTTATACAAAACACATGCTAATTTTTTTCAATGATATTGTGCATATGCTGTAGGCTATAATTGTTTTGGAAGATTGCACTGAATTAGAAAGAGTACTTCGATTCAAAATGAGACAATATTGTGCCCTCTAGGACTCTCAAGATGTATATTTAGATCCTGCCTTGACAAAGGCTTTCAACATAACCTTGGCATGTCCCCTCATCTCCCTGTTCTTCATGTTTCCAGCTACCCAGCCAAGAGAGAAATACTCCCCATCTCTTTGGGGTAGACTATAGAATGCTTTGGTATTTTGCACAATTTTTTCCCCAGAACAATAATTTCAATTTTAGTGGGATATCTTTGATACATGGAAACTCTGCCAAAGGCAATTTTTTCTTCTAGCACTGGACCTCATTAGATGCTTAAGAGGTTTATAAAGGTTTAGCCAAAATAATTTCAGTGCTTATGACATATGTTGTCTCCAAGAAAACCCTAGATAAATTTGCAACTAATATGTCCTAATTAGAAGCTGTAATTGAATGATGTTATGCTCTGAAATGAAAACTATCCAATAATTTTCTTATGAAAAGGCATAAATGTTGAGCTTTTTCCCTGTAAGCTTGGATCCTTTCCTTTAGCTCATGAGATCATTGTCCAGTTGTTTTCTTTCACAAGTGTATATCCCTGTTATGAGAAAGCATGTTATTTCTATCCTAAGTGCTTAATATACCATATTGTAAATACTTTCCCAAAAGAATCAATCTTCAGCCTTAAAGGTTATTTCACTTTAGTGTGCAATATACCACAATTTCTGCTGTTTGATCCATTTGAGCCAGGGAGTTGCTAAGATTATACATGGTTTATACTGCATGGATTTTTAATGTTTCACACATTAGCTTTTAAAAATTGCCTTCATATTCCCTATATTGATTTTTGTGGCTCTCAACATACAGCACCCGCTGAGTGGCTTTGCCAAACTCTCCTGATGAAAAGATGATATAGGAATCCTCAGCAGGGGCAAAGACAATCATAGATTAAAAAATCTAGCATTCAGTTGACCATTTTTCTTAAGCCTCGTTGTAAGATTTTTCTTTTTTTTTTAGTTCTTTTTATGATGGCATGCACAGTATAACTGCCTAAGGGCATGCTTATTATAGACTGTATTTTAAAGCTGATTAAAAATAAATTCTCCATGCCTGTCTGAAACATATTCCACAGAGAATCTTTTTTCATATTGGACGAGTAAAAGGATCTGTTGCTTATGTTCACCTTTTACCTCAGCCCACATTTAGAAATTCGCATCAAATTTCCATTACACTTCGTTTATTATCCAGTCTTTCTACTTTCATCAGAGGAAGCATTATAATGACTGTGACTTTGAAAACTTTTATAATTAATGTGTGCATGTATACATATATATTTATATATTATTATATTTTATTCATACTCTATATAAAAATTAGGCTATCAAGTCTGACAGAATGATCTTGGTACCATAATAAACAGACCTCTCTTCACAATCATTCTGTAGCACACAGGACTTGGCAAACTGTCAGATGGCAAGATGAAGAGGTAAAGAGCAGAATCTGCAAATTCTGGCTGTGCACATGGGAATAGGTTCTGGGCTTTCCAAGAACTCGTGGAGAAAATGAAACTTGGCAAGATCCATTCGGAAATTCATTTCATCTGTTTTCATTTTGCACTGTCTGTCATCTAGTTTTTGATCACTAAATGAAAAAGAAAAATGAAGTTCTGCCATATGCATTCTATAAATTTCAATTTAGCTATCAGGTGTCACACCTGCCACAATTTTGCTTTTTGCTGCATTTCAGACAAGAGACATAATCATTTGTTTGCGTTACCAATGTTGGTTCAGGAAAGTTTATTTGTGGTGGTATTTGCAGTAAATCTGCTCATTTCCAACCACTGCTGTATAAACCTACCACTTGAAATATAGACAGTTATGTCAGCCTGTATAGGAAACACTGCACAGTGTTAATTAAAGGGCTCTATTTGTGATCTCTGCTCCTCCACTGAAATTCCCTGAACCCTGAAACTGGCTGCTAGGACATTTTGAACACTCTACAGGTCTCGGGCCCAGTTCCTCTGCATGGGAGGAGAGGTTTGCATGTCCTGTTTCTGCTCTGCTGCTCCGAGCAGGCATCGCCCCGCAAGGACAGGTGACAGCCGTGTTCCCTGTCCTCCCCCTCCCAGGGACTCCTCCTTTTTAGAAGAGGTCAGTGATGGGCTCTTGGGAGTGTGGCCATGCCAAATGTCACTCACTGCAGTTGCTGTGGCCATGAAACCTTGGCTGGAGCCTTCCTCATCACCTACAGCCCCAGCACGGCTCTGGGCTTTGCTCCTGTGCTGCTGCCCATGCCCAGCCAGCCTCAATGCACCTGCACTGTAACTCACTTCCATTTAATATGTCACTCACTTCCATTTAATATGTCCAAATACCTTAGAAGGAAGACTCTGTGCAGGGTAAATTTATGCTGTTATTAGCCAGCAGGATTAAAAGCAGCAAGTTATCTCTCCATGAGCTGTCAAATATATTTATGCTGGAGCCCCTTCCCCAGTCATGTTTATTTTTTTCTATAGAAAAACATAAAAAGTAAAGTTGAAAAATTCATAAATAATCTCCTTGCCAAGTACCAGGAGAAAGTAGGGGTAGGTCAAGTTTGTTGGAAAACACTGATTGGGTGGCAATGAATTTTTCCTTGGCTCCATTTCAATTTTTCTGAATTGTTTGGGTCAAGAAGAGATTGATGGAAATTTAATAAAAACTGAAATAGAAGTCAAAGTGCTTTGCTCTGATTCAATATCTTGATATTCCAGTATTCCAAATTGAAAGGATTTTTCTACTTGAAGGTCTTTTTTCTTTACCATTTTAATTTTTAAACCGCTATCTTATGTTTTCAGGTAGTTCAGGCTTTCTCTTTCTGACTCAGGTGGTTTGAAACTGTTTCAGACTTTTTGGAATTGCTGTAAAATCAGAAAAGGTTCATGTGCTTTTACACAGAGTAGAAATATAAGCCTATTGAATTAATTTTTTATTTCCTTTTTTGATACTCTCTTCTTTATAGAATAAATATTTGAGCCACAATGTAAGACCAGGTATGTAATGCAAAGTACAAGAGCTATCTATTAAATTCTATTGCAGTAATAAAGCACAAACCATATATAGGTGTCTTACTAATGAAACAACATGATACTATGTGCCATGCTGTATACATGGGTATTTTTACTTTGGATCACAGGATCATAAAGTATTTTTTATTTTTTAAAGTTTGGGAGCAGGATGGAAGATTAACAAAAGCATTCTAGTTTGGCTTAATTTATACCATAATTTTTAATGGCATTTCATTTTAGAGTTTTATATTTGCCCTTGGATAGGTAAGGAATTTACAGACTCTCAATTAATTACAGTAATTTTGTAAAGTTCCCATATATGTTCTGATAAATGTTGGTCCGGGATATGAGAAAATATAATTTACATTGAGGGAATGAGGCAGAGGATTCACAGGGTGACAGTGAACATCTGTAGAGTGACTTACTGGATATATAATTTTGAAACTAACCTACTTGAGTTATAATGAGAAAACAGCTGTGGGGGAAGTTGTCATGTTAAGCATTAAGCTTGAGCATACTGATAAGCAGAGGGGCTGATACCTACCTCACACACATACACCCATACACTCTGTCATACTTATCTAAAGGGAAGCACATCTCTCAGTGCAGGATTCATAAATTTGTTAGCTTCTTAGAGCAGAAATTTGGAAAAATGTTGATGACATTTAAACAGCAATTAGCCAGACTTTATTCTTTTTTTCTCTTATTCTTTCTCTTTGATTTCTTGGTATTTTACAACCTATGTTTGTTACAATTTATTGTAATTTCTTTCATGGAGAGATGGTAAACCTCTATATGTCCCTGCTCTTCAGTGGCTGTCAGCCTCAGTCCTGCTGCTGCACAGCTCTGCAGCCTCGGCAGCTCAGCTGTGCCAGCAGAGCCAGCCCCACTGACAGGCACCTTCCTGCTCACCTTGTGAGTCACACTCTGTTGTGTACCTTTCATAGGAAATCTACTTTACTGTAAAAATATACAGTGTTTTATACCTGCATCTCTATGGAAGCTGAAGCACCATATAGCTATTAATAAAACTGTTGGGAGTCAAGTATATCAGAGGGTGTATCTCTGGCTTTTTTAGAAACTGACAGATTTAATCAATTAAACTCCAATGCCCTATTCATAGCTCAGGTTTTTTATGGTACAAAGATTTGCATTCCAATTAGTGCTTGCAAAAAATTTTTCATGTTAACCTGATCAGTAGTATTTCCCCCTCCTTGGTGTCTATCTTATTCCATTGAGACTGCAGCAATGTGTCAGGAAGAGCATCTCTGTTACCTTCTGATTGAACAAAACTCCCTTAGGGTTCCTTTGAAATCTTGAGGGCTTGTCACTTGAGGCATTATTTTTTTAAGCATGAACAAATCTTGTCAGCCTAAGCTGAGAAATCAGCTGTATTTTATCAGCACTTTGGGATCAAACTTCATGTTCAGTATTCAGCACTGGGTGCTGTGTGTGAGACAAAACCTAGAGGTTACACTGTGCTTTAGGAAGACCACCTCTGGTGACAGGGGGATCAGTTTATTACTGTTTCCAGAATACTTTTACAAAAAAAAAAAAAAAATCAGATATTTTTGCTAGTGTGCTATATGAAGTGCTTAATATCTTTCAACACTTGCTTATTTATGTAGGCATATTATGTTGAACTAACTACAACTTCTTTGACTTAAAGTGCCTTGAATCCACACACAACTTTTTAAAGAGAATTAATTGGCATCATAGGTCTTTTGTAATTAATCCTCCTTAAGGGTGAGGTAATGCTGCTTTGCAGCAGGTCTATCGCTTACCCAATTACTCACTGATTGCTCTGCACTCTAGTCTTCCATCTGGACATCTGTAGAGCTCTGGGACTCAAATAGCTGCATGCTCAGTCCCATCTGGAAGGGTGTCACAAAAGCAAATGTCTACAAGATGTTGTTGGAATAAATAAAACTGAGATGGTAATTCCTGCTCCTACTCCCTGTGCCAAGTCACAGGAAAAATATTCTGTGGTAGTGACTGAAGACAAGAGAGGACCAAGCCTCAGTCAGTGCTCCCAATACCTTCCTGTTTTCTTGGAAAACTGAGATCACTTTGGCAAGATGTTCTATCACTGCACACTTCCAGTGTGCTTAACACACTGGAAAGTTTCTCAAAAATTGTTGAAGCCAAACAGGAACCCAAGAAAAGGTGACAAATTCCCATGATACCATAATGAGAGAAAAACAACCTTTCTACATAACTGCTGAAATCTTACCAAGAGGAGACTTTCAACAGTGCTCATAAACTATATGACCTTGCAGACAATGAGCTCTTTGTGCACATCATTTCTGTGTATGTGTTGTGGAATTTGTAAAAGTCAGGGCTGGAGTTTGGCTCCCAAGACTGAGCTGTGTACAGTGCTATAGTGCAGACAGATAGCACTGGATCAGAAATGCTGCATTGATAGGCTAATGTTCAAAGTAGGAGCACTTTTTAAGAAAATGTAATAATTTTAAAACACTCTTTATACTGTGGGTGCAGAACGAGACGTGTGGGAGGACTGCTCATGGCAAAACAGACAGTCTGTTTTAGCATGCTCATTTCAAGACAGATTTTATCTAGTGAATTGTCCAGGTCTTCTTCCATTTCTGAGGCAATCATTTCCCACCCAGGGAAGCACAGTGTGTTACAGACCTAGCCAAATGTCCTTAATGTCTGTAGGGGACATCCATAATACCCAGTACGTTCCCCGCTTGTTGCTGCAGCTTTTTAAGCTTTTACTTCTTCAGTATTTTAGGCATGAAGGGTTTTAATTACAGGGAGAAAAAGGTTTTCATGTGGATATACCTTCAAATGGGCACCAAAAAGCTTAATAGGATCATCACCTTCTCTGGCATAAAAATCTTCAGCAGTGCTTTTCCTCTCAGGAATTCATCCTACCAGATAGTGACAGCTTGCCAAGGAAAGCAGCAATGTTGCACTTTCTGAATGCACTTGCAGAGGGAGGCCTCCAAAGAAAAAATAAAACAAAACAAAACAAACAAACAAACAAACAAACAAACACAACCCAAAACAAAAATTCCAAAACCAAAACTACCAAAACCACAACAAACTACACACTGTTTCTTACTTCATTCTCCAGATTTCTTTCTTCTGAAATCATAATGTTGCTCCTCCAAAGCTACATGGGTAAATCCATCTGACTGCATGATTGCCAATACAAGGCATTATCCTGCTCATATTAAAGACTGCTGGAAGTGAGCAGTGTGTCTTCCAGGCTGCTCTCATGGCAGTTTAGAAATGGAGCTGGCAAAACACAGCTGAGTTATGGGAAAAGCATCATGGCAGTTTAACTCAGCCAGTCTCAGGCCCACTGCCAGTTGTAGGAGGAAGCCCATAAAGCACGGTGAGAAAAATCACAAAGCTGACACGCAAAAGTTTGTACTGGGTTCCTTGCCAAAATTGCCAACTATGAAGTAAAAAAAAACAGAATCTGTAAATGAAATGGTTAACCTAGGAATTTCTGTAAACAAGCTCTAGGTAGTGGAGTGGAAGCTCCTTCTTCCATTTAACATAATCCAGGACAGACTTCTTTGCCTCATTCTAAAATTCTCGTGTAGACAAACCTAATACACTAAAAAAATAACAAGATAGCTTAAAGTTTAGAAGGCATTATTTTTATGTAGAGTAGCTTAAGTCAGTTTCTTTCAGCCTTTCATACCTTACATCAGAGGGAAAAATAATAAAAAATTGTTATTTAATCTAGTATCATGAGCACATAGATAAATACATATTTTAAAGAAATGCTTAAAGCATTTTTTTCTTGTAATGTAGACCAGTGTGAGAACCCTGAGAAAAGAATAAATTACAAGCATGTATAGCAACCACAGTTCAGTTTAAAAACCATGCAAAAGCCAAGCATGAAGGGGGGAGTTAAAGGATTATATGTGGAAGAAGTAACCCTAAAATTTGTATTATTTTAGGTTTAAGTCCCACCATTATAATTGTTTTAATGGTGTTTTTATATGCTGTTGAGTAACAGTTTGTCCACACCCTGGCTTTTATCGAAGGAGCTGCTTGCACAGAGATTGTGCTGACAATAACCACTAATAGAGCTATGGTCACTTTATTAAACAGTTTGGAGGCTTAATTTAGGTGACATTTAAAACTGAAATTTCAAGTATGTTATTCTGTCCTGTTCTCTCTTGCTATTGTTCAGTAAAATACTGTATTCAAGGAAATCCATGAAATTACAATTCAAAGACTGTGATAAGAATGGATTATTTTTGTACCATTTTTAGCTCTCATTACAATTTTTGTTGCAAGACTAAGTCTACAGATTGAATATAAAGTATATCAAGCTTTAAATTTGGTGATAAGTCATTGTTAGGACAGAGAATTTTGTGATAACACAGGCAGTAGATTAATCCACTCTGATGACAGCCCTGCAAGTCTATGAGGAACAGAACAGAGCAAGATTTACCCGTTGCATTGACAAGGACAGTGAGGGGAATGGGAAATGGAACAAAATTAGTCCATTTGCATGACAGCCTAAGACTATAATCATATGGTTCCACTCAAATCCTACAGTAATGGAACATAAAGAAAAAAGCATGAATAAGGCACATCATTTAAAACTATATTGTACTCATCAACCTTTCCAGTGTCTGTAGAAAACATAATCAGAGAGGAAAAATTAATTTCAGCCTGCTAAATTGCACTGTAAATAGAGAAGAGATACAACAGAATTGTTCAAAAAAACTTATTCAGGTGACTTTCTTAAGTTTGGATAAATTTGATCTGCTCTGTATTCACTAAAATGAGACTATCAGACTAAATCCCCAGCTTGCATAAAGCAGCATAGTTCCTGTGACTTCCGTGAACTCGAAATCTCAAAATCTCCAAGGAAACCCTCTTCTTGATAGGGAGGCTTCAAAAATATTGAAATAAAAGATAATTCAAGATACCTAGGGGAGAATTTTTAAAATTAAGATTGACAAACAATGTGAAATACAGACTAGCAAATGTATACATTTATCTTCTGAATCCCTGTAGTTCCCTGAAACACAGTGGAATTTCTCACAAGCATCCACTTTTGCACCCAGATGTTTCTAGGATCATGTCTCTGAGGCTAGAGGGAAGGGCTTTGTGAGCTGAAATCCAGCATATCATCACTTGAATTAATTATAGCAACTGTGATAAGTGTAAGGGTTATAGCATATCTACTACATAATGCATATACTATACATATGTAGTTGGTTTATTCTTTAAGTAATTAATCTGCAAACTAAGGTATGAGCACCAAGTAAATATGATGTCATTATTGGAAAGCTCTTAAATGCTTTGTCTAAAGGTCAAAGTCAGAATTACATTAATTTAGTCATGAACCTTTGCACTTTTTCATCTAAACAATGGAATCTCATTTTAATTTCCTTTCTTTTTCCACTTTAAATACAGGCATTTCTGAGCAGGAAGTTGCATATGACTATCTGCACGTCTCCTTTCCTGCAATCTTATGAAAAAAGCTGTATCATATGGTATAATCAGCACTGGCTGGGCCACATACATACAGCAGCAGTGTGTTTTGAAAATGTTTTAAATATTTAATCTGAAAACATCTGATCTAGTAAGTGAAGACTTCGATGTACTAGTGAAAGGAGTTCATGAACAGATTTATTGTATTCCAGTTCTTTTAAAGAACAAGTCCTAGAGTTATGCATGAGCAAAATTTCCACTAAATTTAGCTTGCAGGCAGGAGTTTATTCAGGAAATGCCTACCACACCTGGGTGTTCACAGACAGAACTACCTATGACTGAGGCAAGCACATATTTCTTGCTGCTTTTTAAGTTCTGCAAACCATTCAGTCCTGTTTTTGTCATTATACTAATGCATGGAGCAGACCTTAAAACAATTTTGGCTAATCACCCAAAAGACCAAATTGTCCACTCTGAGTATGTGTGTGTGACATTGTGTTCACGTGGAGCTAAATGTGGAGCATAGATCTGAATTTACTGAAGCAACTTAAGGGGTTCTTTTCCTTATATGCACACTTAACAGAGTATTGATACAATTTTTTTAAAAATTAGGAATAAAGTATGGGGGCAATCAAACTGCTCACCAGCCACCTCCATTCAACCCCTTCTTGCCTTTTGGAAGACAAATCAGTGTATTCAAATGATGTTTCTCATGTACTGTGTCACAGTTCTGCAGATTGCCTGCCTCATTCACAAGCCTTGCTTCTTTTTCTCTCTTTTCAGCATCTCCATGGATTTGAAAGATAACCTTCATCTAGGTTAGCACTGCTGTGCAACTCATAACAGAATTTCTAACAGACTGAATGGGTTCTTAACTGCTATTATAAAAATAGCTCATTCTTTTATGGTCTTCACTTATGACACATCTCATTATGTTGTTACAGAAATGCACAGGGCAGTGTTTAAAAAGGAGTTGTGTTTGGTGTAAGCAGTGCAACCTCTGCTGTACGAGCGAGGGAGGCTTCTGGAAATGGCAAAAGTGGCCAGGGGCTCCTGAGGTGCCCAAAGCTTGGCCCGGGTGTGCAGCTGCAGAGCAGAGCAGGGCAGCAGCCTGGGAATGGCTCAGCTGACCAGGGCCAGGCAGTGCCAATGCTGGCAGCGAGCCCGCGATGCCCTACCAGGCAGGACTGGACCAGAATGCCAGGATGCATGGAATAGCCAATCCAGAAGCCAGACTAGCTGGAAACGCAGTCAGGAGGCAATGCAGATGGCAGCAGAAGGCTGCAGCTCTCTGCCTGGCGCTGGGTGAGCGCCGGTGCAGATGTTGGACGGGGTATGTCAGAAATGCAGCCCTCTCCTCTCTTGTCTTGTGTCAGATTGTCTCTGCATGAGAAAGGAATAGGTCTTTCAAATATACTCTTAGCTTCTGGGATTTTGTCCCCTTTCTAGAAATATCTCCTCTACTCCCAAAATGTGAATTTTTTCTAGAAACATGCAGGTGGAAATTTTTGAAGAGATTATTTGTATATGGGAATAAAATGTGAATCTTCTGCATGCATTTACATTAGTAAATCTTTAGCACTCAGTTGTTTGCAGAAAGTGAACAAGGGCTGGTCACAAATGCTGTGAAAATGGGATTTGCTTTTAACTGTAAATGAATATTCATGAATAATTTCCTCCACTATTTGCTCACCACTCATATTTAATGATATGAGAAATGGAATGAATAACAAGGTGCTGAAATTTGCTGACAATACAAAATTATTTAAGTTAATATAAACCAAGGAGCAAAGTAAGGAATTTCAGGAGGAGCTAATAAAACCTGAGTGACTGACTAACAAGATACCAGATGAAGCTCACTGCAGACAAGTACAAGATAATGAACGCTGCAAGAAATCATTTAAACTGCTTGTTCATGTTGATGGGGTGTGAATTAGCCCTAACCTTTGGGTTAGGATGGATGAACTATCCAGCAGCAGAGAGAAAGGAAAAATGCTATAAACCAGGGGGGAGGGTAAATCCAGAGCAGAAATAACTCTTCAGTCCTACTCCAGCCATGAGCAGGGCTAGAGTAAGATAGAAATAGTGACCCCTAGATCTGTAAGGAGGAGTCCAAGCTGGGAAACAATAATCACTAGATTTATTTATTTGTACTTAATTTCTCTTTTGGGGGATAAAATTACATTAATTTCAGTTAAAAGGCACCTCTGAAAGGACAAAGTCAAACAATTCCAGGTGAAATGGCCAGTACACATGAGAAGAAGTCAGAAGGATGCAAGTTAAACTTGCAAGTTTACTTTCAAAGTCAAGAGAGTGTCAAGAGCACCAGCGCCATACAAAATATGCAGCTCTCTCAGGGGCCTATTTTGTTTCTTCAAGACATGCCACAATGCAAGGTCTAGCATGAGAGAACAGACATAAAGTTTTAGTAATGAGTTTATGGGCTTATATAAGGATGCTAACTACTTCAGCATCCTTCAGATTTTCATTTTAAACTGTTCCAACAGAACTTGCTAGCACTCAGCCACTTGTGCCCCAACACCAGAGAAACATGACCCATGTTTAGCATGAGTGAGGGAGAATATGGCTCTAAGTCACTGGTCCAAACAAAAATGTCTGAACTTTTCCTTAGCTGCTAGGAACTCTCTGCTTTGTAGTACTGGGGTCCGGGAAAAGCCCTTTCTGGAGTCAGTGCATGTGAATAACAGAGTTTACCAAGTGACTGGTGTGGTAGAAGAGAAACTGGATAATAGCAGGGTTGCCTGAGGACCTGTGCCTCCTGTCCATGCTCTCTCTCAAAGCATTATCCTTGCTGTCATTGTAAGGAGGAACTTCACTTATACTCCATGTGCTACAGCAAAGTTTTCTCCAAACATTACAACTTCCCAGCAAATTCTCATGTTCCTGAAACCTTTAAGGAAGGAGATGATATCACAGAGAAGGAATACTGCAGAATAATTGTTTTATTGGCCCATGCACCATAGAGTACTTTCTGCCCGGGAAGGGATAATGCAAGAAGTCAGATTGTATGATTGTTGTTTGCAATGCAGATGTTTGGGTTTGACTTAAAGCACTCTTGGCAGTTCATACGATGAACTTTCCACTCTGGGTCCTAAATGATCATTCATTATTTTCCTCCTCTGTGTATTATTTTGTTTCCTGTCATGGTCCTCAAATATTTTTCGTTCTTCGAGACTTCTCAGATAGGAAATGCACAAATTCTTGAGGAGTTACTGGGAGAAAGGATGACGGGGTGGTAAGGAAGCAAAGAGGGCAGGGGGAAGAAGGCTCTGGCCTTGGCAGGACTGTGAGAAGTGAGGCAGAACACAGCAGCAGCAGAGAGCCAGAACTTCTGTGAACTGTTACCCAGGACATCTGTAATTGTGAGGGACTGAGAGGATGGAAAAGAGCATCTTCTTTTCTAGTATTGTGTAACCTCATTCTGACCACACTTCTGTCCATCCCTGTGGACATATTTAGCTGGTCACACCACCTCCTCTGATCCCTTTGACCTGCATTTCTGCGAGATACACCCCATGGCACATCAAGGTTCCTGGGAATGGAGGGCCAAATCCCAATGTCCTTGCTTAGCATCAAGTCATTCTTCAATAGACGTTGAAGTTAATTGATAAGACTCCAAAACCATGTCATAAATTTACCAGTTTTAAGAGTGTTACCTGAGGAGAAAATATTCAAGATGGCTTTTGTGGGGTATTGCTCTGCTGAGAGACTGACTGGGGGGGGGCATTGAGAGGGTAAACACCTGGACAGGTCAGGACAGGGATTGCCAGTCTAGGGCTCTGTGGCAGGCAGAGGAGAAGTGTCAGAACTCTTCTCCCATGTGAAAACCACAAAGATGTGATCGTGGGTCTGTAGGACCCAGTCTGCTCGTCTGGTGGTTCAGATGTTAGCCCTGCACTGTAAAAGCCCTTTGCTTCTGCTGCTCTGGTATAAAATGAGTGTATTAAAAGAAACTGGTAGTCTGGCATTTCATTGGTGTCATTATTTATGGAGTTCACTCTGTTTCTCCTGCAGAAATGAGACTATTGTTACAATTTCACTGTAGCATGACCAGGAGAACACAAACAGACATGGAGACTGAATTACTTTATCCCTTTTAGCTTTGGGGAACTTTATACTCAATCTGTACATATCTGCTGTATTATAACAGATGCAGAAACAGAGCCCGATTTCAGGGCAGTGAATCTGGCTTTCAGAAACATTACATTCACTTTAAATTCCCTTATTTCATGACTTCATCTGAGGTAAAACAAAGAGAAAAAAGGAACTGGCTCTGAGCACTGAATTGTGCCATTTCCTTCAGATGGACATAGCTACGCAGATTTAGGAGGATGTGTGCATGCATATGTTTATGTGAGTTTGTGTGTTTATTGCTTCAGAACTGCCTAGAGTTACATCATCCCAAGAGATCTATTCAGCCTTGTATGCTCAGATGGAATATGATGTTTGCACATAAAATGATAAGGATTTGTAAAGCACTCAGACAGGAAGGTGAGGTGAGACAGTTATAAAACAGATGCTGACACTACTTTTGAGCTTGAGCCCTCTGAGATAGGCTGCCCTGTGATTGAGTAGCCTGTGTTTGAAAAATACTTTCCATGGATTTTTTTTATTTGAAAATAATTTTAACTAATAATGGAAATTCATTATTTTGATCTGACATTTAAGTACATTTTCCATTGTATCCAGATTTCAGTGACTAGAAGAAAAAAACCTATAATTTTCCTAGTGACAAAGATAAATGAAACATTTCTGAAGTATCATAAAGACCATCTAAATTTTTGAAATGATAGGACTTGATTTGAAATCAATAAATAAATTTGATATTAAAAAAATCACAGCAAGCATCAGAGAAAAAACTTTACCCAATGCATCTGTCTGGTTTACATTATCTTTTCTTTTTGGCAAGAAACAAGAAACTCAACAGTCATTTGTCATAAAAAAACAGCAAAGACTGAAAGGAAAGATCATGATCATAATTATCATAATTTTTATTGTTGGTATTAAATACTTATTATCCCAATTCAGTAATTGATACATGTGTGTACTTATGTGATAGAGATAAATGTTTGTGTTGCATGCACATGCCTTTGGCTATTCTGCACATACAGGATTATACCATGATGGGTTAGATACTGGCATTTGAAGGTGCTGAAAATACACAGAACTCAACACCAAGGAGGCTGAAGATTTCTAAACCCTACCCAGGGTATTCAGGACCTCTCAATCTGATACAGCCTCTCACCATCTCCTTTGAGGATGATCTGTTGTGGTCTGAAGGTGGTGTCTGCAAACTATGGCAAACTGCAAGTTTGGTGAGATTCTTTCTTATATATTCAGCTAGTAGTCCAAATTTGATTACACCAAACAATATCTTTAATACAGCAGATCATGCTTCTGTTCATTTAAAAAAACACAGCAAATATTAGCTCTGTTTGGTTTTTCCTCCTTTGTTGGCGATATAGGCAGTTCTGGAATGCAAGCAGTGCTCTGTATTTATCTACATTTATCTTTTAAAAGCTACATAAGATTGAGCTCTAGAAAGCTATGAGCTGTGCATGTTATTTTCACAGCATTGTCTGCACAATCAGCATCCTAATTACCTTCAAAATAACTATGAATAGTTTTTTTCATGATACAAAGCTTGGAAAATACCCAATAATTTATAAAAGCAGACTGATGTCTTCCCATCAGTTCACAGGCAAAAAGCAACAGCTTGAGAATTCTACAGTCTCATGTAAGTTGTTATAATCACAGTGATCAGTAATCAGAAATGTGTGGTTTGAAGTCAAGCATTTTAGCCTGTGTACATTCATTTACTTATGCCTTCCTAACTCAGTCTTGCAAAGATAAATGAGCCCATTTATAAAATTAGCAACACAGTTAAGTATAGAACTGGGGCTTTGCACTCCATGGATAAGAATGGAAAGACTGACTTTTGAAATATTTCCACAAACCATTTATTTTTAATGTTTCTTAATGATGGATTCTGCAGTACTGGCATTCCATATTTTTGTATCCATTTTATTTAGCTTAGACATATTCTCCACTTTTTCAGGAATATGCACATTTGTGCATGTCCCTTCTCCCTGCCTATAAAGACAGGTACCCATCAATACTTCAGTTTTGTCACACCTCAATATTTTTTTTTCAGTATTTCTTGAAATTTTTGACAGCACAAATTTGAAAATGTCTTCTTTTCATGTGTTCACTTGCTCATCTCCACTTGTTTAACTCCTGTCCCTGTATGCCAATAGATATTATCAGTAAATCCTTCTGGTTTAATCTCCAAAATGTCTCAGAAATCTCTTCTTTCCTCCTCATTCTCCCCATAAAATCTTTGTCAAGTCCATCCTTCTCCACATCCATTCCTATTGTGACCTTGCTGTCTTCAGCCTCTAAATGACACTCACATTAGCCAGTTTTTAAAGCAGTGTAATGCAAAAGTAATCCACTGCTCCCAGTATTGAGATCTCATTAAGATATTCCTAAATCCCTCTTCTTCACTGTCTCCCTATTGCCTTCTAAATCTGATCGAAGCTCCTTTTATCACCGAGTTGCTCTTGACCTAGCCTACCTTCTCCTGTCCTTGCTCTGTTCTTCCTCATCCTTCTTCTTTATGTGCTCCCTCCTCACCCACGGTGCAAACCCTTTCCAGCTGGAGCCGTGCAGTGCCTCGGATGTCACCCACCACACCTGTGAGAGCAGCGAGTTGGTCAGCAGCCCTGCTCCAGATGGAAACACCCTGATGTGCTTGGCATAGTCCCCCTTGTAAGTTTGAATCATTGACCAGTGAAGAGGTGTTATCACGTGCCTTTTTAACAAAAAGAAAAGGAGGCATTCATATCCAAATAGTAAGATTATGGGGTATTTTTCTGAGTCATCCACAATTTCCCCTGTATCTTTAGACCTTGAATCAGAAAAGGAATTAGGTTTTTACTATAAATTTACTATCACTGGGGTTATGAATTTGTTCTCCAACCAGTCTATCTGGACATCTCTTACAGAATGCTGGTTGAAAGACAAAGTTGAAATATACATCTCTGAGTGGTAAAAATGTGTTTCCAACTCTTAAGACCTGAATCTTAGGTTGTAACTTCTTGCTCTCTTGCTTACTGTTAAAATCTTTTAGCTTGATTTTGGGGAGTAATAAGACACAGAACAATAACATTTATTTTCTGCACTATAGGTTTTCATCTCCTATTATTCCACTGAAGTTTAGCAGCAGGATTTGTAAGTTAGTACAGACCAGCTGAGCTTATAATACATGCCAGCACAAGGGACAGGACAAGATGTGTAGATCAAAGCTGTCCTCAGGTCATCTGATTTTTGTTCCTCTGTGACTCCATGCAGTAGATTATGGGAAAACTTAAGAAAACAAACAAATTCCTAGTCTCTTCCTCTCATACCCTTTAAGTCCTCCCCCCATCACAAAGTCAAACAGGAGGAAAAAAGTCTTTCTACACCTGGACCCTTTGTTCATTACTCTGTAGTTCATCAGAAATTAACATCCGGTTCCTGGAGCTTCCTCTCTGTTTGCCAAGGTGCTCCAGAAGTACTTTATGCCAACCAGACACCTACGTGCTATTTCTACATGCTTCACACCTCCCTGGTCTGAATAGAGTTTTACCCACTGAACTCCAGCCAGCAGTGATCATGAGGCTGGAAAATGGTGGTGAGAAAATAGTTCCTAAAAAGTTTAGAAAAAAATGTCGCCAGATCTAGAGATAATTCCCAAGAGCAGACTGACATTTTCCCATCAGGTACCTACCAAAGTCCCAGCCTCAAAACTTTCTAGTCAGACACGATATATTTTGTCACAGTGACATTCCAAAGTGTTTTATTTACCTTAGAGAGATTCTCCATTCTCCCAGCAGCATGGCTGTTTGTGCACATCCCTCAGCTTGCATCTACAGGGACGGGCACACACCATTGCTTCAGTTTTACAGTGCTTTCCAAATGAGATCATCATCCCCAGAAAGCTGGGCAATGACTGTAGGCACATTGTCCCTGGCAAGAGTAGAGAAAATATTGGCATATCAATTAATTATACAAGTGCACGAAGTCTCTTCAGGATGCTATAATGAAAATAGAGCTGCTCTCGACTTAAACACAAAGACATGCCAAGTGCTGTATTGAACATGTCCTATTACACAACCCATGAACTCATAGAAATTTGGTCTCCTTCAGTTCCTGAGTTTCCTGCCTCTTTCCTCCCTGCCTATGTCTTTGTTTTCCTCACAAAGTGGAGTTCAGTGATTTCCTGTACCTCCCTTACATCCCATTACCCTTAAAGCAACATTGCTTGACTGCAGTAAAGATCCATCTCAGAACTGAAGAAAGGAGTAAGAACAGCTGCAGCTAGCCAAGACTGATTCCAACAGAAAGAGTCTCAGGGCTCACATGTACTCATGTCAGCAGGAAAAGGTGGAAGGAAGCAAGTACACCGTCACCTCTGAGCTCGTAAACACCGAGCAAGTTACCCTTCTCCCCCACCTCTTCCTCACCCTCCCTCATCTGCTCCACCTGCTGCCCCTGCACTGCCAGCGGGCTGCAGTCACCCCTTCCAGCCCCACCCTGCCCCTGCCCCAGCCACTCTCCCAAACAGCTCCATGCTCCTCTAACCTCCTCACCCCGGAATCCTCTCTGATATCCTCTGCAACACGCAACCTCTTGTTTCCCTTTTGCTTTCTCATTGCTTTCCTTTTTGCCAGAAGACCAGGTCCTCAGCCCCTCCTGACCCTTCCTGTCCTGCCTGGGAGCCTTTTGGAAGCGTGAGGCTTGGGACAAAGGGCAGTGCCAGGGCTGTGCCTGTACCAGGACATCGCTTTCCCGATAGTCATATGTGCGTATTTTGCACATGGTCATATATTTCAAAGCAGGGAGTTTTTTTCTCTGACACAGGGGCTCTGCACCAGGCACTGCACAGCAACGGCATCACCAATGAAACTGCTTCCATTCCTAGGTAGGTGAAACCTCTGTCTCTGGGGAGTGTGTGGCAGGTGAGAAGGGAGTGGGATCTGACAAGGAGAATTTATTATATTGGGGGTGGTTGAGAGCTGCTGGGCACACAGGACTGGAAATCCCTGTAGCTCCGATCAGTGGCTGCTGCTGCTGGGTTTGGTAATTGCATGGTTAGTATCATCCCACAGCCAAACTCCCAAATGCCTGTCTATGTCACTGCGGCTTGTGTACTGAAAAAAAAAACCCAGAAACATTGTGAGTTTCTCTGCATTTGTTTTGGGGTTTTTTCCTTCTCTCTCTCCATCTGCTTAGGAAATTTTTAGATTTCACATGGTGAAAACAGTAAAATTACAACAGAATCAACAGGTTTCTGTTTTAATCCCTGTGGAAGACAGTCTCTTTCTCACAAACACAGAGAAAATGTGAAATTTGTTGATATCTAAGTTGACTTGGATTATATATAATTATTTCAAAATTGTGTGTAATTTTAATTCTTTTGAATTTTTCCTAAAGTCTTAATTTTTCCAAGAAAACAACATCTTGTTTTCTGAGATCTTGAGATTTCATGCCGCAATGAAACTGTAACACCAGGCTAGCAAACATCCAGAATGACATTTAGGTAGGGAAAAGCAGAACTGCAGGGAAAGACAGCACCCAGAAGGATCTTTGTGTTTTGCAATTTTCACTACATCCTGCTAACCATTTGTAAAATACAAAGTAAAAAACTTACTTTCCTTTCTGAGTTAAATGCCTTATATCTGATTAATTATAGGGTGTGTGTGATAGTACAGTGATCTGTAAGCTTTCTCAAAAGAAGAGAGTCCTTTATTTCTTTGTGTTGAAAACCATATGCATTCATACAATGGGAAAGTAGTTATGGTGTTTTGAGAGATTAAATTTAAATAATTTGCCACACCATAAATAGCTTTTAAACCATGCTATCATAATGATGTGTGTGGCATTTAATCTTAATCTACCAGACCATGCCTATGTGTTAGCTTCAGAAGTAAGGGAGTGCTTATAAAAATAAAAAGTGTGGTCAGGGGAACCCTTTTTCACGGTTTTCCCTCAGATATGTTGGGCACTTTGTATTACACTCCCTACATAATTCAGAGTGCAAATAAATGCCTGGGCTTTACTGGAAACTACTAGAGAGCTTTGAAAGCCATCCAAATGTTTCCCTCTGATCACTGAGTAACTTCTATGCAGTTTACCAATTTTATACTCATTGAGAATACATTTGAGTTGTTTACCTGTGGTGTCTGCTATTCTGCCAAAGATGCCCCTGTAGCCCTTGCCTTATCCTGCAGTACAACTGAGTCTGTGATGATGTTTACTGGAATACACCCATTTTGTGGAAACCTTTGGCCCAGATCTTGTTTTAGAGCTCAGAATAAATGTTTTAGATAATGAAACAAGTCTGATTTTCCTTTGTTCCAGTTTTGATTTCCAGTCTGCTGGACTATGGCTGCACTTCTCCAAGCTGCAACATGACATGCCACAAAGACGCCAGGTGTGAAGTTCAGGGTGGGACAACAGGCTGCTATTGCTCCCAAGGATACACAGGAAATGGCATAACAGTCTGTAAAGGTAAACAGACTTTACCTATACGATTTTTTGTTATGTGCTCACTTGAAAAACTTACCCAAGAGCCCACTAGCTCAAGGATTAAACTTTATGTCACAGCAGTGTCCTACACTAACATGTCTTCAAAGCCAAAAACGTTAATATTTTCTGAGAAATTGTACAAATTATGCTCAGCTTGGTGTTTTGATACAGTTTGCCATGTATCTCAGTTGAATATGGCCTGTTTTCCAACTTTTCTTTTCCATGAGACCTGCTACCTAATCTTTGCTGATTTACCTTCAGCAATTTCCCTGGTGACTCAGGTTTTCTGAAGTTAGGGCTGGTGTGGTGGCCACTGCACAGCCCTCAGCTCCCTGCCTCACACACACAGCACTTGGCCACTCTTCCCAGCAGCTCATCACCACCAAGAAACAGCTCCTGGGCTGCTCTAGGAAACCAAGGAGGTGTGTATGCCACAGAGACATGCCAGTGTTGATTTTTCTACTACAGCTTCTTGCCAGAGAAATATGCCATAAATCCTATGAAGCAATCTACTTTAGGATGACTCTGTCTTTCATCTAAAGAAAAGGATATTTCCCCACCTTCATATTTGAGTTGTCTATCACTATGAATAGCTCTAATATTTATTTTCACTGTTAAGTATGGCTATATCCATACCTATGGCTATGTCTGCAGACAGACTGAAATGAATATTGTCAGTTTTCAGTATCCTGAGATGTAGTCATGAGAAGTAACCATCTACCAGGTCAGGTTTTGTGTTTCAAGCATCTTGGGAAATTTAGCAGTTACTACTTAGCAGTAATCCTTTGGTTTGGTATGAGTGTAGGAAAGCAGCCCACAGGTATTTTGAATTTTTGTAGCTTATTTGACCTTCTGTGCTTGGAAGCATCTTTGTTTAAGAAGATTTAGAATTCAAAAGCCTTTTTTTCTAACGCCTTCTTTTTTTTGTTTATAAGGTGGGAATGTTTAAAGGGAAATATAGATGGCTAAAATAACAAAAAAGGAGGAATAACAAAATCATAGAATAATTTGGTTTGGAAGAGATTTCTGTAGGTCGTCTGGTCCAGCTCCCCACTCAGAGCACGTTCACCTTGGAGCAGGTAGCTTAGGGCTTTTACCAGCTGAGTTCTGAGTATCTCCAAGGATGAAACCTGCACTCTGGGCCCTTGTTCCAGTGCCTGAACAATTGTGAAAGTGATTTTTCTGATATCTAGTTGACGTTTCTCTTGCAGCTTGTAACTTTTCCTTCCCATGTGCACTTTACCACTGTACATTTTTAATAATAGTTTAGCTTCATCTCCTCCATAAGCCCTCATGACCTCCCATTAAGTAGTGTAGGCAGCATTATTATTTGCCCTTTGCCTTTCCTTCTAAAGTCTAAACAAACACTGTTCTGTCAGTCTTCTTTGCATCAAGTTTCATGTAGTTTCTAAATATATTACTTGAATTGAAGGCTAACCTTGCTGTGATAGGTTAATCTTTATTTGTCTATCAAGCTGGTCAAAAGAAAGAAAGAAATGGCTTTCAAAACATTGGTTTTGCTCTTCCACTAGTTCAGTTGGAGTACCATGAAAGACAGCTGGTTTGAACAATAAATGCACATCATATTTGCAGAGTCAAGGGCCAACACTTGTGAATAATGCAGAGAAAGAAGAAAAACAAGTCAATTTTAGCAATACTGCCTGGTATAAATCAAACTAGCATTTACTTACCTAGCATCATCTGGTACCCACTACATTGTCTAGAAAGTCTGTGATTATGGATAATCAATTAAATTTGCAGTAAGGATACCTGTTGTTCTCTCTGCCATGATTGATGCTTTTATACCCATCCATTATATATGCACCTATTATAATGTTATTAAATCCACATTTCTGAGGACAGATTTATCTTACCTTCCATGCTCTTTTTTTTTTCTCATATAATACCTTTTTGTTACTTTCCGTTTTACCTGTATTTTCTTAGATAAATATACATTCAAATTCCATAAAAACATTTATTGAGCAGTTAAATAAAATTCAGTGCAGTGAAATATGCATTCACAAATCTTGTTAATCCATTAATTGTTTATTAAGAATTATACTCAGTGTTTAAAAACTCAGTCTTTAAAATAAATTTTCCAAAGTCAGTCCAGGCAAACAAGATACTAGGTGTATTTGTGGTGCATTGCAGTCAAGTGGCAATAGTTTGAAGCAAGTCTCATGTCTGGAGACCAACATTTTCCCTGGTAAAATACCTCAACAGCCACCAAAGTCACTTACCCTCCAGCAAAGCAGCAAAGCTTATATCAGAACTGTGTGGCTGCTGGCCCTGAAAGAGAGACAAGGTTTCTCTAGGGTAGCATGTAACATGGTGCATTGCTAATATTGTGCAGTAGTCCTCTAATAGCATAAAAAATTAACCAGAATTTTAATTGGGTAGGTTCTATAAAGGATTGGAAATGTTGGCTACACCCTATCATGAATAGTTTAAAGCAGTGAAAACGTAAAGCAAAGCCTCAGTTGTTTAATGATGTATGAGATCTTGCTGTTCTGTGTGGCAAAAGCAGCAGGTGTATCTGCTGTTCTAGAGATAGCTGCCCATTTTTATTCAGTTAATAATCTTAGACTTTTACAATGATAGTGCAGCCACCTTCAAAGGAGGTCATCAATTATGTGCTAATACAGGCATTTTCGAAAAGGCTTATGTAGTACATTATGTTTACATATTTGCCCTTTTTTGTTATTTAGATAGGCTGTGAGAGTCATAATTACTGTTAACAGCATTAGTAATTTTGTGTAACGTAGAACCAACTACTTCACTGTGGTTATCCTGGTAGACAATTAAACCAGAACAACCATTGTTTTGAGACTTTATTCTGAAACAAGCAATTCAAATTCTTCCTCCTTATAAACATGTTGAACAGAAAATGTTAGTTTTCAGGTTAGTCCTCTTAAGCTTTCACAGCTGAGAAACTCTTCATTTTTATTTATAGGTGCATTCTTACAGTCAAAGGTTTACATTTATTTCTCTACTTTCACTTGCTTGTAACATCTTTTAAATACTTGTAAAAGATATTTCTTTGCTAGCCCTGTCTTTTCACTGTGACACACTTAGGCATTTTCCCTTGAGTTTTCTGTGCTGCAAAAGGCAATAATGTCCTCTTACATTTATTTCCTAGCACCATTATTGATGAATCATGAATCACTGATGTCAACATACCTTAGGAATGGGGTTTGTTAGTTTTGACTTTGCTCCCTTTGCCAGCTGGCTAAGTGACTGCAGAGAGCTCAAGATTATTGGATTTGCTGTGTATAGATAAAGACACATAGATATGAATTTAATTTCCTGGTGTCAAAGTCATGGCTTTTAAAATAATTACCCTTTTACAATCTTTCCCACAAGATTTCAACCACTTTAAATTAGGTCATGTTTTGGACTTTCTGAAGGCATACTTTGGCCACTCTAACAAAAAGCTAATCCTCTTCATAATCTCATTGTCTTCAGCAAGAATATATGCAGGAATGCACATAGTTGGGAGAAAAACTGATTGTGATATCTGGCCTCTTTTATATATTGGAATTATAACTTACAGAGCAATAAATCCCCTCTGTGCAGTATCTTCCAGAAAGCCGTAAATGAGTCACCTTGTCAGCTTTACACCTCTGAGGTACAAAATACTGTCCCAGTCTCCTTACCTTTTCTTTTGTATTTATATTCCTTGCTTTATGTAGTATTAAATAAGAGAAAATGACCTTTGAAAGTACATCTATTTGCTTTTTAGGGCTATTCTTGGGCAGATGTGTATTCTGCTTGTAATGCACAAGGCTTTATCTTCACAATATCATACACCTAATTAAAGTAGCATGGGCTAAAGCTCTTGGCATAAAAATAAAGATATATCCAGAAACAACTCATTTATAGACAAGTTAACTTCCTCTCATGCAAAAATCCCATGGATTTTTTACAGATAAATAGAATATATTTGCCATATGTAAATGTATTTCTTTATATAAGAAGAGCTGGACATATAAATTAGGTGTTGTTCATAATTCCAGCTTTCTTCTGAAAGAAAATTAAAGGAAATGAACAAAATTTTAGATCCCTTAAAAAAGATAAGGGTAGAAGTAAAACTTCATAGAAGCCAATATTTTATTTTTAAAACAAAGAGGAAAATGAGTTGGCATCAGTGATGCTTTCCTAAGCAGCTCTGCTGTTTCAAATTCTGGCTGCTTCTTGATTGCTGACTGCCAATTTGCTGCTTTGCTGGCACACTGCAGGAAATTAAAGTAAACAGTGTGATCACAGTGTTTACTTTAACTTTGTAAAATACGGAAGGAAAATGAAGCAGTGCTGTTTGTTCCAGGAGGGTAGGCAGGCAAGCAGGAAAAGCCTGAACACAATATCCCTCCCAGATATCCCTACACAATATTCTCTTGTAAATGTCACTTGCAAATTATACTGCAAGATTAATCAGTGTTACTTGTAAAATAGTTACAGCTCTTCCAGAAATATTGAGCAAGGACTTAGGCTGTTGGAGAAACTTCCTACTGGGGCAAGGCAGTAAGTCTGTTTCTGAAGTGCAGTGTAGGAGGATTTATCATTTTACAGAAGCAAAAAGTACATCAGTGGAAAGTGGTATTTTGTATCAAAATACAGAATCCCTGTTAGAACACGGGGCAATTTGTATTAATCCAGCTGAATCAAATTGAAAGCATGCTCAATATCTGAACTCAAACATATTTTCTTGTTTTATGGAGGGTCAAAATATGAACTCTCTGGCTTTTGCCAGCTATAAAAAGAAGCTTTCCTGTGAGACCTCAGTTCCTTGTTCTAACATGATGTTGCTGAGTCCCACCATTGACTTTAATTGCAGTCCCTGAATTTGTTTGGATTCACTGGTGTCATTGTTGCCATTCTGCAGCACCCAATTCATGTATAGGTTTTATGGAGGGAGTTTTTGCTTTCAAATTAAAATGACCCTGTAAAACCACTGTGTATAATCATTTTATTCTATCCAAAATTGTTCTTCAATAGAAAATTATTTAATTTAAATGTTGATTCACCAAAGGAGAATTTTTTTTTAACAGCAGGCATGCATCACTGGATGTCACTTCTGTGTTTACCAAATAGTCTGAAATCACTGATATGGAAGATCCAATCCACACACTTCCTAAATTCATTTCACTGCTATCAGTTACCACAAGCTATAAAAAGGCAAATTGCAGCTGCTCTAACATAGCACAGCAGGAGAAAGATATGCCTTAGCCAAATGCTAACATGGCTCAACTCAGCATGTGACAGCCTGGAAAACTTGGGATGTGCTATATGGGGGGCCAAAGAAGATCACTAATTCCCAGCCCTTTTGATATGCTTTTTACCCTTTTTCCTTTCCCCTTCTCTTCCTGCACTTCCTAATCTCTACTTCTTTGCCTCTATATTCTGCTGGAGCTTTTACATGGTTTCAGGGAAGAAGCAGGAGTCACCTTCAATTTCAGAATTCCTGCTGTAGGTTTAGGTGTTGGGCATTTTAGTGATCCCAAGATTTGTTGGGACACACCATTCTGTTTGCTGCATATTTAGGTATTATATTTAACTTAGCCCATGGCTTCAGGGTTCCTCTCCAGGGGACAGAAAGTTTTCTTCCCTTGTGTCTTCTTTGGTAATAATACAGATGAATGGTTTTTTACTTTTCATGAAGTGCAGAGATTGATTAGTGAGCTGTGAGATGTTACCCCACTGAGGTATCTTGATTTCACATTCCAGAATAAACCTGTAGGCAGATCACAGAATTGAAAAGTCTGGACAAATTAACTGGGAGGATTTGATCTTCTGGTGCCTAGCAGTCCACTTGCCTAGGACAGTGCTGGTGTTAATGTTCACATAGCAGGTTCCTGGCCATTTGGGGACCTATGGCTTTATGTATGTCTTTTGCCTTTTCATGTGCAAGATGTCACACTTTCTGTGAATTTGGGAAGGGCTTGATGCCTGTGATGTCCGTAGGCTGCTGGGGACTAACCAGCTGTTGTATGGTTGCCTTCCAGCCACAAAGGATGGAGTTATGTTTATGTTCCTGAAAATAGCCATACCCTTGGCTAACAGTATTAGTCAAAACAGCTTCTATAGCCTTGAATTTATTTTTTTATAGCTATATTCAAATTATGTCTTAGTTGAATTTTTTAAGAGTAGGTCAGGAAATTGAAAGGGGAGCATTTGTTACAGCAGTGCCTGGTGACACATGAGAACAGGAGTCAGGAGGAAAGCAGTGCAGGATGTCTGGAGTGACAAATACAACCCTGCTGAATAAGGCAAGGTGGAGGCTGCTCACTCCAATTGCCTTAAATGGCTGAGTCCGTAAGATTTTGCATTTTATGCATCCAAAGTGTCAAATCCAGAAATTAAGAAATCCCTCTCAGTTTCCCACTCAAATGAGGGAGCCAGACAATCTTTAGAGGGTTAGCTCTTCTTCCTACTGCCAGAAAACACAGTTCACCTGGGCCAAAGGCACAGCCCACAATAAACATTTGTAAGATTAACCCTAACTTTTAGAAGCCTTGAACAAAGTCCATTTCAGGGACTTTTTAGATAGATTCATTACGTTTACATATATGAGGAAAAAAAAAAGACCCCTCTACTTTTTGTGTTTTGTTTACATTTTATTGAAATGTTACATTGAGCATGACTAAAATACAGTAATGCATTTTTGAAAGAACAAGAAAGAAACAAAACATCCTCTTCTTATATCTTTAATCATAACCAGACTCTCTTTTAAATTAGTCCTGTTTGCATCTAAAAAGGGTTTTTAAAATGTGTGTAGATGATGTGGTAGAAAAGAGTTATTTGTCTCACTCAAAAATTTACCCAAACTTTTAGGCTGATCATCTGCACTTGGATGGTTTCTTACTTGTTTAATTCAAAATGTGTTTTAACCATTGCCAAATAATGCTAATTTCCTTTCTTGAGAAAATACTCCTTTCATTGGCTTTATGGTACTAAGAATCAATATGTTACATGTTCAGAGGATGCAGGAAAATTCATTTAAGAAGCTGCAAACATGTTATTTCAGAGTTTGCTTACTTTGTGTTTACCAGAGATATGACTCCCTTCCTGTGTCTCTAACAGCTGAAGTACTCCCAGGAGGTCCAACAGTAACAATATGTTTTTCTCATTTGCTGGTTTGAAGTAAAAGAATGAAAAGTATTTCCTAACATGTATACTCATACATGTATATTGAATGCACACAACCATGTACACAGGGACCTATGTATAAGTAGGCATGTGAATAAAAACAGACTTTTCTATGAAAAAAAAGGTAAGGTAATCTCAAAATTGTCAGTTTTACTCATTTTGTGACTGTATAGTCAAAATTAGTTTTTGTTAAGGAAAGAACAGGATTTATTGTAAAGAAATTGCTTCCATACATTCCATTTCCTTGAGACTTCTCAACCTAGGCTTGCCCATGGTGGAGGCTGCTGTGCAGCTGCCTTTGGGCCATGAGGCCAGTGTCACCCAGAGAACAAGGGATGTATCATCAGGAATTACACACATAGGAGATGATGTAATTTCTGCACAGCTATGCTGATTTACATGTAATAGCCCAGTAATCTACTGCACTCATTTCACTTTTTTCTCTATAACTTTATATTGAACTCATAGACTTCCATTGCAGAAAAGTGTCCTCTTTGGGATTTTTTTTTTTGCCTTTTTTAATTGTTGTTTATTATTTCTCCTGCCAGAATATACTGGCCAGGAGTGGTGAAGTTGTATGTAACCACATTTGAAATGTGTAATTTATCTAGGATGATATGCTGGTGCACAATTTTTCTGTGGATGACTGTGAAAAATTGCCGACTGAGCTGTTGGCAGAGTGAATATCAAACCCAGCTCAGCCCTGTATGTATGAAAGAGTTTAAGAAGGTAATTGACACTTTGGACCTCTATTTGCCAAAGAAAGAGATAATGACGTTCTCCAAGAAGATTAGAATCTAACCAAACATTGTGCTCTAAATATAGAGCACAAAGCCAGGTGATGTTTGTGAAAATGCTGCTGGGCTGCAAGAGAGGGAGGGGGCTGATGGACTGCAATTTTGCTCTGTATATTTTTTAGGTACACAGATTTAATTTAGAGATTATGGCTTGAAAATGAAATTTACAGTATGTGTGGTTTTCGGTGATAAGAAATTGATTTTGTGACCTTGGTGCACACTAATTGAAATATCTGGCACTGTGTTTTGCTGAGGTTAAAGGAAGCCATATATGCCTGGAGCTGCATTCTTCTTTCACCTTGAACTGCGTGGTTAATCACAGCCCCAATCACGGGCAGGAAGGAAGCTGCAGTTTCACTGGGGTACAAGGAAGCTGAATAATCTCTGCTCATTGTCTAAGGGATAGCTTGTTGTGTGATTACTTCTGGCTGGATTTAGGAGATACACAGTTACTTTAAAATGGAGAATTCTGGTGGATTTAACAACCAAGGAGCACCAGAGCCTCAGCAGCTGCAGACACCCAGGGGTGCAGGGGGTTCTCCTCCCAGCTGCCCACCCCAAACCAACTGCTCCTCGGGGGCTGAGACCCCTGCCCCGTGCTCTCGGGCCCTGTGCCAGGACAGGAAACAGGGGAAAAGTTCTCTGGCTGTGTTCTGCTGTGTGCTTGGAACACTCTGCCCCTGGACCGTTCCTCCTGTGTATCCTCCTGCTCCAAAGGCTGGTTGCAGCATTGAGGAACAGCAGCCATATCCCAAGGAACTCTGCTGGTGAGGTTTTGATTGAATATATCTGCTTAATTTAACTGGGTTTCTGCCTTAGCTTGGACATGTACAACTGTGACACTCTGAGATTGTCTATAAAATAATGTGGTAGGGTGTCCCATTATTTTGCTTATTATTTAATGTTACACATTTGCTAGTCTGGCACAGGATCTTGTTTTTCCAAAAAGGAAAATGAAAGCTCCTGAAAAGCCTTGACAATAAATGGTTATTTGTTCAAAACAGCCAAGTCTAATCTTTGTTTATGTTACTAGGCTTCATGTAATGGTGTTGGAATAAAGAAAAACAGTTCTTCAGGATATGCACTGGCTTTTATGTTTTATTTGTAATGAAAGCTAGGCACATAGGCAGCAATCTACATAAGTTACAGTGAGGGAGAACATGAGCTTGGATGGTGACTTGCATATTTATATATTTACTTTTTATTTGTTGCACAGTGTCTGAATCTCAATTTTAAAAAATGTGAAATTAGCCTGAGAGATTGAGATTTTATCCCCAGAATTTCGCCAGTGGAAGACAAAGAGAAAAGACTATTTCATCCTACAGTAGGAGACCACTGCCCCATCTGTGCAGATGAGCTGTGGGTCTGTTCCCATTACCATTGTCCTGTCTTGTCGTGTTCAGTCCCCCAGCTGGGACAGAGTACAGCCATCTTCACTGCCCTCCTAATGTTATAGTGAGTTTTGGGTACCCCCAAAGCTCAAAAGGGCCTGGGCTCACAGTTTGCATCAGGAGTGTCATGGCAGGCAGGGAGATACTGCAGCAATAATCTGCATCACATGGCAGTCTTCATCACTGATCCCTGTAACATCAGAGGTCCTGATGAAATGCCAGAGGAGCTTCAGGGTGTTGTCGTGGACTGAAAGGAAATTCAGATAAGCTCTGCAGGCCTGAATAGGAGCTCTAAGTCCTGCATTTTTTTCCTTGTGGTGACAGGAAAGGAGTAGGTGGAAAATTGTATTACAATGAAGGCTTTGCCTTAGTTTTTCTCTTGAATAAATCATTTTTATGGGTAACATTGATCCTGAGGAAGCTCTACCTTTCCAAAATCATCCTGTAAGGAGTTCAGAAGGGAGAGGAAACTGGAGGTACTCAGACAGACAGTTTCAGGCCCTTTGTTCCTATCCAAAATGTTCCATTATTTAGAGCTATGATGAAGCATGCATCAATACATAAATATGACCCACTGTGCAATATAAAAAATATCAATATTTCTCTTCCATTGTGTCAGGAATATCTGGTGCATACAGAAAGACTTTCATCTCCTTAGCTACCACAGAGAAAATGGGAAAGGCAAACAGCCTTCAAAAGTGACTCAAAAGAAGAGATGAGGAGAAGTTTCTAAAACTTAACACAGCTTTTCATCTGAGCAGATCAAAATAGAAATTGTGCAGGGCAGCAGTTGTAAATGATGCAGAACTACAATTTGGCTTCTTTTTCAGTGTTGTCATGCAAATCTTGGTATGGTGATTCCAGAACTCTTTCATCATACTCAGCTTTATGGTTAAAATCTAGGAAACTCATAGTGAAACTGCCTTTAGAAAATGAGGTCACTTCAGGGATGCACCATATGGCATCACTGGTCTCACAGAAGTCAAATATTCACTCCTAGGTATGTTGAGCTCTATTTATATCATTTTGCACACAAGGTCTCAGGTTTAGGTGGATGTCAAAGGAGAGACTGGAATAGGATTTACACAGCTGTAGACTGAAGAAAAAAAAGAACTGTTGACTGAATTTTTTGTATTTCCTATTGAATAAAGAGGTAGTATGTTAATACCACCAAATGCTTCTTGTTTGAGCAGAGGGATGTGCTATAAAACCTCAGAGCTTTATTCTCTGTGCTTAGAGAAAACTACTGCAGCTTTCATTAGCTGTAAACTGCTCTTGAATTATTACTCAAGTTTTGGCCTTAGATTCCTCACCATACAAGAAATTTTTAAGCTGACAAAGGCACCTCAAGGAATGCCATGCGGACAGCAACATTCCATTTTGAGCTTGATATTCAGCTAGTAAGGAGCCTGTGCTGCAATGTGGACATCTGGCTCTGAGAGCTGCAAGGGAAATCCAAGAGCAGGGCTATTGCTGCCTTCACTGGCAGTGTGGTAAAAATAGACCTGCTGCCTCTGTTCTTGTAGCAGCAAGCAGTGGCAAGGGCACGGATGAGTACAGTCAGGTGTTTTATGATGGTTTCCTGCAGAAGAGGTGATGCTGATGACATTCCTCCAGCAGGGAGGTAGGTGACTTATGATTGAGTCTCACTAGCCACAATGGCTGTTGGACACAAAGCCACAGTTAGGGATGGATTTTCCAAAGGAATATATGTTGAGCACTTTTGAACTGTCTGGCTCTATCTGAGGTGCCTAAAGGAGGACTGAGTTGTTTCAAAAGAATACTCCCAGTTGTGGATGCCAAGCAATTGAAAATCTGTCCCTGAAGTGCCTTTTATTTCCCTATCATCTGATGGCAATTTGGGGTTTTGATTGATTTATTTCTTTATTTTTAACTGTAAAGACCTTTTAATTAGGGAGAGGAACTATACAAATGAGCTGGAGCTGCTGGTGGTAGCAGTTCCTTGCCATTAGAGATTGGGTCATTAAATAAGTAGATAATGTCCTCCTTATTGAGGAGATTTAGAAAATCATAAGGACTTTGCATTATTACAATGTTTAGTATTCACAAATGGAGTAAAAACCCCATAATGGCAATTTTCATTAGCTGCAATGCATGTGGAGGGCTCTTTTCTTTCTTTGAACAGCCAAACACTAAACAATTCCTAAATCCCTCCTTGTTACTTATGTTTTCTTCTTGGTGGTTAAAAACCCCATAAAGCAGAAATTGAAGACTTGCTATTAAAATACTTGCTGACAGCTCCATTCAAAACATCCTTTCATATAGTGCTATATCACATTGTGATTCATCTCCTATTCTGATAGAGTTGCTCTAACAAGTAAGTACCTTCCTTCTTGGTTAGGGCCTATATCTCTTTACTGGGAAATTCTTCCTTTAAACATTTTGCTGAATCTCTGCTCTAAACAAGCCTTTCTCCCTGGTGCTGTACTGTTTGTGTTGCAGAACACATGTAGCCCCTAAAAAGCACAGTAAGAGGCCTATTTGGCATGGAAAAAGGAGAAAACATCAAGAGAAAGAAACCCGAGCTTTTTTCCCCTCCTCACCTGTGTTGTATGGGTGTAAGCACCCTGTGAAATTAGCTCAGCTCAGGGTTTCTGGCTCAGCATTGTGTCCCCAGGAGGGGACTGCACATCTCCTGGCACTGCTGGGCCAGACCCTGCAAAGCAGCACCACGGCAGCGCCACTGTGCAGCTTCCACCAGCTGAAGAACAAACCCAGGAACATCCGGGGGATTAAGTGGTCCCCAGTGAATTTCACTGTTGAAGCTTGAAGTTAGAATTATTTACAGTCACTTTAACAGGACAACAGCTGCTCTTTACCTAGAGATGAGCCAAGAGCACTGAAAGAATTTGGACCTGAATTGCAGATGGATGGATTACAATTTGATTCAAGTAGCTGGACTGCATGATTCTGCACTGTAAGCTCTCAAAGTCAGAGCTTGAGAGAAAAATCATTAATTTGGAAGCTGATACCCTGAAAGACTTTTATGAAGCAATATATTTTCATAGCAGACACAGATCAATTTAAAAGTAGTAATCAAGAGCCATGTGCTACGTGTTCACAGACAAAAAATATAGGGAATCCAGCCAGAGCCAGACACTTAACATTCAGAGCATTCAGACTAGCACTGAAGATATTGCCTCTATGGAAAATAGCAGGGTTCAGAATTAAAGTATTGTGAATTTGTGAGATAATCACAATGCTGTGCAGACATAAAGATGCTGCCAGATTCCTGCCAGAAGCTAGCTCAACATAACTTTTCTAGGCAAATTTGTGTTTAACTTCTCTAGCAACTTTGGAGAAAGGGTCTCTACAAATATTTGACTGAAAAGATGTGTTAAATTCTTGAGTAAAGAGGGAAAATTATAAGATAACCCATTAAAAACACTTTTTATCATATTTGAAAGGCATTTTCTAAATTTAAAGTCTCTATGCAAGCTTTCATCAAATGATATTCAGGCCCAGGTCCTCACCAGTCCTAAGATTTTTTAGGTGTAACATTTGCTTAAAAATAAAGCATCCTCACATTAGTGTTTTAAGTCATGCAAGTAATTGCATTGCATAAGCACAAAATTTATATTTACTTGGATAGTACTACAACTTAACTCCTCCTGGAAATTTTTAACTTTGCTCCCTAAGTAGTCTCTTTGGCAATACTTACATGAAAAAATAGGAGCCACTAGCAATGATAGGTATTTCAAAAGGTGGATTAAAATCATCTCTTATCAGCTCCTCAAACATTTGGGATTTGTGCTTGGAGCCAGACATGGTTTTTTCCCCCTGCTGAAGGCATCCTCTGTCATAACTTAAAGCAGCCTGAAGAGACTTTCTGTGTGTTACATACACTTTCTTAGGTTGATTTTGCTCTAGTTTTCCATATCAGTGTTTACCAGTCAGGAAGGAAAGTAAGGAATAGTATAATCTTTGATGGATACCTTTGTTTTAGCTGATATGTTAACGTTTCTGGTGTGTCATGGTTTAATTCCAGCCAGTGACTCAGCCACAAGCAGCTGCCTTGCCTTCCCTAGTGGGGCAGGGGAGAGAATCAGAAAAGTAAAAGTGAGAAAACTTGTAGGCTGAAAAAATAAAAAACAGTTTCACAAGTACAGCAAGAGTCAGGCACAAAAGAAAAGCAAAACAGGGTTTTCATTCAGCACTGCCATGAGCAGGCAGGTGTTCAGTCATTCCAGGACAGCAGGGCTCCATCATCCGTAACTTGGAAAAACAAAAGCCATTCCTCTGAATGTCCCCCCTTCCACCTTCTTCCTCCAGCTCTACATGCTGAGCATGACACAATCTGTTACAGAGTAGTAGCATATAGTTAAGCACTCTGCACATATTGTCACTAAAATAGATAAGGACATATTTTCATGGGTGTTCCTAAAGCACACAAAGCATAGTGCTTGGAAAAAAAAAATCTTATTTTTCATGAGGAGCCTGGTCTAGTGAAAGCCTGCTATAGCTGAGGGGTTAAAACTAGATCTTTATAGTCCCTTCAAACACAAACCATTCTCTGGGGATTCTATGATTCTGTAGCATAGGACCTATTAGGCACATGCAGAATTAATTTTTGCTTTTACACCTCTAGGCAGATTCCATTTGGGTGGATTGTTTTGCTTGTAGAGATTGAAATTCCTAAAAGGGCCTCTGTGTCAATTTTTACTACTTCTCATCATGTTGATAGTACATATAAATGACTATCATGTTGATAGTCATACAAAGAAAATAGTAAGATTTTTACCACTGCTTTCTCCTCAGAAAAGAGATGTTATATGTTATATATGTATGTTAGATGTTATATGAAGACACGTGGCTTTGTATTACATTACTACATGCTACTCTGTAGCATGAAACTACACAAATTCTTAGAAAACTGCAAACATTGAAATTTACTGAGACTAGAAAATGAGAATTAATATCTAGCATCTTGGGAAGAAATGTTATAATTAATAATTGCCTCCTAGGTGATTTTGTTGTTATTTCTCTGCTCCAGTCTTTGACAGACCAGATGTAAGCTGCTTTTGTCTGGACTTTCAGCAGCGTCTCATTATTGTCAGCTGGGACATAAAACCCTTCCTCATATATTTGTATAGCTGAGTCTGGTCACAGACTCTTCCCCTTCCCATCCTCTCTGCTTTCCCTCTATAGAATAACTCTGTCCTGATTGATATTAAAAGCATCTAGTAATTTAGTATCATCCATTAATTTAATTTGCAGAATGTTCATCTCTTTTTTCAGAGAATTAAGAACTATGTAAAATGGAACTGAGCTTAACACCAGCTCCTGGGATACCCCTTCACAGCTCAGTGCAGTGCTGTTTGTCCTGACCCATTGTCCTTTGTTTACAATCCTGAAACCAGTTTGCAATCCCTATGGCAGCACTCTTATCCAAGACATTATAAGATATTTTTTTAATAAGATTTTATGAACCACTGTATCAGATGTTATGCTACATCCCAGATATGTTGTACTTTCAGCCATTGCTGAGATCCACACCTAAGGTCTTCAGGAAAAGGGAGTGGTAAATCCCAACTCATATATTTCAGCAGTGGGAGTCTCATATGAGAAGTGCCACCAGAAAACAAGGAATGGCAGAGAGGTGGGACTAGCTGCACTTAGGAGATACAGTCAGAAAGAAAGGACAGAAAGGCACGGTATAGCTGATAGCAGGGGAGGGCTGCCATGATGGTCTGAACAGAAGAAAGGAGAAGGGCAAGCCAAAGAGAGTCTCACAACTGGGAATCAACTTGATGGGGGAATTCTGGAGCTGTCAGCTCTAAGGGAGGATCTCTAAGCTGTCGCTCATTCAATGATTTTGTTTGATTCTCTTCAAACCAGGAGCCATGCCTTACCCTCCTTCATAGTAATTCTTCTGCTGCTGTTTGCATCACATGCTACTTGGGGGTTTGGGAAACAATTTTTAACATATCCAGCAATTCTGTGGATGAATTCAGATGGAGGCATCTTGTGTGTGCACTGTGCAGTTTGTATCTGTAGGACATCTCTTCTCATACCATCAGGGCCATGTGGATTGGTGAGGACAGGAGCTTTTGTCCTCCTAGTCCCGTGTTTGGAACTTGTCCCTTACTCAAAACAGAAATACATGGACAGACCTTGTGCTGGCTATACCAAGAGCTATTCCTGCCTGAGAATGGCAAGATCACACTGAGAATCAAATCCTCTTTCTAAAGGGATTACATTTCCTGCCAAATATGTGACATGGTTCAGTTTCAAGCACATATAAAATAAATCTCCATCAAGACAGACATTTAACAGCAGCTTAGTATCCCAGGACTGTTGTGGGAGACAGCTCTCATCACCCAATCTAGCAGGATCTTCTGGCCAATGTCTTCAAGACCTTGGGATCTACTTTTCTGAAATAATTTATAGGAATAGAATCTAATGAAACTTTTGTATTCATTTATATGTATTGCACAAATGTGAATAATAAGAGACATTTTTGGGGGAGATGACTTCTGAGAAGCCACTTATAAAGATACTAGTTTTCCTTCCTTCCTGACAACTCTTGTCATTGCTTGCACATCTTCTCTCTTGTTTGTGTCATTTACCCATGTTCTTCCTTGGACATTAAAATGCATTCATCAAAGAGATAACAGATTTAGTTTTGGACCTCACCAAGGATTATCCTGTGAAAATAATACTACTGAAAATATGTGACGGCTGATTTGTAAGTTATGTGTGGGCACTTTATGCATATTACAAAAATTTCAGTCTAGCTCCTGGGAAAAAAAATAAGCAATATAATCTCACTCAAGAGCAAGAAGCCCTTCCTCTTGCAAGAAGCTATATAATCTTGCTCTGTTTCTGGGAGTGGTGGGTGCCTGTTCTGAGAGCTCCCAAGTGTCATACTTCCTGTGCTGTGACAATCAGAGGCAAATGCTGTCATTTCCACCCTGGAAACTAACTGCTAATATAGCTAATACCCTCACATAGGAAAGTATGGGTAATAGTGTAATGAGATTTTTTTTCCCTTATGAAAATATGCAAAAACAAAAGAAGAAAGAAAAGAAAATATAAGGGTGTTTTAAACCAGATATGCCAGCCTTAAATATTTTGCACCACCTTTCTTCTCTGGAAATTAAGAGCGTTTAAAGCAGACTAACTTAGGGGTGTGTTGGGATGGTTATCCAATCCATACTTCAAGATTGCACCAACTGGAAAAATGCTCTCATGAAAAACATTATACAGGATAAAGTGTCTTTTATGATTTCTTTTCTCAGCAGATTAGCTATGTACATCTTGTAACACAGGCTGACTTTGTGGAATATCAAGCCCTTCTAGAAATCTGTTTGAAAATAAATTACATTATCTAGCCAAAGCAATATCAGAAATGTCCCAGAGTCTACACCATCTTAATGTTGATTTAAAATCATATATTCATATTACAATTTTATGTCTAGTAAAGCAATGTGATGGAGCCTTTCTTTTGCCAAAGTTGTATTATCTCATTTCTCTGAGTTAGAGAGTAAACTGTAATGTATCTGCTTTACAGATGGGTAAACTTAGCATAAAGAGAAAAAAGCCACTGCTTTGAGTTAAAAAAGCCTAAATGTGAGCACTTCCATCTATATTGGTCAGTCATAATGGCAGTGGCTCCTAAAATAAGCCTCTTTCCATTCATTTATATGACAGATTATTTTACTTTAAACAATTCTTGGATAAAATATATTAGGTATCCCTAGGGCAGGAACCTGAAATCAAGACTGGCACATGAGGCATTGCCTGCCCAGCTGGAGAGATGCACTCCTGGGCTCAGGGTGATTGAGCTGCTCTTGCCACCTGAAGTAGCCTTGGTAGGAGGGATGGGGTGAAGCTCTGCTCAGGCAGTGCCTCCAGCTGGGTGATTAGGGTGTTTTTCAGGACAAGGGGAGGGCAGGTTTGCTTAGGACTGCCTCTAAACTCCTTCATGCTAAAACACTGCTAATTAAGAGGATATTGCCATTCCCTCTGTGTCTTTCTCCTTTTCTTCTTCCTGTGTTTGAATAAAAGTGACTGCAGCTGTGTTGATACAGCACAAGCTCTCATAGGTGTTTATAGGACCCCAACCCTTTGGCAATGAGTTTTCAGTGGAACCGAGGCATCATTACAAAATAAAGACTGCCCCACTTATTGTTGACAGGGTCAAGACAGTCCTGACCGTATTAAGAATCACAACACAGCATTTGTCAAAGTGCTTTTGGTGCCAAAATTCTTTTTTCAAGTTGTGACTGAAGAAGGAACTAGTCACAGAGAAAGGAATTAGAGTACCCCAGTCAGTAGCCAGTCTTTTCCAGCCAGCATTTTGAGAAATGCTGTATAAATTATAGGCATGTAAATTACAGCTAGTATTATGAAACATTGGAGCTGCTGGTGGTTTTAGCCTGCATATATGGAACAGCCAACATACTGTTTCCATCATTTTAATAACCTATATAGAGCAGGTGGCTGATGCAGTTAATGCTGGCATCATTTTTCTTTCCCTATGTGATTTGCTGTGATGACAGTTCTGTCATTTCATTTTGACTATTTAAGGCTATTAGGAAGCATTTTTAGATAATCATCTAGTACAGGTATTTTGAAGCATGCCTAAAGCATATAGGGTGTCACCACCTTTCACTGCATATTTTTAAGTAAGTATATGATATATTCTTTGTTAATCAATGAAAATACTATGGACAAGATCACCAGCTGTGATAAACTGCCTAGATTCATTTAGTTAGATGGAGTTATACTCTTTTGTTCCAGATGGAGATCAAGTCCAACATCATACAATTGCAAACATTTCAAAGAAGTGAAACATTTCTAAGATCATTGAAATACATATTTTGCATTTCAAAGATAAAATACCAATATGTCATCAAACCATTTAATTTTCTTCCAAGTCTGAAAGTAAATTGACGAGGGATCAGCAATTGGCAGGAGAACAAATGAAACATATTGAAAGAGCCAATTTGGTTGTGTCGAGGGAGGCAGATGTGTCAGTTTCACATCTGCTTCAGCAAAGTCCTTGTTGTTGTTTTTTCTCTCTCCACCTTTCAAAAAATTTTTCATTAACTAAAGGTTTCATTATTAGATAATTGAATAATCCTTGATAAATGGCCAAGTAGCACTCTGTTCATTGAAGAGCCCCTTTTATCTCCATGCTGTGATTCAGGCAGTTGCAGTTCATTTGTGGAAGTTTCTGACTTTTTTTCTCAGAACTCATCACATCTGACACACACAAGGTTTCAATTGCAGCTGAGTAGTTTCCTGGGCCCCAATACTCCAGATGCCAATCTACCACCTCTTTTCAGAGCTAGCTATTAAAAGGGAAGGAAGTGGAAGTAGCACTGAGATTTCCACTGACAGTCTGTTTCAGGGTATAGGCAGACATGGCAGAGAGCAGCAGGAGCAGAAGGAAGAAAAAAAGAAGGAAGGGTAAGTGCTTCCATGTTTTTAAATGCAAAAGGCAAGGTGGGACCCTTACACAGTTATTTTCTCAGTAAAGCAGGTAGACAGATATGAGCTAAGTCTGTCAGCAGGTGTTAGAGCTGCTGTTTGAAGAAATACGTACAGGTAATGGAATTAGTGATTCCCTGCCATTGACTTTGCTTTGATTATTTGTTGGTCTCTGTCTCCTTTGTTGTTAATTTATCATCTGTCACATCCTTGTGAAGAGATTTTCAGAAATGCATCAACAAAACAAGGAGGCACAATTATTTAACTTAATATTTCATAAATTTTCAAGATGCTTGATAGATATTGTGCCCAGGGTGTGTCTGAGAAGTTGAAAAACCAAAGAATTCCATAAGATAAATAGTAGGATCACTGGATTTGTAGAACTTTTTTGCCAAGTTAGTATCTGTGAATCATACCTCACGAATGCATTATCTTGCAAACCAGGAAAGTGGAACTATGAAAATATTTTACTTTCTTTCATTTAAAATAGATTAAAATTTCTGTTGCTAGTAGCTGCTGATATTTGGGGTTTAGGGGTTTTTGTTGAAGTTTTTGGTGTTGGAGTCATTAATGTGATTTCAGGAGCTAAAGCTTTAAGTAAAAAAAAAATACTGAATGTTGTAGAAGTATTCATTTCATATACTGGGGGCATTTCTAAAGACTGAGCACTTTAGCCTTTAGGTGCCCATTGATGCATAAAAATAACAAGCAATCCTGCTCAAAATAGACTATAACAACCCTCTTTTTGCCTGCAATTTTGACCTTAGATTCTATGTTAGAACATTTTTTCCATAGTAGAAGGAACTTTTCTTTAGATCACGGTTTATTCTGCTTGAGAAAGCTGCTGCAAAGAGGTCATCTGTTGACTGAGCTACAGGACCTCGCCTCTGTGTCTCCAGATCATCTCCAGTGCTCAACAAGGGAAAAAGCAGTACAGGGCTTAAAGACAAGCCTGAGCAATGTGTAACTTCTCTGTAATACCAAAAGAGTATTCAGGGTTAAACCTCCCAACCACTCGAATCCATGACAGAATTTCCTTTTTAGCTCTGCTTTTTAATGGGGTAATAAGGTACCTCTCTAACTGTGCAACTTAATCGTGCACCATCCTTTGCTTGAAGTAAAAACATTCTGGAGAGCAGTGTTTGAAAGGAAGCTTCAGTTTGTTTCATTTCTTAAGATTCATTATGTGGTTTAAGCTTACCCAAACAAGATCAAGGTACCAAATGAGTTCATATTGCTATCAAAGCAAATGTGACCTTTAAGGGATTGAGCTCATTTTGTTTAAATCAAAACAGACAAGGTAAATGAAAGGATTTGGTAGATGGGGAACTGAGACAAAGGCAGGCTAAGTGTTTCCACAGGCTTCCACCCACAGTCTATAGGACAATCAATAAAAGAAAATGAAATTTGTGAGTCTCTCAAGGTCATATAATCAAGGATGCATCCAGCTCACAACCTTTGGTTGTAGAGGTGTCTTCAGGATCATGTATGGAGGTGGAAAATCAGGAAAGGAGACTGCTGTGTAAAGGAAGTAACACACCTTTTGCATTTGGGAATTATGTAGGAGCTGGTGGTTGGGGAGGTGGAGGCGTAGCAGAGAGAGGAGTCACTGTGTCAGGGCTGTTGGACAGAGCATCAGTGGAAATGCCTGACTAGAGGCACATGGCATGTGTGCAACTGTGCAGGTCAACAGAGATGCTGGTATTTGTCAGAACAGTTTACACTTGCTTACTTTGCTCTCTGTTATCAGGGGCAACCCCTTGCTGAGTAGCCACCAAAGATGAGATTTCCTGCTGGGTTAATGATTTTTAATTGTGCTGTTCCTGCTATCATTCCAACAACACCCCTCATCACAAAGCTGTGTGCTGTCTCCCTGCTGGCATAAAAGATGTGGACAGTATTTGTTATGCAGTCCACTGGACAGTCCAGAACACTTCTCTGTGCTTAGTATAGATGGGAAGTCTTCAGTAGCAGTAGGCAAATGTTGAATTATTAAATTATGTCTACAGCACTTCATATAATTATTGCCCAAGTGATGGTGCAGCGAGATAAGCCTGGTGTCGACAAGCAGACTTTTCAACCTTCAGAGTTTGGTTAACAGACTTCCTATTTTGAAATTCAAGAAAAGTCCACTCTCTCAGGAAGAATTTAAATAGAAAATTAAATGGGTTTGCATATTGCTCTGCATGACAGATTTTTTGTTAGCCTTCAAAGTCTGTGTGATCTAACCAAGCATGTGGAAGCAAGATACATATTTCTGAGTGCTATAATTTTTGTTACTGTGGAAAATTGTTAAATGTAAGTAGTTACCCCAAATGTTTTTTTTTTAATTCACTAAATATTCTGTGGATTAATAGTACTGTATGTGGAGACAGTGGAACAGGAATGGCTGAAATCATTTTTGTGTGGCCTCTTAGCTGGCTGCTTTTGGAGGGAATTCACTCTCTGGTGATTTTTTCTCCCTCAAAGAAAAATATTTAGACAAGAAATTACTCCACAATTATGTCTTGGCTAGAAATTACTGTGGCAGAAGCTCTGTTTGGTCTTCCCATTCCATTCTGATAAAGTGCAATTAGTACATCCCTTGACTCACTCTGTGAGATGTTTGTGGGCAGGGGTGTTGTGAGGGAACACAAGCTGCTACCACAGCCATTCTCTAAACATGCAGTTGGAAACGACAGCTCTGTTCTGCTGATGGAAAACATCAAAGCAACAAAACATGCTATTTTATCTGATGGGGGTAACAATATCTCAGCTAATAAAATGGCTGTCATCCCTGCCTATTGTATAGATAAGGAAGCTGAGGATGTTGGGATGCTCTTTGTTGGTACGCCAAGTTGCAATTATCCTATGACAGAGCCCTTCTGGGCTATGATTGATGAAACATTTTGAGGGGGAAAGTGCCTCAATAAGTGAATTTCATTGGATTTGATGATGATATTGCTTGCACAATGGCTGGCAAAAACAAAAACATTTTGAGTGGAACTAGGAAAATGTGGCCTTATTTAATCTGCCTGAGATGTCCTTGCCACATTCATTTATTTGTATTTTATGTTGGATGTAAACAAGTCTAATTCTGAAGTTCTTGTGTTGACCTTTTCTGGCATTGAGATCAAAGTACTGTCTGCAATAAAGATGAGAAGACTTTAAAGACTTTGGTGGCTTGTCAGAGTAGGGTATGTTTAAACATAAAATATCACAACACAGCAGCCTTTGGCTAGAACAGGCACCAAATGAAGTTCTAAAGAATTTGTTGCCCCTCAAAAAACCCATCATTATCTTGCAGTTTAATGGCCTAAAAGTGGAGCCTGCTTAGAAAACAATTTTTCCTTCTTGCCTGAGCTCTAAGTCACAGGATGACTCTGCCAGTTGTCTCTAGCAGCTGTAACATGGATGTCACCAGCTTGGAGGAAAGGCGTGCCCTTTCTTTACTCAAATCCCTGTGTAGATTTTAGGACTGGTTAAACACTCCTCTGGGCAATAGTCAGCCCTCTGTAAAATATCAGCCTTCCCAAAGCATGGCATGCTGTCCCATCCCCAACATGCCCTTTTCCCTGGCTCCAGCTGTTTTGTATCCCAGATCTTTCAGTGAGTCTCTGGAGGAGGTCCTGGAGGTTAATTTTACAGTGCCTGATCTAGAGCCAATGCAGCTGGTGTAAGAATTTGAGCTCTAATATATTATTTTCTTACATAACAGCTTGACTATTTGAAAATAAGTGTCTTTTTAAACACTACTTTTTGTGTCCTTAGTCTGAATTTAGATTTGACGTGTAAACCTACTGTAAGTGAAATGTTTAATCCTTAGAATAATATAAAATTTGCAACAATTTCAAGCACAGAGAGCATTTCCCAACAAACTGGAACTGGGATTTTCAGCATGTTGATTGTGTTAGGACTTTTGGAGCAAAATTGAAGCTGTCCTATAGAACTGCCTGTACTGACGCGTTCACAGGCAGGTGCAAAGGACAAAAGACAATGACTTCTTTTGATGAATAAAACATGTGATACATGATATAATAGTTTTCCTAGGTTGAAAACAAAGTAACCATCTTTACTGCAGCTTGCAGCACTTCACCACATTTTCAATTAGATGGCCAAATTTTCAGGGATACTTAACATGCTGCAGAAATCTCCCCAGCACTTCTACGAGTTCAGTTGATTCAGTAATGGTAACATTTATCTTGATTATTTTTGCTTGAACTTAGGTTTAGGCACTTTGAGGGGTTTATTACAATATATGAAGGGAAGGTTCTTTTTATATTTTTGCGTGATTTTCTTGGGAAGCAAGTTTTTAGCCTTTCCAACTGAGAACTTTGAAGAACTTTGAAGCTGAGTAGCACTCAGAGAACAATACTGGTGAAAGTTTCTGCAGTGCCTCCCTCTCAGATGGAACCTCAGCATGGCAGTCTGTGGAAATCTGTTTATTTAAATCTGTCTGTGTGTTTATTCTTGTGACAATCCTCCTGTTCTGTCATCTTAGTATGTAAATTATACTCCTCACTTTAACCAGTGGCAGCAGTGTTTTCTCTGTGCTTTGTACTGGGAGTTTTTCTCCAAGAGTGTGCTGAGCTGAGGGAGGGCAGTGCTGGATAAACCAGGTCAGGCCACAGCGAGCAGAGCTGTGGCTGTGCTGCCATGGCCAGGCTAATAGAGACTGGATTTAAAGGGCAAATTAACCTGGCCAGAGAGCAGCACTACTGCAACACCACTGCCTGTGATAGGACACACCTCTGAGCTGTGGCACACAGCCTGTCACCCCTTGCCAAAAGATACACAGCATTTTTACAGCATATCCACACCCTCCCTGTTAGTCCTCCCAGGCATAAAATGCACATAATAGCACTTTATGTGGCAGGCTGTATATAGTAGACAAACTTAAATGTGCTTTCATATCTGACTCGTGCCATATTTCAACTTTATTCCATGGTATAAGTATTATTTCTGTCCAAACTTGGATATGCTTTTAATGGAATTTTGGTTTTTGCCTACTAAGTGTTTTGTATCGTTGGGATAATAAAGTCCTTAACCTCTGTTTCTGAGAATAAAAACCTTCACTAGAAAATTACAAATTTATGTAGACAACAGTGATTATGAATAAACAGAATATTTCAACCTAGGATGTGTTAACTAATGAAGAGTAGAGTTGTTAGCGTAGTCAGCAAGGGAAAAGTCACTTCAGATTGATTTAGGATGCCATGTACTCCCCTCACACTCAAAATTCATTAAGAGATCTGAGTAAGTTAACTCATTCTGCTGTTTGACATGAAGATAAAAATTTTCCAGATTTTATGCCTTAGGAAAAAAGGTCCAGAAAGAGCTACTCAGACTATTTGGCATGAGGAGACCATGAGTTAGATCACTTCAAAGTATGTTTCAGGAGGGAGAGATGAAAGAGGAAATTTGCTCTTAAGATCAGTCTGGTTTTTGGAAGAGGTTGCTACAGAAAGGAGGAGAGCTAGATGCTTTTCAAAGTAGCAAATTTCACTAAGATGATATTTGGCTATCGTATGGGAAACTGTTATAATCATCCAAATACCTGCAACCTTTTAACTGAGCCAAGCAGTACTACAGACCTAACTCCTGCTAAGTTTTATAACCTCCTGTTCCACTTCTATCATTACCTTTAGCTTTAATTCACATCAGAAGAAAAAAAAAAAAAGAAGAAGGGGGACTCTGTAGGGAGTACACAACATCAAAATCTGTAGGATTTTATAGTGATTTTACTTTTCTTGAAATCATCCACTGGGGTCAGTCTCTGAGAATATCACTGTCAGTAGTTAAGATGTTTTGACCATGGAGTTAAATACTTGCAGCATTGACAGTAGCTGGAAATACTTCAGTGGTTATTGTTGTAGTCATTAGTCCAGCTGAAATAATGCTGGCATGTTTTCCCTCTGGGTAGAATTCCTCAGCCTAATTGTCTCCTCCTTGCCAGACCATATTTGATATCTTCAGGTTTGGAGACTGGATGTATTCCAGCAATTAATGGCCTTTCTCAGTTATAGATTGGAATTATTTCCTTTTGTGATTTAGTCTATTATCCAGAAGTGAAGCTATTGAATTCCAGAACATTTAAATGGGATAGCTCACAAATAGGACTAATATAAAAAGCACAGTCATCAAGCCGTATGAAAGCTATGTGGGCCACTGCAGAAAATGAGTATTTCACATGTAATTTTTTACTTTAAAAATAAAAGAAATAAAACTACTATTCACTATTGTAGTATCTTCTTCTAATCTCCTAACCCAAATATTAGCTGAGAGCAATATAGGTCCAGGTGGTCATAGAGTAGGATTAGGTCACCTCATCTAACCTCCTGAAGAGTGGCAATCAAATTTTATCAAGATACTCATGTCTTTAGTACTGTAAGTTGGGTTTGACAAAAGTAAACAGTGATCTCTCTGTCTCTGATGCCCAGACCAGACTCCTTAAGGTACCTCATCCACTCAGAGCTTAAGTAGCCTGTGGTTTCAGAAATCAATGAACACTGTTCCACAATGGAAAAAAAAATAGCTTCTGTAGTCACTGTTTTATGGCCTTCCATGTTATTTGAATTACTACTTTTCTCAATGAAATTTTACCACATTTTTTTTATTCTATTCTGCTTTTCCAAAATGGAACATAGTACACATCTCAAAAGCAAGAAATGTTCTTAATGCTGTTTCAGATATGTTTCAGGAAGTTATTTGCAATAAATTTGTCCTTTGGAAAAAATGTAGCACAATGATACGTGGGCTTCATAACGTACTACCTGTTTTTAAGCAGCAGATTCAAAAGCTGAACACTGAGGACCCCAGTTGTCCTTTCCACATGTCTAGCTGCCCTTGTTGCCCAAAGAAAGTCTTAAAGCTATGGTTCTAAATTTAGGATTTAGCAAAACCTTCTAAGTAAAATTCAGTTCCTCCATTCTCTTCCAAAACTGCTGGTAAAATGGGGAATGTAAATGGACAGAGTTTATCTCCCATGGACAAGGAAGGTAGTCTGGAAATGTGAGATGTAGGAATTCATGTTCACCCTGACCTCTTGCTTTGTGTTTCACCTGCTGTTTGATGGGTCATTGTTGAGGAAGCCAGACAGATCACTGCCTCTGAGTGATACCCTCTGGAACTGTCTGGGGGAGACATCCATCTAGTAGCTTTTGGGATTTAGATGTTAACAGAGTAATCCTGATGTGGTTATACTGTCTTTCTTTAGATGCATTTAACTTCTGTTGCATGCAGATCAGATAGATCACAAGATTTGGTGCATGGTAATGTACAACCTCTTTGCAGCTATTGGAGAATTATGTCTTCTGCAAGAGTGTTTATGGTTCTGATGTAACGTGCAAAAAATTCTGTCACACTGAGTTTATGTGTTTCAGAAAGTTCTGCAAGCAGTGTTTTGAGAAATTAGTGCTGGAAATAACAAGAACCAGGCACATTGGAAATTGAGCAATTTTGAGTCTTATTTTCCTTAATACTGTTATACAGTGGCTATTGGAGTATTGGACAGATATGTGTACAGAGAATAAGTAAATACTCTGAAGAAAAAGTTAATGTAATCAAGACTTCACTCTCACATTCTGATCTGTCTACTCTCATGGATGGTGCTGATTCTGTACCAGAATTATGGAAAATACAATGGGAAATCTGCAAGCAATTAGAATGCCAATATTGTCTGGCTGTAGTTTAGTTTGGGTTTGGTTGGATTTCTGGTTTTCTTTGTTTTTTTGGGTTTTTTTATGCAGTTGTATTTGCAGTGCTGAAACAGAACTACTTCTGCTGCCATTCAGTTCTGCAGGAGGGGGCATGGTTATCTACTGGCAAATTCCTTTCAGGAGGGGACTACTGTGCTGCTTACTTTCCTTTAAGCAAAAATATTCTGACTGTGCATGTCCTGTTTTACTTTTCAGTTAAAGGATGTTTTTCAGTGAAAACAAGCAAGTTAGCAACAAAAATGAAAGCTAAATGGGAAATGTTGTAATTTAATAACAGTGAAGTTTCTAAAACACTTCTGCTGGTAGCATTCAGAAAAACTGATACCTGCACACTGCCAACAGTTCAAATGCAATATATCCCCATTCAGCAGCACTTCACTTTGTGTTAATTCCTTGTTTTTGAAGGAGGCGAACCAAGAAACTAATGATGTGTCTCAATTACATTCTGTCTAATCCTGAAGTAGCAAGCTTGACGTGGAGTGTCTGCCAGGATGCTGAGGTTGGGTTTTGTAATTAAATCAGTGTGGGTTAGGAAAGGAAGAGCAATGTGATCTTGATTCTTGACTTCTGTTCTTGGCAGGTTTTGCCCCTTTAGCTCCTGTAATAGCAATGGTATAGGTTAATGGGAGTCACTCCTTGGGCATTTGTGAGTTTGAGGTCAGACTTTTATAGAAACAGGCTTTTCACACACTTAAACCAAACATGAACATATTCACTTGCAAAGAAATGCAGAAACAGTCCTGGTATTTCTGAGCCTGCCACAAGGAGGAATGGAGCAAGTCAGCTAGGGGAAAGCCTGCTTCAGAATTAGATATGAACCTGAGCTTGTCCTTTAGTTCAAACACCCCTGTCTGCCCACTCCAGGGAGGAACTCAGCAGCCTGGTCTTAATTTTTGGCTCCCAAATGTATAATATGGACCACCCCAAACAAATTGATCCCATCAACTCCAGTTAAAACTGCCTTTACCATCTATCTCGGTGCCTGAGCAGTTATTTATGAACCATTGCAGAGCCCCATGTATTTGCTCATTTGTGTCCATCACTGTGTGCCACCTGTGCAACGAGCTCACACACCTCACAGTGTCACTGACGTTAAATATTTGATACTGCCCTTTGTGCTTGGCAGAGACTCCCAGAGCAGCACAGGTGCTTTGGTGTGCTTCCAGCCCCAGCTGCCTGGCCCAGTGGGAACACAGTGCTGCTGTTGCCATGTGACATTCCAGACCCCAGGATGTAGTCCTGAGTGACTGAAGGATGATAAGCCCATACCCTGGCATAGAACAGCACCAATTCTTCTCACAGCCTTTCCTGCGGGTTTGTAGCAAATTTGATAAAGCTCATTAGATAAGGCTCAGTGTTCCACTGCCTCAGTCAAGCTGTGTTTTCCCTCAGCTTCATCTTCTTCACATCTTGCTCACCCACACCATGATGGCCCCACTCTGGATTTCATATACAAGCTGCAAAGTGCTGATGCATTTCCTGTCTGTGTTTTCTGAAAAAATATACTTTATTGTTTCAAAATTTAGGACAGTGTTGCCTGGAAGTTTTTATTCGCCCTTAATCAGACTGTTTCCTAAACTGCTTTCTTTCTGTCTAATCTCTTGTGTGGGACCAAAATGTTTAGATTTTAGTGACGTCTCACTTATTCACATCCTGTCAGATGGGAGCATTGTGACTGGAACTGAAATGGGGATTATTTTTTAACCACTCCTATTCAGTATCTATTAACCAGTTTTCCAAATAATTCACTAGTCATAACTTCTCACCTCAAAAACGATCCTTGGAACTCCAGCACTCCATCTTCAGTGTGTTCTGGGGCTTTTCCCCACTGTACTATCTCTGACATAATTCTGCTACAATCGCCTTCTTTAGCATCACATTTTAACAGCTCATCAAACCAGCTTCACAGCTGGCAAATTAATGCCATGTTCTCTTTGGGAGAAAGACAGAAGGGGATCCTGGAATACTCCAGATACGAGGAGGTTGTGGTCTGTTACCCTGAAGAGTGAGTGGCAGCTCCTTGTCCCTTGTGCCTGAGCTGCCACTTGGGCTGTGCTCAACAACCACACCCCTGACAGGCTCCTGGGACCCTGCTCTCCACAAGCAGGGGATGCCTGACCAGCTCCGAGTTTTGTCTGCAGTAGAAAATCTTCATAGCACCCCCAGGTCTTACCCTCATGACCCAGTCAGGGAAGGGCTGTCAGACAATAAATAACTAATTTGTGGTTAGTTAACTGATGCTCTGCACTTGCAGCTCTGAATTTTTCTTGCTGAATCTCTGTTGGTCAGTACAGCAATGAGGTCTCTTCTGGGAGAGTGATGGGAGGGTGCTGATACACTCCCTGTGGGCCTCTGCTCTTTAGAGGTGCAGGGGAGAAAGTGATGGGGGAAAACTTCGACAGGACCCTCAATATTTATTCCCTCCTTCAATTATTTAATCCCCCTTTTATTTCTGTTCCACTAATTTAAGCACCTTGTTCCTTTTTGTTCTCAAATTCTTGCAGATACCTCTCTGGGTAAATGGTTTGTTTCCAGTCAAGTACCTTTAATGATATTAAATCTTTAGTACCTTTAACGATATATATACCCCACAACAACCCCATTCTTCACTTATGAGCGATCACAAATTATAGATTTCCTTTTTCTGATATTTCACAAGTGTTGGAAAGGCAGGATGTTCTCTGTGGATAAACAAAATGACAATTTCATCACTTGCACTTACCTGATAATAAATGCTGTTCATTTTTAATTTATAATGTCTGGAAATATCAACAAGAGATGAGGGCAACAGTTTGAATAATAGATTAACCCCTCCAAACCTTGTCCATTCTCTGAAACTCAACCTGAGTGTGACTTTAATATATAGGAAACTTTCCTCCTTTTTGACTGTTCTGTCCTGTTCCTGAAACTGAGACTAAGGGAATTTTCTGTTGTGAGGCCCTTTAGTTCATCCAGACATGAAAGAGCTGCTGATCTGAAATCATCCCTTTATACACACGTAGCCTGTGACAATGTGAGAGAAAATATTTTTTTGCTGCAATAAGACCTTATAGGAGACCAGCTAGTTGCAAAGCCACCAAGTTAAAACTGGTTAAAAACTCCTGCCAAGCTACAAAAACACCCCAAGAAGGCATTGTGAAAAGCTCTTGAAGGCAGAAGGGAAATGTGAAATTTTAACAAGGCAGAGCTTGCAGCAGTGGTAAGATTTCCTATGCAGCAACTGCATGGTTCCCCGCCCAGGTGTAGGACAAAGATGAATCAGGCCCATTATGAAAGCAATTCATATTTAAATGAGATTTCCAGCCTAGTTTCTACAGTCTCAAGTGGTTATTCTAAGCATCTGCTCTTTCATGCTGATTTAGACCAAGCTCGAATGCTGAATCTTTGGAGAATCATAAACAAATTGTGTTAAATTGCCATTAATGGAAACAAATCACAAGAAAGGAAGGGCAGGGTTGTTAATGGTATTGCTGTTCTTAACCCGGGCTTTGATGGCAGTAGATGCAGTCCTGCAGCACAGAAGTAATGTATGTAAAATCACCCACTGTTCTGAGACCTCCAGACAAGCTAAGCACAGCGGTGCAGTAGCATTGGAATTTGTTTTACAGGAAGCCTTTCATTTCCCCTTTTGACGGGTTAAGTGAGGCACTTCAAGCCTGTTCTCCCATGAGGGTTACACTAGGGAAGGGTAGTTTTCGTTTCCCCCAGGGGCTCCATAGCAGCTCTGGCAGCAGAGGCTGCTGTCAGGAAACAGCGGATGCAATGGATCAATGCACTCCCCTGCCAGCCTGGCTGCAGTTCCTGCCTGCCCACTGCTGCCCACCCCTCAGCTGCTGTGTCCCAGAGATCCTGTGTCCATCTTGGTACATGGCTATGCCCCAGAGGCCTGCAAGCGTGGTTTCCACAGACAGGTTTGCATGGATTAGGGGAAAATTAATTGTTGTTGTTTTATTGCATTAACGTTCTGTCATGCGGGGAACGCACTAAATAGAATGTGGATATATTGTAGTGTAAGAGCTGCTTGTGGTCCTTAGTAACATCAGGCTTCGCTAAACTTCTGAAAATTACAGCAATGGACCAATGCTTGTTCCAGTGAGGCTTTGGGGAAACTCAGGTTAACAAATTCAAGCTCTGGTCAGGAGTCTTCAATATTCTCTTCATTTCTACAAAAATCTCATTTTGCATGGATTGGAGAGGACTGAAAATGCACAAATGATTCTGTTTAAGTTTGGATTTACACCTTTTTTTGTTACTTGAAGGGAGGAACAATTTATTTTAAAATTTATAAAGAGTAAAACAATAAAAACTTCTGTGTGATTGTGAATCAATATGACAAATTTCACCCCAAAATTAACTCTTCATATTATATGTCATCGTATCATCAAAAAGTCTATCACAGAGATGTGCCCAGTACAATGAAAATACTTCATAGCTGTTTGATAAATCCACTACCAAATGATTTTTTCTTTATGATATTTTTCATGTAAATACACAAGTAGTATTACAAAAATCTTCTATCCAAAATTGATAATTCAAAGAATTTTCCAATGCTTGTCACAAAAAGCAAATTATGTACATTTGTAGCTGTTTTTCAATTTTTGGTTATAATTTCATAACCATGCATTATTAAAATACCATATATTTGCCATATATGACACAGTAATTCTTTGACTTCTGTTACTCAACACAAATTCCCTTGGAAATTATGTATAACCTTCCTTACATTTTGATTGGTAATGAGATTTTAGAGCAATCCAAGTCATAGAACTGCCATGTAAAAAAAATAACTAACCAAAAATGGAAAGCAACCCAAAAAAATGAAGCCTAGAATCCCAACAACCAGCTCTACAGTCCCACTGTCATTTCTCAAGACAGTGCAGCTATTCAGGAAATACCTTGTGTATCAAACAGACTTGAATGTAACATTACCGTTTAGCCATGATAATTAACCTTGTCATTTGGCTAGTCATGCCTCTAAAGTCTCCAACTTTTTCATAATTTACTGGAGACAAAAAATCTTTAAAGCAATGTGTATTCCCGAAATACTGCCTGCAGTGTTCAATGAGTAGCTGCACAGCATTAAATGCACATGCTGTAATTAAATTAGGTAGCAACAAAGCAGGTGGACTATATGAGGGTTGTCACTTAAAGTATCCTTTCTGCATAGGCAGAAAATTTTGTTAGAAAAATATTTTCTCATCTATAAATCCCATTGTTTTTTCCTGACATCCTTTAAATCACAAATCCAATGACATTATAAATCATGTAAAATTTGGAGTATTACTTTAAGCCCCTGGGCTCCTCACTGGAGTGCTGTCTGAATAAAAAATTCAGGTTGTTTACACAGAGAACTCAATAATATTTTTGCCATCATTTCTTATCTTGTAGAATATTTTGTGTAAAAAGGAATGTTTAGATAGATTGCATGTGAAAATCCTTTCTGGTTTTTTTCAAACTTCTTCTCTTGCCTTCCTCATTAACCTGGTAGTTTTCCATAGCCTACTTACGTCAGTAACTTTTACGTCATTTATTTCAGTGGAAGCAGGATGTGGTCCAGTAAATTATCCCCCAGCACAGTCTGCTCAGTATTACTTTAGACCATGGAAATAGTGACGAGAAAGCTCCATGTGAATTTAACTCTTTAAAATATTCATTCTCGTGTTTGTAATATAAGTTACTGCTGTTCTTCAATGTTCAAAATGTTTCTGTAAGGTCTCTCAATAGGCAAGCTTACCAAGGCCATACAGTCACCATTAAACCCCTTGCAGACATCATAAATATTGAGGAAAAACACCAATAATCCAGTGAAGTTATTTAGGTATAATTCTACAGAATTTATTGATAACCACTGTATGAATAATTTTAATATTACTTATAAATTCTTTGGACCACCTAAGAAAGGCAATATTGCTGCATATAGAGGACTATAGTTGAACTCCTAGAAAAAACATCCAAAAGAAATGTTCTTGTATGTAGCCTTTAGACTCCTCAGCTCTGTTATTCCTCTACTTTAAATCAAGTCCTACCACTATCAGTGACCTTCTCTTTCTCATCTTCCAAGACTACAATCCCATGAGCTTTCCAAAACCAACACATACTCTTTTATAGAATATGTAATATTTTCCCAAGACCAAATTAATTTTACAACTACAATAGGGTAATCCACTCTTTTTTATTTTTCATCACTAAATGCTAAGCAAATTTGGGTTGCAAAGGAGTCAGACACACACAAAATACCTAAGTGGACCCTGTAATTAAGGTTTGCAAAGTTTTCTGGGACCTGGTGTCTGCAATGCTACGTGACAAACCAGATTTTTTCATGCTCTCATGCTTTTTTTTTTTTTTTAACTGGGATCAACATCACACTTTTTCCTCCTTATCATAATTCCACTTATGCTAATTAGGTTTTATTTTGGCATTCTTTAAGATCCAAATGATACAGATCCTCTGCTGTATTCTCATGAATACCAGGGCTGTAGAATAAATATTGTTGACATGTGTTGGCACAGTGCTTTTATACTTGGATTCCTCATTAAATTACATTACATTTTAGTTTTAATGAGCATAATCCATTTGATACTGTTGACCCAAATTCCCCTGAGGAAAACTGCAGCTCTCAATTGATATTTGCTTCTCTGAGTCAACTGAGTCACATTCAGAATCATATCAGACTTCAAATCTCAAAAAATGTCCTGTTTGAGTTATGCTGGGGGTTGTGACTAAGTTTTATTCCAGAAATGTATTCCTGCAAGGCTTTGTGGCTCTTGCTGTACTTTAATCTTGTCACTGCCCCAGCTTGTGTGCTGCTTTCCTTATCTGCATCCTATCTCTGTAAACAGCTTATGAGAACACTGACCAGCAGGAAGCAGGAGCACCTTTCTACAGCTCATCCTTGGATGTCTTTTCTGAAATCATATTTCTTCTCCCTGTCATGCTCCTAAATCATTTCTCTTCTGCAATAAATTGTTATTTCTCTCCCTGTTAGAATTCTTTCCTGTCATTCATCATGCTAGGAGTACCTTTTGCTTGAGAATAGAAACACAATCCCAGTACATTTCAGGAAATTTTTAACTCTTTTCCTTTCTCAGGATGTAGAATTCCACTCAAGACTGCCACCTTCTTTGGGAGACTTCCATTGGTTTTTTTGTTTCAAAGTTTTGGGGTACTTCAAAAAAATGGGCTGTTGGAAAGATGGATTTATCAGTATTATGAGTGTTTCTCTCAGTTTGATAACTAGTGTGCCTGAATAAGAAAGATTTTGAAATTTTCTTCAAGTTTGTTCTGAAAGTTATTCAATAGACAACAGAAACCTTGGAAGATTTTGGAGAGGAAATGATTTTATTGAGTCATTGAAGGAGATCAACTATGCAGTTCAAAGCATGAGTTTAAGATTTTGTTTGACCTTTGATTGAGATTGCTTTGATTGAGTTTGACCTTTGATTGAGATCCCCATGCTCATAATGACAGCACATGCTGAGGCTCTGCAGAGATGACAGTCTCAAACTTGTGTATATCACTCCTTTTCACTGTGTCATTGGAGGCCTGGGATTAGCCCTGTAAAATTGTTCATGTGAATTTTCAGGTACAAAAATTATGACTTGCAGAGCAATTGCTAAGAGGTAAGGCTCAAGACCTGCATCTTGCTCATCTCTTTGTTAATATCTTTGGGATGACTAAGAAAAAACAATATACTTGGAGACTTAGGCCAGTCAGTAGGATGCATTTGTAAGTCTGCTTTCCAGTAATGCTGAGAAATACCACAGAAGGTCTTTTAAAACAGGCCATTAAAAAATGTGCATTTAACTATAGTGGTTCTGCTTTGATGTCAGAATGAAGGGTGTGATTTCTTTATATCATTTTGACCTCTGTTTTTTATAATTCAGAATTCCCAGACACATCCTCAGAGTGAGCTTCTACCTGTAGATTTTTGGATAGGAAAAAAATGTTAGCAATTACAACCATGGCAGAACACACACTCATCTCAATCCTTTATTCCAAGTGTATATCAAATTAAACCATTCATTTCAGTATCCCACTGATCTCTCACTTGTTGATTCACACAGGATGAGGGCAGATGAGTGCTGCTGAGCACCTGATTACATCCTTGGCAATGGGAAAACTATGTAGACAAATACAAGAGTGCCAGCTCAGCATTCAAGACGTATGCAAGTGAAATACCATAGCCTAATTAAGCTTATAGAATACTGCTTTCTTCAATCATCAAATGTAAATATATTTTCCATAATTTGTCTTGCAGATGATAACGAGTGTGAAAATGCTACTCAGCCTTGTGGAGAGCATGCCAATTGCACAAACACAGAGGGAAGTTATTACTGCACGTGTATGTCTGGTTTCAAACCCAGCAATGGTCAACAAATTTTTGTTCCTAATGATGGAACCTCCTGCGTGGGTAAGTTATTACTGTCTGCCAGAGAGCTTTACATTGTCACTCTTCTCTTATTGCTTCTCTTAATTATAGAAATCTAGCAAAATGCTTTCATATTTGTGATGTTTGGAGTCTGTGTATAAAATTCACATATTTTGGATGGAAGAAGCTTGCTTAATATTCCAGTTCAGGCCCATATTTATCCCTGACAACAGAGCAGCTGCCATTGCTTTAAATGACACTTGCATCTTGACTCTGCTTGCAATATATTTAAATCCACATGTCACAGATTTAGACAATAAATATATAGTTAAGGCAACGTAGAAATCACCAATTCACACATTTATGCCACTGTTTCACTGATCTGTGAGCAAGGTGGTCACGTTCTCAGAAAAAAAGTGACAAAATATTCTGCATCAAGATCTGGATCAACAAAATTCTCTATAAATTTGAACTAGTATACTTCAAATATTTTTTGTTTAGAAACTTGGTTAGGATACTTTTGGAAATTTTTCAAGTCTAATCAAAAGCAACAAGCAAGATCAGTGGTTTTCCTACCTCCTGTGCCATTCATTAGCCTCTGGTTCTATAGCAGTTGAATGGAACACGTTCAGGATTGCAGGGGAGGAAAAGTTCTCTGGAAAATTTTATTTCTGAACAACCATGCAATCCTTTAGGATTTCCTCTCAATGGAAGAACTGTAACTATTTCTCTTTTTCAAACTCCTGGTAATTTTCTCTGTATGTTGCAAAAGTCCTCAGGGAATGGGAAAATGAGAAATAAATCTATTGCCCTTTACACCTTTATGCTGACAGTGTCTGATTCTAGGTATGTCTCCTGTGAGCTTGTGAGTGCTGACAACCTCTCTTCTCACTGCTCTTAATATCAGCAGAGTGGTTGCATATTAAGCCAGAAAGTGATCTAATCGACATTTCTTGCCCATTGCTCACATCCATCTAAAAGTGTTCTGCTTTATCCAGCTGCTATGAATCATTCTTAAATTAGCTGGGATGGAGACAGCACATTGAGCTGTAAATATTCTCACCATTTCTGCTCCAGGTTTTGATTTTTAGATTATGATATTTCCTCAGCTTCGGAAGTTTGTCTTCAAAGTCATTTCTCTGACTCTTTTTGTGTCACTTTAACTTCTTACCCTTAGCTTGATAATTTCTTATCTTTTTTTTTTCCTCTTTACTGGGCAGATTGCTCGTTTTTTTATCCTGTATTAGAGTTTAGTTTAGTACTTCTTCATTTTGAATATCCACACGGAGGAGTCAAGCGTTTTCAAAACACATACTGAAATTAAAAATTACCTGAGGACACCTTTTTTCATTAAACAAGTGTACCAATTACTTTACCAAGATGGGAGTCCTAAACACAACCTTTTGATCCACAATTAATTTTTTTCCTTATCCATCAGGGAAGCCATAATAGGATATTTTGTACCCAATGGTTCTGCTGCTACAGGTGGCAGATATGACTTGCACACAAGCAGCTGACATTTGTGTATTCAGGGTGACAGCTGAAGCAAATTTCAACATTTCATTTTAAATAGAGTGCAAGTTATTTAGTACAAATCACAGAAGTACAAGGTACCCATCCTACACAAGTTTATGGGGCCCTACAATATATTTTTAGATTCTGCAAAGTCTTAAATCTTCTTTTTAATATGTGTATATATGTACATGGCAGTAACTTGTAAACTTGAATTTTGGAGAGTATGCCATTATGAACCCTATTTGTTTATGCCCTCAAACCTACTTGAGTTTCCAGTAATGCAAGAGTGGCACATAAACCTGTGTGAGCAAGTCACGTGCACATACCTGTGTGTTCCCTCTTCAGAAACCACAATAAGCTCCCAAGTAAAAAGCGACAATGTTCCCCAAGGTAGTAGATCAAAAGAAATCTTGGGACATCGGCTTTTAGAAATGTTGGTTCACCCTTAATTCAGTCAGAATGCTGAGTTTTGAGTTGAGGGTCAAAAGTATTTCATGTTATCAGGTAGACTTGCTGAAGAGATGACAAAGAAAGATGCAGATAGAGGAGGAACTGGACAGTAGGAAGGGAAAGAGAGGAGAAGAAAAGGATAAAGGAAATGGAGAAGAAAAAAAAAAGGAATGAAGAGATGTGACATTTCTGAAGACTTTTTTTGCTGTCCTGAGAGTGAGCTATTAAAATCTATTTTTTGATTTGTGCAAAAGCCATACTTTTCCTTAGACTTCACAATTTATTGAATGTTCAGCTGCAGATAAAAAAGTGAAATAGAAACCTATTTTTTTTCACCCCAGTCGACAGAATAAAAACATGAAAATGGCCATTTGTGAAATGGAAGTGACATCCATGCCACTGCTTTTTCTGAGAACATGCTATCAGCTCTCCTTGGATATTTCTGAGAGCACTGGGAAGGCACCCATTCTCCATCTCATCCTTTGCTGTGACAAGGGAACTGTACAGTGGATGGAATCTGGTGTTGGGCCACGTTGCTAACTTTTCTTCTACCTTGCCATTCATAGTCTTTTTCATTCCTACTTTGTGTGTGCTGCTGCATTCCTCAGTGTGAAGACACAGGGAGGGAACATCTAGTCCTTTACAATTGGACTTTTCAATCACTTGCAAGCTACTAATAAGCAGAAGGTATAATGTAGACATCAAGCTGTCTTGGCTGACTGGTGAAGAATCAAAGCGATGTAGGTACAATCCTGTAATTGGCAAGACTGAACATAATAACTGTTCTCTGTACTTTTAATTTAATTGGAATTTCCTTGCCTGCTGCAATAGATGAGGAGTGACAAAGCAAAGAAATAAAATAAAAGGTTATAAATCTATTTTCACACTAGCCTAAGTGGTGTTGGTGATATTATTTTTCTGATAGCAGCTATTATAAAAGCTTCAAAGTTCAGCTCCAGGATTTGTTTTGAATATTTACTGAAAGGCCAGGGCTTTTTACAGACCTATGGCAAATGCTCTTCTGTTTAAAAAGCTGTTCTTCAACCTTTGCTCAGGAATGCTGTCTGTGAAGACTGCTCACACAGCCTTGGCAGCTCACTCCTGCTCCCACAGCACATCAAGGAGAGTTTGGGATCCACACCCCAAAGCTCCACTAAAATTGGATTGCTGAAAGCACTGACAAGCTGTTGTCCATGTGTGGTCCAACAATTGCATATTTGGTTAAAAAGGCATAACTACAAAATATAAAGAAACAAAAGCCTACAGCTACTGCTCGCAGCATTTCAAAGCAGGAACATAAAAGCTGCATTCTTGCAACTGTCATAAACTGTTGGCTGCTCCTGAAAATCTCATTGATTTAAAAGGGATATGAAGCTGATTAGTACCTTGCAAGTTCAGGCATATTGTCTTTTAATTTTGTCATCCAGGAGTTGTTTTTTTCTTCTGAAAACAGTAAATTAAATAGGCATGATATGGACCCATTCCATATGGACAACACAACTGCAGAAAGTTTATTTGCATGTACTCAACAGGGTGTCTCTATCAGACTTTAAATAGGACTCCTGTTGCCAGAGATGTGCCAAAATAGTTGAATTTCTGCTTTTGTTTTGGATAATCCTGTCTTCTCATTGAAATCTCCATTACACCTAATATCTTATATAATTACAAAAAGAATTTGCATGACTGCCCAATAATAACAAATCAATTATTTACTGATCTGAGAGTTTATGAAAAGAGTCATGACAATTTTGGAACATTTGTATCAGTAAATCATATGGAGACCTGATCCTTAGTAACAGTATTCTCAGAAGCATTCAAATATTACTTTTTTTATTTATAGATTATTGTAAGTTTTGGCAAAGATTGCTGTCAATTGCTGGTGTTTTAGCACTGCATTACATGATGAATGGCTTGTTCAGATGTACATGTCCTCCATGTAGCTGACAAGGCCCAAGAAATCTTTGGTTTGGGGGTGACATGTTTTCTAGTTAGACAAACTGGCTTTGTCATGATTTTCACCCTTCCCACTTCATTCAAAGTCTCTCTGTCTTACAGAGTCACACAACAAGGGACTGACAGACACTCATTTGTTTCAAGCAGAGCTTTATAATTTACTGATGTGAGAGGTTATTTAAATGCCAAGCATAAGAACTTTAGCCTTATGTCTTTAAATGACAGCATTTAATTCTGAGGTGCCCTGTGTGTAGCACTATATCATGCTATTTTCCTTCCCTTTTGCCAGATTGCTTCATGTATAATGTGGTTAGCTCCCTAACTATGAATACTGAGGTCACAGAAACCATACAAATACAGATAATGAAAAACTCAGCTCCTTAAAGAGAAACATTATCAGTTTGGGACATTAAATATGAAAATAAACTGTTGCCCTAATGCAGAAAATCAGAATTTAACCCCCTGCTTTAAACTTCTATGCTGGCACTAAGCCATTTAAACACATTGCTTTCTTGGTGGCTCTTCCTGCAGAGCAGTGGTGGCTGGGAAGGGCAAATGCACCTCCAGCCCCACATCTCCCTCCTGCCTGTGCAGGAGTCTGAATGGCTTTTCCATGGCAGCTTCTGAAATTCAGGCTTAAAACACAGCATATCAGGTGCAAATCAGAGCCAATGGCTCTTTGAGAAAAAGAGATACATGAAAGTGAGGTGGGACTTCAGCCTTGAATCCCAGGGAGACCTCTGTTCAAGTGGACAGAAGGCTCCTAGGTATCCTTCAGGTATTTTTTTGCATTCCCTCTATATACCCATATACATGCAGTGTATCTTTCCATTTTTCAATAATGACCTTATTTCACATGTATTATTCCTCCCTCTTGTGCACCTTTTTGAAAACCACCAAGATTCTTGTATCAAAAGCAGAGTGTGAAACTAGTTAATAGTGTATTTCCAGCCACCCCATATCTGCTTTTTGCTTGTCTTTTCTTAAACACCCACCTCTGACTGAGCAGAGGCTGCCTATCAATTCATATAGCTCTTCTCCTCCATTGATCAATTAACCATTTCTCCTTTTTTCCCTAATTTCTTTCCAAAACTGAACGTCACACCAGTTATTGGCTGGAGCTGCCATCCTCTCTCCTCCGTTCCCTGTGCTGTCTTTCCTTCAGTTCAGTTCTCAGGCTACTTTAAACTCACTCATGTACCACTCCATTTTTCAGATATACCTGTCCCAAAGCTCTTCATGTTTTTCTCCTTTCCAGCACAGCACTTCACAGACCATTACTTCATTTTCCAGAATTATTTGGTATAGTTCCCAGTTTGCTTTCTCCATTGAGTTATTTGATGCTTATCTTTAGCCAGCCAAATAATGCAAAATAATCAGTATTTCAGCCAGGGATTTAGTACCCAGCTCTCCTAAATTGATCAATTCATGGATTCCCGTACTGGAATTCATTGGTTTTACTCTTGGACTATACCCCACCCAGTTACTGAACTTGTCTACCTAATGGCAATTTATTTAGAGGTACAAAAGACATTTTAGGCAAATGTAATTTAAATGTGGATTTTAAAAAAAAAAAAAGGATATGCCAAGCACTTTAAAGGGCACAGAGTTTAATTCTTAGATTAACAGGATGGACAGAATGAGCTTTTGCAGTGTCTTTTTAAAGCTGCAACTTAAAAGACAAGTCTGCAGGGGTTTTTTTCTTTTTCTAACAGAGCTGAGAAAATCTATTTAGTCTAATCTCTGAAAAATGGATTTCAGATGATTTGCATGATGTTGACCATTTTGTTATGATAGAATTAATATGGTTTTAAAACACAAGCAGTGTAGTATTAGGTAGCAATAAAAGTGGTGGTATAAAAATATGATCAATTATGATTTATCCTTCTAATCCTTAAGTATTATAATTGGCAGGGGTTTTGCCACTGAGATTGTGGGTTTAGTTTTGCTTTTTTTTATTACATGAAATTTTATTATGAAACTGCTTGTAGTGTGCAGGGCTATTATCGACAAAGCAGCAAGGTGTTATTCTGTAAATACTTAATAAAAATTCAATTTCTCATGATATTTGCAGATGTAGATGAGTGCAGCAATGAAGGAAGTGTTGCCTGTGGAGATCATGCAAAATGTGAAAACGTGGATGGAGGGTTTAACTGCTCCTGTAAGGAAGGTTATCAACCATCCACAGGAAAATTGCAGTTTAAGCCAAATGATGGCACTTCCTGCCAAGGTACATGATATTATAAAGGTTTATGTGTTATTATAGAGATACATCTTCTGAGAAACCCACCAGTGCCTATTTATCTTCAGTTAGATTAATCAGCAAGACATGAAAAAGAGGCAAGGCTGTGGCATCTACTATTCCTGAGAATAGCATAATTTTGTAAATGTATTTTTACTAAACAGTGCAATGAGATCCATCTGAAATAATGGTTACCTCCTCATAGTTGTCAGATCTGTAAATTTGAGCTCTCTCAGCTCCACCTGTGGAAGTCCCATAAAAGGGACCAAGCTCTCTACCTGAATCAAACAGCTCATTCCAATCCAATGCTATAATTATGGCCAAGGTAAAGCCTTTGTAATTGTAGTTTGAGAATGGAATGCTGTGGTTTATGTGCATAAATTCAGAATGCTGGTGGTTTGGGGAATGACCTACACGAGAGCTTTTGCAATTAGTATGTATTGAATATTGATTGAACTGCAATGTATAATTAGTTTCCCTTTTTATTTTTACAGAAAATCCAAAGGCCAAGTGTGAGTTATTCAAAGACTGTATAGCTGAACATATTAATAGGACTTTAGCCAGAGTAAGTAGCATTGGTTTTTAGACTAATTTTCAAATCCTTTAATTGTTTCTGTTTGAAACTGCTATTTCAATTATAATAGTTCTTAAACAGTTTTTAACAAAGGCTTGAACCATACAATTGAATTTAAGCATGTTGACAGAAGGCTTCTTAATAATTTCAAATTATTTGAACTGGTTTGTATGTTCTACTCATGATAATAACTTCCTGGGAATCTGCATGTTCTCTTTCCAGCAAAGTGAGTCATGATGCATGAAAAATTCAGAAGTGTGGTAATCACTCAGCTGTTTCTGTAATTTCTGGTGTTACACACTGCTGCATTTACTGATGTGCAATTATTTGCTTGTTCAAAAGGAAGGCAAGATAGATTACAGAAGTAATGTCAACAAGTGACTAAATAGAAAAGGGAGCCATAGCATCTTGGTATGCTGCTTTATTTACTCCTCAAAGGCAAGTGTGTAAAGTGATATAGGATTTATAGAAACAAATATCTGTGGCCAGAGTATTTTTCATCAACCAATACTTTTTTTCACTAGAAACAGAGATTCCTGAAGCCAATTAAAAATGTATAAATGAATGCACTATCCATTATTCTACAGCTACAGTATTGTCTAATTTTAAAGGATAAATGAAGCATAAGCATAAATAAATTAAAAGCAATTGTATATGTTTGCATTTGATAGAAAGCAATTTGATTAAGTTACTGGATTCAAAAGTTATTATTTTAAAGAATTTTATTAATAAAACCTATCTCTAATACTAGGTTAACATACTTTTAATGTTTACTTGCAATGTAAAACATTATATCAAATATGATACCTGCTTATCACACTTAGGTGCAAAGCCATGGGAAAGGTTACAGCAGAATCTTAGAGCGAGATTTTTTAAACTATATACTTAAACTAAACTTAAATAAATAATTCAAAATACTTTCATGTAAAGAACTGTCATATTTTTCACCTGTTTTCTAGCTATGTTCAGTTGCAGTCAAAGACAGAGCAAGGCCCATAAAAGCTGTTTAACAGCAGAGAGTAGAGATCATACAAAATCAGATGTTGAGTGTTTTATTAATTAAATTCCAGTTTGTGAAGTGAGAATTCTACTCTTATTCAGCTATGAGACTGAAATGTGGAAGGTTAATCTTAATTCCACACTCTCCTGCCTATACTTTAAAATAGCTGTTTTATGTAAGTGCATTTAGCAGTTTATAAGCTGAAGCACTGAAGGAGAAATAGGAAGTACAGTTCATTCAACTACATGCCTTATAATTTGCATTTGAGAAAAAACAACTAAAAAAATATACAAATACTTCCCATCTGCTCCCACCTCTTGAGTTAAATTTTAGAAGAAAAGTAAATAGATTAATACATAAGCAGAATAATCATATCATTGATATTTAATTACTTTTGCACAAAATTTACTAGTTCACTTTAGATCATCAGGATAAATAAAATGTGAAAAAATGTGAAATGATAGCACACAATTTTTTTTAATCGTGGTTGTTTGTGAAGGTTATACTAAACATGTGTAATATCAATAATTTATAGGTCAACCTGTTGATTGAGAAGGGGTTTTTATGCACAAGTGTCTTATAAACCAGTATGTTAATTAACAGAAACCAGTCTATGGGGTTCATTTTCACATGCAGCAATATGGTTTTAATTGTTTCATTAAGGTATGAATTCTGGCATTTTTCAGATTAGTCATTTAAAAACACCTCTGGAGAAGTTGCAAGAAATTAATAAAAATACTTTGGGACCTCTTTTACCTGTAGAAGTGGTTTCATATGTTGAAGCACTGTCCTATTCATCATGGAACACCATGAGTGACTCTGTCTCTGACAATGAAGCCCTCCAAAACACCACCATTAACGTGAGTGGATCAAGCCTTTGAGTTGTGGGGCTGTCCTTGTTCCAAAGACAGTGTGTGACTCTTCTCAAACACATGCTTTTACTTACAGGTTTTGGTCAACACTGTGAACAATTTTTTACAAAAAGACAAAATTGCAGTCTGGGAAGCTCTACCTGTAGATAACCAAAGGCGGAGCCTGACCAAGCTGCTGCACACTGCAGAGCAGGCGACACTTCTCATGTCACAGAGCTTCAAAAAGACAACCCAGCTGGATGCTAATGCAAGTGACATAGGTAAGATAAAGAAAATTATTCTAAAGTATCCTTTAGATGTGGATTAAACTGAGGAGTTTTTCAGCACAATTATGAAGATTAGTAATGGTGCTATGTGAAAGATACAGGTGTTCATTTGTATGATTTTTGTAATTAACACCTGACTTTCAGTGTAGGTATCATAATTTTCAAAGACAAAAACCTTTGAGTCCAGAGCAAAAAAATAAATTGAGAGTCTGTAGGAACTTGTTTTCATATTCTCTTTAAATCTCTCATTATGGCCATACTCACGCAGTCTAGATTCATTTTATAAGCACAAAATTATCCTATGCATCTTAAGTGTATACAAAACACCAGTGGAACAAAATTTGGACTTGCTGTCTACAGATTTTTTTTAAATCTTTTTGGTTCAGCATAGTTATTATAAATGAACTTGGAATAGGGATTGTACCTAGTCAGTTTGATCTTGAGTGGCTTTATCTCAATAGGAATTTCTCATTTTAAGAGGAATTCCCCAGGAGGAGAATTGCTTAGTCTCAACTGTACCATTTTGCTCACCTACCTTCTCCCTATGTGCTGGTGTTTTCCCACCAATACCTGCTGATTTTGCTGGGGTAATAATAGTTTTACCATTCCTTCTACTGAGACTGGAGTAAGGCTGACACCAGCCACTTTTGCAAATCCTGATAAAGCATGGCTGATTCCTTTGTCAATGGCCACTCTTTAACCTTTATTTTTCTGAACGTCCCCAAACTGTATGTGATCTGATTTCTTATTTTAGATTTAATAAAGTCCTTCAGTGTCTTTCACCAGCTTGCTGTCTTATGATGACTTGATGAGTAGGATTCCTACTGTGGTCTTGAGGCAGGTCAAGCCACCTGTTCTTCCCTAACCTTGCCAAAAATAAACCAGAGTGATGAAAAAGAAGGGAGGCATTTGTTCCTTGACATAGACTCTGTAGAATCAGACTTAGGTTGTTGCAGAGCACCTCTGGGTCTGCAGCAGGACCAGAGCAGTGCCAGGTGCTGGGTGCCAAGCCCCTGTTCCCCCCTTCCCACACCTCCCTTGAAAGCAGAAGCTCTCATGACCACAGAGCTGAGGTCATGAAAGTCAGGAAGAGAGGATTCGAGTGCAGTCTCCAGTGGAACTGGAGGTATCAGTCACCATGACAGAACAGCCTGAGAAAGAGAATAGAGAGAAATTCCTGTGTTGAAAGGTTAATGATTGTATTCCTTGGTTTTGTTCTAAAATGGGAAACTGAATGAGCCTATTTTGAAATTGGACCCAAACACTAAAATTTTTTGTTTCTGTTTTTCAACATGAATAAATTTTTCACAGGTCGCGTATGTGCCACAACAACCATTTTCAGATAAGACCTACAACATCACCCCTCTCTCTGCACTGTTTTTTTTTTGGTGCAAGCTCTTGAACTATGAGCTTTTCAAAACTCCAGCCAAAGAAAACATTTTCTTAGGCTCTTACAAACATTTTCTGACAGCTGGTCTATTGAATAGCTCATATTATTTTTGTGTGTTGTGCTATAAGCAATGCAGATGGTCTAGCTTAGTGATATTCCTCTGTCAGTCAAGTTTTAAATTTGTTTTGGTTTATTTTGGTTTGCTTTATTTTGTTTTGTTTTAAAACAAAGCCCGATTGACTTCTTTTTTTTCCCATCCTGGGTGATTGAAACTCAGCACCGTAATGAAGCAAGTAAAGAGCTCAATAGTCTCTAATGTAGTTTTTGTCCTAAGGGGTGATGCTTGTTTATTTGCTTTTTGACAAGACACATCATTAGTTCATGGTGCAATGTGTATTTGGTAGCATGGATAGATAACCATAAAATATATACTTTTCAAAAGTTGGCTTTTATCAAATGTTATTATTCAGTGGAGAATTTTATGCTTCCCTTTTTATAATTGTGATTTGTAGCTCCTTTCAGAAATACATTTTTAATAAAGCAATAGCTCTTCCTAAAGTAACCTACATTGTTTTTTCCAGTACCTAATTTAAAGCAAGGTAAATAAGAGACTATATTTTTCATGGAAAGAGCAAAAAGTATACGAGCATAATGTATGCATGAAAATAAAAAAACATAGATGTTTAAACAAACATGTTATACTCATGACATATTTCTTGAAATATTTTGCACAAGGATAGACTCTTAAAATTCACAGTAATTATGTAATCCAGTAGCATACTTACTAACCAAACTCTAAATTATGGTAGGCCATAATGTGATTTGTACAGTATTTTTCTTCTTTTACAGCACTCAAGGTTTTTGCTTTTGATTCACACCACATGAAACACATCCACCCTCATGTATACACAGGGGGAGATTACATAAAGATCTCTCCAAAGAAGAGAAAGGAACCTCATCCAAATGGTAAGAAACAAAGGTTGGAGGGTAGGTGGGTTAATAAACACCTTGGATAGACTGTTACCCACTAGAAAACAGCCTCATGTGCAGTTTACCAAGGCTGAACTTCCCCACTGCTAACTACAAAGAAGACAAAGTATTTTTATCACTCTTTCTCCTTTATTGTCTCAAGACTGATATTTCTAACATATCCAGTGGCACAGTGAGTATCCAATGAGTTTTCACATTGGGCATTGGTACTACAGACCTGAGCTTTAACCTTTTTTCAGCCATAGATCTGCTGTATGACTTTGGACAGGCCCCTTCAACTCTCTGTGCTACTTCTCCCTCAAAATTTGGTGCATTTTTCTATTCAGAGTGTAGCTCACTAGGGCAAGAATTTGTAATCTTTAGTAAAACCAGCAGGACCCAGATCTGGCTTGTTCTTCAGAGTGCTACAAAAAGGGCTTAAAACTACTGTTGTCATGAAATATAAATATGTATCACTAAATATAAATACATGTGTTTAAACAGCTCTGGACTTATACCACATAATTTAATAAACATGGAAAAGATTTTTTAAATCATCATCTTCCATCTAATCTGTATCTCGACTCATATCAGTGTCTAAAAATGTGGTTTATTGTGGTACCAGGGAGAAAGTCTCTACATTTTTTAAGATCAGCACTGAATCCTAAAATACCTTTTACTTTTTCCCATCCTGTGTCCACTGTAATGGAAGTCAAAGCAAGCCAAGTACTTTAGAGAAGTCCAGTATTTACTTCAGGTCGGAGACATTTCAGTTTATAAGAGCTGACACCACATGTGTAACCAGTTGCAGAACAGCAGCAAGCATACATTACTCTAGGAAAAATACATATGCATATATCTATTTAGTATTACCAGTGTGAACACACATTTTTATTCATAATGCTACTTACATTGTTTTAAATAAAGCTATATTTCATTGTCACTAAAACATTTTTATAAGTATTCCACAAAGACTCCATCTGTTTTGCATATTTTATGCAATAGCAGCAATAATGTCTATTGTTTATTGTTTCCTTAATGTCCTCAATTTTGTTGTTCCATAAAAACCCAGGAACCCCTAACCATGGTCTGTTTGATTGATAGGCACTGTAGCAGTTGTCTTTCTGCGGTACAGCAATATCGGGTCCCTGCTTTCCTCGCCTAAAAACCTCTCCTCCAAAGACCCTTCCGAGCAGAGACACACAGTAAGCTCAGCAGTTATAGCTGTTGCAATTAGCTCCAATCCACCCACACTCTATGAGCTCGAGAAAATAACATTTACCTTAAAGTATGCCAAGGTAAGGGGGTTTTTTATTATCCGTTTCAAGTAAAACAAAACATTAGCTAATCATCTGATGTGATGTAAGCATACCTGCAGCATATGATGAGCTAAGACATAATTCTGTTGTTTGTTGATGTGAAGTTACAATTTATTACTCTAATAAGATTAATCTCAAATGCATCCTAAGTGCAATATACTAAATATGGTACAGAGTAAAATTGCTATGGAATGAAAACAAGGGCAATAATGCCATCTTTGGTGGGTTGTAGTATGCATAAAATGTAGATGTCTGAACCAGAGAAAATTACAGAATCTTGATTGTTCTGTATTTAGGTGGCTTTTCTTTCTGAAAGTTTATCAGATGGTTAGGGATATATAATAAAAAAAAGGGAAGTAATGCTTCAAGGTTAATGCAAAAAAGGCAACCTGGAATTAGGGGGTAATAGCAGAACCTACAGTTTTGAAGCTTTGCTTTTTCTAAAATCTGAACACATTTATTTAAAATTGAGAGGTTTACTTCTAGCAAATACAGATTTTTTCTGGCTTCAATCATATGTGAAAAATCACAGCACAAAGAATAATCAGAAACATGACAATATAGCAACTCTGTAGAGAGATGAGCAATGGGACAAGGTGCTAACCTTGGTTACACAGCTTTTAAATTTGTTACTTCCCTTCTGAGTTAGAAATCACCTTTATATAAATTTGCATATCTTTATAAAGGCTGTATAACAAGGGAGACTTAGTCTTTGACTAGATTTAGTAAGCACTAACTGTACTAAATAATACTAATGGTCTTACTCATCACTGTTGTGTAGCAGGTGATATAGCAGGTGTGATATGACCCTGGCTTTATCCCAGATTGCTTTGTAAAATGCATGGAATAAGTCTCAGTTTTTGAACTGCTCATTTGGAATGGATGAACAATGTGGCTGTAACCTTGGAGTCTACTCCATGTTCAGCAGGTGCAAGCGTATACATAACAATGTTTTCAATAGGTAAAAATTCCAGCATCTTTGCAGGTGCCAGCAGAGCTCAGTAATCTGATTAGACTACATGTTTGGTGGGGTTTTAGCTGTGTGAATAAATTGCTTCCATCCCCAGCCACGTTTTAATTGCTTGGAATAGGCCTAGCAGAATGTGTTTTTTGTTTCCCAACCTTCCAGTGATAACAAGCATTTTTTAATGAATTGTGCGGTCTAGCGTAAGAGAGGTCTCTTGATGGGAAATATCCTGCCTTTTGCCATCAGCAGAACATCTTGTTTCTGTTCCAGACTGCAGATAAAGACATTAAATGTGCATTTTGGAACTACTCAGACACAATGAATGGCAACTGGGCTACAGAAGGCTGTGAGCTGACACATTCCAACTCCACTCATATCTCATGCAAATGTAATCATCTGACTCATTTTGCTGTTTTGATGTCCTCAGGTGGCTCCGTTGTAAGTGCTATTTTAATTTAGTGTTTTACCTAATAGTTTCTTCTGTTTTCATTCCTTATGTTTTTATTTTAGTGCAACCTGTATACTTTCCCTCCTTTGTTGTCTCTCGGTTTTGTTCAGCAAACACACAATTTATTGTGCACAAAGCAAACAAAATTCCTCCCATATGTGTTTGAATTTCCTTATGTCCTTTCTGCAGTATTACAGAGCAGTGATGCAGCAAAGTATCTTGTTCCAAAAACACAGTCTGTTGTGCTTATTTTTGGAGCATTGCATTTCATTTTACATCTCACTTTAATACTGCTGTGGGATTTATCTGCCATTCATTGGTGGTCAGTAACCATATGGCCCTGAATTTCTGTCTCTCAAAACTTTGCCACCCATTTGTCTAACCTTGGCATCTAAAAAGCTGCTTTAATTTCTCTCTGGAGAGTTTGCAGCAGCATAATCAATCTGAAGTTTATGACTATTAAACAGGGACACTTACAAGCAGCACAAAATTGAAAGAATGGCCACTCAATTTTTGTCCTTCTTATAGTAAGAAGCCCCATAGATTTTCAGGGTCTCAGTGGGGATCTGCAGGAGCTCAGGTCCTGCCTCAGGAAGCAGCTTTATAAGGTATCAGAACTGACAGCAAGCAGAATATTAGCATGAATATACTGTATTGAGACAGTTCTCTCACACTGTGAATTTCATGCTGATAGAGGCTGTTTCCTGGTTGCTAAATAGCATCCTAGGTCTGCAGTTCAAATTTAAAACCTTTGCAGGTACCTATATAGTTATTTTGAAAAGAAAGGCTGGGAGGTGAAGAATCTCTCATCCTTTATTTAGTAAAAAAATTCTTAGATACATTTTATGGTCAGCTGAATACTATCCTTTTGCTGATGTACAGTCATGTATTTCAGAGTTTCTTTGTTCAAATAGCAAACAGCAAAAGAAATTGTGTTCTTATACAGAAAATATTCACGTCCGGTATTGAAGTATCTTGTGTTTCTCTGGAGAAAGTTCATGTTAAATATCTGGAATAGCATTTGCTTGAAGTGATTGTTATTTCAGAGTCTTGTTTTGATCATGTTGCAAATTCAGTAAGACAGTTATTCAGTTTTGCTTATCTAAGTCACTGCTGTGATAAGTCCTTTTATATTAGAAAATATTTGTGTCATATTAATAGATGTCCTGCTGCCAGTGTATTTGTCATTCACTAAAATGATCTGATTTTGAAAATCTTATTAGGAGATACTGATGTTAATAAAAAGTTTTGTTAAGAAATATCAGAAAATGCAAGAGCAGGAGTATATACAGTTTATTACTAATTTCCCCTAGAATTATATCTGTCTCACAAAAACCCAATACTTTTTAGATTATCCAAAGTGTACATTTCCAGTGAAACTCTACAAACAGTTTTGATTAATATTTTGTAGAAAAGAAGAAAAGAGCTGTATTATAGAATGAGGTCTTTCTTGAGATGTTACAAAGCTGTTCTTTTAAATACTATATTATAATTTTCCCCCAGGGTGTTACAAATTATAGCATTCTTACAAGAATCACTCAGCTAGGAATAATTATTTCGTTGATTTGCCTCTCCATGTGCATTTTCACCTTCTGGTTCTTCAGTGAAATTCAAAGCACTAGAACGACAATCCACAAAAACCTCTGCTGCAGCCTTTTCCTGGCAGAACTTATTTTTCTGATTGGAATTAATATGAACAATAATAAGGTGGGTAGTTTTCACTTGTGCCTTGATTTTGTATTGCAAAATAAATATACAGTATAAGATATGATCTTCCTTCTACTCCCCACATTTCCTACCTACAATAGTGACCCCGACTTCCCAGTACAGTAACAGGAAATACAAAATGTCATTTAAAGAAGCAGGGCCTTCGTCCGAGCTGGAGTGTATTGACTTTGCTCCATGGGTTTCATTTTAAATTTGTCACCTTTACTGAGACTGTGATCTCAATGAGTTTAGCATTTTCACTTCATTTAGGATGCTGTATAAAGCCACTTTCGTGGCTCCCAGGTTGACAGTTTTCTCTAAAATCAGGCCAGAGCTGCAATCCCAAGCTGACATCTGAGATATTGAGCTGTTAGCTGGAGGACCACATGTGAGGTCTTGACCTGTTCCTTTTTCTTTTCATAAAGCTAGGGTGTTGATTTTTTCATCTCAGATTAGTGTTAAGAAATAAAATTATGCATAAATTATCAAAATATCCTACTATAAGAAGCTGAATAGGATTTTAAATTACTTGAAAAAATAAGAGCTGCTATGCCTGAAGTAGCGCTCCACTATTGATGGATTGAAAAATACCATTTTACAAACACTTTGTATAACAAAAATTATTTCAGAAATAATTCCTTGTGATGCCTAATTACAATGTTATCAAAATAATAAAAATTAACTTTCTGTAGATCAAGCCAATAGACTACTCAACTACAACAATAGGATCAACCTAGTCAAACCACTTATACAGTTTTTCTGGGAAGACATGCACTAATTTTAAAAGTTGAATTAGTCTCTTTATTTTACCATTTGCTACAGAAAACACTAATAAGCAAATGTGCAAATGGGTGTAGGCCAAGTTCTTGTTTACCAGCATTCCAGCTGGGCTGAATCACCACTTTAAGGTCACTCAGTTGCTGTGCATGTACTGTTATATTATAATGTATATTGGAAAAAAAAGCCTGTTAATAGAATTATGACTCCTGCTTTCTCTGATTGAATTTCTAGCTCTTCTGTTCAATTACTGCTGGACTACTCCATTATTTCCTTCTAGCTGCTTTTGCATGGATGTGCATTGAAGGTATTCACCTCTACCTTATAGTTGTGGGAGTCATCTACAACAAGGGTTTCTTGCACAAGAATTTCTATGTCTTTGGCTATGTCAGCCCAGCTGTGGTCGTTGGAATCTCTGCTGCACTGGGATACAAGTACTACGGCACCACAGAAGTGTAAGTCACTGTTTCTATGTTCAAAACATCTTACAGAAGGAGACAATAATCACAAAAGCACATTTCAAGGCATTTTCTGCTGTTTAATTTTCAGATGTTGGCTCAGCACTAAGAATAACTTTATATGGAGTTTTATAGGACCAGCATGTCTAATAATTCTTGTAAGTATAATTTTAATTTTTTATAGTAGTACATAAAGCCAATAATAAAAGGTGTTTAATAATCACCCACCCACTGCCAGCATAGCTGTGAGTGCTAATTATAGGGCAGAATTGACTAATTTAGACCTTTTTATAGTACCTCTAAATTATTTATATGCTGTACATCTAAATACTTTACTAGTCTGAAAAATGAATGTTTGACAAAAAATGTTCAATATAATATCAGAGGAGTTTTTTCTTACTCTCTTTCTTTTATCTGAATGGTTTGTGAAATTCTGTGAAGCATTTCTGGTTTTTGCAGAGAAGCATCTCTGTATGTCACTGGCATCTCAGCACGGCTCAGCAGGAGGTGTTACACAGACACCATCCTAGCAGACAGATAATCTGGTTTTTCAAATGTTGTGTGACTTAATCTCTTATCAGTGATGGGTCATCTTTGTAAGATTAGACTGTCATCTTTGTGGTTTTATCATTCGCATGTACCCTGTCATCATCAAAGCCATTTTAAACTAAATTGCGACGTCAGAGAAAAGAACCTGCTATTTCACATGGGCAGACAAGTCAAGTATTGATAGCCCTATTTCAGCTGTGAAGAGGGCCTTTTTAATTTCTATTGGAAGCCGTTTCAAACCTGCAAATTTGGCAGGTATTACATGTTCAATTCTGAATCGAGATGTTTTTGGTGTCTCAGGAGCATTTCTAAGTGCTATAAAGTTTAAGGAACCATTCTAGCTGTAATGGGGCTTTATTCTGTACGACTGTGTTGACAGTGATAGCTGGAGCTAACAGAAGGAGAAGGTGCAATAGCAAGGCCTCACAACACCTATGGTCAAGTCAGTTATGGCTGTGTTGCTTTTTAAGCTATTTTGTAATGTGAGGATTTGTTAAAAAAGTGGAAGATCCTTACACATACAACTTGGTAGTGAAACAGTTTTATTTCAAGGCACTATCCATTTCAAAGCTTAATAAAGTATCAGGTATCATTCTGGTCAAATTTCACGCCAAATTCCCACTGCATATTGGATACAGCTGGAAACAACCTGCCAGAGGCAGCTGCAAGGTTATGCCTCCCCATCTCACCCTTCTGGTGAGCACAGCAGACTTTGAGGCAAAGCATCATGACCTCCCTTGGGTCAGTGCTTCTGAGTAAGATAGCCCTGGTGTCCAACAGGTTACTAAGACAGAATTAAATCACAGCAAGACACCATCCTTTACTAGGAAATTCTTACAATTCTTAGGTTTAAGTTTACAAATTTCCTATTTCCTCTTTGGACCTTATCTTTTCTTCCACGGAGGCAGCAGGGCTGGGGTTTTGTTGTTATTTCTCTCATTCCGGTTCCTCATCTGCCTTCAAGTAAAGATTTATGCACAGTGATGTGTCTCTGTAGGGTTTGCACAAGAAAATCGCATTATCAAAACATAGAAAATGCCCCCAGTGTAGGCATCTGTAACCTTGTTTTCAGCTCCAGCTGAGCTGTGCCCAATGGGGATCTCAGGTACACGGCACAGAAACAGAGCAGGTCTGCAGTGGTTTTGCTGTAAATCTGGCTGGCTGCAGAAGCAAATCCTGCAAGCTGGACTCTGAGGCCTGTAGACATTCTTTGAGCACTCCAGATCTTCCAGCAATCCCTGCAAATTAAAAGGGAAAAGGGAGGTGCTAGAAATTGATCCAGGCCTGTATGCCAGGGCAGCCCTCCTATGGATGAGGAGAGCAGCCAGACAGTTTCTTTTTCTCTCACGCCTTTGCCTAAGTGAAGCCATGAAAAAACCTGTAGCTGAACAGGAAAGAGCCCTGTGGTTGTTCAGCTATTTTTTGTGTTATACAATTATTTTGTGCTAACTTGTTTTCACAGTATTCACACACTTTCATTTACTGTCTCTTAACAATGTGCTAGTAGACCATGGGGGAAGAGGCAATCTGCTTTCAGCAAGGTGCTTCAGCTGCTCCAGGGTTTTTCTGAGGGTTTTGACAGCTTGTTTTGATGGAGTGATAGCAAAATGAAGCCTGAACTGCAAGAGGGATATTTTCTAAAAGTACAGGGACCTAGGTATTTTGCTCATGCTCTGTCCAGGTAGTAAAGGAAAATATGGAAAACTCTATGAAAATAGGCACTGACCCTAAAAGATGAAGTTGGTGTCAGATGTCTTTGTGGAAAGCACATTGCTGGTAGTAATTCTGTTTCCATTGTCCAGCCTTCCTGCTGAGAACACTGCATGGGCTTCAACATAACAAAGATTCAACTCTTTCCAAAGTAGTGCCAGTCAGACAGTCCTTTTAACTACAGGAGCCAATCTTTTCCCAATATTTCCATTCTGCCCACAGCTAATTAACAAGAAAGAAGAAAAAAAATATTAATTAAAACCTCTGACAAGAAAATAGCACTTTTGTTCTGGGATAACCAGATAGGGCACTGCAACCATCATATTGAAAGCAGAAAAATCTGGCAGCTTCAAGTTTACCTTTAATCATGAGCCTCAACTACTAATAGCATTGCATTTTCAGGTTTTCCAAGATAGTTGGGAGACCATGGATACCAGTTCTCCGGAGGGCTACTCACCACAAAATTCTTGCACAAAAACATTAAAATCATTGTTAAGACAAATGCCATGTACCCAAATGGTGGTTTCCATTTCTGTGAGTGGGGCCCAGGAGATTTGTGGTTTGGATTACACTGTAATGTGCTTCTGAGACAGCACATAAATGATGACCAGAACCACTCCTGTACCAATGGGTTAGCTGTCTCAGGGCACGTTGTTTCAAACACGTCCTTGGGCTGTAATCTGTAGTAATAATGAAGCATAGAGAGCTCAAGTGTTTATCAGGAGTACAAATTAAGTTCTCCTCTGATTGCCTAAGCAGAAACACTACTTCTGAAGGTGTTTACTTATTAATACTGAGGTTATATTAGAAGTCTTAAGTGCAATGCAATGGCCTTATTGATCCCATCTAAAAATTATTATTATTATTAGATTGGTGACTGTACATGAAAAGTGGGTCAGAAACTCTTTAGATGGACTTAGTAAAGAAAGAGCATTTTAAACCTTTAGAAAACAAGCTGCAAACTGAAGATAATTTCTACAACTTATTCCTTCCTCCTAACATTTGTAATCTTTAGAACCACAACCATTTTAACTAAAACTATGCAGTAGATTAGATCAAAGCATACAAGTATGGAGAAATTATTTATAACAAGTATTTAAACTTTTTAATAGAAACATGAGTTTATCTCAAGCTTTAAGGGACAAACATTCACACACATGGCAGCCAAAGACTGATTGAGGCAAAGGCAGATATAAACCCGAGACACAAGGTATGAAAAAAAAAAAAAGGGGGGGGAGTAACAGAGAATAAAAAGAAGTCCTAGAAGACTTTTTTTCTATTGTAATACACTCTTCCAGTAATAATCTCCCTGTTATAAGTGAGCAGAATGGAAATGACTATTTGTCGCCAGGGTGACGTGGCTGCAGTCTTGATTAGCATGTAATATCTGTCAACAACAAACTCCTTCCCATTTTGGAGGATTTCAACATGGCTTTCCCCACCTCTGGAATCATAGCTTTTTGAGTGGGAGTAGACCTATGTAAGGGCTTTATTCTGCACCCCTGGTGGTTTTGGAAACTTCATCTTTTAAACTCTATAGACATAGCATAAGTTCTTCCACTTGTACCTATTTTGAGGTTCAACTATATATTAGTTATCCCTTTGGAGTAGAAATGATGTCTGGAAGGGCTGGCCAAGGGCTATTAACACTGTAGTTATGAAAGTCTATGAGACACTCAAAGGAAAATTTGGAAAAGAATCACTGCTATTCCAAGTGCAGCTCTAGCCAACCTTTCTAATACACCTGTCTCCCACAATGTTCTCCCATCAAATCTGTTCAGCTGAGCTTTATGCAGCAAGTTCAAAGTCACCCATGAATTCATGATTTGTACCTTTACAGTATCGACAGAGTCATGCAGACTTGACTGTTGTACCTACTGTCACTGCCACAATAAATTGGCACACCTCTGTGAGGAACCAGGACTCAGAAGTGTGACGTGTTGTAACATTAATAGGTACAATTTGCCATTTGACAGTATAAATCTATCGCTATCATTTGTTGAGATCACCTCTGTAATAAAAAAAATACAGACTTCCTCTTTGAGGTTGGAACATTTCCAAAATTGAACATCATCCAAATAATCCTCTCTGTGGCTTTTATCCAAACATCTCAGTGCTGTGCAGTGAGGAGGTAGCTCCTGCATGCTATTCCTTGTTTTACTCATCTAATGAGTGTTTTTAGGGACTTTGAAGGTGTCTGGCTTGTCTTCAAGTTCCAGTTTCTTGAAATAATTGGTAATTGTAGTGTTTACAACTATAAAAATGGCTTATACATGAACCCTGCAATTTTCAGAGCATTCTTGTGCACTTGACTTAGAATGTACAAGCCAAGAATAATTCTTGGGAGTGGTGTCCGCAGAAAATCCAAGCTCTTTTTTAATAAATGTAATGAATAATCAACTGTGAAGCAAAAATATTCTAAGAACTCCAGTGATTGATTAACCATACTGGTTTGAACCTTTCTTGTATAAATGAATGGGTAAATTAATAAAATATACAGATTGCAGTTGCAAAATGCAAAAAAGTGACATATGAGTGATGAAAGCAGGCTAGCAGCAGAGTAATGCTTTTCATTAAGGAACTGCCTGCATATTCATTAGAGCTAGTCGATTACTTAAAAAATACATTCATCAGATAATTTATTTGATGAATTTTACCATTATTTGTCAAATAATTTATTCAACAAAAAAAAGGTAAAATTAATGTATTAGTGCATTTATCAGATCTTAACGGACAGCTCTAATACTTATTCAGTTCTGTACATTTGGGTTGATTCAGGATTAGTAATACTGCTGCAATCAATGCAGAAAAATTCTTGGCAAATCCATTACTGTGCTGTTTTCTCATATACTCACAAATTTCATGTACTTAATCTAGACTATTCAAACTTAACATCTTTCTTATAAAAATAAATATTCAAAGACTCTCAGATATTAAATTTTCACAAGCTTCAATAAAGAACATGGTCCAACAGACCATTGTTACCATTTAAAAATAAAAAGCGAAAAAAAATCCCTTCTGAGGTGAGTCACATCACAGTGATGTCATCAAGTCCAATGACTCTTTGGGCTTCTTCACCTTATTATCCCTGTTCTTCAGTGAAACACTGCACAATCAGTATTCCTGATATTTCTTGGTATCCTAAGAATTATTATCAAAAATGTTGTTTGACCTCTGACTTCCACCATGACAAAACAGAGCACCATCTTACATTTTTCAGTGAATATTTATGCTCTGAAAAATTCTATGGGTTTTTTTTTTGGTGATAAGTGCTTAGTTAAGTCTCTTATATAGATGTGAAAGATATACTCTACCATTTACTCTATGTTTTTCAGAAAATAGCAGTTTTTAACATTTTTTTTATATCTACTGTTATTTCTCAGTCTGCCTTTTTAGTGGAAATAAATTCCTACTGGGACTAGCAATGCCGTTATTATTCTTTTTTAAAGAGTAGTAGTCCCCTTTTCATTAGCCTCTCAGTGGCTTCAGTTAAAGGTGTCTCCATGGCATTTCTTATGCCATTGTGGATAAAGTGGAGAGAATTAATTATATAGTGGCATTAAAGACCAAGTCTGCAACTTTGCTTGAAACAGATTAGTTTAAACTACAGTGCTGTTCAGCAACAATACCTGCTGTGCTAAATAATAACTAAGCCAGAAAATACTTGCCCTGTTCAGTGGGCAGGATCAGCTTCAATCTCCAAGACACAGCTCCCATATTGCCAAACCCAAAAGATGCAATTTTTCAGCAGGACTAGATGTTTCACATGACTCAAGGTTTTATTTTTTTCTCTTTGCCATTAAAGCCCCAATTCCATTGTCCCTAAAAATACTTAGAAAAAAGAGGGTGTGCCCATTATTCAGAGTAATGTAGTTAGAAAAAGTACTTGTTCCTATGTTATTGCATAACAAAGCAAGTAACAAAGTCATCACATAAGTCTGAAGAGTCCTTCAAGGATGTTCCAAACAAAAGTGTGTGTTTTTTTTTAAAAATGAACTTAGTAGTTCTGTAAGAAAAAAGTATATGAAGTTCTCCCTTACAGTCACTGGAAGGATACTAGACTCAAAACTGAAGTGTGTCCTCTGTCACCCAGAGTAAACCAAGCAGACACAGCAGGGGAGGGAGCACAGGTGGATGTCAAGGGAAAGGAGAAGAGCACCTGCATGTGCCAGCTGGCTGCAGATTTCCTGAGATGCTCCACAGCTCAGAGCAGACTAATGTCTCACACATCCTCCTTCGGTTCTAGAAAAACACACTGTGCCCACTCTTTTAATGGATCCGTGTATAATCAGCTTTTGTGGATACTTTTTTCAGGAAAGCCATACAACTGACTGAAATAGGTTGGGTTTGTTGTTTTGTATTTTAGGGTTTTTTAATTGTTTAGTATCTTCTTGGTGGTTCTCTTATATGCCTTGTTCTAAGCAGAGTTACTATAAAAATATATGCTTACCGTAAATTGTTCACTGAAAGGACACCATAGGTTTGCTTTAGATAGCATAAACTGATGATGTCTTTTGGACTTTCTTAGCAATTAAACAATGACTTCATCAACATGACATCTCACTTGAATCAGATTTTCTTCCACTATTCTACTGCCCCTTTGATTCATCCCTGACAGGCATTCAGAGAGGCAAATTTAAATTCACAATAGTAATTGCACAGGAATGCTGTGCTTGGAAATCTCACTAAAGATGTTTTTGTGGTTTTGAATAAATCACACCATGGGATTTTGTGACCATGTCCACAGCAGAATCATAGATAGTTCTGAAAAAGCAAAAGGCCAATCCTCCTGAGGATTTGGCAAATTGTGGAAGGTATGGATAGATTTCTGCCAAATATTCACACATCCAAAATGGAAATTATAGCTTGTTCTCAGACTTCACATCTCAGTCATCCTCCTGATACTTTCTCCTTCCTGTTAGCTTATCCAGCCACTGAAGCTAGTTGTACTAAAAGATGATATACAACTATGCCACTCCTCTTTGCTGTGTAAAACTCCTGCAGGGCTCCTGCATGAGGCTCCAGATGCAGCCTAAGAAAGATTTCCATGTATGCAAGGAAACCATAGGATAGGAGCAATGTGTAGTCTGAACTTTTTGATGCACCTTGAATCAGTTCATTACACTGTCGTTCCCAACTCACAAGACAATACATCTCAAAAGCTTCTTGGAAAAGAAGAGTAAGCCTAGGAATTATTTACACTGTGAGCAAAATAGACCCCAGTCCTACCACTGGATCTAACTGGGGTAACATTTATGGCTAAGGTCAGGTACAGCTCTGTTGGTTCATCCCTCCTGCCCTTGGCTGCAGAACTGATGGTAAATAATGTGTTTGGTTTTGCAATCCAATAAGAAATAACATTGAATCCACAAGTCTGCAAAGCTGTTTACCCTGATGAAAAGCATGGAAAAAACATTTATTTATTTATTTGCATCTTCTTTTAAGTGTTCTAAAAATATAAAGGAAACACTTAATTGAGTCTAAATCTATAGCTTGTAAAAGAAAACTTTGAAGTATTCATAAATAAAAAGCATTCCTATGTGAACTTTTTTTTTCCCCGAGTCAGGATTTGTAATAAACTCATTTGGCTATGTTTTAACTTTAAAAACAAGTGAAATCATTAAAAGCTTAGAAGCATAAAATTCTACCCCTGAATAATTGAAAATATTTCCCAAAAAATACAGCCTAAAGGGGTCTCATTAATGGTTTTGTTCCATTTCCTACTCGCAGATAAGACTGCTGTTGTATACTTAAAGCATTCGCAAAGATATATTCACTGGGGACATGGTAATGAGATAAATCAGTCAGGAGACAAACCCTGACTGTTTGACTGCCAGCTTGTGTCCAATTTTATGCAATTAATATAGCATACATTTTCATTTTGAAGCCTAAATGGTTGTATTGTTAATAACTTAATTCCGTTCTCCCCTGACTGAAATAACGATGACCCACTGAACATTGTCGCTTTACCCAGCCATTAGCCATCCAGCCAGAAAGGCAGAAATGTATTGCTCCCTCTGGCAGAACTCAGACCATCACAAGCTCATTAATTCAAACACTCTTAATGAGGGTCATTGTACAGACTGATATAGATACAGCTGCTCTGAACTTCAGACATTTTTTGAAAGAGCCAAATTCAATATGATATATGTAAAAAATTCAAGTATATGCCTAAGAGAGCAGCAGGAGAAATTTTCTCATTCTTTTTTGTGAGATCTGACATCAGCATATAGATGGTTTCATCAATTATTGAGACAGAGACTAAGAAAGGAAAAGGGAATGATTTGGGGGTTTCATTTTTGAAGTTTGAATGTAAAGTGCTCAGACTGAATCAGAACTAGTATGTCTGAGTCTTTAGAATTAGCTGCCTCTTTCTTATACCTTCTCTTCTTTGTAACACTAGAGAGCCTTTAAAGGCTGGTATTTGAAATGTTTTAATAACTTTTGAAAGGCTGGGGTGTATCTCTTTACACAAAGATATCCTACATTAAATTACTAATTCCTTTTTCATTCTATAAATAATGTGTATTGGAAATATTCTCAAAACGTCAGCCTCATATTAAACAATTGCAGCAGTGTTTAAAAAACAAAAGTGTCTTTAGATAATCCTGGATGAGGAACTGAGGGGTGAGGGAAATCCAGGTCTTTCTGCTACAGTGAATATTTAATTATTTATAGGGCATGGAATAGATCCAGCAGTAGCAGTAGCAGTGAATAACTATACAGAGCTGGAGAAACCAAGGGTCATAGCCTAGTCTGAATATTAAGTAAAACAGAAAATTGTGCCCCATGTCTCCAACATCCTGTATAAATGTGCTGTCCACAGGGATTTTCATTGTTCAGGAGTGTCCTTTCTGGTTTTATTCAGAAAAGCTATCCTCGTCAAGAATCGTTTCCTGGTGAAAACACAGTCTAAAACAGTAAATGTCTTTTAGTGCTAATGAACTGACATTTTTCAAGGAAAAAAGTATTGGACAAAAATTTTTGAATGCCCTGTCCTGATCCATTTAATTTCACCAGAAGTCCAGGTGCTGACTGAGCCTTCACCACGAAAGACAGACCATTCCCCTCTGAGCTTTCAAGTGCTCTTTGTCTTGCTTTAAAAAAGGAAGAGGGAGAAGAAGGAAAAAAAAAAAATCTTAGTTGTCAAATTTGACAGCTTTCAGCTACCTTGATGGGGCAAAATGATGATAGATCACTTCACTCAGAGTCTTACAATTTAATTGTAATTAATTATGAAAGAAATTACAGCTCTTCAACATGAGTGCAAATATTTTTATTTGCAAGTTTTATTAAATTTTGTGTCGTTCATCCTATTCAGAGTTTAACTAACAATAACTACCATTCTGTATCTACATAGAGAGACTTTCGTGTCATTTGAAGCACTGACATCATATTTACTTGAGGACAAAACAGTACAATACTCTTCCAGTATGTAAAATAGATACATTTCAGAGTGGAATTAAGGACCTACTTTAAATATAGCTGTTGCTAGGCAATGTGCTATTAGCAGAACTCCAGCAGCCTGGAACATTTAGGATTTTAGGACCTACATGCTTGTTTTTATATTATTATTTAGTTTCTAAAATACTAGCAATCCACAGAGAAGCTGGTAATTTGCTTAGACAATAGATGAGATTGTTCCTCAGTGCTCTCTGCTGGGGCAGTCCCAGACCTGATAGCAGTGGCAGCCAGAGCAGCAGCATCTTGCTCTGTCCGTGCCCAGCTTTCCTTCCTTGTAGAAGCACCTGCCCAGGTAGTAGGGAGACAGAGGGAGGGATGCTAATCTGCAAGAAGATTTTCAGAGCCATCCTAGATGTAGGTGGAGGTTGGTTAACTCTAAACACTGCTTTTCCCATCCTATTCTAAAATACATATGATTGATTGAACAGAGCGCCCCAGGCTAATTCCTTTGGCAAAGCCTCCTTAGAGTTGACCAGATGATTAGGGGAGCACCAGAAAATTTCTTTGAATTCAAAGTTGATTTTTCTCTCCTATAAGAGAACATTTTCCAGATCAATGCTGTGTGTCAGATCTGATCCTAGGAGTTGTACGACTCCACATTGCTCTGAACTCTCCTTTGTGTGCCTGCTGGGCCTAACCCACCAAAGTCACAGTTCTGAATGAGGGAACTGCAACATGGAGATCCCCAAAACAGCTGCAGGAAAATGTCACTGTCCTGCTCTTTACCACAGAATGCATCCATGACACATCCAAGTGCTAAAACCTGCAGCAGTGACCACTGTTGCCTGTGAATGTGTTGGGACATTCAGTTCTCTGTGGTGTGTAGTGATAAAGCCTTGGCAATGCCGGTGGCAATAGGAGTTTTACTATTTAACTGGCATTCTGCATATTAGCTTAATGGGGCCACAAGTCACTCCAAAACCCTAAATCCTTCCGACCCTTTTCGTGTGTGATGTCCCAGAGAGAGATATAACACTTACAATCCTTCCTTTAAACTCAGTGTCGGGTGTACAATACAACCCAGCTCATGCAGGTTTGTGTTGCCTTAGAGATTACCCAGGGTTATACAGCTACATAAATGTAGTTGCCCATATCCACAGAATTCTGATTTCATGGGTATTCTAATAATTTATCTTGTTCATTGTCTATTTCACACAAATATATTTTAAGTTTTTCCTTTGTTCATAAATATACCACAACATCTCTAGAATTTAAGAAGGCTAAAAATACTTTTACAAATATCTTTAGGGAGACTTGATTCCCTGAAGGTGCTTTGAGTGGAGGCTTTTTCTGTATCAGTCCTTGACGTTGATTAACCACTTAAAAAAAAAAAAAAAAAGGAATAGATTAATTATTAAAATTAGTCCTGTAGTGCACCTGAGCAATGATGAGTGAAACATGATTCCCACTGAATTGCAGAGGAGGCAGGGCTGAGGATGCTCAGCACTTCAGAGAATTGCCCTGGTAGGGAGAAAGTCAGAGGTTTTCTTTGTAAAATGATAAGGACTGAGTGCACTGTTTGCCCAATAGCAGTCTGGGGTGGTTTGTTAAATAAATAAAATACAAAAAAAATATTCAGTTCAGGGCTTGGAATCAATGCAGTTCCCCTCTAGTCTATTAGACTTGCCGAGAAGCCCCTCTCAGGACACGCAGCAGTTTCTCTGACTGCTCAGCCATGTAATAGCACTGAAAACAAAGGCACCAGAACTCGCCGTGTCACACTGTAACGTCGTTATTCACTTGATAAAACTGTGGCCGTGCCACAACACCTCTCGCTCTGGGTTTGCCCCAAGCTGCAGACTAACTGTGCTCATTATTCAGGTAACTCGTCCCCAGGCTGGCCCCTGCACAGCCTGTCCCGAGCTCGGTGTCACAGCTGCCTGCACATCCTGCTCTGCTCCAGCCTGCTCCCTCTCCGGGGACAGCACGCCTTATGTTTGCCGTCGCCTTCTCATTCACCTTGCCTGTCACCTTAAGGCAGTCTTAATTATAGTATCATTGAAGGTTTATTCAACAAGATCTTAAGACTGTGGTTTAATTACAAAAATGAAAACACATTATTACAACCAAAGTAAGTATAAAACAAGATTTGGCTGTAAGGAGCAATTGAAGCTTTTTAGATGTTTCGGTGTCTCTCATCCAGAAGCCCCTCTGTCCCAGACTGAAAATTTGAGGATCCAGGATTTCTTGTGTACATCTATATTTAAATTACTTTTACAGCCTACTGCCTCAATTTCTGCTTGTTTGAAACTCAGTTTTAGATACAAATTCAAATGTCTTAAGTGCTTGTATCTTTGGCTAGGCATTTTAAGTGATTTGACTCTCATTCCATTTGTTGGAACACATATAGCTCTTTGGGGATATCAGTTCTATTTCCTGTTTTAGTCCTAATAAGTTCAACTTATTAGTGTTCATACTCAGTCCTGCCATCCAATATGAGCTTTTTATTTTACATTTCCCAGAAACAGTTGAGGCCGTTGGTGTGTTCATAGAAAAGAACATGCAGAGTATCAGGTTGAAGCAGGATGCATTAAGTTTAGGATACCTTTAGGGATATCTTTTGGATTACCAGTTTTCTCCAAAGGCCACACTTGACACATTGTTTACATTAGCTAGTTTTTTCCTCCTGTATTTACCCATGAGTTCATGCTATTGTTTTCCCTCGTTCTGTATCACAGGGTAGTTACTACAACTTTGTTGTTATCCATTTCATCCCCCCTCAAAGGACAAAATGAAGTTCCAGAGCTTTCTAGCTTAGGTTGAAGCATTGCATAAAGCCAGTCTATGTGCTTTCACTTTGCTATAGAAATTTTTTATTAATGGAGTGTTTAAAAATGGGGCAAAGACCAACTTAAGACTTTAATAAATCTTGGAAACAAGCGGTTGTTTCAGAAGTTAAGTTCACCCTCATTACCCTGTAACACTACCTCCTGTGAGGCTACCTGAGACATATTGTACAATAATTGTGTTCTGGCAGCTGACTCCAAGAAGCTGGTGTTAACCTCTCCTGTTCCCCTGATACATACAGATTATTCCCATTAGAACAGGTTGGTGAATGAAAAGATCATAGTTAATGGGTATTACTTTAATGCAGAAGGCCAAATCCTATTATCCTGTGAAACGGACAGTGCAAATAGTATTTGTGCAAAGGAGCCCCACTGGGACAAGGAGAAATGGAGCCTGCTGCCCGCCCCATCCTTGCTCAGCAAAGCCTTGCCAGTTCTGCAGCTGTTTTTGTGAGAAAGGGGGGTTGGCCCATGGAGCTTCTCACAGAACTTATTTTGGCAGTTTCTAAAGAAGTTGCAGTGTGTTCATACTTCTGGTACTTTGATCACATTTCCTGCTACCTTTTTCAAATTAATAAGTACATTAGGTGGGTTATGCAGATTACCGTGTATGCATGAAGCTATTTGATATATTATTCACCAAAAAATATAAGGAAAAAAGTAAGTCTGCATATAATTATCCACAACTTCTGACTGACTCGTAATTAACTTTGAAAAATTGCTGGTTTAGGAGATATCACAGATTACAATTCTAAATATAAGGAGCTTCAGAATAGCTCTCATGATCAGCACTAGTACAAGGCATTCAATGAAGGATTAATTCCCTAAACTGCTCATCAGCTGTATCTCCTGTCTTATCAAATTGTAAATATATTATGCTGCATTAAAATATAAGCATGCAGCTAATTAAAGCAGAGACAGCTTTAATATCAGATACTCCCCCCTTGACATAAGAAAAATGTTCTAAGGACATACCTTACGAGTCTTAACAAATGAAAGTGATTCCTTTTCAAGTGGTGCTGTGCTCCAACAGCTTTTTTTTTTTTTTTTTTTTTTTTTGCAGAGACTTTAGTTTGAGTTGGGTGTTTGGTTTGGTTTGGTTTTATTTTTAAAGAAAAAGAAGCAGGGGGAAAACCATACAGCCTTTCTGGAGAAACAGCTTGTGGAAGGCATTAATTCTATTCATTCTACAGCTTGAAGCCCACAGGAACTGACCAAGGGATTGGAACCAAGGATTTACAAACAGTACCTGAATGACACATAGCTAAAATTTGGGCAATTTACTAATATTTTAAATATATTCTGATGTTAAATGCTGCAAAGTAAGAAGGCAACCATCCACATTTTTAAAGAAATGCAGTATAAATTTAACTGAAAAATCAGTGAAGCCTAGCCAAGCTAAGAGAGGATCAGAATCACAACTGAGCATCATTTGTAAAATTGCTATTTTTAGATGATTTTCTTTGTTTCAAACTCAAATCAAGTGATGCCATTGTGAAAAATCAAGGAAAAAATACCAAAACTATTCATCTATGAAAAAGACATAGAAGATATAAAGCAAGAAGCCTTTCAGTAAAAGCTTTTCGTTATTTGTGTAAGCCTCTAAGATTTTTCTGTCACTCTAAAGTTTTCACACCCCAAAGACCTCAAAACATATGATGCTATTAATGTTATTTAGTAAAAAAAGACACACATTTTGGGATCAATATGATACAGTACAATAGAAAAATCAATAGGGTAGAGGGTTTTGGGGAGTTTCTCAATTTTCCTTTCCTTTCCTTTCCTTTCCTTTCCTTTCCTTTCCTTTCCTT